>JAYKQN010000021.1:7745000-8945000 GCA_036785175.1 Eupleurogrammus muticus
GTCTGTGTGTGTGTGTATATATATATATATATATATATATATATATATATATATATATATATTCTTTTCAGTACTTTTAGTACTTCAGTACTGCTTTTACTTCTTATTTTTGGATGAAGAAAGAGGACTGCCCAATTTGTGTTTCTTATAAAGTCGAACATCATCAAGTTGTTGGGGGGAAAAAAATGAACAAAACCATGAAGTGAACGTTTCAACAGGCCACTGAATATATTTCTAAACAGTTTCTATCACAGACTATGAATATGAACATTGCTATATATGGTTGTGTACAGTATTGTATCATGGTGATTTGCTTTGCCTTGCTGTGTCCTGTTCTTAAGCTAGGATCTGCTGCCCTCTGGTGGTGAACACCCACAACACTCACTCCTATTCCCTTCACTTGTTTTTTTGTAAAGCATGGTTAGAGAAATCATGGATGCATTTACATAGTCAACTGCACTGACAAGTAGGATGAAGTGTAATTTTTTAAAATAAATAAATAAATATTATATTTACTAAATATGCCCTGAGTCATAATCACAAGAATCCACATATATACTGAAATATTTAGACATGCACACTATCTACATTTATAGTTGCAGCTCTGGTTGTACTGACAACTGTATTTTGATTTTAAAAAGATTTTGCATTTTTAGAGATGGAGAAATATTTACAACTTAGAATTGGCTGTTTACTAGGAAAACTAATGTCTGTATAGTGTGATATAAATATATAAAAATGTCTACTTTATTATGGTACTTTATTATTAAATATGTTTTTTTCTATGAAGAGATTACTCAAAGGTTAATTAAAATGTGATTAAAACATTGTAAATGTATTGAAATTTTGACCTTTTTCTGCAGTTGTAAGCATTCCGTAGATTTATTTCATTATCTCATAATAGTATGAGTATGTATGAATTAATCACTTAATCATTACAGAGAAAGAAAAGCAAGAAGTCACTTTCTCATCCTATTTCTCTCTCTCTTGTTTAAATTGTCTTTTGACCCAGTGCAGACAATCCATTCAGAGCAGTACAGTGGGTTCCTATATGGCTCCTGACAGGACAACATGTACTACTACTATCAGATAACACTGTCAAATATTGAACATAGGGCCATACACTTTAAGTCTATTATAATAAGGCATTTACTTTTACAGTTATTTTCTTTTAGTTTGAATATGTACACTAGTGGCAAAACCACAAACATAATGTATATTAAAATGCATTTTTTAAAATCTTTTTATATAATTATCTAAATTTTATTACTAATAATGGTAATATTACCACTATAAATATGTGCACCATACTTGCACCACAAGTAATCAATCAAAGTCTCGTCCAATTCCAGTTTAATCTTTTAAAATAAAAATTGTATATACATTGACTGACGTGTGTTATGTCATTGTATGGAATTTATGTGAAGCACATAGCTTATATTTAACCAATTAAATGATAAATATGAGGAGTTAAAACACATTCATCTATCAGGCTATGAAGGTCTTTTTTATGGTAAGTGTCTCATTTTGGTACAAAAATAATCATATGCAAATATGCAATACTGTCACAACACTGCTGAACAAACTGCGTGGCAATTTTATAATAACCCTGTGTAACCCTATTATAATTTGCATCACACACACCTATGCTGCAAATTTTGAATCTATGCAAAAGTAAAACAATGAAATGAATGCATGCATTGCAAAAAAAAATTCAAATAAATTGCCTAAAATGCACATTGCATTCAATTACTTAATAACGTGGGACAGTATCTTTGTGTAACCCTTACCTCAGACCCAGCAGGGAAAGAAGGTGTATGTTGCTCAGGTAAACCCACGGCTCTTCACGTATGTTTTTTTTCCTGCAGTCTCTCCTCTTCAGTTCCCTCTGTGCAGGGTACGAGGGCCTGAGGTGAAACTCAGTGCAGGCAGAGAACACACTATATGTAGCTCCTGCAGAGCTGCACCACTGTCAGCCTGCCACCCCAGACCAATGGGAAGTAAAGGACCATCTGCAATGGAAAAGCTAATCCTGTAAAAGATTTTGTGGATTTTGCTGCACGGTGGAATGGTGTCCAGCTGCCCCGAGTCTTAAAAGTAATGCATGCTTTCTCTTCCTCTAACATGGCTGCCATGCATGTTTCTCTATATGCTCCATAGGCCTTTGATACTCTTTCAACTCTATAACAACTTTCATCTAGAGAACTAATAAACATAATGAACTTTTTTCTTTTTACTAATGACTTCTTCTCTTAGTAAACTAAGAACCTGTTGATAGGTCACTGTTGTGTCAATATTCCTGTAACATCACGTCAGTAACGTCTGTATGTTTGCATTTGATATCAGTGAATAAAGCACAGCAGAATATACAACTGACATACCGTACATATAATCCAACAGGCTACCAACAACTACTTACCCTGTTTGTAATCCCTCTAATGATGTAATCTTACCATGATCTTTGTAGGTAGACATTTGTAAACTTCATTCTATCCCATTCATCTTTCCTGTCACTGAAATATACATTTGAACATTTGAATCACATAAGTATATATTTTTAAGTCATATATATAACAGTAATGTTCAAATTGCTCTTTCTTAGACTGGATGAGCCCATTTTCTTGTTTAGTACTTTAGAGTTGCACCAATCAGTATGTATTAGAAACCTTTTAACTGCATGAGTGTAATAGAAAAAAGCTCGTAGTGACGAACCCGCTGACTGTGCAGTTCCCTTCCACTAAAGCCAAGTAATCATCCAAAATAAGACCTATTTTGGATGATTACTGGGGTTCTCTGGTGGTACACCAAATTCTGTAATCCATCACTTGCTAATGTTACTGTTTTATCATACACCAGACGTTGACATATGAGGTGTGACGGGTGAGCACTTTTTCATCGGCCCCATACACTAAATTCTCTAAATTTGTGGCTCTATCTACTATGGAGGCAAATGTTTCTGGTAACAGCTGCTATCAAAATAAAGTACACAATAAAGCATGATGAAAGACATTTACAGTGGCACTAGGGCTGAAATTTAATCAGGTCCACACAACCAATCTTGCTATATTAGTTTTTTTGTGTGAATAAAAAATGTAGAATTTAGTGGTAAAATCAGCAAGTCAGATATTTCCTCCATGACACAGTGAATATCAAAATACAGCTAAAAGACTGTGTTTGTCACTGAGATAATACAACTATATGTCAAATGTGCATTTTCAGCTTGTTCTGTTGCTCCCAGTGAATTAGTATAACTTCAAGAAATTATTAGTCTTTCACACCTTCAGAAATCATGTGTGAATCATCTGGTAAACAGCATACTCACTACTTTAATACTAACAAACTACTACTTAGATATATAATGGTATTACTTGCACATACTCCCACACAATGTGAACAACATTTAGATACTTAAATGTATGAATTGCATGAATGGAATTCCAGGATAATTCAAATAAATATATGAAAATACCAGAATATGTGTCTTCCAGTAAGATCATTTATACTTGTGCTCACAGGATTTGCGTCTTCGCCTGTAATCCTTTTCCATTGATAATCTGGAGTGAAGCCTGTGTTGGATTCTCTCTGTGGACAGGAGAAGCATATGGCTCCGGCATCTGTGGGCCAATTTACATCCAAGAATTCTCCGCTTGGCAGCCACCGTGGCAGCTATATTGGGACCAAAGCCCACGACTCTCATTGACAAAATCTGATTTGACCACTGGCTGTACGCTCTCAATGGACTCCTGCCTCGGTTCAGGTCACCAACTGTTCATGATTTTTCTCGGCTTTCATTGTTGCTTTAAAGTGGATCTGCTTCATGCCCGCGGGTTTGAGTTATTTGTTTTTTTTTTGGCTTTTGCTTCATTGTTTCTGTTTTAATACCCCTTTATCTGATTAAAATAAAAACCTTTTAAAAGACTTTCACAATTCTTCTCATGATTTGTGTCGGTAAAATTGATATACCGTAAAACTTTGCCATGAAATCTGCATTTATTGACTGTTTTAAACACAGTAATATTACTGTAAACAGCTAGATTTCTGTAGATTTTTACAATAAATCAAAGTAATCAAAGCTGTAGAAAATATCTCACTGTATTTGTTTTGTTAGTATTACTTTACAGTAAAGATACAATACACATACTGTAAACAGAACTACAGTACTTCTACTGTAAAACATAATGACAGTAAGTATCTGTAAAGTTTCTGCCAGTTAGTTACTGTATATTTTAGGGTAACGTTTTTCATTGCACACTCCACCATCACGTCGTGTTAATTTCGAAGTAGGTTTGTACATACTAGGGATTTTCCTTAGTGCTGCAGTGCACAACAATCAAAAATAGAAGGTAATATAAAGAAATCTGTAAAACTATGTAAAACTTTATCAGAAATATTACATTTGTAGTCTTTAATGTGTCCAAATGTTTCACTGGAATTAAAAGTCAACCTTTTTTTTGTATCTCCCTATCATAATCCTTTCTGTTTGTGCATAAAAGTCAGATATATGCAGTGGTAGAGGTAACTATGTATATTTACTCAAGTATTGTAATTTTTACTTGTGCTCCACTTCATATCACAGGGAAATATTGTACTTTCTACTCCACTACATTTATCTGACAGCTTTAGTTATTTCTCAGATTAAGATCTGACAAAATATTTATGCATCCTGTGTGTCCGTCCATGAGTTTGATAACAGCTCCGCCTATTAGTGTTTTTCCCCTCTAAAGATTTCTTATAGTTTCATTTCAATAAATCAGAAGTATCAGAATTTTTCTTTTCTTTCCCAATCATCAGCTCACAACCTCTCAGATTTATCTTGCTACCCTTTATTGGCGCGTGACCCTGAGGTTGGAAACCACTGAACTGAACCAGCTAACTGAGTATAAAACAGCTGAAACTAGCTCCAGCAACTACAACAGTGACATGCTGTGTAGCTGCCAAAAATGAAATAGGGGCCAATTATGTAATAACGGCTGGTAACATTATAAATTTTCCCTACTTAAAGTGTAATAGGCCAATGACGTAATGACGGTCCAATAACATAATACAAGTGCTGAATTGATAACAGAATAGCTTTTGGTTATTATGTTATCGGCCTGGTGAAGAAAAAATGTTTTTTGCAATGTAGTAACTGCACCAATAATGTAATAAGATATTACATTAGTGGCAAAAAATTATTACCTTATCAGTTCAGGATTTTTATTACAATGATTACAAAATTGGCATATTACATTTTAGTGGGAAAATGTATTGCATCATCGGCTGTTATTATATTATCAACCATTATTATTTTATCTCCTTTATTATTTGGCTGTTATTACATTATCAGCTGTTATTACGTTATCAACCATAATAACATTATCATCCGTTATCATGTTATCGATTCTTATTACAGTATAGGCTGTTATTACAATATCAGCTGTTACTACATTATTGACTGTTATTATGTTATTGACCATTAGTACAATATCAGCTTTTACTACATTATTGACTGTTATTATGTTATTGACCATTATTACAATATCAGCTGTTACTACATTATTGACTGTTATTATGTTATCGACCATTATTACAATATCAGCTTTTACTACATTATTGACTGTTATTATGTTATTGACCATTATTACAAAATCAGCTGTTACTACATTATTGACTGTTATTATGTTATTGACCATTATTACAATATCGGCTGTTACTACATTATTGACTGTTATTATGTTATCGACCATTATTACATTATCGGCTGTTACTACATTATTGACTGTTATTACATTATTGTTCATTATTATATTATCGACTGTTACTACATTATCTGCTGTTATTATATTTCATACCGGAAATGAATGGCAGCACGTTTAGACGCAGCGGCCTCTCGCTCTCCCGACAATGCGTTGTTTTGTTCGTCAAACAAGTGTGTAAAACGCATAGGATAGTGAGAAACGAAATTTTGATTCCTTTGTATGTCAAGTACATGTGAAGAAATTGACAATAAAATTGACTTTGACTTTGACTTATTGACCATTATTATATTATTGGCTGTTACTACATTATCTGCTGTTATTATGTTATCTACCGTTATTACATTATCGGCTGTCAATACAATAGTGTCTGTTATTACAATACTGACTGGTATTACATGATTGACGATTATTTAATTATCAGCTGTTATTACAATATCGGCTGTTATTACATTATTGACCATTATTAAATTATCAGCTGTTATTACATTATTGACCATCATTATATTATCGGATGTTATTACATTATCGGTCATTATTAAGTTGTTGACAATTATTACATCATCAGCCGTTATTACAATATCAGCCATTATTACATTATCAATTGTTATTACGTTATCGTTTTTTATAAATTTATCGTCTTCCGTTACAGAACGGAACCACTACTTTACTGCAGTACTTCAACTACAACAACTCATAGTAGGGTACCTTCAGGAGTTTTCATGGGGAACTTTTACTTGTAAAGGGGTGTACTTTTTCTGCAGGTTGTGCATGCTCGGCCTTCATGCAGAGTTAGGAACACCCGGTCGATACCCTGAGCTGCAGCCGGACTCCAGTCCGGGTTTTGCGGTGGATTTCGCTGCCAAGTCGCAGCAATCTGCAGCATCCCCACACGTAGCCAGCCACACACGCTGCCGAGAAGCTGCTGCGAAGTTACACCGTGAAAGTAAACACAAACATTTATAGACGGATTATCCCAATTACTGCTCACTAACGCACTTTATATATAGACGCACTCATGTCCGTGCAAGTATTTTATACACGTGTGCGTGCTGTAATGTCTCTATATAGGCTTCCTAACTAATCCTGCATAAATGTGCACTATTCCACAATTCAACAAAACTGTGTTTCCGCTCGATGCTCACGTGCGCGTTAACGTCGGAGCGTCTGAACCGGAGCAGCATGGTCCTCTTTTTTTTTTTTTTTTAAGAAAAACAAAAAAAGTGAACTTCCTGTTTCGGGGTGGTCCACAGACTGTGGAGAAAGGGAGGGAGGGAGGAGGAGGAGGAGGAGAAGGGGGTGCGCATTCCCGCATTGGCTGCAGCCAGCAACTCCACGGCGCTACTGCGGGACTCCATGAGCCGAACATGGGGTTCGATTCTGCGACCGCTCGCGCAAAGTGACTCCGAGAATAACCACGAAGGGCGAATGGGAAGGAAAAGCGGCGCTTTCTGAAAGAAGGATAAACTTTTTTTCTGTGAAGAATTCTACCCATCTCCATCCTAACGCGTCTGCCAAAAGAAACAAAAAAACAAAGTGAGAGAAAAAGACAGACAGAGAGAGAGAAAAGGGAAGGGAAGGGAAGGAACAGATCTCCGAGCTGCTCCAAGAAAACTCTGGGAATCGAGTCCAGAAAGTTTCATGCTGAATCTCCCTGCGTCGACCTGAGGTACGTGCTGCTGGATCCACAGCAATGATGAACCAGGAGCTAATGGGGCTTGTTTTTGTGCCACTAGACATGCTAATAATTCATATCATATAATAAAAGGCGGATTAAAATGATGTTATCCTGTGATTTGATCTCTTCAGATGACGCTTTGCGTTATTTGTCCTGCTCTGCGTGTAACGGAGTTGCATGTATTTATACTAGCAGAGAAGTAGGTTTAATATTCCTTTCTGTGCTCTTCCCCCTCAGCGTTAATCTGTAGCCCTGCTCCTGTCTTTTCTGTCCATTTGTGCTGATGTGGATACTGTGCTTGCACCAAACTAAAGTTTGTCAGAGTTAAGATCTCAGGAAAAGAACACACACACACACACACACACACACACACACACACACACACACACAGAAAGTCTCTGCCACTTTCCCCACTCGCCTGAATGGGGAAAATCCGGAGTTGTGCAGCGTGCGTTTCCCTGCCTTCCTACCCTCATCTCTCTGGGAAGTTTCCTCCAGGCTCCTGACTGCCACTTTAAAATCATCTGGCACGGCAAAGGGTCGCAGGGCCACCCGGGAACAGCTGTTTCTTGTAACCTGAAATACTTGAGGTGCCAAGATCTCTTTTCCAAATGCGCGTTTCTATCAGGACGCCCACACAACAACATCATGGCTGAGCACCATAAGAAGCTCCTGTAAATGCAGCTGTTTCCTGTAACTCAGGTTTGCAGCTTTAAACGGCCTGAAACCATGCATTCAGGCCCCTAATGAACTATCTCTAATCTGAGAGAGATTGTGAGAGATTGTTGAATCTAATCTAATTATCCCTAAAAGAGTTGATTGTAGCTGCTAATGTGGGAAGATTAGGCTGCTGGCCTTCATGTAGTGGCCCTGGACTAAAGAGCGTCAACACTGGACTCAATAGGACGGCCAAACACTTATTTATTCCAAAGTGACAGTGAGGAGTGCTAAGAACACAAACGCACAGCCTCCCTAAACTCTATTTACACAGACACACTCACATAGACACTATCAAGAGAGTGTGTGTTTCACAAAGGGTCTAAAGTAGATCTCCGAAAAAAAAGGGAAAGACGTGGATTTAAAATGAGAAGGAAATGGTGCATCGGCTACCAAATTACAGATATTTGAGGTGGCTGATTACACTGAAGCCGAGGAAAAGAATTGCGTTTTTTTTTTTGCTTTTTTGCAAGTTGTAAATGGTGTCAGTCACTTTCCGTGCGTCGGGATCGACCTCGTGTGAACTGGAAAAAAACAGTGCGAGCACGGTTCGCTTTTTTTGTGTTTGATTGCAGGCGAACAGACAATATCGTCAAGTTAAAAAAAAAAAAAAAAGATTTTTGAATGCATACTGCAGAGGCCGCAGAATCCCCTTACAGGCGAGCGCCGTGGTCCTGCTCAAGGTTGAGACGGGGGGAGAGTTTTGAGGGAGGAAAGTGCACTTGTCCTTTGGCCACGTGTGAAAAGCTCCGCAGGGGAGCTTCCTCACCCACACTGCTCTTTATCAAGTGTGTTAAGGCCAAAAGGCTCCTTAATGGGAATGCTCTTAAACAAATAGACCATACAGGAAGGAACTGTCCTCTGACAGCCAGTCACAGCAGAGGACTGATGTGGTTTATCACAGCCATGCCAGAGCGGTGATAAGCCTCTATCAGGCTGAACATGACTGGGTGAATTCCTCCTCGAAGGGTGTTTAGATTGAAAGGTGGATTGCATTTTTTTGCGGAGGCCGGGTCGACGTGCAGTCTTCATGGACTCTTATCTCTGGCATTAATGAAGAGGGCGACGTGTTTAATTTTCAGCGTTGGCACCACGGGCCGCCGGTCACGTGACACGCACGTACCCAGAAGGCAGGCAGCAACAAGTGGTGTGTTTTTGTCCAGATTCCATTTTGGTCTGCTCAGCAAGAAACATGAAAAAAAAAGAAAAAAAGAAAAAGAAAACCCACCACCCACCACTCCTCCTCCTCCTCCTCCTCTGCTCCAACACCCTCCTCCCACCTTCCAGAGAGAGAGAGAGGGAAGGGGAGGGAGGTGAGGGGGGGGAGAGACCACCCTCACTGGGATCACAGCCCCTCAATCAGACCCTTTCACACCCTGTGAACCTGAAACAATCAGGGTTTAATAGCAGCTGTCTGTCTGTGCCGGCATCGGCTAAAACCGTGTGGGCTCTGGGTGCAGGGCTGATCGGCTTTGGGCCGCGGAGGGAGCGGAGCGGACGGGCCGGGGGATGCTCCCAAGTACACGCGAGCAAACACACACACACACACACACACACGAGCACACTCCCTATCCCGTCCTCTCGGCCCGCTACGCTTTTCTTTTCTCATTCTGAAGATGAGATCCTAAAGATCTTCGATGTCAGGGTCTGGCCTTCTGAGGTTATTTCGGTTCATCGGCCCCAGATCCGGCCGTCTGTGTGTTGCTGCGGGTCTTTATTCGCGTTTGTCTGTCGTCATTCATGGACACGGTCATTGTTCGCTGAGATCACAGGGAACAGGACTGTGGTCGTGGTTTTTGTTTTGGTTATTACTGAGCGCAACTTGAGCCCATCGGAGCCGCCGGACTCTAACAAGCAGAAGCCACATTAATCATGTATGCTGCATCATGATTTTGCCGAGATTCCTGCGGAGAATCCCTCTTTCTAGAAATAAGATATTGAGTACATCAGATGACGCTGAAATAAGTCAGAGGATGATTGGGCAGTGGGGGGAGGGGGGGTTTTACTAAATACTGAGCTGACATCAGAGGGCAAAGGCATTAGACACTTATAAAGCTTGAATTGCGTTAGCCAAAGGGCACACATAATAGAAAAGGGGAAATGTTGCAGTCATGGGAAATGTTCTGAAAATCATTGTTCATGGTCAATTGGGAGCGTTCCCACCCCATTAGGAGGCGTAGCAGACAAATTGCACCAGTGGAGATTAAGAAAAATGATCCACCGAGATGATCACTTCAAAGCAAAGGAATAAAGAGGCGGAGGTCAGCTGCACGTAAGGTAATCACTTTCATCACTGTGGTGGAGGGGATGGTGAGATATGTGAACCATAGGGCTTCATTCCAAAGAACAGGACCCACGCTTGACAACACAACCAACTGAACAACTGCTCGTTGCAGCCTGAAACTAATACTTTTTACTTAGTTAGTTTTACTTAGTTAGTTTACTACAGTTGACTGCTATTCATGTCTTGATCAGAACATCCCATATTACAATCCTATTGCCCTAAGAACATTGATATTCAGCAATTCTGCCAAAACGCTGATTATGTCAAATGTCAGTGTTTGGCAAGTACAGGTCAAAGTTGTTTCTTTTTAATGGCAAACACACTATAGTTATTATTGTATAATTAGATTAAAGCAATTCAAACTCTTTGTCAAAGTTAGCAACAGATTGGTTGAGGTTTGTTCTGGTTCTATACAGTGCTAACAGTAATTGCAGGGCGGCACGATATGAGGAACAATCTGCAATAACAATGAGACTTATTGCAAATTACCTTTAGAGTTCCTATGTCTTTTTTTTTCTAATGACCCCAAATATTGAACAGTCTATGCCTATGCTAATTGTTTTCCATCTCATTTCCAGCATTTGTGTTTTCGGGACGGCGATTCTATTCTTCATTATTGACATGTGTTGGATGTTGGCTCCACGTCCATCCATCGTCCCCACACACTAACCTTCCTCCTGGCTGCAGAAAGGGGACACCACTTCCTGCAGTGGCCCTGAACATTTGTGTCGAATGTCAGCTCCTGAAATCGTCCAGTAGTTCCTGGCCTACCGAGCTGCATGTGAGGCTACGAGCGCCAAATTAACGGAACCCTGCCAACGTCTTGGTCCTAAAAAAAGCACATTCGGGACGGACGCATTAGGCAATCTAAATTCGGCCTGGTTGTGGTGCAAAAATATTCCTGTCTAGCCGTTGCTCAGCGCTGCGGTGCCTTCGCCTAATGCTCGCGTCGCGTCACGTGCGTCCGGAGGGGGGGGGGGCGGCGTCCCCGCTGATGTAGGCTGTGCCTTACAGCGACCGGTTTTTGAACAAGAGTGAAGTGTGTGCATGTGTGCGTGTGTGTGAGGTAGATCTGAGCATGCTGCTGACAGTAAAAGGCGGAGGCGATCCCTTCCCCTCCGTCCTCCCTCCTTCTTTGAATTAGGGTGGTGGTTTTTGATACATTTTTCTGTGTGTATGTGTGTGTGTGTGTGTGTGTGTGTGTGTGTGTGCGTGGGTGTAAAGGCAGTTAAGCATGCAGACTGCATCTCATGTGGTCGATATTAGAAATCAAACTGGTGCTAATGGGATCCAGGTGAGCATCACTGGGGCTTGTTTGTGCACTAGAAAAGCTGTTTCACAATCTTACTCATTTCCCACTGTTACATTAGCCCCGTTCGCAACAACAGGCTTGTGTTTGTGGTTTCTCCGGGAGATGGAAGTCGGCTGTGGATGACAACGGTGAAACATTAGCAGCGTCTGATGAGGAGTCAAGGAAAAAAGGATTGTGTTATCCAGCTCTTTGATCAGATCGATAAAAGTCTTGGAGTTGGAGGCCCCGACTGGGAGCGAGTAATACCTGAATGAATTCGTTACAAGTTTAGTTGCAGGCGTGTGAGCGTTCGCACATTCATTTACAGCACTTATATTCTCACTGTATGTACAGTCGGCTATGTGTGTGTCTTTGGCCTCGTGTGTTTCAATGTGTGTGTTCTCAGCCACTGGTGAGTCACGGCGCGCTTCCCTGTCGGCAGGCAGAAAGTGAAGAGGAGGCGGTGTTTATTATTTCATCAGGTTGCCATAGCCACAGTGCATTTGGGAGCTGGCATCATCGGCGTAATTACAACATAGTGTCTGACGGTCACCCTCCACGCTGCCTGAGTGGCTGTGACCTCCATCAATCAGGGGAAAAAGCGCCAGGCCAGTGCGTCTCTGGGAGTTTTTTTTGGGACAGGATGAGATTTTCTGAGGGGCTTTGAGTCAAAGAAAAACCGAAAAACACGCTTCTCCAGATTAAAACCGCTTCCTTCTCTTTTCGTTCCGCTCCAAAACAAAGCCGCAAACTCCCATTTTAACCGAGGGGAGAGAAATAAGATGACTCTTCCCTAGCTAGTTTGTATGTAAGTCACTAAATTTCCAGCACCGTTTTATGTGATGAGCTATTACATTTTACTGCTGGAATAATTATTTCCGACTTCCGCACGAGAGTGAGAACGAGCGAGGGGTAGTTTGTGAGAGGAGAATTCGTGAAAGAGTGCAGAGGCATATTGCGTGTGTTTATGATGAGCCTTCTGGACAACAACTGCTATCTGAGATGAGATAACATCTCACAATCCTCGGCTTGGCAGATTTCCTGGAAACTCACAATCCCACATACCACACACACACACACACTCCTTAATGTATACAGTAAACCCATATTAATCTATAAAGCTGTGAGTAGGGATGTGATTAATCACAGTGTGTGTGTGTGTGTGTTTGTGTCACATATTCAGCTATTAGATATGCACTAAAAGATGCAACTACACACGAGGGCTGATAACAGTGGAGTTTGTGGTGTTTTATTAAACAGATTCATATTTTATATATATATTTTCACTGCCGTTTCTTTAGATTTGATCCGACACATTACCTCACTGCATGGATTAATTTATCAATGCAATACTTTTTCACTGAACTTGTTAGGACACATAAACATCTATAAACTGTTTATTGCATCCATTAAAAATAAAGAAGGAATTTTGTCATAATAAAATAGGAGGAATAATATATATAGGAGGATATATGACTTTGTGCGGCTTACTGGCTGCTCTGTGATCATGTAAATATCTGGTAATGGATAACATGAGTATATGAATCATTGTCTTTTTACACACGTTTTCAAACGGGATTAGAATGCGTTTATGTGCATTAACCCTAAACTGCACCCACTCATGTATTTGTATATACGGATCCATTTGTTCCAGGTTTACAGAGAAATTTTAAACAATGGATCACGCAAACCACACTGGCATCGTTACTTCATGTTGTGTATGTATGAGAACAGAATAGTGTGGTCAGCCTCAGAGCCATTCCTTCTTATTGTGTGTTTTTTTTCTCTTCTTTTTTGTTTTTCTCTTACAATTGTCTCCAGTTTTGTATAAACTCCTCCTCCTCCTCTGCATCTCGCCTCCATCCCTTGCTTTTTCTCTGGCTGATGCCACGTTAACCAGATCAGACGCGACACCGGCAGCTTGACTTACAGCGAGCCCGACGCAGGCCCGGCCGCCGCTGATCCGCTCGCGGGCCTTCCGGTCAAACATGGCCGCCGGCCGCCATATGTGTGGAAAGCCGCAGAAACTCGGCGATGAGTCAGAGACAACTCTGCACCTTCCTTTTAATTTATAAGCAACATCTTTTTTTGATTGTTTTCATAACAGAAACAAGAGATCTGCATCTGCAACCAAAACCCAAGCCATTTCGGCTAAATACCTCTGTAGCACATGATTAGCAAAAGTGGTGTGGTGCCTTTGCTTTGTTGGTTTAGCAGATAGCGTAAACTGAAGGGAAGCGACTGGATGTTTTCTTCTGTAGCATCAAATATTGTTTAGAGCTGTGTTCCAATGTGGTCCGCTGCCATGAAACCTAAATGGAAACTAGCAGTCGACGTTCTGTTGAAGTTGTTATTGAGAAAATATTTCCCTTCAGGAAACAACAAACTATTGGAAGGTTGTGTTTTGTGAGATGCAATTAACTTTATTTCAACAGAGCCCCGGCGTTGTCTTCTGCACGGCGGAGGAGGGGAACGCAACGCACCGAGATACAGTTCCTGTGCATTTGCAAACTTAATTAAGCCTTTTTTAGAAAAATAATATTATTGGCACGGGCAGAGAAAGAGCTTTCCATTTTTTTCATTAACGGCGGAATTTGTTTGAAAGGAAAGAGAAGCAAAAAGGGTGAAAACGGGAGGAACATTTTGTAGTGAGAGCGGAGGAGTGAGAGAGACAGAGAGAGAGAGAGAGAGAGAGAGGGAGAGGGAGGGAGATGCAGATTGTTTTAAATCCGCAGCGAGTCAGGCTCTCAAATTTATGCCCATGGGCTGCTTCTTGGGTGGGCTGCAGGGAGGGCGGTGTGCTAGCTGGAGCAGGGGAAAGTTGCCGACTCCAGACTGCTCGCCTTGCTCTGAAGCTTGGCTTTTCCTGCTGGAACACATTTACAACTCAACCGTCCTGACTGGCTGGCCCTGCCCTGCCTGAGTTCACTACACTCACTGACTTTTCTGCCGCTTATTGAGCAATGTGTTATTGAGTATTCCTTATTTCTAACGGCATGATTTGTATCAGTAGTTGTTACTAGAGACTCCAACATATCAGGAGGAGGCGCACAAGTCATAACTGCTGAGACGTTTTCTAGACACTTTATGTCACTTTTAACAGTTTTTTTTTTTAATTCATTTCTTGGGAAGTAGTTTTTGTACTCGTGAAACAACAGGGACAATTCGCGTCTCTGCTCAAGAACTTGGATCAGATAAGGCATAATTCTGGCTCCTCTGTATTTCGTGCCAGCAGTGACTGTTTGTTTTGCTCAGCATGAGAAAGATCCGGGCCCACATCTAGCCCTCGAATAGATTCCCTGATGTTTAGGATGAAGGGGAGTCGCTCACTCAACAACCAGCTATTAAGCAGTGTTTTTCACAGTGGAAGTTCAGGGCTTCAAAAACATACATCTCAGATAAAATATATATATATAAAAAAAATCAAGACTTTCTACAGTGTTTTTTTTTTACTCGTGTTCATCAAACGATATGAGTTCCTCCTCATGTCGTGTCCCACTCTCACACTGAAAGGACTGTTTAATGTTTCTTTAACTGAACAACAGCGAGGGATGACATCAGCAGCATGTAAATCAGCTCACAGACACGCAGAAAGAATCTAAACCTCAAATTCAGAGGTTGGCCGCTTCACCACACACACACACACACACACACACACACACACGCACACACACACAGACTAGATAGATAGATAGATAGATAGATAGATATATAGATAGATAGATAGATAGATAGATAGATAGATAGATAGATAGATAGATAGATAGATAGATAGATAGATAGATAGATAGATAGATAGATAGATAGATAGATAGATAGATAGATATACTTAAATTAGATATATTTTATTTATCCCAAAATGAAAGAAAGAGCTAGGCATTATGGGCATTATGCAAAAACTGAGGATATAAAAATAAGTTGCTTGACATAAAAGTAAAGTGCCTAATGGTGTAAATGAGAATGATATAAATATAAGTATTAATAATATGTGTACAACTGAGGACTTTTGCATGAGATATGAATATTAACTATTTATATAAAAGTATTGCAAATATTTTATGTATGTGTATATATGTACAATATGTATATTGTATACACATATACACACAAACATATGTAGTTATTATAATTATATATATAGTTTGTACAAAAGTGTATCTTTAAAAAATATTGTCACTTTTACTTTATTATTTTATTATAAAACTGTATTATTTCCTGACAATAATATTTTATATTATGTATGTGGGTGTTTTTTTTTCTTCCCGACATTCACTCCATCCCGTGTGTGTCAGGCTTCGTGAGCTAATTCAGTCTGAAGGTATTACGGTTATTGGAAGGCTTGTAAACCATTAGGTCTTTATTTACAAGAGAAAGAAAAGAGGGTCTGGGCAGAGGCGGGGGCCAGCCAGGTCCTGGTACGGGTGATGACCCCCACTGTAAGTGATCGGGCCAACTGAGAGTTCTCCACAGGCGCGCTCAGGGGACATCTGGTCCTATTTGCAACAAACTGCAGACCACTCCTCAATTACATAATTGTGCCCATTAATTACAGGAGGAGGGCCTTCATTTCCTGGTAGCCAATAACTAACAAAAAGAGAGCTAGTAAAGAAGCACTCTAAGACACACATGATTAGAGTGTGTGTGGCGAAACATGAAGCATGGCCTCCCGTGTGTAAGAGCAGCCCAAGGTTAGAAAGCCGTGTAGTATATTGTATTACCAGCTTCATGCTGCAGTATGTGTGTGTGTGTGAGACGGCGCATTAAGCTGGCATTAATCTACATCTTTATGTCAGAGCGGTGACGTGGCAACAGCTGCTGGTTTGGACAGATTTTTTTTTGTTTTTTTGACGTCAAAATCTGGAGTTTGTTGTTTCTTCGGCGTCGGTCGCTGCTGTTTTTGGCCACACACAAAGCTCCCTGCAGGGTCATTTCTCCAGGATTCACCTACATGTTGTGACTGGACGGCTGCAGGTGTGATGGCCGCGGCCCCCGCTACCGAGGGGAGCTACTGTGTGGGCGGGGTGTGGGATTAGCACAAACCGTAGTTTCAGCATGATTGGAGAGAATTAATAAAAAAAAATAACGGATTTAGAAATGTCTCATGGTTCTGTAAGGCCAGCTATTGTCAATATTTTTAATGATTACCACACACCCACACACTCCATCTTTTTTATGTTCAGATTCATTTGACTTTCTTAATCGAAGGATGCAAAATGGCGCGAGTGTGGCTGAACGACGGCGTTGGTTGTGTGGTTCCCAGGCCGTGAACTGACCTGCTGCTGCACTCAGCGTGAAACAAATGTTGGAATGACAATGCGGTTGTCGCAGCTGTTGTTTTTTCAGGTCCGGAGCTGTTGTCCTCTCCTCCTCCTCCTCCTCCTCCTCCTGTACTCCTCCAGCCCCGATGCTCCACTGTTTCCTCCGTGTGTTCCCCCGTGCCAGGTGGTGCAGCGGGAGGACGCGGCGATGCACCTGCTCGCAGAAGTTTGAGGGGAGCGTGAGACAGCGGAAGAGCGACTGGTGGGGGAGAGACTCGGCCTTTCTGTGCGTGTCAGACGGACGCGGGGAGAGGGCAGGGTACAGTGAAAGGAAAGGCTGTGAGAGTGGGTTTCTCTGTCTTGGGACTGAGGTGCCATGCTGGGCATTTATGCCGGGTTTATGGGACCAGACTCAGCTGAATACACAGAGGGTCAACAGGGATCCGCGCTCACTTTTCTTTTCACACAGAGCGCAGCGCTGTGATAGACTGGCGACCTGTGCCGGGTGGTTCCCTGCCTTTCGCCCGGTGCATGCTGGGAAAAAATCTCCTGCCTGCCTCGAACTGAAAGAAGGATGAATGGATGAAAAGCTCTGCCAGGCTGGATAATAGCATCTTTATACATCGTACGACATTCTGTAGACATCGCACAAAGAGAGACAAAAATAGGGTTCACACTTTTACAAATATTGTCTGTTTTGGGGCTGTGATTGAGGATTATTTTCATTATGCATTAACCAGTTGATTTTTTTCTTTGTTAATCAATTAGATTCTTAGTCTATGAAATGTGAGAGAATTAGGAATTTATTTCCCAAATCCCATGATGGAATTAACTTTAGTTAATTAACCACAGTCCAAATATTTTTTTATTTAGTGTCAAGAAACCAGAATAGGGACAGCGTTAAAAGGACAGGTAACATGCACACATTCTAAAACAGGCTAGAGCATGCAGCAGTTAGAGTTTATAACACGTACATGTATAAAATCTAGTCTGTTTTGGAGTTTATACATGTGTTATCTGTCCTTTTCAAAACAAATTGTAAGATACTTGTAAGATACTAAATCTGGAGAACACGATTACACAAATCTTCGATGAAACTAAATCAATCTGGGGGGTTCAATTGTGATCAAAATGTAGGTAATGTTTTCTCCCTTTTTGAGTCTCTCTCTTCAGTCTCCATACTGTGGATCTAGTCCCACTTCAGCCTCTCCTAATCTGATGACTCTGCAGCAGGTTGCGACTTTGCTGGACTTTCCCGACTGCTGATTATTTCCACAGCAGTTCAGCCCCGCGTCCACTACTGTTCCCGTTATATCTACTCAGGGCGGCGACGTGCAGTTGCTCTGCTGTGGCGCATTTATTGGCCCCTTATTAGGTGGCACCTGTAGTCCAGTAAAAGCCCCGCTGTGCCGACAGATACCGTAGATGCTGTCTCCAAGTTCTCTCTCTGAGCTGGTGAGGGGGGAACACTTCATTTGGGACATGAGCGGAAACATGTTCTACTGTAGAGAACCATCCCTGGATGTTTAAAGTTTCAAACACTGAAACCCACAGGATCCGAATTCAAAGAGGTTATTTATCAAGTCTGGTCTTCTCATGCAGCTGCGGAGCAGGAATGTGGTGAGCATTTGTGCGTTCAGTGTGTGTACATGTGTGAACGTTAATTATTGTGTGCATGTGCATGTGCATGGGCGTACAGTGGGCGAAGGGTCCCAGATGTTGTGTAAAAGAAGGAAGTTGTTGGGGATTAGAATGTTTTCGCTGAGTAGTTTCATGCTGAGATAAGACTTGAGTGCCTCAAGCAGCAAATATTTAACTTAATATTAAGTGAAAGTTAATATTAAGTTAATATTCAGTAAGTGACAAATTTGGGATACTGATCACTGATGTAATAATATACCAAATAGTGTAACACAATATTTGTGCTTTGTCATTTGCTGTTCTGGCTTTATGGGGTGCACAGCATGCTGGTGCCACTTAGATGGCAGTGAAGGATGCAAAGTGGATATAGTATGATGATCATATCGTCACAACTAAGTGGAAAATGGATCATCTTCAAAACCATCTTCATATGATTTCATAAATGATTTTCCAGCGTTGTTTGGAGACGTGTCTTTTCAGTGCATTTGAAGAAGCATTTTCAAACCTAATGAAGAAAGGGGTATGTTTTTTTTTTTGCACAGAAGAGGGCAATTCTTTTCCATTAAATCACTGCAGACACATTTTATCGGATAATAAAGGCATCAAATATTTAAATGCTGAGGATTGTATAGAGATAGATTCACCAATATGACAGGAACCCCTGGTTTAAGAGACTGCTGATGTGCTTCGTGGCTTGTTGTGCATGGTACTAATCTTAACTGCGCCCTGCACATGCTCGAGAATGTCTTTCACCCGGAAGTAGAAGGAAATGCTGACGCCGTCATAAATAGAAATGTTGTTGCTGGACAAGTCAAATACAGTGGGCTGCATCCATAACCAGAAACTACCCGGCTACATAGTAGACAAAAACGAGGAATCCACTATCTAGAACATCTGAGTAGCTTAGTAGGCTGTCAACAGGTAGGTGCAATGTAGCTGGACGGTTTTCTACATCCAGTCATATTTTGCAGCATGCAAGTAAAGCAAACTAGGCTATCTGAAAAGTCAAGATGGCGGTGGTGCAGCAGGCCTGAATTGTGGATTCTACTGTCTGACTTCCTACATAGAAGCTACTACTGTAGTGTTGGAGCAGCAGCTACTGGTTAGCAGGCTATTTCTAACACCACTTGTTGAATGAGCTACAGCGCAGCCTAGCGTAGTGGAGACAGCCAGGTTGCTGACCACCGTCCAACTTCAACAAACTCCACGTGGACTTGGATACCGGGACAGACCACCCGCTGAGTCACAACGCTGAATTTGGAGAAATCCAGTACGATGTGACCGCAATGAGTGCTTATTGTTCACTGATGGAGTTTATATAGGCTGAATCGAAGTCTTAAAAATTTGAAAGAGTCAAACAAATCAATTTAATTGTTTTGTTTTTTTTGACTGATACTGATACAGCACTGAGGTCAGGGAGCAATGCGATATAACGGGGGGACCTGGTGGTTCAGTGGGCTACCTACACCTGAGGTTGTGGGCCGGAGACCTTTGACCTCTTATGTCAATAAAAGCTCAAATCAATTTGGGAGAGTAGCATGAGTAGTGCTCACCGATCAATGCTGTAATATCACCACCGCAATGAACACAAGATAACAAAGTGATCAGAAAGTGCTCAGATCCAGATCGTGTGCAGTTGCAGTTTGTGTTGAGGCCTTGTAGCCGCTCCCCCCTCCCCTTCCCTCCCTCCCTCCCACGTCTTGTGTGTCCCGGCTCACACTCCAGCTTCCTGTGGGATAGAGCCGAGCCTCGGGGCAGAGGGATGTCTGTTTCCAACCAGCCAGCTCTGTCACACATGCTCCGGCTTGTCAGGCTCAGTTTGTGGGAGGGTGATTGGGTGTCAGAGGGAGAATGCATGTAAGTGCGTATACGTGTGTGTCTGTCCGCCTCTTTGTGCTAGTGTGTGTGTGTTTAGATGCTCAGAGATAGAGATGTTTTCTCTGTGGGTGGAAGTTACTGTCTAGAACATGATGAAAAATTCAATTAGTAGGAGTTCACCACGGTCCAGGTTCATCTCAGGTTGCCTAAACACAACTTTGCCTTTGTGAGTTTTGTGTCTGGGACAGTGAGGGAAGATCTGTGACTTCTAAAACACGTAGTGTCTCCTGTTGCAAGGGAAAATAAACAGTATGTATATATGATACTTCAGAGGGCAGCAGATAACTCAGAAAAACACGGGAAAACGTTAGTGTCCACTCGCAAAATCTGCTCTTATATTATAAGAGCTCCGAGGTTAGAGATTAGAACCAGAACGGCAATTCAATTGCAATGAAATTAAGTTAGCACAAGTTGACTTGCTAAATTAGTTTTAAAACTTCCAGATATAGCCTGTGAAAATTTGGAATTTATTTTGCAGACTGAAGATAATTTACTACAGGAAAAAACACAGTTTTGCATTTTTCCTCATCTAATAACATCTTCTGCTGCTACTAACAGTTAAATGCATTATTGAAAAATGAAATTAAACCAGTCGTTCAATACTTGTGTCTATGAAATGGCAGTTACAATTGATGACTTAAAATTGCTTATTTTGTCCAGACAACACTCCAAACCCCCAAATTAGCAATTATGAATGAAACTTTTCAATATTTGATTTTCATATATCGAACCGATGTTTCCAATCACATTTGATCCACTTTTCTTTGAACTCAGTAAACACTCGAACATCTTTTCTGTAAACTGAGCTGTTCATTGGCTGCTATAATTTCACACAGTGGGGTTTTGGCGTGTTTTTGTGGGCTCCCATCATGCCTGATCACTCACAGGCAGTATGTTAGGAGACAGTCTGTGGTATGAAAACATCAACAGGATCGGTGTGTAATTCCATGTAAGCAACGCAATGTGTCTTTAAGTCGAACCTTCACACATACCCACACACACCCACACACACACGCGCGCGCGCGTACAGTGGCTTGCTTTACCTCAGTACTTCTTCCCCTGCTGGTTGGCCATCAGAGCCGAGTGGTGGTGTGTCTGAGGTGTGTGGCTTACCACCATGTCATTGCCTTAAGGGCTCTTGCTGTCTGTTGTCACCTACACACACACACACAAACACACACATGCACATGCACATGCACACACAGATGCAGTATTCTCCTTGACACACAAAAAAACAGGTGCACACTTTTTCACAAACAGGCAAACCCAAACTGGAATCCATAATTAAAATCTATGTTTGTCACATAATCAGGAGGCTGATTATTGTATTAACGATGGGATTGACAGAAAACAATGAATTTGCCTCATGTTAGATCACATTCTGGTGACATAAATACCATAAAATGAACGTTTTTTTTAAATTAATCTTTAATACTGTTATGCATTGAAATATAAATGGGGTCAAGTGATTAGCAGATAATAGCTAAACAAATGCTTTGTCATTTGATAGTAGTGGAAATGCATTTGGAGGTAGTTAATTCAGCGTACAGATTGTGACATATATCTGCTCTTTAGTGTGTAATAGAACATGAGCTGCTTTTACTAATGAAAAACAGCATGATGCAACACCACTGAACAAGGCAGAAATAAGGTGCAGCAGCAGTTTTTTTTTTTTTTGTTTTTGCACATGGCAAACTCATTACTTCAAATAAATATAATTTTTGGGTTTGCACAGGTGTTTTGCGTGGAATATATGCATCTACACACTCCCACACCCCCACTATTCCAGCCCCTAACACGCCGAGCGTTGTTTTAACCTCCGCCAAGTGGCGTCTGGAAGTGAAATTAGCGGCTCGGATAATTGGTTGAACTATCTCTCCTCTCCTCTCAGTAAACACGCTGGAGAGCAAACGTTTTTTAACTTGGAGTGTTAGCGCCAGAGCTCTTCTGCTAACTGACCCGGGGCCCTGAAGAGCTGCACATAACAGGCGCCCACATTGGCTTTTGTGTGCAGGAGGGTCTTTACATAACCCACATAACCAAGCACATTGTCTAGCAACGGGCCGGCTACTGAAGGGCCTTGTAAATGGAGGAGGGGGGTCTGCTTGAGTGGGGGGGGGGGCCGCTAGCCGGGCTGAGAGGCTAGTGGAGCTAAGCTAGGCCGCGACAGGAAGCTAGCTCGGCTCGCTCGGTGACACCGACGCGATGATCTGCCTCAGCAGCAAAAGGTGCGTATCCAAGAGGAAAAAAAGTCAATTAGTTTGAGCATGAATGTCTCGTTTAAAGGTGAATTACGCACAGAAATTTCTCATTTTCAAAACAGCCCGGCACCAAGCGACATTTCTGCCAAAGTAAACCATTTTTTTTAGTCGCCCAACGCCCCTCGCTACTCTCCCTACCCCTGTATTCCACAAAGCCCGGCCTTCTTCACCCTGTTTCCAGCGTTTTGGGCCCGAGCCAGAATTCCCTTTGGAACTGCCCAGGATGTTGAGGTATAATTTTCCTCCCCGCTCCCAAACGATTAGTTTTTTCAAGATGTTTTCTTTTGGCAGAAGAGAAATGTTTGCATGTCTCTCTCATTACACCGTCCGGATCACACCCCAAAGATTCTTTTGAGCTCCCTAATAAACGCAGTCTGAGGTCATTTATGAAGTATTTTAGCGGTGGGATCCTGTTGACGGCGAAGGAATGTAGACGCTGATTCTGATTATAGATGATATCTTGTTTGAGTAGGTGGATACCCACTACAATTCTGCATGTTTCTTCCCATTATCCAGGTTTTACAATGTTTAAAACTTCCTTTTTTAGCACTGAGGAAAACAAACGTGCCAGGGCCTTGAGTGGCAGCACAACAGGCTCTCACTGGTAACTGTGATTTTGACACAGAGGCTCATTATCAGTTCCACACTTCACCTCAGATCAGATGATAATGACCCATTTATCACTGACACTTGATGCCCCTGTAATTCTTAACAGCTCCCCGCCAGGACAGAGGAAGCTTTTACTGCTGTTCCTGAGATGTCACCATTGTCTTGCAATACACAAAGACAAGGTGTCCTAATGGCCCCTGATGGCCCCCGCGTGAGTCCCCGGACAGCCCCCCCAGTTACCGCGAGCAGGCTTTCTCGCTATTGTCACTGTGGCTGCAATCACAGGGCACAGCCAGAGCGCGGCGGCAGGGGTGGGGGTGGATCGGGCTTGTATGGGTGCTTTGAAAAGATGTGTGAAATAGGAGTATGGGTATTAAGGGTCTCGGCTCAGTTGGGGGTCTATTGTGCTGAAGGCTGAGCCCCCTACTGGCATCCATGATCTCCTCCATTGACACAGAAGCTCCGCTCCCTGTGTGTGTTTTTTGTCAACTTCTTTCTCACTACTTTCTTTCTTTCTCCCCCCTTCTCCCCTTGTCCCGTGTCTTTCTACCTCCCTTCGCCTTCCCGCTCTTCTCCCTTTTTTTTTTTTTTTTTTTTTCCGTCAGCTTCGCTGTGTCAAGGCCAAAGACTCGGGAGAGTCTTCCCCTCTCCTGTTTGAGTTAACTGGATTCAGAATAATGCCTTTCATGGGTGACGATGACACGTGGCGTCACTAAAGCTGTCTTTCACCAGGGTCAGCTGCTACCGTATGGGATGTCTGCGATTGGGACAGTTTTTCAGGCTTTTAGAAACCAGTCCGACATGTTTGACTAGCTATCAAAAACATAAAATAGAAATCTAAATGTTTAGAATTAAATCCTTGAGTTTCACTTTTTACTTTTCAGTAGGCTTCTTAGTTATATATACAATTCCCAAAGTACAAACACAATAGATTCGGCTATTCTACGTAATATTAAATGTTGAGTATACAGCCCTCTTAAAGATTACAATTCCTTTTATGTTTGTGCAAAACTCATTCTCATTTGCCATGACAATGTTTTGCATGTTTGTGTTGAATGGATCCCTGCTCTCAACCTCATGCAGCAACTCTGAGATGAGAGGCAACATGACCTGTGAATCAGGCCATAATGCTCCTATGGGGAGGAGTGGGGGCTGCTACGTCTGCAGATTAATACCTGTTGTTTTGGAATGAGAAGCTAAACAAATTGGATGTTCACATATCCACATGCTTTTGCTCATGCAGTGTTTGTAATTTAGACTTTTCCCCCCAACATTACCCACAAATGCACCTTCGTATTTTCACCTTTTAGTAAATTGCATTTATATCTCTCCCTTTCTCTCATCCTCTCCCTCTGTGCCCTCTTGAGTGATTTGGACACAGGTTGTGAGTGTGTTTCCGACAGATCGTGAATGTGTGTGTACATACACCTATTTGCTCAGCGTTATCCAGCTTGTGTGAGGCCAACAGGAGTCGCGCGATTGTCAATAGTAGAAGTCTATAAAAACCCGTCATTGACAAAAGAGAGAACAAACAGTCGCGGTTTGTTCAGGATTTCCTAACAAACACTCCACAAGGAGGGCCGTAGATACAGAGAGAGAGAGGGAAAGAGAGAGCGTTAGGATCTGACTCTCGCTGTGTGCCATAGGAAGAGACAAGTTATAGGTTATGCTGGAAATTTTAACAGTGACTGGATGCTGAATGATATCTAGGCAAACACATAATTACACCATACAGCGGTGGAAAAAATTCATACTCTTATTTTTTCTACTAAGTAAAACCGTAGTTTACGAAAGGAAAACTAAAGCACGGGTAATTATTGCTGGAAAGATAACTTAACTTGACTTAATTTTTACTGTGATTTAAATTGAAGACCCTTTGAGACGTCCAGTTCCTCACACTTGGAACAGAGTAGCTCCATCAGGGGTCAGCAGGATAACGGATGTAGAGTTGTGTATCATCTGCAAATCAGTGAGTCTCACAAGTTTCTAAATGCTGTGCACAACTTAAAACTGAAAAGCCACAACTTTAGCTTTTTTTGCCTTGCAGAAACAATCCTATGCACATTCATACTGAGGCAGTGACATCTGGGGACATGCAGAAGTTGTTTTTCTACAGAGGAGACGGGAAAAAGGGGGGAGAGCAGAATTTTGGGAAGCTGTGTTCTTGATGTAATGTAAGGCCTGTGTTGTTAGCGGCCATTTTCGCTGCCACTCAAACAACTACCTTGTATTTAGAAATCTCCAGATGATCGGTAGGGAGGGAACCTTGTATCTTAAGGCTATGATCAAACACACAGCCAGACTGACAGATCGCGTGTCCTGAGAGCAGCGTGTATAGTGAAAATAAAATGGGCCCAAGACTTGAGCACAGGTGGATGCTGGGTCATCAGCTGATATAAAACACTTACAGCTGGATAAATAAGAGGCAGAGCAGTTCAGTGCTACACTGAATATCTTGACTAGTTTTTCTACCCCGTCAACTAGAACAGCGTAATCAATAGTGTCAGAGACCACAGACGAATCTAAAAAAAAAAAATCTAAAATGCCACTTTCCTCGTGGTCTAACAGCAGGAGAATCTCATTCTTGACCCCGGAGGAGAGCTGTGTCAGTTGCTTGGTATGCTGAGATCTAGGTGCGGTTTCTTTGGAGAGGGGTTGAACTGGGGCCACTTTAAAGGATTTAGGGAACATAGTCTGACGAGAGAGACTGGCTCATAATAGCGAGCAGAGATGATCTTTAAATAATCTGCGAGGCGAATGGCAAAGAACAAGTGTGGGAAGGAGTATATTTCAAGTACTAGTTAGATAAGAGGCAGCTAATACATTTATAATTAATAGGAAAGTCTATCAAGTAGTCTGTTTGACACATGTACTTACGTGTACATATGTATGTACATGCTGACTTTTAAAGCGAAATGCAACCTTTTTTATAGCATTTAGCATTTATATTCAAAATATACTGAATTCAAAGGATGGCAGTATGTTCATTCAAAGAATAAAAACCAAGTAAAACTGAATGAATACCATCATATTACGTCGTAAATAAACCCGGATCCTTTTTGGTGTTGAGCGTCATATAAAAAGCATGTTCAAATGGAAATCGTCAAGTGAAGCACTTCAACTGGCACATCTACTTTGTGACTCTCCACCGCTGCGAAGGCACACGCAATCACGTCACCGCGGGGTCAGGAGTCCACAGTAATTTTAGCTTAATGAACTTGTTCCGTGAGTTATGGCCGCTCGCTCACAGCTGACGTCGCCACGGAGAATCAGGGGAGGTGTCTCTTGTAAATGTTTTCAGCTGGTGCAGGCCAGTGGGACAAACGCGTAGGCTGACCGCTTGCGGTCTGCGGAGAGGAAATGAGGGAAGACTGTGGGACTTTGTGAAAAAAAAAGAACTATCAGAAGTGTCACAGTTTGGCCTGCCGTCGGCGGCGGCTGCGACGGCCCTCTGCGTTTCTACCCCTGCCGCTTGTTCCACTCGCTGATTCGTGTGGATATTACACTTGTTCTTATTATGATGATGATGATGTGCCGTCACTCTGGCTTTTTCTTCTTTTTTTTTTTTTTAACACTCATATATTAAAGCGTTTGTGTTCGGAGCACCTGCTATTCAGTAAATGTGGGAGATGTAAATGACAACGGTGTCCCTGGCTTATACTGTCCCTCGGGATAAGCCGCCACAATAGGAGCACAACACTAGAGCCCTTGTGCAAACAAAGTGTTCTCGAATGAAGGAGGCATTTAAAAATGATCGCTCTCCACAAACAGAATGTGACCCTCCCCTCTCTGTCCTGCTGTCCCACCTCCTCCTCCGCACTCTTTTCCTCCTCTTTTTTCTCTTTTTTTTTTAACAATTCTCACCCTCTTTCTCCCCTCTCCCCGAAATTCTGGTCTGTCCCCCGGTGGCTATAAGAGACATTTGGCCTGTGCTAAACCTGGAGTGACAAATACTCCCTTCCTCTCGTCATCAAAGGGCTATATCTGTGTCCTTGTTCTGTCAGATCCTTTTGTGTGTGGGGGGGGGGTTGTTAAGGAGAGAAGGTGGTGCGGCACTGGATATAAGTTGGAATCGGTGGAACGAGGGACCATTTTGAGGAAAAAGAGAGGGAAAAAAAAATGCGGGGGGACCGAGATCGGAGGTGGACAGAGGAGTGATTAAAATTCATCCCACGCTGCAAACAAAAGGAGGAATGAAAAAGGGGGAGAATGCAGGAGAGAAGAGAGAGTGAGAGTCGGGGCGGGGGGCGGGGGGTGGGGGGGATTTGGGGTGAAAAGAAGATTGTAAGCCTCAGCAGATCCCTGAACGGCAACCCCACCCCCCCCCACCCCCCTCCCCAAATGACTGCCTTTGACTCACAGCACAATTATCCTCCGAGACAGCGGAAAACAAGTAAAAGAGAGGGGGAGAGTGAAGAGGAGCAGGAGATGGATAGATGAAGAGCAGGAGGGAGAGAAGGGGAGAGAACATTAATTATTCGGCAGGCTTCTCCCCCCCCCCCCGAAGATTTGCAGAGGCAGGCTGAACAGGGGGTCAACAATTGACTCAATTACAAGACAAACTCTCCAAGGGCCCTACAGCACCACTCACCGCCAACCCTGCGGCCCTCGGGCAGGCTGTTGATTTTTTTTGTCCCCGCTTTTCTTCACCGGTAAATGTTTGCCCCTCTTCAGGTGCCCCCGACAGACGCAGGAACTCCAGCCCCCGGCTAGACTTTAACCTTTTCAGCCACTGAATGATTCCCCCTTCTCTGTTCCCCGTGAAGAGCAGGAGGGAGAGAAGGAGCGAGGGAGTGAAGAGGCAGATGAAGGGCATGAGCCTTCTCTTTGTGAAGCTTTATAGCTGGTAATGAATAAGAAACATCTGGTGACGCAAAAGGGGGAGACTTCTTTTTTCACAGGTGGAATTTTCTTTCGCATTTGATGGGTATTCAGCCTGAAATAAAACGCATAGAGCACTCGCGGAGGATGCAGAAATTCTGTGGGATTCAGAAATAACATATTACGCCAGCACCGTTCCCTGTGTATTGTTACTTTATCGAGGCGTTGTTCAGTACTATTAGAGCGTACAGTGGGTTTTCATTGTTTTTGTTCTGGTGGTTTCTTTTTCTGTTCTCGCAGTCAGAGAGGTTGTCGTTCTGCTATTTAAAAACAAACAAAAAAATCGGGGTTTTTACAGTTTCCTCGAATCAGCGGTTCCATCACACATTTTAAAATTGCACTATCAATGAAACTGTAATGATTTTATTTCACAGATTATCAGCAAAACAAGAGACTTTAAAACGGTAGTACATCAATTATTATTATAGTTATTTTGCACATAATTTTGACTTAAAAAATGATCAAAATAAGTTATCCTAAAGGTCCAAACTAAATACTGGACACTGCACTTCTCACAATGCATAGCATATTTCATTTGACCTGTCCTCTCATCCCTGACAGCATCAGGGTTATTCTTTTCAAACAGAAGTGTTTAACAGGCCGAGTTAGTCTCCTCATGACCAGCAAACTGAATTCAGTGTCATCCAATGTGCAAAACTGCCTAAAGGCCTCTTTAATGAACCCAGTGGGGAAAACCTTTACTCATCCTGGACCTGGGCAGAAGTGATTTAATATTCACGATCAAGTGCCAATGTGCATTATCTCGACTGCTGATGAAGAGTTGTTTTTTTTTTAAAGATGGTTTCAGCTGATCACCACCTGTTTTTTTTCTGCGACCCGGTGGACAAATGAGAACTGGTGTGAGCGGTGGACTGTTGTTCCTGGTGACCCTGCATTGATAAGGTCGGACAATACAGTGAGGAATGGGATTTCAACAATAGGTCTCCAGTTCTTCTCTTGTCAGTCAAAAGGACTGCTCAAGCATAGTGCCGCCCAACTCCGCTTTCTCTCTCTCTCTCTCTCTCTCTCTCTCCCTTCTTCCGTCAACGCTCTTTTTCTCTTTGTGCCGCTCGTTTTTCTCCACCTCGCTGTCTTTCTCTCCTTCTCCTTCTCCTTCGATCCCTCCTGATTCCCTCCTTCCCTCCTTTGTAACAGAGAAAGGAGGGCATGAATACCACACACAGACTTTGAGTCACTCGCTGCACAGCAACATTACTGCCGCCAGATTTTTTCCATCTCGAGTGAATCACTCGTTTTTTTCTCTCTCTCTCTCTCTCCACAGGAAATGGTGGTGAAAGTGTACTCTCCATTTACTCCTTTTATCTTTAATTTCCCCTCCTAGAGTCCAAAAGCCGTGTTGTTTATTGAGTTTATGTAATGACTTTTTTAGTCATGGAGAACTGTTTTTCTGGATATTTTAACGCGGGTCCTGAGGCAGGGTATTTATACAAATTAATTTTTCCTGCGTCTACTTACAGTACGAGAGGAGTAATAAGCTGGTTCTAATTACTCTGGAACTTGAGATGTCCTTCGAAAAGAAATGAATGTCAAATAATTCCAAAGTTACATAGGCCACCCTGAAGTCATAATCAGATCCATTTTATGAGGAGTAAAGGAGTTATTCTCTTACAAAGCACTTACACCTAATGTTTATTACTTAGTTTGACATCCAGAAAGATGTGAGCTCCAATAGATCAGTGGTGAACGTATGTTACATATGGTCCTGTCCTATTAGGGAGTTTAAAGCTTTTAAGTTATTGATTATTGAAATGATTAATCAATTAGTTGTTTGGAGCACAAGATAATACAACATGTAAATCACAGTTTCCCAACAATGAAACCTAAAACGTCTTTTGTTCGGACTAAAGGTCCACACGCCAAAGATCATCAGTTGACAATTATAGAGACCAGTTAACGAAACCAGAATATAATCAGATTTGAGAAGTTGCGACCACAGAATTTGGACATTTTCTTCTTAAAAATGAATTGATTAATCGATCATCAAAATAATTGGCGATTATTAACAGTTGCCAACCAGTCTATACTAGCTAATCATTATTAATCGTTGCAGCTCTACTGTATGTGTGTGTGTGTGTGTGTGTGTAATGTTTCTGACCAAAAGCAGCCATGTCAAGACTCTGTCATGAATCCTGTTGTGATTCAAGTGATTCAAGAGAAATGCAGTTCACGTATGTGGCTGCTGTTCAGCTGGCGTTGGATCGCTGATTGTTATTGGGATACAAAGCTAACAAGTGATTTTGGAGAGAGAGAGAGAGAGAGACCAAGTGGGAGAGACAGGAACCTGTAGTTTCTGATTATAACGACCAACGCAAGCAGCGCTCCGTTTCCTGAATTCGCTTTGCTGGTCTGTGTATGTCGGTGCCAAGAGCAGCATGAACGCTGCACAGGTGGGAGGAGAGGAACAAACGGTGGGGGGGTGCAAAACGAGATGTTGGTGTTGCTGTGCTGAGAATAGATGTGCCACGACACAAAACAGAAAAGAAAAAACCCAAATGCTTTCAGCAAATGCACAGAAAAATTGTATTTAATCAATTACTCCACAGCCAATAGATGTGTTTAAATGAGCATAAGAGGTATAAAGTTGAATGTGGTTAAAGCAGTAACATAGTCTGTATTGAATCATACGTTAATATGATTGAGTCTGACAGTAACTGTTCACAGCTGCTTTATAGTGTATGAAAAGCTGCTCCTTCAGGTCATTAAATCTCTGCAGCCGTCTGAAAGCAGCAGCACTCATATGTCAATTCATCTGTAGTCTTCAGTCTGTTAGAGCTCTGTTATGCAGGTGACATCAGGATACCCGTACAATTGAATTTTCATTGTTGCATCACATGATGTGACATTTTACAACATTAGATTAATATGTTGGTCGTATAAACGGTATAAAAGTAAATAAAAGTATTCTTTTCTCATACTGTAATTAATTATAATTGTAAAATTGTGTGTGTGTGTGTGTGTGTGTGGGCTGAGCTTTAGTGACCCATTCACAAGCTGCTGACGTAAACTGTGCCCTTCTTATTGTGTTTGTCTCATCATGTCATCAGCCCCTCAGTTCCCTCTGTGTGTGTGTGTGTGTGTGTGTGTGTGTGTGTGTGTGTGTGTGTGTGTGTGTGTGTGTGCGCCTTTGTATATCTGTGCCTGTGTATGTATGTTTTCCCTCTTTTCATTGTATATATGACCATCTATGTGCAAATAAATGTGCACTATGTACAGTATGCATGTGCTCGGGAATGCGTGCGTGTGTGTGTGTGTGTGTGTGCGTGTGTGCGTTTTTTGTGTGTGATTTATGTGAGCGTGCGTACATGTGCTCCCTGCGCATCACTGAGCACTGCACGGAGATACAGGCTGGAATTCAGGGCCGAGACGCGGTGAAAGGGAGCCCCTTCCTCATGCGTGAGATAGGATCAGTGTTTACGTGCACAAGTAGCACAACACTCCTGTGATTGCAAAACATCTCTCCAGCTTTTCTGACGCAAACTGCAGACTTGGACAGTTTCAGACAGACGGTGCATCCTTATCTCACCAAGTGTGAAGGGTCAACAGTGTTGCTTGACGTTAGTCTGTGAATATTTTTATTCATCCAGGTTATTGTTCCCTCTCTTTAATTGAGTCACAGGCAACTGGACGCATCGTGGTCTAGGAAGACATTTCACCTCTTATTCATATGGCCTCTTCAGGTTTTAGGCTGGATTTGAGCGTGTGTGGTGCTTGGCAGGTGAGGGGCGTGTAAGGTGAATACTCACAACACGTTTGTCTGCGTCTCCTGTGCAGGTCTACGGTGATGGTGCAAAAAGCAGGTTGTGTTTAGCGGTAGTGTGCATGTTTATTCACTATTCTGTAGAGGGAAAAAATGAGAAATTACAACAGGTCATTCATCTATAGCATTTTTAGTCTTCATGCAAAAAAAGCACAAACTTGTAACCAAGTAACGCCCATAGACAGTCCATTCAGTTCAATGTCTCCGGGAGTTGATTTGCTGCTCTGTGTTTGAGCTTTTGGCAAGTCCCAATCACTCTATTCTTTGTAATGCACCGCCTAATACGCCACTATTTTTAGTCTCCGTCATCTATGTTGGGATTTTACCGTTGATCTGCCTCGTTGCTCTGCGCATTAACTTCTCAGAGCCACCTTTTCTTTTCCCCTATCACTCCCCACCACTTGGCCTGTTCGCTGAGAGGAGCAGGCTCTCACACACACGTGTGCCAGTCGACAAATAGCCGTTCAGCAGGAGAAACGCTTTAAATCAATAAAGACCTGATGTGGGAAAGGGCACCGGTCCCAGCAGAACACAACTCTTTCTGTAAAGGCAGATATCTCCTGTCTGGCGCTCCACATACAGTATCCATGTTCCCTGTGGACTTTTCATTGTAAACACTGTTTTGTTTCTCACCAGGATCTTTGAGGCCTATAGAAAACATGTTGAAGACATTTCAAAAAACATTTTTTACCGCATTCCATGCATTTACTGCAGGTCAGGTTCTTCTCATTTCCCTCCTTTTATTGATGTTTTGCTATTTTTTACACACACATTACTTCCACCGGATGTGAATATTCCTGCAGCAGTCAAGGAACTAGAGTCACATCACCTCTTAAATTTACCTACTGTGCATGACGCCTGTGGCCTGCACATGATTTTGTTTTTTTGTTTTGTGTATAAATTGCGAGGATACTGATAAAGAAATGATCAGGTGTGGAGGTTGGGGAATCTGGTCAGGGAATCCTACTGATTCAGAAGAAGCATGATTTATATTATAACCATGTGTTCAGTCGTCTGTGTGTGTGTTCATGAGCCTCTTGTTGCGTTTTCATCCTTTCTTGTCAATTTGCATTTTCAAAAATTGCACACAAAAAAACTAGAATGGAAATGCCTGAAATTTGACAAATGTGGCTTTTTGGCTATGGAAACTATAAACCATGAACGAATGTGATATCATTGCACGTCAAGACATGTGACATTACGCTACGCTGTAGTTTAAAAAACTGGTGGCAGCGGGGAGTGAATGGTATGTGTGGGGAAAAGAAGAAAGAGAAACATTTGTACAGTTAATAAAATAAGTGGACAATAACGTAATTCTCAATGTAGAAGCGCAAAGAAACGTGACTAACTCTATCAAGAGTGCAAACAAGTGCCAAACCTCAACAATCCATTGCAAATGCAAAGAAGCAAATGGAAGAGTTCAAAACAACGCTGTTGTCATGGATACATTCATGCTCTCTTATAACGTAATCTCATATAACAGTAACAGTAATGAATGGAAACAGGCATCAATACACATTTTCTTTTTGAGAAATTCACAAAATCTGCTCTAAAATTTCTGCAGATTGGGAAGGGAACCCAGTCAGCTCCTTGACCTGCTGCTGTGAGAGCATAAAAAAAGTGTTATTTCTCTCAATCTTTCTTCTTGTTCTTGAATGATTCACAATCCACAGAAGAAACAAGTGGTGGGACACTTACGTAAATATATAACAATAAAAAAATGTCGGGTCAAAAGAATAAAAGGAATGCGAGCCTGAGTGACAGCTCTGAGGTTCGCCAGTTGTTTGTCTTATTTCGTAATGTGCGGTGGCCCACTTTGTCACAACGTTGTCATGTAATGACAGAAAGAGACGCAGCTGACGGAGTTCTGCACGTTGTGGGGTCTCCCACACACTCACAGTGGAAAATCCGGTGTCTTCCCGGGTCAAGGATTGATTTCTGCATAAATGAGCTGCAGTACTGAATATGGAAATCAGCGAAAGAGCTCGCATGTTAGTTCATGTGTTGATTTGAAAAAACTGAAGAAATCTCAAACATGTGTGTGTGTGTGTGTGTGTGTGTGTGTGTGTGTGTGTGTGTGTGTGTGTGTGTGTGAATGTGTGAGTTTTAAGCTCCTCGCCCCCCTCCGATTCACAGCCAGCTGATTAGCTGATTTGTTGCCTTTTAGTTATGCTAATGCCACTTAATTACAGCCCTGGTGGGAACTCTCTCTCACTCTCATACACACACACACACTCACACACACACACACACAGTCAGGATGCCTGCATGGATGTAAAACTTGTGCCCCAAATAATACTGTAGCAGGGTTTCTCTCTCTCTCTCTTTCTCCAACATGCATCGTGGCTGCTGTTTGGCGCAACCATCAAAAGCGTCACTTGGTCCTGGGATCTAAAAGATGTGCATGTGTGTGTGTGTGTGTGTGTGTGTTTGTTTATTTGTAGAATCCTCTGGACAGCCATGACTCGTCTCCTCCTGCAGCGTGGTAGGCTGCCGCCCTATCAGAGCCCAGGCCAAGTCTTTCATTCGCTCGGGGAAAGTGTGTGTATGTATGTGTGTGGGTGCTTTTGCCTGTGTGTGTGTGTGTGTGTATGTGTGTGACTCCCTGAGTCACATGCTAAGCCAGCTCAAGGATCCCAGCCAATTAAAAGCTAACTCAGGCTCGCATGCCTTGCCCCTACCAACATCTGGGTATTAAACTAAACGCCTGCGATATATTAGTTATGAAGTCAGCAGCTCCGAGGAGGACCACACAGGAGAAGGGCACATTTCCTATGTGTGCACGATCCAAATAGTTGCTCTGTAATTTGTACACTGTGTAAATTTAAGAGGTTTGTTTAAGTGAACGGCAACCAGAGTGAAATCGGAGAGCATCATTGTCATTCCTACTGTTTTGCATCAACAAATTTGTCATCAGATCACCGCATTCGCTTTTGATTTATAGTTTACAGCAGATTCCGCTGGACGCTAGGGAGACGGCTGGTGGACTGAGACAAATCTGAGGAGGTTTGGATGTTGTCTTTGCAAAAAAAAAAAAAAAATACAGACAAGTCAGGCACAGAAATAGTGATAATGCATGAACTTTAACACGCTATGGAAGGAAGATGGAAACAAATATGGGGTAGAAAGAGGGAGAGGAGGCAGAGAGAGGAGAAGCACGAGCGTGAAAGTGATGATGTAACACTGTATAATACCATGACCCTTATCAGGGGTGCACACGGCCGTGCACAGGTGGACACGTTTAGTCATACAAGTGTGTGGACTGATGAAGAGACAAGTCTCCACATGTGTGTTCAGCTGCTGGGACGTGTTTAAGTTTACATGCCGAGAGAGAGAGAGAGAGAGAAGAGAGCGAGAACGCTAGAGCGTTATGAGGGCCGACTTAATTTGTCCAGGATGGTCATGATTTGTAGTAAAGAGCGTGATCCTTCCACCTGAACTTTCTACTTGACGGTTATGACAGAGACTTGTTTTACGGCTGACATCTGCTCTCTCAGCAAAGCTGACAGTTTGACATGAGCTTGTGACAACTCAACCTTTTACAGATGGTTACTTCAGGAGTGTTTTATATCAGTTTGTTATATCAGGATATAATAAATATCACTATACATTGTGATATGATACACACTGTAATACACCGCAATGGTTTGCATCGCTGAATAGGGGAAACTATCTGGAACAATTGGGACTGAATTGTAGTCTCATGCAAAACAGTAACGGCAGCTCCCAAAGCAGAACAGCAAAGACGGGCATAAATGGAAAAAAGAAATAGACTTGATAATAAGATCAAGTCTTCATCAACTTGCTCCAGTTCTGCTGAAAGAAGCTTGTCTGTCAGGGCAGAGCTGTAACGGAGACGAGGCCAGACACACGCTTAGAGTGACAGAAATGTGAGCTCATGTGATCAAGATGGTTTCGAACCAGGCTAGTGACCTAATGGTTAAAGCACATACCACATAGCTGTGATGGTCACAGTTCCACTCATGGCCGGGGGGCCTGTTACATGTCGTACCGCTACCCCTCTCTCTCGTGCTTCTTTTACTTGAATTTGGCATTAGTCTATTGATTGCATGAGCAAGTGTAGCGATATGTTGAGTCTGAGGAGTGAGGATGGGAGAAGGTTTAATGTCCAGTGGGTTCAGGTCAGCCTCTCTATTCAGGCTACCTTATAAGAAAAAATCATGAGTGCTGTGTCTTTCCTTTTTCCACTCTTGGCAGTGTTACTTGACTTAAAGAAGTCATGCAATATTTACCCTCCCTGGTAACTATAACTGCATTAATTTTCAATGTAATGTGCCCAACACTGTTAAGTACTGAAAACTGCAGATTACAGAAACAACTTCAGGTCAGGTTTAACCAAGTTTCTTATTGAGACATTAAACATAGTTGAAGTCCTTTGAAATGTCATCATGGAAGTGACGGAGCTTCATCTATTCTCTATCAGGTGATTGATCTGTCTCTTCTTTGGCCTCGCGTCTTTCCCACCTGACATTTACAGTATCTATCCCCCTCCTAAAGTCTAAACACTGATATCATTTCTCCTGTCCATCCGAAAAGATGTTCCAAACCCCGGAGCAAAAGCCCAATAATGACAAGTTGTTGCGGTCAATAAATTCAGCATGAAACAGGGACCAGATTTGTCTGGATGAATCCCGCCCTTTCATTCTGAGGGATGTGTAGCCTGTGTCATAATTCCTCCATGTTTCCCCTCTGCGAGAGCCTCTCAGGCTGCGGTCGCTGTGCTCGTCTGGCGGCCCGCAGGCTGCCGTCCCTCGCCGCCGTCGCCGAACGCCGCGCTGCGGTTTCTCCCACGCACAGCCAAACACAAACACACACACACAAACACATAAACACACAAACGCGCACTCACGTAGTGTGTCTCTGTTTATGGCTCCGTCCTCTGCCTTTCTTTGTCTGTCTTGCTCTCAACCACACACACACACACACATGCACACACGCACACACGCACACACATGTGCCGGGTATCCGCCTCGGCACGCACACACTCCCACACCGCTCCCATCGCCTGGAGCCCCCCCCCTCCCTCCCCAACTCTCTTTCTTCTGTCGCTTTTTTCCTCACGAGTTTTCCACCTCCTCTCTCCTCCCTCGCTTCCAGCTGTGTTATACAGCGCAGCAATATAAGTAGCAACAGGCCGGCTATAAATATCGCCTGCCCACCCAAGACTGTTAGGATTATTATTTTTCTTATAATCACTGTGGTCTTTCTATAAACCCAACAGATTATTATCTGGTTTTTGTTCCTTCGGCGCGAGTCCCTGTTTCAGACGTGCGCAGCCAGCTCCAGAGGATTTCTGCTGAGGGCATTTTCCTGCTGCCGGTGTCGGGGTTAGGAAAGACCGACAAAGGGCCTGATTTTACTCCGCGGCCGCCGCGGTGACAGTGAAGCCACCGACGAGCGGAGGGAACAGGAGGGAGAATAGAAGGCGAGCTGCATAAAGGATGGGAAGAAAAGAGCAGCAATTAGTCGGGTGACGTTCACAGGCGCTGGTGAAGGTGGAGAGGAGTGTTAGCTGGATTTACGAGGACAAAGCTCTGTGCTTTTTTTTCCCCTTCCTTGCAAATGGGGGGGGGGTTGGGCCCTTAGTTGTTTATAGATAGTGCATTTCTGCGAGCTGCCTCGGTCTACAGCTGGGAGCCAGCTGTGTGAATCAACCTCTCCTCATCTGCTTTATCCATCCCAGCTCGGGCTCTTTTGTCCTCCCCCTCTTTCCTCCAGTTCCCCTCATCAAGAGGAGTTCAAAGAAATATTTGTGGTTAGGGCATTATCTACCTGATACGCGGCGGCAGTGCCGCTGACACACACACACACGCAGGGATGTAGCACAAGAGAAGAAGAAGAAGAAGAGGGACAGGCAAGACAACGGCTCAGTGTTACATGGTTAGACGCAGAATGAGGAGAAGGTGTGTGTGTGTGTGTGTGTGTAGGAGGGGGGGGTGGAAAAAAAAAAGAGTAAGGTAAGGAGAGAGGAGGGAGGGGAGGAGAGGAGCGGGGTACAGGAAACCACAGGTATGTGCAGGATGGCGGGTGGGTGGCCTGGAGAGAGGACACAGAGAGAGAGAAAAAGTAGGATTGTGGCGCCAAGGAGCAGCGAGTTCTAGGGAGACTGAAGAAGAGGGAACCACTCTGACATGTGCTGCTGGCGACACACAAGTCCTGCTGGTCAAAAAGCCTGCATCCAGCCACCCTACGAGTAGATGAAGCCACTCCGCGGCCACGGCTACAAAACTCTGCTTGTACAGACAAATGAAAACAAGGAGAGGTGAACCACTCCTAATCCTAGAACAAACACCATCAAATCAGCGGCTGATAAAGCCACCAGTTACAAAGGTGGTAAAACAGTAATCATGGCTGCACAGCTCAGGCAGTGTTTTACTAGAGACGCGACTGCAACGCAGCTCCAGGAAATTACCCTACTTTTTTGCGTCGAAATCACCTCCCTGTCATTGCATTTGTCTTTGGCTTCTTTTCCCTCTGCAACCTTCAGGGTGGAACACACGGCTGTGCAGGACCCGAACACAGCTTCAAGGTCCCGTCGTGTTCACTTTTGTTGGCTTATCTTTGAAGTTGTAATATATAACAGAATATATGTGTAGCACCATATTTGAACAACCGGTCTCTCCTGAGCTCTTGAAAAATCCAGGTAGTTTTGTGTCTGTCATATTAACTTTAGTGAATTTGAGTGGCTGGGAACGACAGGTATATAGGACAGGTGTATAATTGTGACATCACAACTTCACAGAAGTCCCGGCGGCTCATTTTTCAGGCACAGTTTCTGAAAAAAATGTTACATGGATTGAGTTTCTGACACATAAATCGGTATTTGTAACTAGGCCAATTAAAATCCCACTTTGTAAAATATGGGACCTTTAACCAGTAACTTAAAAAAATAGAAAACGCTCATTAATATTGTTTATGAAGCTGTCTTTTCTACTGTGCTGGGTTCAGCTCAGTGTTTGTAGTCACGTCGAGGTGCACCAGCCCTCTGGTGCCCTGCTGTCTGTCATCAGTCACTCTGCCTGTGTAGCAACAAGGGATCAACATTTCATTCTACAATTTCGACAAGGTGAGAACCCCAGCAGCGACACATCAGCACCGCAGCTTCCCCAGCCCACAGTTTACAGTACAGGGACACGCGAGGTGTGAACCAGCGGGGCTGAACCCCGGGTTATGCTGTTGACTCTATTAAACCACGGTGCCAGTCCGAGGGGGAACATTTGTTTAGGCCTTCAGGGATGTGTCTGACTCATGTTTGTAGTCCCCCCCCCCCCCCCCAGAAAGAGCGGTGAGCAGTTTTGTCTTGTTAAGGAACCATCATCAATTTCAGGCTTTAACCTTTAAAAACCAAACTGGTTGTGACATCGCCATTTATCAAACCTGTAGTATATTATGGAAGAAAAACAATACTGTATTCTAAAATTACCATTATTTGGAGTCGGTGTATATGTATATATATATATATATATATATATATATATATATATAGAGAGAGAGAGAGAGAGAGAGAGAGAGAGAGAGAGAGAGAGAGAGAGACTATATATATATATATATATATATATAGAGAGAGAGAGAGAGAGAGAGAGAGGGGGAGAGAGAGAGAGACTATATATATATATATATATATATAGAGAGAGAGAGAGAGAGAGAGAGACTATATATATATATATATATAGAGAGAGAGAGAGACTAAGCTACAGAATATGGAATCGGTCTCAGGAAATTTGTAGAGATTAATTGAAATTTAGTATGACGAAAAAATCACATATGTTCGATATGATAAAAGAGTTTGTTACAGATGACCGAAAATAACAGTTTTGTTTATTGACAACATTTTATCCATCCATCCATCCATCCATTGTCTTCCGCTTTATCCGGAGCCGGGTCGCGGGGGCAGCAGTCTAAGCAGGGACTCCCAGACTTCCCTCACCCCGGACACGTCCTCCAGCTCCTCCGGTGGGACCCCAAGGCGTTCCCAGGCCAGCCGAGAGACATAGTCCCTCCAGCGTGTCCTGGGTCTTCCCCGGGGCCTCCTCCCGGTGGGACATGCCCAGAACACCTCCCTAGGGAGGCGTCCAGGAGGCATCCTGAGCAGATGCCCGAGCCACCTCAGCTGGTTCCTCTCAATGTGTAGGAGCAGCGGCTCTACTCCGAGCTCCTCCCGTGTGACCGAGCTCCTCACCCTATCCCTAAGGGTGCGCCCGGCCACTCTGCGGAGGAAGCCCATTTCAGCCACTTGTATACGCGATCTTGTCCTTTCGGTCATTACCCAAAGCTCATGACCATAGGTGAGGGTAGGAACGTAGATTGACCGGTAAATCGAGAGCTTCGCCTTCCGGCTCAGCTCCTTCTTCACCACAACGGACCGATACAGCGACCGCATCACTGCAGACGCTGCACCGATCCGCCTGTCAATCTCACGCTCCATCCTTCCCTCACTCGTGAACAAGACCCCGAGATACTTGAACTCCTCCACTTGGGGCAGAGACTCACCACCCACCCGGAGAGAGCAAACCACCTTTTTCCGGTCGAGAACCATGGCCTCGGATTTGGAGGAGCTGATTCTCATCCCAGCCGCTTCACACTCGGCTGCAAACCGCCCCAGTGCCTGCTGCAGGTCCTGGCTCGAAGAAGCCATCAGGACAACATCATCTGCAAACAGCAGAGATGAAATCCTGTGGTTCCCAAACCAGGCCCCCTCCGGCCCCTGGCTGCGCCTAGAAATTCTGTCCATAAATATAATGAACAGAACCGGTGACAAAGGGCAGCCCTGGCGGAGTCCAACATGCACTGGGAACAGGTCTGACTTACTGCCGGCAATGCGAACACAGCTCCTGCTCCGGTCATACAGGGACCGGACAGCCCTTAGCAAAGAGCCCCGGACCCCATACTCCCAGAGCACCCCCCAAAGGACACCACGAGGTACACGGTCGAATGCCTTCTCCAGATCCACAAAACACATGTGGACTGGTTGGGCATACTCCCATGAGCCCTCGAGGACCCGATGGAGAGTATAGAGCTGGTCCAGTGTTCCACGACCGGGACGAAAACCACACTGCTCCTCCTGAATCCGAGGTTCGACTATCGGTCGGATTCTCCTCTCCAGCACCCTGGAATAGACCTTACCGGGAAGGCTGAGGAGTGTGATTCCCCTGTGATTGGAACACACCCTCCGGTCCCCCTTCTTATACAGAGGGACCACCACCCCGGTCTGCCACTCCACAGGTACTGTCCCCGACCGCCACGCGATGTTGCAGAGACGTGTCAGCCAAGACAGTCCCACAACATCCAGAGACTTGAGGTACTCAGGACGGATCTCATCCACCCCCGGAGCCTTGCCACCGAGGAGCTTGCCAACCACCTCAGTGACTTCAGCCAGGGTGATGGACGAGTCCGCCCCTGGGTCCCCAGTCTCTGCTTCCTCCTCGGAGGACGTGACAGTGGGATTGAGGAGATCCTCAAAGTACTCCTTCCACCGCCCGACAACATCCCCAGTCGAGGTCAGCAGCTCTCCACCCGCACTGTAAACAGTGTTGGTGAAGCACTGCTTTCCCCTCCTGAGGCGCCGGACGGTTTGCCAGAATCTCCTTGAGGCCGTCCGATAGTCCTCCTCCATGGCCTCCCCGAACTCCTCCCAAACCCGAGTTTTTGCCTCTGCGACCGCCCGAGCCGCGGCACGCTTGGCCCGCCGGTACTCATCAGCTGCCTCAGGAGTCCCACGAGCCAACAAGACTCGATAGGACTCCTTCTTCAGCTTGACGGCATCCCTTACTTCCGGTGTCCACCACCGGGTTCGGGGATTGCCGCCGCGACAAGCACCACGGACCTTACGACCACAGCTACGAGCAGCCGCATCAACAATAGAGGTGGAGAACATGGCCCACTCGGAGTCCATGTCTCCAACCTCCCCCGGGATCAGGGAGAAACTCTCCCGGAGGTGGGAGTTGAAGACCCCCCTGACAGAGGGCTCCGCCAGACGTTCCCAGCAGACCCTCACAATACGCTTGGGCCTGCCAGGTCCGTCCGGCTTCCTCCTCCGCCAGCGGATCCAACTCACCACCAGGTGGTGATCAGTTGACAGCTCAGCCCCTCTCTTCACCCGGGTGTCCAAGACACACGGTCGGAGGTCAGATGACACGATGACAAAGTCGATCATCGACCTCCGGCCTAGAGTGTCCTGGTGCCATGTGCACCGATGGACACCCTTGTGCTCGAACATGGTGTTCGTTATGGACAAGCTGTGACTAGCACAGAAGTCCAATAACAAAACACCGCTCGGGTTCAGATCGGGGAGGCCGTTCCTCCCAATCACGCCCCTCCAAGTGTCACTGTCGTTACCCACATGGGCGTTGAAATCCCCCAGGAGAACAACGGAGTCCCCGGATGGCGCACTATCTAGTACCCCTCCTAGGGACTCCAAGAAGGCCGGGTACTCTGCACTGCTGTTCGGCCCGTAGGCCGACACAACAGTGAGAGACCTGTCCCCGACCCGAAGGCGCAGGGACGCGACCCCCTCGTTCACCGGAGTGAACCCCAACACGCAGCGGCTGAGCTGTGGGGCAATGAGCAAGCCCACACCAGCTCGCCGCCGCTCCCCGCGGGCAACGCCAGAGAAATAGAGAGTCCAACCCCTCTCAAGAAGATGGGTTCCAGAGCCCAAGCTGTGCGTGGAGGTGAGGCCGACTATATCTAGCCGGTAACGCTCCACCTCCCGCACAAGCTCAGGCTCCTTCCCCCCCAGCGAGGTGACATTCCATGTCCCCAGAGCTAGTCTCCATGTCCGGAGATCCGGTCGCCGAGGTCCCCGCCTTCGACTGCCACCCGAATCTCTCCGCACCCGCCCCCCATGGCTCCTCCCGCAGGTGGTGGGTCCACGGGAGGACGGCCCCACGTCGTTTCTTCGGGCTGGGCCCGACCGGGCCCCGTGGGAAAAGGCCCGGCCACCAGGCGCTCGCTGCCGAGCACCCACCCCAGGCCTAGCTCCAGGGTGGGGCCCCGGTAACGCCAGTCCGGGCGACGTAACTGGCCTTGTTGTTGACTTTTTCATCATGTGGGGCTTCTGAACCGCTCTTAGTCAGACCCGTCTTCCAGGACCTGTTTGCCATGGGTGACCCTACCAGGGGCATAGAGCCCCCGACAACATAGCTCCCAGGATCATTCGGGTGCTCAAACCCCTCCACCACGTTAAGGTGGCGGTTCGGGGGAGGGGACAACATTTTAATGTATTTATAAAAAATAAGACCTGTCCTTAATGTTTGTTTACAGTGTTTCAGAGGTCTCATTTGCAATGAAATATATAAAAATATATATAAAAAATAACATTTCTATACCTAGTTGTTCCTCCTCAGGGTCACAGGGATCAGCTGGAGACAATATTATTTGTGTATTTATGTATTGTATAATCAACAAAATAGCAGCTGTGTAATACTGTTACTATTAGCTCCGTGGCCTAGCGGTAGCTGGTCTCACACTGTGAGGTTGGAGGTTCGATTCCCTGGCTGGGTCATGTCTAAGACTACAGGGTTAGGCTTGGGATTAATAAAGTATATAAAAAAACAAGTACAGTAAATACCTGCTTGTTTTCCTGTAAAAATGATTCTTATTTGAGCTCTGTGTCCTTTGAAAGTGTTCGAGGCTTAATGGGAATGAAGGCTGGTAAATCAAAGCGTAAATGTGCGTTTATAATTTGATATGACATTAATCTGCCCTGCAGCAGGTCAGTGAGTAGGGCTTATTGTACATTACAGTGATGTCTCCAGCCCTGTGGCCTTTCGGTGGTCACACCATGGCCCCCATCACATTACAGCAGCTGTGAGGAATTCACAGAGTCTGGGTAAAAGCCTTAAAAAACACAGGGGAGGGTAGGCGGGCTGGGGGGAAAGCAGGGAAGGAGGAGAGTCTGGTGGGTGGGTGGGAGTGTGTGTGTGTGTGTGTGTGTGTGTGTGTGCGTGTGTGTGTGAGGGGGTTACAAAAACAAAGCCAGAATTTAAAAACAAAGTTTACCACTGAAGGAAAACAACGGGGTAAGAAAAAGTCGGTGGGTGAGGAGAGAAAGAAAGAAAGGAGGAGGAAAGGAAAAAAAAAAGAAAAAGAAAACGAGGGTAGGATCTGGGCTGTGGTTGGCTGAGAGCCCGGGCTCCGCCCCCAACCCCCCCCCCCCCCCCCCCCCCCCCCCTCCCCTCCCCGCCTCGCCCCGTCTCCAGCTCTAACACAACAGAATCCCCCACAAGCCCAGCCACATCAGGAACGGCTGGCTACATTATAGCTGCCATTATCGTCTCTCAAGTCATAACAGCCAGAGAACACCCACCTCGACTGCTGCTCCGCCAGGAGGGGGAGGGGCGAGGGAGAGGTCGCAGGAGCAGGAATGAGCCCAGAGAGAGGGAGGGAGGGAGGGAGGGAGGGAGAAGATAGTCCGAGATAGAGATGCAGAGCAATGGAAGGGCAGAGCGAAGGAGGAGGAAAGGTGGGAGCGAGGGAGCGGGCGGGGGAGAAAGACAAGGACAAAATACTTTCAGATGGCTGTCTGCTGCTCAACATGCTCCAGAGATGTGTGCTGAGTTTTATTCAGGCTGCTTAAAGGTTGTACAAGTAATGGATTATCCAGCAAAAGAGCACACACACACACACACACACACACACAGACACTAAAGCAGACGTACTGTATATTCGCGTTCCCTTCGGAGAGCAGTGGAGAAACGAGGTTAAGAGGAGAAGGGCAGTTATTAAATTAGATTTTTTTTCATGTGAGCCCCGGGTTTCGCGTTACACCCCGGGAGCAGAGGGGTGTAGCGAGGGATACATCACGAGCACGGCCACATCAGGCCCGGCCGTCTGACACGGCCGCTGACCTGTGGAAACGTCCGTCCTCCCCGGAGACGTCCTCCTCACAGGGGAGGAGGAGCGGAGGACCGATGCTTTATGGGAACGTCACAAATGGCTAAACCATGCCGGGGCTGAACAAGGTTTGTCTTTGTGCCCCGCGAACGCAACGCCTGAGAGCTGAAAGGCCTCGCACTGCCCAGCAAATACATCCAAAATAAATTAAAAAAACAACTTGACTGACTGTAGAGAAACCAACATTACCATTATCAGTGCCTTCCAGAACCATTTCACAACAGAAGTAGGAAAACATCTGTGCTCAGACAACATCATGGATCACGTCTGGTTATGTTTAGTCATTTTGTTAAGATTAAGAAGTGATCATGCTGCTGTTTTTCTCAGGAAGACATAATGGTCTGCTTTTTTTTACATCAGATATGATGATTAATTTCTGAATAACAGTTGCCATAATGATAAATACAATATTCAGAGTTTAATATAACCATTTAATGTCTTTAATGATCTTAAAAAAGAGTAAAATACACAGTAACAACAATTTCTCCTAGTCATGCTACTGTCATTTTCCAATTCTCTCGGTTTCCTGAAGCCGACTAGCTGTTCTGTAAATAAAAAAAAGGGTTGTCTGTTGCAGTTAGCGCTGACTTTTTGCTGAATGGTGGGACTTCACGTTTGCAGTGGTTTGTGTTTCTGACAGCGAATGAGTAATAGTCCGTTACGGAACCATATTTCATCTATTGGTGGTGAGCCGTGTTGGTTTGGTGAGTAAGTAGGTAAGCCGGGATGGAAATCTAATAGGCCACAGACAGGACTTCTCATGTCAGGGAGGTAAACTCAGTTAATATCATCCATCCAGGATCCAACATCTGCATCCAACGGCAGGAAGTGACTTCCAAACTGCAAAAGTGTGAAGTAACATGCTTTTGATTACGTCTTTTATATATGGGACTCGAAAAACATGGTACCAGACATATTTTCTTTTGACCTCAGGTGCCTTTTGGGTTTAGGGCGAATAAGTTATGGTTAGGTATCTTATGATTTGAGCCCTTAGGGGGTAGTTTATTTCATTTTTGGTTATTTTTCAAACTTCTTAGGAGTTTTTATTCTTTTTGAATTGAATTTAGCAGTTTTATTACATTATTTGGTTGGAGTTGATTCTTTGTTCTGTGTGATTTTTGTAACAAAAACACTACATATGGACTTTTAAATGATATGACACAAAATGTACATTTTGAGGGACCCGATAAATGCTTTTACAACTTAATTTGTAAAAGTTTTTGACTTATTTGTCACTGACACATGTACACAGTAATATATTATACAATTCCAACACACAAAAATATCTGATAATTAATAGACCACAGTGGGGTCTGGGATGGCATTTTGTCATAATATTTGTATTTTCAACAAAAATAGCGAATTAATCATATACAATGAATCAAAATATGTTTGTTGCAATCCTATGTGAAAATCATTTTTCACTGTAGCAGCTATTAATACTACATCAGCGTATAATAAAACTGTTATGTCCTCTTTTTTTCACCGGTTTCATCATATTCCCATGTTTATTAATGATGTCAAGGACAAAGTAATCTGTCTTTTAGGTGTGGCTTATTTGTGTGGGCGGTGATGTTGCAGTGGTAATAAACCTGCTTGGATGAGGAGGTTTTGGGTGTAGAGAAGTGGCTGGACATCCTGTCCTCTTCCTCAGCTCCTTGGTTGCTGCCCAGCTCGCTGTGCCGCAGTCGAGCAGATTTGTTTAGTTAGCCGTTTGATTTATGGCCTTGGGGTTTTTAATATGCTGCTGCCCCATCCCTCTTAAACCCAGCACCACAAAATTACACCGGAGTTTCTCACAAAATATTGACCCAAAATAGCACAATGCCACAACACCTGTGTCAGCACCGTACATATATGAAATCATCCATCTATACATACTCGGAGAACATAATTAGTTCCATTCTTTTAACATATTTTAAGAGTTTTTCTGACCGGAAAGATATAAATAGGTATATGAAAAATGTACAAGGTCCACAAAATATACCTTTTTTTTTTCTCTATGATGGAATGCCTTATACTTCAATAGTAAAGCAATATCTCCTTCAGTGTTATTTCACATCAAGTATAAATTTATGTACTGTACATTTTATTCTGAAAAACATGAAATGAAATTAAACTCTTCGTACAGTAGCAGTCGAAGGTTCAGACACACGTTCCCATTGAAAGAGTGTTTACAAATGTTTGACTGGCACTGGATGTACATGCTTCATTCTCTGTAATGAGAAAAATATACTGTACGTTGTTGACATACTCCAGTTATGTGTGTGTGTGTGTGCGTGTGCGTGCATGTGTGTGTACATAGAGCTACAACGGTAACACTCACACACTCCCGCTGCCGTGCTCCCTGGAGAAACACTAGCAAACATATTTTTTCAAAAAATTCCAGCATGCTTATGCGCAGGTGGTCTCATACATTATTCACTCTTACTCTGGAGATCTCTTAACACACACACACACACACTCTCTCTTTTTGCAAATACACTTGTCCCTAAAAACTCCCTTGCTACGCTCCCATACACACCTGCCACTGGGCTTACGCAGCACCGTGCAACAGCTTCCAGTGTATACACGTTCACACTCGCTCTTTCACACATTCTCTGTAGACTTGGTGGCCACTGGATTGTTATCCCCCCACCACCCCCCAGCGAGACTGACAGGTGTGTCAGCATGTGTGACTGTGTGTGTGTGTGTGTGTGTGTGTGTGTGTGCTGTCTGGGGACCCCCTTCTTGGTATTTATTAGTTCTGGACAGCTGAGGTGCTCTGTGAGATCTCTATTTAGCACTTCCGGCTAATTATCATACGCGCAGCCAGCGCTGGTGCAATGTGCAATTACCAGCGGACCGCCCACATCATTTAGCCGCTCGCTAACTTTGCATGCCAAATCCCCCCCCCCCCCGGTGGCTCGGGGGTTTAAATAAGTCCCCATTGCCCTTTTAACACATGTGCAACTACATAACAGTCCGAGCAACCTGTTACACTCACACCACAGAGGCTTCGTCTCCAGTGGAAAGGAGCTTTCCCAGAATGGGTCTCAACACTTGTCACATGAACAGAAGCAATATGATATTTTGATTCCACATGCACAAGGATTTAATATTAATGAACTACCTTGAAGGTTTTAGTTTAAAATTAATATCTGCTAAGTCATTTTAGAATTAGTTAGCCCAATAGTGGCTGAGCCTATACTGCCCAATGATGAAAGCATCTCAGCATTATGAGTATTGCAAACTGGGAAAAATCATGAGGAGCCCATTAGTTTCAAAGCATAGTGTTTAACGGCATCAACTTCATCCTGTACTAATAGTCCCTAGCGCTCCACCTGCTCCGCCTGCTTCTGATTGGCTGGAGCATTGTTGCGTAGCTTGAAGCGTGCAACTTTGTTTCCCATTTACAGAGCGAAGATACTTGTATGAAGACTTTTATTCAGACAGCGAGCGGTGGGGAGAAATTTGCTGAATTTGACATAAACCGTGGACTTTAACCTGTAATGCATGGAACACCTGTGGAATTATCATTTAGACTAAAACGTGCAGTGCAGTTGAATTAATTTCATTAAGTCAACAAAAATCGATATTTATGCAAACACATCAATGTGGCATTGCTCCAGTTGTGGCATCTATGACAGCAGTGCATGAGGCAATTATTTTTGTGATAATTACTGTAACCAGAACCCGCAGTCCTCACTATTAGTACCTGCACTGATGTGGTTGGATGTAATGAGCAGGTGTTTGCTCCCAAGATCTCTCAGCTAGAATTACCTTGCGCATACACTGCCGCTGAAAGATACCATCTCAATACGGGTTCCGTACAAAAGGCCTCTCTGTTCCTCTGTTTGTGTTGCTAGCAACCGTTAAATACTCGTCTTTTGAGCTTTAAGGCAAAACCCAGATTTTCTCTTTCGGTACATCTCTTCCATTTTGATCACTACTTTCCGGGATGGGAAAGTGTGGCGGGTTTTTGGCGTCTGTCAGCAGCGTTTGAAGTGCATGACTCTGTTTAGAGAAGAGAGATTACAGCCAAGCCCACAGTTTGTGTCACAGGGTTTTGTCTAATCTGTAGGAGTGTGTCAGGACACATCAGAACCATCACGTGATCCGCCCTCAATGTCTCTGCCACCTATAGAGTCAGCGCTTTTTGAAACAATGTCCATTGAGAAGTTCTTTATAAGGCAATTCTAAGCACATCATATTGTTTTGATGCTAATATGTGCCATGTTGTAGCACCAACTACAACCAGAGGCTTTGATTTAGATTTTTTGCTGTTGTGGTTGCAGAGCGATTAAACTTGTATTATTTCTTTTCACTTTTCCCCGAACTGGATGTACACAGCCTGATTACTTCAGTTTGTCAACTGCAGATTTTTCGGACACTGAATTTACAAGTTTTTTTTTTTTTTTTTTTATTATTTTTATAGGCTCTTAAAGTCCTTTTTTTAAAAAGAGTTCAACATCCCAGGAATTCTCTGGATCCAGTTACCACTTAAACCACAGCACAACTGAGCTTTAAATCACCTTTGGTCTCTAGATAACATTTATGGACATAGCATCCAGTTCACCTGAAAACTGGACCTCATACAGAGTCTGTGAGTGTGTGTGTGTGTGTGTGTGTGTGTGTGTGTGTGTGTGTGTGTGTGTGTGTGTGAGTGTGTGTGTGTGTGTGTGTGTGTGTGTCACAACATAAACTGATCAAATAAAACATGATGGATTGGAGCAGGTATGGCATCTCCTGGCCCATCAACAACATGTGATAATAAAAATGAATACAAAATATAAAATATTACAAAATATTTTACACTATGGTGCACTTTATAATGTGTTTAATTGTATTTCTAATATTATTATTACAATTCTACTTTTATTTATATGATGGTTTCAGTACCTTATACCAGCAGTGTTTAAAATAATATTACTTAAGCTTTTTGGAGAGAGCTTATTTTGCCCTTGAATTGTTTTGCTTGGTTTGCGTCGGTCTGTTATTAACATCCTACATATTCTTTTTTCCCCCCGACCACAGTTGTTTTTGTGTATTTGCCTTTTCTCTCTGGTGTAGTTCAGTTTAGTTGGGTTGGGTTTGTTTGGTTCTCCTCCATTAACCCTAGCTGTGTCCGTGTCTTTGTGTGTCAGGTCCAGGGTGTAAGGGGAGCAGGAGGTCTCGGCGCTCCAATGCCAGTGGACATGCAGCCACACCAGGGGCTGTATCACTATGAGACATCACCCAGCCACCCGTCCAGAGGGTAAGACCATGCACCACGGCCTGTTCTGCAGCTGCTTTTTAACCTCTGTTTATCATGGTGACTCCCACAGCTATTTTAAAGAGGTAAGGTTACAGGAATAGTCGAACGTTTTGGGAAAAAATGTAAATGACAGTTCTCTCAGGTTTGTGCATTAATTATACCTTTATTACACATCAATTAGCTTGGCGTGTGACTTGTTGTAAAGGTACTGTGTGTAGTTTATGGTTCCATTTAGTGGTGAGGAGATTGAGACTGAGAAGAAACAAGGAGGGCTGTGAACAATTTCAAAATGAAAAAACAAAATAAGTAAAGACTGCAATAATAAAAATATGAATATTATTTTGATTGAACTACCTACTAAATAAAACATATATTCATATAAATGGACATATAACATTTCTACAAAGTTTTATTTGCTAGATGATATCAAATTGCATTATACTGTACACACTGTACCTTTAAATATATAGATATAAGTATGCATATATAAGTAGATCAAGTCATTTTTTTTCCCAGTGTGTGACATTTAGTGTCATGAACATGCCGGAAAATAGTAGTAGAAAGTGGTAGTGAGCATCGCTAGTGTCCATCGAGTAGCTTAACTTTTTTCCCAACATTGTCAGACTGAAGCACTTTATGATTCCTCCGCTCATTCACCCATTCACACACACATTCACACACTGATTGGTGGAGCTGCCACGCAAAGCCCTGGCCCGAAAATCAGGAGCAACTCAGGGCCCTTCTCGGGGAATTGAACCACCAACCCGTCCGTTGGTGACAGCCCCGCGCTAGCTCTGGAGCCACAGCCGCTCATGTAGCCACAGGCCATATAAAAAAAACAACATGTTTTTGGTTCAACAGAGCCATGTCGGATTAGGTGACAGGTGTGTTTATGGTGTTTATGTGCTCGAAAAGACATCACAGGATGGATATAAAGTCACACAGCTGACAGACTGCTAGCCTAGCATGCTAATACTCCATAAACATATGGATGAGGCCATTAGACCTGTGTTTACATATGGTAAACAGCTTGAAATTATAGAGAGACCACACAAAATATGGATGAGACCATATGTTTACAGACACAAGCGTCACAGCGTTGCCCTGGAAAAGTGGAGCAAATTATCAAAATTAGCGAGTCCGTCCAGGTGTCATGATCAGGCTTCATCACCGCTAATCAGAGGAGGAGCTGATAAATACCTGGGACTACTCCAGAATCATTTGTGAGTGAATGTTAAATGTACCCACTGACATTCAAGACAAAAGCCAGATGTTAGTGGGTGTTTGTGGAATTTTTTTTTTTGCTTGTCCACTGTAAAAGGGGCTTTAGAGAGCTAGAGTGGTTAGCCTAGCTTAGCATAAAGACTGGAAGCAGAAAAAAACAGCTGGTTCTGCTTTGTTCAAACACTAGAAAACACTCCTACCAGCAACTCTAGAGCTGACCTGCTGTATCCTGTTTGTTTAACCCACACAAGAACAAAAGTATAAAAAAAGAAAGGTTTTTTTAATGCCAATATCAATATTTGTGAGCCAACAGAATGTAATCGCAGTAGGTAGGTCTATTATATTTGTAGATAAACACATAACTTCTTGTAACTTTTAAACTCTAAACCAGAGTTTCATGACCAAGGGAACATTTCACAGTTGTTAAAGAAACACAATGGCCGCTTTCATCCTACAAATTACCCTTGGAAGTATTTTGGGCATTTCTGAACCACAATTTGATTCAATTTTTATTATACCAATACTGTGATAAGCTATTACTGGTCGATGGGCCTAGCAGATTATTGTAAGTCTCCATGGGGTCAGTAAGCACAGCTTCTGCTGGGCCTCTCTGTATAAAACCTGATAAAGACAACAACATTTTGAGAAGCTGAGCACGGTCTCTAACTACTAGCTCTGTCCCTAAAATCACACAATCACAATTTCTGCTTCTATACAAGAGAGTAATAAATTGACCTTTAAATCATAGCGGCTGGGGAAGTGTTCCTATTTTAATCAAACAGATATTTTGAGGGTGCAGAAACCCAGGTCTCGCTGCAATTGTTGTGGACACAGAGCTAGCTCAGCCCCTCATCCCCCCTCCCCCCCTCCTCCTTTCCTCATGCCACCCAGGTTGCGGGTGGACTCGGCCTCTCTCTGACAGCTGCTAATTACAGGCTGACCAGGCCCTGCCGCGCTCTGCATGACTGCCTCGCGCCCCGCTCAGGTTACCCAGAGTGAGGGAGAAACACAGAGAGTCGGAGAGAGAAAAGGTGGCCGGGCCGGACAGAGAAAGAGGAGAGGGAGAGAAAAGGGAGGAGGAGGGAGGGAGGAAGATAGACGGGACAGACAGGGACAGAGGGGGGTTGCAAGAGAGAGAGATGGCTGGGCAGGGCAGAGAAAGGAAGAGAAGAAGAGGAGGAGGAAGGAGAAATGGAAAAGGATATAGAAGAGAAGTTGGACAGAAGGAATGAAAGGGAGAAAATAGAGAGAATGGGAGGGAGGTGATTTCAGGGGGGGGATCCAGCACAGTGGATTAGAGAGGACAGATTAAGCTCCTGTGTGGAATACACGTTGTGGTGAAAGAATTAAAGAATTGAAAAGACGACTTAGGAGAAGGTGGATAGATAGTCTGCCCCTTTTGGTGGTGGTGGTGGTGGTGGTTGTGGGGAGGGGGCCAGTGGGACAAAGAGAGAGAGAGGGAAAGAACAGAGGAGTCAGATTTTGAACTAAAATCTAGACTGATGAAAGGTCAGAGACATTGAAATTCACGAGAAGGCTGGAAAGTTCCAATGAAGCTTCTCCCTTCTTAAGTTGGGAAGGGGAAAACCCAGATGAGTAAATTTCCACAGTGGGGAACAAGATAATGACTATACGCCATCTAGCGGTGAGAAAGAGACATCACAACAGATTAAAGCACAACAGCAGTGGGATGGTTATTACTTCCCATGACTGTGTACTGATTCTAAAAAATGTTTCCCAACCAGCATACTGTTCTCTCACCTGTCAGAGCGCAAATTCACACAGGGAATAGAACTTGTTGATCATTTAATTGTTAGATTTATTTGTTGTAAATTTTAATTTAATTTTAAATTCGTCCATTTATTATACCTTTGGGCCCTAATACTTACTGACTATTACTGATTATAGATCTTTCTCTGATGCTGTCTCCTGTTTTGGTACATGACTGCTGCCACTTTGACATTTACACAAAAAAAAGCGAATGTATCATATTTCCTTTGTTTACCACCTCTTATGTGCGTTTTGTTTAATTCAACTTCTCCTATAACTGTGTTCCTGTCACAGCCTAGTGGCGCCAGACCAGTCTCCCTACAGTGATGTGTCTTCGCTGCGCGCCCCGCTCCTCAACGGCCCTCCCCAGGACTGCAGAGCTATGTATAATCCCATGACTCCCATTATGACTCATGGATCGGGACCAGGGCAGGGGATCGGCCACTGCATGGATCAATACATGAGGCCCCCTCAGGCGCCTCCACCACACAGTATGATGGGCCACAGGGGCATGCCGCCCCCAGAGGGTGAGTCAGAGGATCTTCATTATCTCCTTAATCCCACAGCTGTTACTGATTTGGACGTAAAAACACCTGAGAGCCGGAGTAAGAAGCAGAAACTATTGAATTTCCAAAGTAGTCGGCTAACTTTAGGTGAACTCAAGTATATAAAGAAACAGAGCCAATCCTTCATCATCCCATCCATTGTTACCATTATTCTGGTTTATTTCCTTTATAAATTGTAAAGTCTCTATTCTTTGCTCTTTCCTTCACCTATGATTGTACAAGTAACCTTAGGAAGAAACATTATGTCTAGCTGTTTTTCCAAATGTGAGTAAAGAAAGACATTTCAAAAGAAATACTTTGGCTTTTGTTTATATGACCACCATCTAAGAGACTGGTCTGCAGAGTATGGAGACTACAGATTAATTGACACTAATTGTGTGCTGCTGCTTTCAGACGGCTGCAGAGATTTAACGACCTGAAGGAGCAGCTTTTCATACACTATAAAGCAGCTGTGAACAGTTACTGTCAGACTCAATCATATTAACGTATGATTCAATACAGACTATGTTACTGCTTTAACCACATTCAACTTTATACCTCTTATGCTCATTTAAACACATCTATTGGCTGTGGAGTAATTGATTAAATACAATTTTTCTGTGCATTTGCTGAAAGCATTTGGGTTTTTTTCTTTTCTGTTTTGTGTCGTGGCACATCTATTCTCAGCACAGCAACACCAACATCTCGTTTTGCACCCCCCCACCGTTTGTTCCTCTCCTCCCACCTGTGCAGCGTTCATGCTGCTCTTGGCACCGACATACACAGACCAGCAAAGCAAATTCAGGAAAGGGAGCGCTGCTTGCGTTGGTCGTTATAATCAGAAACTACAGGTTCCTGTCTCTCCCACTTGGTCTCTCAGCCGTCTCAGATTTTTTTTTTGCTCTCTTTCCTTTTTTGAAGCCATCAAGAAGCCAATTCACAAAAAGTTTTGGGAAAAAAAATATGCTCATTTTAGGGAGAGTTAGCCTATGCAAGTGCCTATTGCAGGTGTATCCAAAACTTCAAGGGGTATCATTGTTTTTTCAAGCTTAATGCAAAGCATATTCTTTCCTGCTCGACCAATCAGTGTTGTCCGCACGACTAAAAGTCAATTTGATGAGTTGTTGAGCTTTTGAATATTGACCCACAATTACCCAGAAATCATTTAACTTTATAACTCTATAACACATCTTCAGAAATGTTAATGTTGTGTTATATTGATCTTCATTATGTATTCACAATGTCCCACAGGCAACAGCACACCCTACTGTAACCAGAACAACATGATGTCCTCTCACCACAACTTCTGCCAGGTTCAGTCTGGCTCTGATCAGATCGGCTCAGGTGACGGTAAGGAAACACTCGCAGTCAGAAAAGTAGTTTGTGCTCTCTCTGTCAAGTACAAATGTTTTTCTAAAAGATTTTCTAACCCTTGTGCTTTGCACCTTCTTTTTTCTGCAGGCTCAAGGTTCTCCACGCCTCGTTCCATGATGAAGCTGAGCAAAAAGCGAGCTCTGTCCATCTCTCCTCTGTCTGACGCCAGTGTAGACCTGCAGACAGTCATCCGGACCTCGCCCAACTCCCTGGTGGCCTTTGTCAACTCGCGCTGCAACCCCAATGGGGCCAGCTCTTATGGCCACCTCTCAGTGAGCGCTATGAGGTCAGATATTGGTGTAATCTACGCTGAGTCTTGAAGCTGATTCCTATCAGCCACTTTCTACTAGAACTGCCATTTTATTGTATCTTCTGTTACTCTGCAGTCCGTCCTTGGGCTATTCCAGCAATATAAACTGCCAATCCAGGCCACAGGTCTCCATGTATGGAGGAGGTGGGGGGACACCTCTGGGTGGACACACACCGGGCCCCTGCCAAGCTTCCCGCCTACCTCCCCACAATCCTCGGCTCCACGCTCCACCCAAGCATGGACATGTAAGACTAATCGCTCACTGACTCTACAAGATGGTCAGCGCAATTCAGCGGTGGGAGACGGGATAATATGAAAGACCTATGATAGACAGATTGAAAAAAGTGTTGTTTTCTTTTGTAGCTGAAGACAGAACCAGGGCTGGGAACTGTGATGGATGGCATGAATTTGAAGAACCTGGAGGAGAGGTCAGAGGGAGACGTGGCTAGCCCGTCTTCCACTGGCACTCAGGTACATTAACTTGTAACTCGGTCGTATTCTTAAAATCTGCAAGTGGTTTTTCACTTACACATTTACATTTTTGATTTATCTAAATTAAAAAAAAAACGTATGATTTATCAGGACCCTCTGCTGGGTCTTCTGGATGGCAGAGATGACTTGGACAAGGAGGACGGAAAACCTGAACCAGAGGCCGTCTATGAAACCAACTGCCACTGGGAGAGCTGCATCAAGGAATTTGACACACAAGACCAACTTGTTCATGTAAGAGAAAAAAAACAACCAATCTATTTAGGATGAAACAACAAAATAACCAGAAAGACAAAGTCTACTTTCCAGAGTTATATTCTGATATCTTCTTAATCTGCTCTTCTTGAAGCATGTTAACAGGAGCTTCTACATACAATTAGATACATTGCGTATGATGTTGATTCCTAACCAGTCTTCTTGTTAAATCTGTTGAATCTGCAGCACATTAACAATGAACACATCCACGGAGAGAAGAAGGAGTTTGTGTGTCACTGGCAGGAGTGCTCCCGTGAACAGAGGCCTTTCAAGGCCCAGTATATGCTGGTGGTTCATATGCGCAGACACACAGGAGAGAAGCCACACAAGTGCACTGTGAGTGTAGATTTTATTTTTGTCTTGACTTTTTCTCTTTTTCTCCCACTCTCTGATATCAATATTTGTGAATATCATAAAATACTACAACATGAGACTCCTTATAAAGTTAACTATTCCTAATCAGCTGCCTCTGTTGTAAATTGTTTTGTGTGTGGTCTGACATTTCTTGACTGTAGCAGCAGGACATTATTTTGGTATTTTCATTATTTCAGTATGGCACTTTCAGTAGTTACAAGCCTTGTTCAAATCATTAATGCATGATGGAGAAAGGTTATTCTGAGTTCAGAATAAATTCTCTATTCATTATGACTATTGGAATGTTTTCTCTTAATTCATATTTGGCTATTGTTACAAAACTCAATTTTCTTTTTTTAGTTTGAAGGCTGTAATAAAGCCTATTCTCGCCTGGAGAATTTAAAGACCCACCTGCGCTCTCACACTGGGGAGAAACCGTACGTGTGTGAACATGAAGGCTGCAACAAAGCCTTCTCCAATGCTTCAGACCGGGCCAAGCACCAGAACAGAACTCACTCCAATGAGGTACTACAGTGCACACCACTGAAATATGACAAGTTAATACAGTCTGAGTGAACAGTACCTTGCCAACTAAATTGATGAAATACATTGACAGTATTTTGTTTTGGGCCTTGACTTATGAACTGCAGCATATGTGAGACAGTTGCAGTCAATTTTTATGTGCATGACTGTACAAGATTTTGTGGAATCACTGTCACTTTACTCTTTTACAGAAACCATATGTATGTAAGATCCCTGGCTGCACTAAACGGTATACAGATCCAAGCTCTCTGCGCAAACACGTGAAGACCGTGCACGGCCCTGAGGCCCACATCACCAAGAAGCATCGAGGAGACACAGGCCCTCGACCGCCTGGCTCAGCCATGACCCCTGGAGGCCAGAACTCTGAACTGCTACTGGAGAAAGAAGAGACACGCAGAGAGGACTGCAAACTGCTGGCTCCTGAGTCTACTCTGGTGAGTTATACAATTCACATTAGTTATCAGAGGAGCTAATGTTAGCATTAGCTCTGATAGCAACGTCCAATGACATTTGCTTACTTCTTTCAGAAATCCCAGCCAAGCCCTGGTGGTCAGTCATCCTGCAGTAGCGAGCGGTCTCCACTGGGGAGCACCAACAACAATGACAGTGGGGTGGAGATGAACCTAAATGCAGCAGGCAGTCTGGAAGATCTTACAGCACTCGAGGATGGAACAGTTGGAGGAGGGGGAGGAGGGGGGGAGCCGGGAAGTGTAGGAGGACCCCTGGGAATGTCAGCACAGGCTCTGAAGAGGCTGGAGAACCTGAAGATCGACAAACTGAAGCAAATCCGCAGACCAACTCCTCCTAGCCGCTGTGTCAACAACAAGCTACCAGCGCTTCCTGGTACGTTCTTATTTTTTTTTATTCTTATATCCTAATTGCAATATTACAACATGCAATGACACTGATCTATAACTGGAGGTCAATTTGATGGATTTTGTATGGGACATTTTAATTCTCCAAACTAAAGGAATACCAATTTTAGACATACAAATTAAAGTAATCTGGCTTGGTTTGTAACTTTTTCTGAATTCTTTCTCCTTGGATTTACATTTTCAGGCTCAGGGGAGACTATGGGAATGTGTGCAGCCTCTCCACTCCTCTCAAACCGACGTGTTATGGAGCTGTCCAACCATGAGTTAGGCGGTGGAACTTCTATTGGCTGCACTACTAATGACAGGAGAGGAAGTGGCACCAGCAGTCTAAGCTCCGCCTACACCGTGAGCCGTCGGTCCTCTATGGTGTCTCCGTATCTATCCAGTCGGCGCTCCAGTGAGGTCTCACAAATGGGAGGAGCTGGAGGCGGAGGATGCCACCTCCTAGGCCCAGATCAGGCTGGGGGAGACCCCCTCTCTCCTGAAACCAATCGCAGGGGACCACCAGGTCCTGGAGGAGGATTGCCAGGTCTTCCTAATTTAACACCTGCCCAGCAATATAGTCTAAAGGCCAAATATGCTGCAGCAACTGGAGGACCGCCACCCACTCCTTTACCCAATATGGAGCAGCCGGGCACTCCAGGCAGACGAGGAGGCATTTTGAGTGAATACCAGGGGCAGCCCCTGCCTGCTTTCCTTCAACAAGGTGGTCCACGTAGGCACAGTGCCAACACAGAGTATGGTACTGGTGTTATCTATCCTCACCAGGCTCCGGGTAACAGCAACAGGCGAGCCAGTGATCCAGTGCGATCAGTGGTGGATCAACAAGCTCTCCCTAAGCGCTTCAATAGCCTGAATAATGTTGCCATGATGGGCCGAAGGAATGCATTGCAGCACCGTGGCTCTGACACCAGTCTTGCCCGGCACATTTACTCCCCTCGGCCACCTAGCATCACAGAGAATGTAATGATGGAGGCTATGAGTATGGAGCCCCACCTTGCCCCTGTGGAGGGCAGAGACCGTTCCATGATGATGCCCCCCGGAGAGAGGAGTTTCATAGGATACCAGCAACAGCATCAGACCCTTGGAGGAGGAGGAGGAGGAGCTCTTTCAAATCAACTGTCTCCTAGCCATGACTCCCTGGGCTGCCCGGACCAAAGTTTTATGCAAGGGCACTACCAGAACCAGGGAGCGGATGTTGCTTCCAGGGCTGGTGGAAATCCAATGGGCCAAGCAAGACCTATTCACCCAGAGGGCATGTCTAATACACTTCTCCAACAGGCCGAGTACAGTATGAGCACCTGCCAGCTCAGTCCCTCGGGCCCACATTACCCTAGTTTAGGTCAGGGGGGTGACGCTGGAGCCAGTACAGGCCCATGGAGTGATAGCCATGGCCAGGTCCAAACCTCTAACCATGCTCTCCAGAACCAGCGAGGGATGCAGTATTCAGACCCTACAATGCAGCCTCAACAGACACAGGCCCACTTCAACAATCAGACAGGCCTCTACAACAGTCCGGATGGAACCCACAAACTCACCATCAAGCCTGAGCAGCAATTCCACCCTGGGTTGGGAAGTGGAGATGCTTGTCAAAGTGCTAAGCTCCAACAGCAAAGGCTGATCCTCCAGCAGTCCCAAGGTTACCAACAACAGACAGGCCAGGTTATGATGAGGAACTCTAACAATCCCAGCTGTGACTTTCAAGGACAGAACCAGACCTCCTTCCCCAGTGGAGGGGGCTTAAGTTTGGGCTGTGCTGGCTCGGCACTGGCTGATGGGCAGAGGCCTGAAACCCCCATGATGCAGGTGAAGGAGATGATGGTGAGAAATTATGTCCAGTCCCAGCAAGCACTCATGTGGGAGCAGCAACAAGAACAGCAACAACAGCAGCAGAGTGGAATAAAACCTCCTCCTCTCTCTGATAATATGGATATGACAGGCCAGACAGCAATGATACAGCACAGTCCACAGCACCAAAACCAGAACCTGTACTCCAGCCAACCCTATCCTTCCTATCCCAACCAGAACCTGGTCATGAGTCCCCAGTCACACAGCAGAGGGCCCAGCACCGTAACACCTAAAGACCAGCAGCTGACAGCTCTCCAAGGCTCATGCTATAATCCGGAGATGGTTGTCCCCAGGCCCCCTCAAGGACGGAAACCTCTCAGTCGCCAAAACAGCCTGTCACAGGTAGGAGGAGGCTACATGGGCAGTCCACCCCACCTCAGCCCGGTCCACTCCACTACCAGCCCTAGACGAGGTGTGCGATTGCCTCCAGTCCAACATCCACAGCACCCACAACATGAAATGTTTGCTCCTTCTAATAACAACAACATGTACTACTCGGGTCAGATTAACCTGGATATGGAGAAACATATGGACCCCCAGAACGGACCTTGTCTCAACCAGCAGCATAGTATGGGTTCAAACCTAGACCTAACAGGTGGTCCAAAGTCTTCCCCTCTGGCTCCCTACCCTGAGTCCGGCCCGGTCTCCAATGCCTTAGAAAACCTGGATCTGGACAATGCTCGCATAGACTTTACCTCTATTATTGATGATGCAGAGTCTTCCTCATTCAGCCCAGTCAACAATCAAGGTCAGCCAGGATCTTCCTCCCAGGCCTTGTCCCGCCTCTCCACCCCCCAGACGTCCGTCAGCCTAGCTGGTGGCTCGGGCCTGTCCAATATGGCTGTTGGTGACATGACGTCCATGCTTACCTCACTGGCTGGGGAGAATAAATACCTGAACACACTGTCTTAGAAGAAGACTTTGGGGCAGCTTTTTTCACATTAACAATCAAATAGAGGCCTTGGCAAATTTTTAAAAAATGTTTTTCTTAATGTGATACCACATGGAGATATATGTAGCCCAATAGCCAGAGGTAACCAGCCTGGGGTTAAGTCCTGTTGACGTTTATAGTGACTGTCCCTTGTTGATTACATTCAATGTTCAGTATATTCAATTCAGGTAAGAAAGGCAAACATTTGAATGGAACACTTTGTGTAATAGATCATTCATCTTGGCTGCTTTATACAACTTTATAAGCCTTTACATGTCAGCCCAACACATAAACTCTTTTCTCAAAGAGTGAGGCAGGACCTGAAAGTGGCAATGGGTCTGTTTCTACTGGAGACTGATGCAACAGGAGTAATGATATGTTGTAATGCATTTGGGTTGCAGATTGACATTAAACTAGTATTATGGTTCCATCACAAGTTTAGAAATTTTAGGAGTCCCTACCCAAAACCCAAAAACCAAAGGTGCCTAATCAACCTCCCTTGCTGTATTGTTCCCTCACTGCCTTTGTACTTGTATTGTTCTGTGCCTTACTGTATGTAAGACATAGAGATACAGTATATGCCTGATATGAAACTGAACTTTTTCCGAACAGGTATTCCAGTCACATAGGGCTGTGGCAACAGTGGAGCAGAGAAGGATACATGTAAATAAGTTTTATATACCTTTATATATGTTGTGTATATGACAATGGAACAGTGGATAAATCCTCTTCTGTCCCGTGATAGACTGTTTTGATTCTGAAGGACAATGTTGAGACGGGAGGTAGTAGGACGCTTGTTCGAAGAGTTGAGTGAAGACTAAAGATGTGCTTTTAGTTATTGAGAAATAATTTCTCGGTGCTACTAAATATTAATCTGTATTGCTAGGGATTTCTTCCTTGTCATGAACAACACACTCCGTAAAAGGTGGCATATCAGTATTTCCACACAGCATTCACAAATGCACACACACATAGGCTGCACACAGATTCTCAGGACCTGTTGGTGTTTGAATCGTTGGTGTTCAAGTTACATGTATGTTGTAATTGCCTTTCCAGACAGAGAGTTTGCACTCCACATGTTTACTGTAAGTGTTCCTAAAGCAGCTGTGTACTTTTTTTCATTGCTGTTTATAACTGTAAAATAGAAAGAGCGTGGCTCTTTCTAAGGTACATACATCGGGGAAGAAACAAGCTCAAAAATAATTTGCATGAAACTATTGCCTCCACATTATGTCTGATATAGTCAAAGATAATGTCTTTGCTCAGCATTAACCTGACCTGCAACTCGTACATGACTCAGCTGAGGATAATGGTCATTTTTAATAAAACCTGAGTCAGTTGGTATGTATCTGTTAACTCTCTGTTAAGTAATAGATACCTATATCAGTGAAAGTGAGGTACATTCACAGTACAGTGCTGCTGCACTTCTGTTACAATCCCAAAGAAGAGTTATTTGGAAATGTATTATTATTTTAGGATTAAGAAAGCGATCAATAAAACAGGAACTTTATCAATCACTACCACTGCAGTAAAATACATATTATATAGGTACACTGAGGTACTTTTTGACTATTGAGCTGTATCATACAGATGTAAGCTGCAGCTCTTGGTAGGATATCTAATTTTACACTGTGGCTTTGCACTGATTACAGCACTGTGTGGAAAGGTCTCTGTTTCTAATGACTAATCATATGAACCTCATTTTGATAACGATCAATAATTTCCACAGTATTTTCAAATAGTCATACAAGAACACAACTGAGAACATCTAGGCCCCTATGAGGCCACATAGAAACATTGCTGAAGCAGTTTTTATGTGATTTTTCAGAATGAAATAGGAGCTTCACTTCAAAGTGCAACTAAACATTAGCAGGAATGAACAATTCTTCATTTTGGAAAAAGTGTACAACCTACCAAAGACACTTTAAAATGACTGAGAAGATGCACAGATAGTCTATTTTAACACAACACTAATACTAGCAATAAGGACATGAACATTGACTGATAGTGCTGTTCTTTAGAATGTATGAGATGTTTTGTATAAAATTATCTTTTTATATTAATGAACTTTATGGATGTTGCCTTCTATGTGTGTGCGTGTGTGTGTTTTTTTATATAACTGTCATCCTTCATTCTGACTTTTTTGCTGGCAAAAGAATATCACCTTTAGCAACAGAAAGCTATAATAGTAGCATTAACTATAATAGACAAAAGCCAAGTGTTATATTTTGTGTACAATTTTCTACATTTTTATACAAATGTGCTATATTTTACCAGTTTATGAATAAACATGCAGTTTGGGATGGATGCAGAATGTGTAACTTTTTTATGTCCTTTATCCTAAATGTATATGTTCCTGTGTTTCTTTTGCAACTCCTTGCTTATATGAAACTTCAGGGGTGGTTATGTTATGTCGTTATTTTAGAACGAGGAGTCACATATTCTTGAAGCTAGTTTGGCTCTGTGGTCCCACTGGTTTAATGCAATGCCTTCTTTCCTCCAATAGAGTGCAGTAGAGCCTGAGCACAGATAGCGTTGGCGTTTCTATTTCATTCACTACAAATGAGAACCCATTGAATGCTACACACGCTAGATAGTTTATCACCCCTCTTAAGCAGTTAAACACTGCTTCACCCGCAAATTAGTGAAAGTCTTACCAACCGTCCAACAGAGGGCATCTATCCAAACTTATCCTTTCTTTTATCCCGTTCCCACAGGCTAATTATAACCCCTCTCGTATGAATACGGCTTAGACCTGCCTGTCACAGCGGCATAGCATGACCTGCAGCGAGCTGCAGCAGCAGAACAGTTAATGAGTGCTAAATATGGCTGCTCTCGGTGACATCAGTGCCTCTGTGGTCAGGACTGGCACTGTGGCCGCTGAATGCTGTAAGAAAGAAAAACTTCACAAATCTCGCTTGTAAAATATTATCAACATGACGTCAACATCGCTGCTTTAAAAGACATCATATCTGATGCGGAAATTGTGAGGGGGGGGGGGGGAGCGTGAGTAATGCTGTCTGCGCGCGACGGGTCCCAACCCCTTTGGCTTGTGACCCCTTGATGTGAAGTCATGTTTATTTGTGAGTCCACATCACAGGATGTGGTGGTGTGGACATGAGTTATGAGCTGTTCAACCAAAGAGTGGTTTTCCCCTCAGATAGTTTGATTTGAAGGATTTTTTTTGCACACGGTATTTCATGAGGAAAAAACAAAACATTAGGGGAAAAAAGTAAGAAAAAAAACATAGATAGCCTATAATTTTGTGTAATGGAAGTCATTTACTTCCCCATATCCTCCTGGGACCCCATGGAGGGTCAAGACAAGACCACCAGGGTCGCTTTACAAACTTAACTTTAAAGTGACTTAAGATTAAATATGGCCACTGAAAATGTTTTCTCACTGGCTGACATTAAAACTCCGTAGCTCCAGTCATCAGTCACAGCTTCAGATAGCAACGCTATCTGCAAGTAACCATAGCAACGCAAGATTTAATATGCTGCATGAATTTTTACCTGTTAAAAAAGTTTCTAAATGCATTTTGATTAGAACACACCTAAAGTAAGCGGTGATAAGCTCCAATGTTGCTTAAATGTTGATGTCACGACACAGAAAATAACAGACTTCTTGTCTGTAACGTAGAGGAAACCCCTTGCTGTGAAGCAGGCCTGTCACTTACATCACAGCCATATCATCTGCTATTTTTAATAATGCTGGCTTGATGCGCTATTCTTAAACTGATAACTAAGGCTACCATTACTTTTTACAGTGTTGGCTCATTTTGCTTCAGGGGCCCCAGTGTGCTTAGACTATATTGGCATTGTGGTGTTGTGGCATGGCACAGTAGACTCAAGGCAGCCACTACAGCCTGGCACCGGCGCTTAGGTTGACTCATTTGCTCCAAGGCGAGGGGAAGTTCTCCTGACGGACTACTGATTTGCAATCTAGCATATCCAGACTCCTGATTTGAAACAATGGGCTGGGCTAAATTTCCACCGCGGGGTCAAATAAGGTGTGTGCAGGCGGAGCAGTCGATGGACCATGAAAGGGGAATAATCCTAATTGTTATCACAAATCAATTTGCACGTCCTCACTGATTGCACACACTAGAACACATAAAGTAGCCCATAGTGAAGAATATAGAGGAAAAGGCTGTCGGCCCACATATGCATTTAAATACTGTAGGCCTGTTAAATGTGAAAAATTCTATTCTTTTGATGTGCCAGGGTGAGTTACTCAAAATGTTTACAACACATTACTCACTCATTTGCAACTACGTTTCAACTTCACAATTTTTGGTTTTGCAATCAGGTGCACAAAACAAACAAACCAAACGAAAAACAGAGGTATGCTTTGAAGGGGGAATTATTGCCGTAAACAGCGACTACGCTTGCTGCATTTGTTTATTATTTGGACTGTAACAATAATCCTAGTTTTACACAATGACATGCATGTCAGAGCTACTGCATAGTGTGACCTTCAAGAAATTATTATTATGGACATTTTGGAGGCATCGCGTCTTTTGCTGTGCCAAAGCGGCCTTCATTTAAACAAAATTATAGTGAGTGGGTCTGTTTGTGCATTTTTTAAACTATGTTCTTGAACAGTTTTGCGTTGCATTCTGGTGTCGAAAAGAAAAGGTTAGTTAGTGTTGTCGACTCTACAGTGCAATTCCCCACATTTCTGTAGAGTTACAAATGGAAATGCCAAAATAAGAACTGAGTTTTTCAAATGCAAAGAGGGCAGCATAATGACTTTTCTCTTTTCTTGTCTTGCCATTCAGAGGGAGGCTTTTCTTTTCCTTTGTCACTTTAGGTTGGCATATAATTAACTCCTGCTTAATATGCTGTTTAAGGGCTCTCCTCCCCATGCTAGAAGCTTTGAACCCATAGACCACAGACAGGGACAAAACCCCAGTGGGACTGCTTCCTCCATGCTCCTCCTTGTGTGAGTGTGTGTGTGTGAGTTAAGAAGTAGCTGCTTTACCAAAGACAGTAGAAAACTCGGCCCACAGCAGTTTTGCATCTTCGTTTCGTTTTGGACAACATGAAACCAAAGCAAGAAGTGCTCCGACATCCATCCAGATTCGCTTGCACGATTAAACTGCAATAGGTGCACGTAAAGTGAAGTAAAACATCTGTTTTTATGTGTGGTTTATTTATTTTATCACCCACAGTTTGTGCAGTATGCAGCCTCTTTTTTATCAATGCAGTGAAAATAAAACTAAATGTTGCAATAGATCTGAATTTAAAAAGACAATAATTTTATACATTTGGATGTTGGAAATTATTTGTAAAAATGTGTCTCCATTTTAATCTGAATGAGCATCACTGCAGAAACAGCTCCCAGGACCCCCGAAGCACCTCTGCACCTTTGTGACCCTCATCTGTAGCAGAAATTTATGACGACCCCCCCCCCCTTTTCTCTCTCCTCCCTCTCCTCTATCCATCCCACCACAAAGGGACGTGATGACCCTTCTGTCCCTCTCTTTCCCAAACCCGTCGCTCCCTCCCCACCTTCAGGATGCTTTCTATTCTAGAATCTATTAACAGACAAACCCCAGGCAGGCGGCCATGACGGCTGAAAAACCGAAGGAGACGCGTCATAGTTTTTCACCATGATCCTAAAAACTAAAAAAAAGATATTTCAGATGTAATCTTGAGCTCGTGAAGTTTTCAGAAAAATACAAACATTTTGTCATTTCATTTTAACTTTAGAGAAAGGACAACTGCAATTTTCTTCAGTTATCGTTTACTGGAATATTACTTTTTTCAAATACAGCATTAGGGCCCCAACTAACAAAAACGTTGATAGTCAATCAGACTATCAATTACTGCAACAATTAATTGATAGGTTGTTTGGTTCATTAGATAGTGTAAAATGTAAACCAGTGGTTCCCAAATTTGAGATTCATCCAAAAAATTCTTTTTTTTGTCCAGACTGGAACAGTCCATAACCCAAAGAATCATCAGTGTACTATTATAAAAGTTATAAAAAATTAAGATTTGCGATGCTGGTCATTTTCAACCTAAAAATGACTTCAACCAATTATTCAATCAAGGAGTAGTTGGTAATTATATTGAATAATCAGCAGCTAATTGCTATAACTTCAATAATGATAAAGTAATGTTGTGCTCTGTGGTATTTTATAAGGCCTTAATGTTTATTAGTTATTAGGCAGATGTTTTATAACTTCTTCTTGCTGATTTGCTGTAAGAGGCCTGCGATGATGCTTTGATGGAGAAGTTAACCTAAAATCAGTGCATGACACTAAATTAGTGAAAGGGTTTAAGTCATTGTATGAATCATGTGTCTCAGAACGAGTCCTGGAGGTAATCTGCCTTTTACTCCTCTAATCTGTGTCACTGTCAGGTCCCGGTTTGTTTACTCCGCGCAGACATTATGCGCTGTGAAAAGCTGCCCGGCTTTACTAAAGAGAAGTAGTGTGTGTGTGTGTGTGTGTGTGTGTGTGAGGGGGGGGGGGCTCTAGAAAAAGCCAAGGTGGGGGTCCTGAACGCTGCGTTAGACTTTTATTTCGGATGTTTTTTTCAGTTGCAAAACAGATTACGGTCCAGGTTGCGGGACAAAAGGCCGTCAATGCACCACTTCCTCCAGCCATCCAGGGGTGAATGGGGCGCAGGACGGGGTCCACTCCAGGGTACTCGAGCGCAGGTGCGACGTGCATAACAGTCAAGCCATAAAACGTGGAGGGGAGGGGCGGGATGGAGGGAGGGAGGGGGGGGGGTGCGCATATCATAAACCACTGTACCTGTTCCCATTAACCTGCTGCGAGTTTCATCTCAAACGCAAAAAATATGACATCTACTTAAAAACAAAACTTGCGTCTGTCTGTGTGGGAGAAGAGTTAACATAAGCCTCTAGGACTTTCGGAGTCTGGGATTCCCTCATTGGATGAGGAGGCGCAATTACGCGCAGCCGAAAAGCAGGACAAAAAAATAAAATAAGCGGCGCGGGGTTAAAACGCGCAGGTTTTTTTTCGGGAAACCAGGTCGGGTTTTTTTTTTTTTTTTTAATAGTATTTGCTGCCACTCGCGTGTGAAATGAGCGAAGGTGCGCGCGTGTGCACGGTGGCCAGGCTGACCCGAGGCCAGCCCCAGCCCCAGCCCCAGCCCCAGCTGCTGACATCACTCCTCCCCACGGCTCGGAGTCGCATCAAGGTCTGAGTCTCCCGCTGTGACCGAGGGCGATGCCTCAGCACCACTCATCCTCATTCTCAGGCTGCCTCCGCGGACACCAACACGCTCGCTGCACGTAGCGGCTCCAAGCCCGGAGGACAACTGCTTTTTTTTTTTTTTTTTTTTTTTTTTGGGAAACATTATCATTATTCTTTTTCCCTTTCTTTTTTTTGGAAAAGAAAAACGTGATGATGACAGAAGAAAGCCGGGGAAAGCGGAGGAAACAAGCCAACCCCAGGAGGAACCGAGGTAAGAAGAGAACTTCGGGACAAGTTGTGGCCGCGGTGATGCGGCTGCTGCTGCTGCTGCAGGCGGGTGTTTCGCTCGCCTCTCCCTCAAAAGTTGTCAGAAACTACTTTCTGAGTTGTCGGAAACGACTTTCTGAGCACCGGCCATGTGTGCATGTGCGTTCGTTTTTTTTTTTCACGGCGCTGCATTTTAAATGTCGTTCGGCTTCGTCAACTTTTTCACAGGTTACAGGGACACCTGAACATGCACACAGGCAACTGCTGAAAAGTCAAATCTACTATATATCCTAAATAAATCCTATCATATATAATATGATTTATATATAATATTACTTTTTTGATTTTAAGAAATCGTCTCGCAGTTTATTTTTTTCTCCACTTCAATTCTCTCAAAAAGCAGGCTGCTGTGACACTGAAAACTTGCTAGGATGTTGTTCCCGTGTCATTTGTATTCTGGGATGGCCCGTGTTGCAGCGTGATTTGGCATTTTTTACAGCCTGATACTGTATTTAACGATTTATTTTCACCATAGAAAGTGGAGTGCATAATTAAAGGGGAACACAAACAGCCTGTGGTGGGATTTTCATGTGGTCGTAGGAAACTGAGACTTTTTCTTTGCCATCTCATACTTTATAATATGTGTAAAAAGTTACTTTACATTTTCTAAACATATCTCCCAGTAATTTAAATAAGAAAAGTAAATATTATTCAGGGTTTTAAAATGATGTTGGCCCATTTAAGGTTTTTTTGTTGCAAACACAACACGTAAAATGTGATGTGTTTTACAGCCTACACATGCAATTAAAGCCGGCAGCTTTAATTCTAAAAGATCTTTTTAACTGTTTTCTACTTTCTATCTATTGAGCTATCAATCACCTTATCAAGAATAAGTGGAAGACATCAGCTGACCTTAAAGCTTCAGATGATGTCAGCTATCAGTTAAATGCACTTCCTATATCCCTGAGAATAGACAGTAGCATCAACTTAGGGACTTTGTTGAGACTTTGTATACCTTCGTGTGCAGCTGAACTCAAAACTCCAAGCAAGGACACATGTAAACATGTCCACCTGTCTTTCTGATGAGGACTGAAAGTTTACGCAAGAATCAAATCCTGCTTCTCTGACCCCAAAAACCCCAAACTCTTAAATTATCCACAGCATTAAATGTTTCTCTAACCCTATATTTAACTTGCTACCCTCCCCTTTTAAACAACCCCAAAGTACACCCAACCGTAAGCCCTTAAACCTAAATAAACCATACTCTAAATCATACTAATTTTAATGGGGTTAATGTGCGTCGGCCAACGTCTTGTGTCAGGGGCTCTGTATTGAATCCAAAGTTATTAGGTGATGCAGTGAAAGTCATGGGATAATCGTGACAAATCCAATTACCCCAAATGCAAATGTAAACCCGGAAAATTAAAATATAAAACACAAAACAGCTGAGTCAAGTCAAATTTTTCTCTTCATCTAAGTGTCACAGAAGACACACACAGACACACAGCTTGGCTTTCTTCTGAACTCTCTAAAAGCCCCAGAAAGCAACAGCAACCAACGCAGTGTGCTTATTTGCCTCTGATCTGCCATGCAGCCGCCACAAGCTTGCTCGCTGTTGACTTAATTTATTAGCTCGCTGTAAGTGTTTCCTCATTTTATTCAAAGAGGTGCGAAGCTTGGTGGAGTGTCACCAGGGTGTGATCCCCTTCCGACTGCGCGGCGTCAAACGGGTACTCGTGTGTGCGCGCGTACGCGCACACACTCTCACCTTTGAGACCGTCACATAGCAGTTTGTCGACCGGCCGAATTCTATTTCGCAAATTAACAGCGTCACACTGCCGTGAAAGCCAACCCCAGGAAAAAAAGGACACACTTACTGACAAGGACCTGTCATTTATCAGGCTAACAGAAAAAAAAAAAGGTTTGTTCGTTTAATTCCTTGACCCACTGGTCAAAGGTCACTTTTACTGAGTGATTTGAAAAAGCGATGGCATCTTAAAAAGAAGAGTGATCATAAATTGACAAACTGAAAATGGTAAAACTCTCATAAATGGAGATTATGCATCATCTTTATCGCACAATCTACAACATGGCATTAGTTTGGCCTGCTTTTTTCTGTCCTGCACGTTATGAATTAATCTGCACGCATGTCTGAGCTAACGGCATGCGTATACATAGCATATGTGTCTGTAATGTGTGTATTAAAGCTGCGTGAAGGGTTGTGGAATGTGCTGGGCTGTGCGAGCAGGGAGTTAAAGGTCCTTGATAAAACCAAATGAATTTGGCAGGCCAGACTCATAAGACAGCGATTTGGGGATCTTTTCCAAACCAGAAGAAAGAGGGAAAAAAAAGCAGACTGACTTTTCTTCTCTCTCCAAGGCGCCTATTGATTATGTCTCTGTCTCCCCCAATAAAACTGTCAATGTTCACCAATATCAAGCAATGTGAGGAAATTACTACTCTTCGTTCCTGGCAGATTGAAAGCAGTCCTGCTAACAGTCACGGGGCTGTAGAAGGAAACATTTGAAATGATGGCCTGTACTTATTGGCTGCGCCTGAGAGATTTCAGTGAGAATGAATTATCTGAGCACTGATAGGTAACAGTTCATCATGCTCTCTACAGACCTGTGTACACAGTTAAACTAACGATTCCCCTTAAATAGGATAATGATTTCCCTCCCTTCGTAACAGAGAAAATGCAGGTTTAATAACCAAAAGTACTTTTTTTGGATCACACACTAACACTAAGCATCTCTCAAATGTAAAGATACGTTTGCAATGGAAGATCATTTAAGTTAAATTATCCATTTAATGAATTCATTTAAAAAAGAAAAAAAAAAGAAACAAAATCAATTCAGGTTTATTTCAGTACTTGTTGTACAGCTACAGCTTTAGCGCCTGTTTTCAGTGTTAATTGAAGGCAACACCCTTTGGGTTAAAAATGTACAAATGTTGTCATTTATTTACACGAGGGCTTTCCCCCGCTGCGCTCAGCCGCCGCCAACACTCATTCGAAGCCTTTCTCTTGAATCCATGCATAGGATTGCATTTCACGAGTTTCACTTATTTAGTCTCTTTGCTCTTTATGTCCTGTTAGTTCGAAATGGGAGTATGTTGTTGAGTTGATGAGCTTTTTTTTTTTTTTTTTTAAGAGAGCGTTCTCTCTCTCTCTCCCCGTTTCCCTCGCTCCCTCTTTCTAGTTTTTCTCCTTTTTTCAAGTGCCAATTTATTTAAACTCCTTTCCCCTTTTCTTCTTTCTCCTTCATTGATTTCCAAACCCCAGTCTTTGTATGCAGCTGGGGCCCAGCTGTGTGTCTGTGACTGTGTATGTGTGTGTGTGCATACATGTGAGTGTGTGTGTGTGTTTGTGTGGGTTTTTCTGGCACAGTGCTGCCACAGTGAGCATAGCACACTGTACACAAAGGACTCGGGCAGCGAAAAAGAGAGGGAAAAGGAGAAAGAGAGAGAATAGGGGGGGAAAACATTGGAAGGAGAGAGCCTGACGCGCTTGTACTGTACAGAGCGGAGGGGCCGGGCCTTTTGGACTTACTATAACGGCAGATGAATCGGCGCTCTGGGATGAGGGGTGGGGAGAGAGCGAGACAGCAATGAAGAGCCCAGGCACCATGGTTTATTACCAAGGCTCTTCAAGGGGCTCAGCTCAGGCGTCAGGACCAGTGTGTGGGAGGGATAGAGGAGGAAGAAAGAAGAGGAGGGTGGCAGAGGTGGGGAGCTGATGGGGCTGACAGGACTGGAGACAGCCCAAACAGCCCTCCGCCGTGAGAAGACAAGACACACGGAAGGGTTTGGGAGAGAGGGGGGGGGGGCGGCAGAAAAGACGAGATGGGCGACAGAATGTGGGATCATCTCGCGTTTAAAAAAAAAAGCGTTTCCTCATTTGTTCCCCAGCGTTCCCACAGCTCCGAGTGTCACAGATCGCTCCCATCCTCGCTGCGTGCTGGATGCCAGATCTGCACGGCAGTAATAGGGAATCCCTTGATTGAGTCCCTCTGGTATTTTTTAACATGTTTGTTCAATTATCGCTCGTTCTGATGCCTCAGATGTAACCAAATCAGTCCCATGTCTCACTGCGCATTCCTGCCGCGTGGCCGCCACACTGTTGATCCAGCCCGGGAGGAATTATTCGGAAAGATGTGCGGTGCCATTGCAGGATTAATACACGTGAAGGGTTTGCCCTTGCAAAAGTCCATTTGGAATCAAAGGATCTCTATTTTTCAAAAGATCAATTTCTGAATATTGCAACAAAATGATATGAGCTGACTAAAAATCAATCCAACTTCTATTAAGTCGTTCAGAGTTGGTAGTTTTGTAAATGGAGGTGAAATCTGGAGTAGTTATGAAGGTTATTTTAGTTGTGTCTAAAGTGGCTGCAGCAGCACAATAGTATCACATGTATTTATTACACCATGAGCGCCGTGGGTCTATTAGCATCCTTCTAACTGAAAGATGACACTTATAGCCATAGAGCCCATGAGGTGTTCACACATTCAACACATACTGTATTTCTTGCAACTTCTCACTGTATCTATTTTTTACATCAATGGCGTGTTATCTGATAGAAAAAGTTTACGTGCTGTATCAACTGGTGCTGCAGATCTATTCATTTTCATTCTCAACAGGTTTCCATTTGCAGGGTTATTAGTGCTGTAACTCTCATTGCTTTGGCAGGACTCCTAACCATTAGCTTAACTTCAGCCTGGATATTGTGCGTCTGATACGCTGCGCATGTTTGACAGAAGTAAGAGGTTAAAATTATCCAGATAGACAGGCTCCGTGCACACAATTTATAGATATGTGCTGTTTTATCACACCTTAAATTCAATTTGGAAACCCTGCTTCAGCTGTCATGTATTACAAGGCCCAGATGGGAGGGAGAGCGGGAGAATCGGCAAAGGAGACGAGGAGCTCCGCTGGCTGAGGGCGTGAAGTAGTTGTCTGCAAGTGAACAAGATAAAGTGAGGCAGCAGGTTGAGAGAGGAATAGTGTGTGTGTGTGTGTGTGTGTGTGTGTGAGAGCGGCAGAGTTTCGGATCTGACCAGTTCAGTTTCTGTCCGTCTTAGTGTCTCTCTTAGGTATTTTTTAAAATGTAGTTTCTGTGTTTTAAGCCAAATATAGACAATGAGTTATATATTGAATATAATAAAACTGGTAATGGATTAAATAACCACGATTAGGGCTGCAATTAACAATTATTCTTTTGTTTTTCAGTTAATATGTTGATAATATTTTTTTTCAATTGATCATATTTTAATAGTCTAAAAAAAGTTTACAAAATGTGTGGGGAAAAGGGTTGTTCTAATTCAAAAACTGCAAATTGCAAAAACAGACAAACCACAAAACATTGTCTTTGTATTACACAAAATATGAACCAAAGAAAAGGTGCAAATCCCCACATGTCAGATGCTGGAACCAGTGAACCATCGGCATTTTTGCTTAATAAAATACATAGATAATAAATCAATTACCACATTTGTTTATATGTGCTATGTAGAAGGGTTAAATAAAGAGAGACCTTGTAATGTGCTAGTGATGTTTAAAATTAGGATATTGGATTTATTTTTTTATAAAGATCCATTATTTATTGTTTATTTCATTGTGCTGCAGTTGTAAATTTTTCTTGAAGGGCTTTTCCTGATCCCATCGGTTATTTATTATTCCAGATGGATCTTGTTGGCTGGTCGGCCTAACGCGGCTGTATCACAGCCACCTGTGTGGGGTCTGGTGTCTATCAATTAGCACGCCTAGGCTCGGCCGTGCGTTAAATAAAGTTTTCTGCATAAGTCACGGTGCGCATACTTCACTTGTCCAATCCTGCACAAAAGCAGTGATAAAAAAAAATGCAGTATCGCCGTGAAGAATTCTCGCATGCAAGCGGAGATATTAAACAGATCATCAGTAGAGGCTGTGAGCAAACAAACGCCGATAGCTGGACCAGCCCAGGTGAAGGTGGGGAAAAAAAAGTAAAACCCAGGACTCATTTTAAGAAAGGAGCGGGAGAGAGCAGCACGCCGCCTCCCCTCCCTGTGTGTCTGTACCTGAGATCACCTGGTACCACCTTTGTCTGACCTGCACATCCCACTCTCTGTGCCACACACACACACACACACACATATATACACAACACATTCCATCCTAGATAGAACATGCTCCAGTGATTTTAAAGGCCCCCTCCTATATTGGTCAAATTATATGAACTTACGTTTTGCACACATCTCTTTCTTTATGACTCCCCTTTGCTCACTGTATTTTATTTTCTTTGACAGCATCTCATTTTTTTTAACACATTTTCACTTTGCTTTAACCGGACACATGCAGTGAAGGCACTGGCCCTGCGCAAAATTTAGGAAATTCATATTATATATATATATATATATATATATATATATATAAAGTAGTAGAATGTAGTTGTTTGTAGTCTTTTCAGGACATCGGTCAAACTCTAACATACATCGACCAGTGAAAAGACATTTGCGAACAGCATGCAATGTTTAATGATGCACAGTAGCCTAATCTTTGGTTAGCTCAGGTATGATAAAGAACAGGAAAAGAAAATGTGCCGGAAGCATTTTGGGCTAGAAAGGAAGCATCGCGAATAAACTATCAGTGTGCATTGGTCCACCCCGGCATTTATCACTGTCAAACCATCGAGTAGATACGCTTATCTCATCTTTTTAAAAGAATTTCTCATATTACGTGGCAGGTTATCACGTATTTGATAGTATTGCAAAATTACAAAAAAAAAAGGGGGAGTTTTTTTTTTTTTTAATTAAAACGTCAATTACTAATAAAAGAAAAGCAGCAGAAGCAGGACTAAAAAAAAACAAAAAACTTTCCGAGGTCATACAAAATCAATTTCTTTTTCCTTCTCGGCTGTGCGGTCGTCTTTCAGGGAAACGGTGTAGTTATGATTATACGGTGCATGTGTCCAGCGGTGCAGCAGGAGTGGAAGGGGAAGTAAGTTATACGGCAACCTGGCAGCATATCAGAGGGAGGTAACGTCATCTAAATGATACTAGTAATAGCTAGGTGTGAATGTGTCCAGGCCTCATACTGAGCCGGGGCTCTGCATGTCACAGGCAGATCTGGAGGGTTCAATCCTCACATGTGGAACGTCATCTGTTGCCTTTCTTTCCTTCTCTGCAGATTTTCTGCATGTTTCCCTCTTACCCCCCCCCCCCCCCCCCACACACACTTTAAGTCCCCTTTATCTCCCCCTGCATCAGCTCCTCCACCTATCTCTTTCTTCTTCTCGCTCCTTTTTTTCCCATTTGGATCCCCTCTTTCTTCCCCTTTTTCCTTCCCATCTCCTTCCATCTATCCATTCAGTGCTCCTCCCAGCTCGCCCCCCCCCAACCCTGTACGGTCGCCATCGCCGGCCGCCACCCCCCCCCCCCCACTCCCACCCACTCCCACCCACTCCTCGAGCGCCTCCCCTGTCCCACTGACACCACACGCTGCTCCCATCCCCCGAAAACCACTTCAAAACAGCCAGCGCCATCAAAGCCCACAGGCAGTCAGCCAGCCAGCCAGCAAGGCAGCCAGTCAGCCAGCCTTCTGCTTCGACTTAAAATTACTGTCGTCCCAGTCGCGGGGCTGCTTTCCTCTTCTGATACACATCAAAGATCCTCTTAAACTCCCCAAGTTTGCTTTTTAAACCTTTCTTCTTGTTGAGTCTTTTTTATATACGTTATTTCACTGGTTGAGGTTTCTCTCTCTCTCTTTCTCTCTCACCCTCTCATTCTTGTTCTCTTTCTCCATCATTTCTTTTTTCCAACTGGGCCAGGTCAGTAATGACATGCACACACTCTCTTGTGCGGTTCTGCTGCCTTTGCATTTTTCTCTGTGACTTTAATTAGTCCCTTTTTGGAGTTTCACGTGTACAACACGTTCTCACACACACACACGTTGGAGGACATTAAGCCGCAAATAACATACATATGTGTATATATTAATATGGCTCATACATTTTCCTGATCGGGACTGCATAAACACACAGCTGTAAAAGCGTGTGTCTTCATGTGTGCATGCTGAAAGGTCACACCAAGTGACAGCAGAGGCAGGGACAGGGAGAGTAAATATGTGCACGATAAAAGATGAAGGGAGAGTGACACATTTTAAAAGAGACCTCTTTTCTATGTTTAAAAGCCTTTGAGGTCACATGTGGTCACTGGAAAAGTTCTGGTGTAGCATCATCATCATCATGGTCGTTCTCGTCTCTCAGCTGCAGAATGTAATGTCGCCGTGTGCCAGAGGATGGCGCCCTGTCTGTATGTTAACCAGCCAGGAGCTCACTGCCGCTGTAGCAATTAAAACAGTTATGATTACTTCACTTTTAGTCTTTATTTATTCACTAAATGTCTTGTGAGCTGAGCAGCAGTAGATAATTGTATATCAGTATCTTCTCATGTTCTGTTTAGGCCTTAAAGACATCTATCTGTTTTTATTTTGTCTGTATAAAATAAAATGGAGATAAACCAACAGGGCAAGATTGTAAATGTCAGTGGCAGTAGTGGGAGATGAATTGTAGCGAATAGCTTCTTATGATCTGCTCAGAGCTTTAAAATCTTAAAGTGGTTTTCTCACAGTTCTTCAAAAAGCTGTATCTTGTATTCCACAGATGCTTTGAGCGGTTCAATTTAGACAGCTGGAGATTTAATACTGTTAATTATTCTTTTCCAGACCAACACCACATCGCGCAAAAAACACCTCTGACAGATCTCATATAGATGCTTAAAGTAGACAGTCAGCGGGATACCAGGCATATTTGTTTTCCCCTCAAAACAAAATCCCCCGTAGAGAGTCATCCAATGTTCTCTCTAGTTTAACTAACCAAATCCCACATTGTATAGCTGTTAAGCTCAAAGAGACGTTTTATTTAGCGTGCACCCCTATTAAAAAACTTCAGAAACCTTTTGTGCTCAGTCGGAGAATGTTTTAATATTCAAAAGGAGCCACTATTGTGCGGTTTCTTGCGCCAACGTACAAAATAAAGAGCCACATCAGAAAGCTGGAACGGTCCCTGAGCATTTTCATGTGTAAAGAAGAAGAAAAAAAAAAAGAGGGAAAACAAATTTGGAGGGGGGAGACGGGCGTATTTATAGAGTGGTGTGAGAGTCTTTGCAATGACAGGAGCCTAATGAAGTGGGGTTAAGGTTTTGATTCGCAGTGTGGTGAGCGCGTGGGTCCCTCAGTGACCGTTGCTGCATTCCAGCACCGATGCCTCGCTACACGGAAACCAGCGAGGGCCAACTCCAAATAACGTGTTCCTCTTACCGAGCTCAACCTTCCCGGACGACAGCAGTCCCGCTCTAGGCTGAGCCGGATGATCGCAGGACGACACTGGCGCTGACATAAAAAGAAACAGCCGTGCACGCCGTATGGATGCAGCAGTTAGTGTTTCCCTATTAGTGAGTCACTGACACGCGAAATGACTCAATTGATAAATCAGCCTGACATTGTGTAGTAGAAAAGTACAGAATGAGGTGAGCAACGTTTCAAGTTAACTGTGGCAGTTGCTCTAAATGTTATACCGATTAGATTAAAAGTATTATAAAGTACATATAAAAATAAATTATATGTATGACATCAGAACGGTATTTATTTTCCCTACTGTCTAACTCTAGCGACTAATGGGTCACTGTTGAGGTTTAAAGAGCAGCAGTAGTGCAATAGTCACACGTATCTGCTTTGAAGGTGAGAGGCGAGCGCAAATAAGGTGAATTCTTTCGATAAATGTCACAGCGGTTGTCGACAGGACAGGTAAACATGGTGGCAAACATGTAGGCAGCAGCACACAGGAAACCTCGAAGAGGAAGAAGACAACCACACATGCTGTGTGCGCACCTCTCCATTCACACCTTGCCTCATTCTGCAAAGAGAACAACTGATTGCTGCCTTATTAATACCGTTAGATGAACAGCTAGCAGCAGTCATTGGTGTCAGCTTTTTTTGTGTGTTTAGGCAGTGCTCATTTCTGCAGCAAACCACACAGCAGGTAGGTACAGGAAAAAAAAATAGAGGACAACATTTGTGTCATAGAAAAAAAAAACTGACGAAATTAAATTGTTACCTGCGATAACTATTTTTTTCATCTTTCATTGAAAACAAACAGGGATTGAACCCATAAAAATGAGAGTGAAGTTTACTCTTCCTTTTTTTCAACCCTGTGGTTTGCTTTTGGCGATCCGTGCACCTCCTGTTTGTTAAAACAGCACACGCTATACAAATGGACCAAACGACTGTGAACTGAGAAGATGCTAGTTATTACAATACAATATGACACACTGAATAACAATCTAATAATCTAGTAATCTGGTACCATTGTCTCTTTCTGTTCCACCTGAGAAAAGCATCATTCACCCTGAATGTGGAGACAACTCTCGACTCCGTACAAGTAAAACATCATTATAGGCTACAAAAATATTTCATGTATGTTCTAGAGTGGACTCACCACAGCCTAAAAATACAGAGCTTGGGTGGGAATCTGCGAGTGGGGATGAAAGTACACCCTGCGTGCGTGCTTCGCCTCCTTCACACTACTCATATGTGTCTTTACGCCCCGTTCTCCGGCACGCGTGTCGTGCACCTTTTGTGGTGTGATTACTGACCCAGACCACATGCCATTTCCATTCTCACTCAGATTATTTGATTCTGCATCTCTCGCCCTCTCAAAACACATAAACACGCACACGTGTGAGCACAGAACGCGCCGCGGAGCATGTCGCGTGCACCTTGACATGACACGGAAGCATTTTTCGAATCAGAAGCATTTTGATCTCGATACAATATAATTACAAGTCCCTCATGTGCGGTAAATGAAAATGTCCTGTAATCTTTCACTTGGAGAATTCATGCATTCTGTACAGTATTTAGAAGACGCCAACAAAGATCTGTATCATGCATGGGGTGAAGTACAAAAATGAGTAGGAGGAGATCTATCAGATGTTAAAAAAAAGAATGTAGAAAAATAAAGGCAGTAGCAGACAAACTTCATTCTCTCTGTTTCATCACGAGGTCGATTCCTTTGTCAGGCGGCATACGGGCTGTACAGTAAGCTACTTTGTCAGTATATTACGTGGCAGATTTTGTTTTACTTAATTTCTTGTTGTTTCCACCCAGCAGATGTGCTTCACCGGTTAGTGTAGATAAAGAGTAACAGATTAGTAATACTGATATCAATCGGTTTGTTAGACGTCTGGGCCCTGCCGGAGCGGCCATGGCGGCTGTAGTGTCGCTGCCTTGGGAGGCCGCGCTTTGATTTGAAGGGGGCTCTTCTGAAACCGAACCGAGAGCTTGTGTGCGTGTGAAAACTGAAAACACACATATATCACAAGGTCCCTAATTGAGTATAATCATTAAAAGCCACACTCGAGGCAGTTTCAATACGGTGTTTCTTGTCCATTTAGAGGCAACAGCTCAGCGTGCTGACTCCACGCCGTACTCCCGCCTGAGCAGGGCCACCGTCGATACGAGGAAATCGGCCTGCTGTTTGTTTCTCGAGCGGATTGTTCCGCGTCCGCCTCAGCCCGACGCAGATGTTGCCCCCCCCCCCTCCTCGGCTGCACATTCTGTGGCAGAGGTGGTTTAAATGCTCTGAAAGGGTGGTGTCTCCTAATGAGTGGGACAGCGAAAGGCACGGAGCCATGACTCTGCTGCTGTGGCACCGCACGAGCTTCAACACACACACACACACACACACATAACACACTGGAGTTATTGTCATGTAACTCTTGACGGCGTTTGATCCAGCTCTAGCCCTGTGTGTGTGTTTGTGTGTGTGTTTCTCTCGCTCGTTTGTGCCGACAAGACAAGTTCTGCTAGCTTTCTGTATTTCTCTATACCCTAGTTTTGTCTGCATGTATGTGCGTATGTGTGCGTCGAGGGAATTTCCCCTCTGTAGCGTAGTGTTTTTCACAGTTCGACACCGGTTGCAGGATTTGTGTCAGGGACTGTTGCTTTCTGTCATTGTTCGGCCCTTTTTTTTCATCCGCTAACCTCCGCATTCTCTTATTTCTCTGTTTTCTTTCTGCCTCGCTGTGCAGGGCAGTTTGTGCTCCGCGTCGTGTTCTTTAGGCAGCGTTGTCTCTGCAGCTCACAGTCTCACTCTTTCTCACCACCTTTCTCTTACACACACACACACACACACCACAGCGTTGTATACTATACATACTGCAAAGATGCAAATCGCATACTGCACCACACATCACACTTCAGCATCTCTGCCTCGACGCTCTTCTGACATGTTTCATCCCCATCGCAGGGTCACGGTTTCACTCTCATTTACTAGCGACCATTTGTGAGGAGGTTTTGTTTGTTTGTTTGTTTGTGGCTTCAATTAAAACATTCCCAACTGAGTCTTTCATATCAACGTGTGGTTATTTGCACCACCATTAGGCAAGAATGTTTGTACTTCCTTCTTTTCTGGCCACAAATAAAAGAAATGAAATCGCTGAAAAACATCACATTACCACAAATTATCATCTAATTTAGAGCATTTAATCATTTAATCCCCAATTTGCTGTCAGCGTTCATGGTATAATCTATAAAATATTTGGATAAATTGAAATTAAGATTAACATTAAGAGGGAAATTCAGGGATGTTTTTTTTCCCCAGTAAATTCAACTTACTTTGGAACATTATTAATATCATACACGTTTTTCACATGTTGAAATTGTGTGAAGTGAAGTGACAGTGTGTTAATGTTTTTTTTAACGCATTTACGACAACTGACCTAAACTAAAACTAAAAAGCAGGCCAAAGTTCCAAATTCAAAAGCAAAAATCACCCTGTGAGCGTGTGAGCTGCAGCTTCGATGAAGGATATTAGGTGGGAGGTGTTTGTTCTTGGTTGTGGTCCTCCCCTGACTCATCGTACAAATGTCAGTCAGTCAGGTATGAGTAGGAGAGCGGCCACGGGGCTCGTCTTCTAAATGGCATTCGTGATTTGTGAGATATATTTAAAAGGAGAAGCCATCACTGTCGACATGAGTATGCTCGCCAGATGAATATGGATTTACCTCGTCTTTTGAACTGCTCTCATAGGTACTGTAAAATGTCAATACACACGTTTTCCCCACGCGTGCTTACTGTGTAATCTGTGGGTGTCCATGCCCGTCTTCTGGTAATTTATTGATTTAAAAAAAACAAAAAAACAAGAGTTACAAAGTGGGTGAAACGATGTTTCCCTCACGCATACATGTGTGAAACCAGCGCACTTGAATAAGGCATTATCTCATAACTGAAACTCAATATATAAAAACAAAAATCTGAGAGGTTTACATCAGTAAGACTTCGTGTACAAAAAAAACGTGGTCTGTCAGTTTTAAATTATCAGTGTATTCAGTTGACTGTTTGTTCTTGTTCTGACATAATTACCACCTACTTTTCAGTGTATGAAATGATTAAATGTCACTGTAATGTGGGATGTGCATCAATTGTTTATGTCATATTAAATGTGTATATATTGTCACATGAAGAGCAACATGGACATTATTTCTGGAGGAAATGACATATTGATTTAAAAGTGGAAAAAAAATGAAAATTGAAAAGTGCCATTTTTAAATGACATATTTACATTTGAAGGATTTTTACACTGCGCCTATGGTGTGTTTTAGATTATTCTAATAGTTTGTGTCTATAAGAAAAAATATACACACATATTAAATTCAGACACAATGTATTTCTAACAGAGTTAGCTTTTTCAGCTTGCGTGTTGGCATTTCTACCATCTACCATGATGTCTCAAGCTTAAATTTGCATTAAAAGTGAATAAGTGTGTTGTTTCTAAACTGTATGATAATTGAGAATCTGCAACCTAGCATTGATAGTATTTCTTTATATTATTGAGGGTCGTATGAAAAGATTGCGAACTGTAAAAATCAACAGCACGGCAACGACTACATTATGCTGTAAATGGGGCCTGGCCTTGTTTGTTTCCGTTTAAAACCAAAAGAAACAAACAAGGTAATTTCTAGGTAATTATTGCGTGCTTACCATTTAGCCACATAATTACTAAGTCAATTCCAGATCACATGTGTGCATCGTAAAATAAACTGCAGCTTGGCGTGTTGCTGTACAGTAGATGCCCTCTGGGATATAAACAGCGCAGAAACTATCTTCTGTGCTGTTCTGAGTCAGTGCAAAAATAAATGTTGAGATGGCTTTGTTTCCCTTTTACTTAAATTACTTTTTTGGGGGGGTCGCGGTAGTGCATTTTAATGTGGTAAAAATGCAGTCTTTAGATGTCACACACACGTACGTGTGTATGCATTTGAAAAAATACCCAGACGTTCTTCATTTGGAGAACCAGCTAAACCGTAAATAATAAAACATAAAGGTCCTTGTTTTTTCAGATCAGATCCGAGACGGATCACAAACATTTTTTTCTACTGCAGATAACAAGAACAACATTTTGTTTTCTCAGGCTGAAATTCTGAATTTCTGACTGGTGTCCCAGACTGAAAATGTAGATTTGTTTCTGGCAAACAGACCGTCGATCTTAGTGATGTTCAGTCAGTGTTGGTTAGGGAGAGCATGCTGCGGCGTTTGATCCGAACATACTGTTGTCAAACCATCAGAAAGAGTCCCCAGAAGACCAGTGATCAACATCGTCGAGCATGATGCAGCACAGTTTGGTTAGCACTCATATGGATATGAGTCACGTTCTTCCCACGCACACTACAGCGCATGCAAATAGCACTCCTGTTTTCTACTGTTCTGTGTGTGTGTGTGTGTGTGTGTGTGTGTGTGTTCGATGTCTTCCAACAAATTACGCATTCTTAAAACGCTCACATTGCATGAATTTATCACTCTTAAACTCCTTTGTACCTTGACACGCAATCTCTATTTGCAGGCAAGCCTAAACCTCCTGCGCTGTTCAAAGATTTAGCTCCTACTCCAAAAAAAAAAGACTTATTTGAAGGATGCTATCGCCATCCAAATAAATAAATCATCGGGCCAGATAATGAAAGCCATCCCAGCGCGGTGCTGCTTTAATGACAGCGCGTATAGGCTCAGTGTCACTCACTGTCATGGGAGGGAAAATTAGAGCCAATTTGACGCTAATCTGGACCAGATTTTTCTCTTTTTGCGCTCAGCGGTGTGTCCTATCATCCAAGGAGACTCCTGCGGGGCTGAAAGATGGACCTCGACTACATCATATAACTTCATAGCTGCCTGCTGTAGGGAAGCACTTTTGATAACCGATTTCATCCCCTATAAGAGCGAGTCATTCCTCCCCATGTTAGAGCAGCACTGAATAGAGTGGAGGCTTAGTTACGAGCCCTATGGTGAATCAGAGTTTTTGCATTTACACACTTTAAAAAAAAAAAAAATTTACAAGGGTGTAATCGAGTAGGGGCCTTACAGCACATACAACACGCTGATACAAACGGAGGCGTTGCATTTACATGCTCATCAGGAGAATTTATGTAAATTTTCCTTTAGGTGTGTGTGTGTGTGTGTGATGCGGGGGGTCGCCCCCTCTACCGCTTGGTTCCTCTTTGCCAGTAACAGAGTGAGTGTGTATGTGTCACTTTTGTCACTTTAAACTGCGGGGTTTCAACTGGATGCACAGAGGGGGGTTTGAAACCATCCCGCTGTAACAATAGTCGTGTCCAGCAGCCAGTAAGGGCGCAGCTGGACCGCGTCAAATAAAAACTGAAGTGGGACTGAGTGACTTTTGACAGTTTAATGAATAAGTTCGGTTGGCGTTTTTTGTGAAACTGAATGAGCTGTGAAACCTTATTTTTGCTCCGATCCGGCGAAAACAACACCGTGAAGGCCAAAGAGGAAAACGCCTTTTAAAACAAACAAGAAGAGCAACGGCCATGGCTTGCCGTCACCTTTATCAGACTCTAATCAGAAACTTCAATTTCACACAATGCGGAAAGAAGATTTGGCTTCCTGTATGCTGCCACAGACCTTTCTAACCCCCCTAACAATGTTTGAGCTTCTTCTGATGATGCAGTTCAAAGGCGCTGGCATGCAGGCCACTTGTGTTCTTTAAATGCTCATTACTTGGTCGTGATTAGATATTGCCAATCAGTGAGAGGAAAACAGAGAGTCCTCAGAAAAAACCTTGGAAATAAGAGCCTACAGCTGAAATCCCAGGCATGTGTTTGTGATTGTCATTTATTGTCTTTGCCATGGGAAAAAGTAATGCGCCTTTCTGTCTGGGCACCACCAAGAGTACAAATTGAAATTTCAATATGTTCTGTATATTTTCTTGTTGCTGTGCTCCATCCGTGCTGCATTGTTACAAACTTATTCTGCACAAGTCGCATATCCTGTTTCTTAAAAATATACACAGAGTTATATTAAGTGAAAAGGGCTTTTTAACATGCACTCACCCACGTTATATTCTTATGGATATGCTTACTCATATTTGAAGATATTTAAACAGTAGATGACTAACAAAAACTTCAATAAGAACATTAAACAAGCTGTATTGTATGAGATGAAGTTCAATTACCAAAATAAAAGTGAACTTAATTAAATAATATTTTTTTAAATAACATGAATTAGTCAATCTAAGAATGAGAGACACACTGTGTGTTGTACTATTAACACTTTATATTTAGTTTTTTGTAGTGAGTAAAATATTTGATGAAGTGTCATTTTCTGACAGGGAGCCAAATTCTTTCACAGTTAATAATCTCTGTTGCATAATTGTATACGTTGCTCTCCCTATAACCGTATATCAAACCTCAAAGGCTCTAAGTCATATCTCACGATAAGAAAAACTGTGAACGTACGTTTACTTTCACTTATGGAGAAACGCATCAACAATATAAATGCATAGCACATCTGTAAATAAATACTAATTCTTCTTTCTGACATCAAACAGCATTTTTTTTTATATATTTCTGGTTGTGTTTTTCCTCCTCTTTGGTTTCAGTTCCTGATGTTTTTTGTTTCTTTTTGCAATTATATAGCTCTGTGTCTGGAATGCATTGTTCCAAATCTATAGCTCAGCCCGCTATTTGCCAGATCAGAAATGACAAGAAACATTTTCAGTCATGTTTAAAAAAAAAAAAAAATCTATTTACTTTTGGACCATAAGTTATTACTTGGCATTTGACACTAAATGTACATTTGAGACACATGTTCCTCACATTTCATTTTAAAGCCTGACCTAATGGGCAGACTGGACCTGATTTGTCAGGTGAATTCAGTGTCTTCTCCCTCCTCTTAATCCGTCTTCCTCCCCTTTCCGGCAGTGGATGCTGAGCAAGTCACTTCCCTGGGATCTGAGGGGGAGGATGAGGTGGGCCTGTGGAGCCTGGAGCCCCAGGACTGCCAGGAGAGCCTGGACAAGACGAGCCTGACGCCCAGCGAGGGGACCGAGGAGCCCGGCAGCCCGGCCCGCTCGGCGCGGCTGCCCAGCCTCAGCCCCGGCAGCAGGAGCTACTGGGCCCAGGTGGAGCCGGAGGCCGAGACCACGGAAGACGGGACTGCTGAGTCCGCCGCCGACAGACAGGGGGACCAGGAACCTCTGAGGATGTACTGTAAGTAAAGGAACTACCTCAAATTTTTTAAATAAACTAGTCCACTTCCTGGACAGAGTACAGTATGGCAGCTGAATACGACTGCTGTTTAGGACACTACAGTATGTGTAAACATGTTTGCAGTGTTTTTCTGACGCAAGACAGTCTGTGATGGTGTTCAAAGCCCTCTAGATACACCTTCATATCAGCTCCGTGTGAAACCATGCCTTCCCTACAAGCTGTTCCTTTTTTCACCCCTCTCTTTGAAAAGGCAGCCTTCTGAAAGCATGACAAAAGAACTCATCCCACACAATGTCACAATATTTCCATGCATCAAAGAGGTGACGTTACGGTACTGAAATCAGCGCTGCGCGACGCGAGGCTTTCCCTTTTATTTTAGCGAGATCAAAGGCTCACGCGGCTTGCCTACTAACAATCACTTAGCTCCCTCGCCTCGTGTGATTTGGCCTTGCCTGATGAAGGCAAAGCAGAGTTTTTACAACGCTCAACCACATAGGCTCTTCCCTCCACCACATAAGAAAACGGCTCAAAATATGCCAACATCTGCAAACATTTGAAAAATCTTCCTCAAAGTCGCTGTAAGCAAAGCTGACTGGCTTGAGTTGAGATAGGAGGCGCCCTCTCTTCTTCACGTACATCTGTGGCTTTCTCTCTCCGCCTGTCACAGCCCTCAAAAAGGCACGAAGGAGAAGGAATTCTTCAAGTCTCGCTTTATAGTTGGCCAACTGCTTCCCTGAATTTATTGTTTTATCTGTCTGTATTTAAGTAAACAATTTAGTCCCATTAGATTCGGTTACGCGGTGCCAGTTTATCCCTCTGCACACACACTGTAAAGAAAAAGCATATGGTCGAAGCATGCAAGACAGAGGACAGCACTATATGTAATGTGTGCATTAATCAAGCAGCGGGATAGCAGTTACCACATATTAACCTGTATCTTATGTTGCTGTTGCTTTTGTGCTGTGTGACAGTTTTGCTTGTCTGTGTTTTATTTATCGCCTTCACACAGTGTTCATGCTGCTTTCTCAGCCAATCTCGACCAGACTTCTATCAGATTAAACAATCTAATATACTGATCTACGCCTCTTTCCCTTCCTCCTCATGTTTTTCAGGTAAGAACTCAGATTCCCAGAATGCCTTCGAAGACATAGCCCATTATGAATTCCTGGCCCAGTTGAGGAAGGCCTCGACTTCAGCCGGTCTCTTGGACCATCTGAACCATAACGGCACAGCGGCTGTGTGCCACTCGGGCAGCAGGCACGATGAGCTGCCCCCCGCCATCTGGTCCCCGGGGGCTCATCAGCGCTCGGCCGAGGGAGCAGGTAGGCTGATGTGGCAACGCTGGAATGATACTGAGGGGAAAATCAGCAAATCTATATTTGGAAAGCTTTCAACTTTTTAAACACTGAAGAGTGGCGAAATTACCACATAACATATTGTAATGTTATCCTGAAAAATAACAACATTAAAAAAGGCCTCACGAAACACACCAGTTTACCCACCAGAGGTGTTATCTCAATCTTACATTTACCTTTTGATTATAGGAAGGTTTAGGTGTTTTATAAAGAGTGTCCCATGCTTCAAAATGCTCATTACACAAAGGCACCAAACTCTTACCAGAAGCTTTGCCTCAAAGGCCGGCTGTCATAATTTCGGAGAAATTGTGACCTCATACCTGTGCGGTTACTACCACACAGAATGACCTGTTTTCTATACAATTCTATATATGTTTATACACTTAAAACACTTTATTTTACACTTAAAATAAAACAAAGAAAGGTGTAGGGTATGCATCAGTGGATGGTGACATGACCCCACACACATCAGTCCAATTAACAGTCTAATTAACAGTCTAATTAAAAGTCTGAACAATCATACTACATCTATTACAATAATTAAATTAATAATAAGTTATATACTTATATGCCTTAAAAATAAAAAAAAGTAAAAGTAGTTTTACCTTACGAAGATGTGGTGTGTTTTTTCTCCTGTCTTTGGCAAAATGTTCCACAATGTCATCAAAGTCCAGGTCATGGCTTGGTCGCTTAGCTTTAACCACTGTTACAGCAATTTTAGTCCTCAATTATTCTTTTAATTGACAGTCAGAGAAATAGGCTTCTTTATAACAGAAACAACAGTATTGAATAAAAAGATTTGCAAACGGACAGAGGTTCAGTAGGTGTAACAGTTAGCATTAGCGTTAGCATGAGCGTTAGCATGAGCATTAGCAGCGCTGCTACACGTCTACTCCTCTTAGGGCTTGTGAGTCGCTGTCTTTCCTTAATAATAATTCTAATAGATTAATAACTTATCTTTTGTTATATTTAGCACCTCAATTGACCATCAGACTCTGACTCTGTTATTAAACCTCTCTTTCGTCTTTCTGAAGAAATTATGTAATAGCAAAAAAGCAAAAATATTAGTATTATGTGCATATATATATATATATATATATATATATATATATATATATATATATATATATATATATATATATATATATATATATTAAATTACATTTCATTACATAATGAATATTTTTCACACACACCAGACAAGTTTCGTTAAGTAAAATGTCATCATGTAAAATACAGGCCTATTACCTCTGCCTACTGTTTGCATGGGGTACAGTAGTACAAAACCTAAAATAATAGCCAAATAATAGGTATTAAATAATAAAATAATAAATAAGATGAGTATGAGTAGTTTATTTTTAATAAAGGAGACTTTATGAAAATGCAGTGTTACAGATAAGGGCCTTCTGATTGTCCATAAACCTGTCAAATATTTTGTCAAAAAATGACCGGTGTCTACTGGGATTATTTTGACCCAGGCAAGGCCCGTGTGGTTATACAACCCTGAAGATATGGCATCTTTAAGGAATACAACTTACTGTAGCTATATTTAAATGGAATGTGAGTAGAAAAGTGGTTTCTTCTGTATATGTGTTGTGGCGTGTGATAGGCTGGCAACTGACACAGGGTGTGTCCTGTATCTTTTCCACTGCATGCTGGGACAGGCTCCACCCTGGTAACCCTGAACAGGATAAGTGGTTTAGAAAATGCATGGATGGATAGATGAATGCAATGAGCATCATTTCCAAAGTCTTTTCTAAAGTGACACCTCTCTCTTGGCGTGTGTGCTCCAGATGCAGGGAGGAGCCAGCAGGCCTGTCCGTTCTGTCACAGGATGTTCCAGCGCGGAGCCTCTCTGAGGGACCACATCAAGTACTGTCAGGAGAGGGAGGGGGGCCACTTGGTCTGTCCACTCTGTGGATACACTGCCACCCTTAGGGCACAGATGGAGCGGCACCTGGCACTTCACAACCAAGTGCAGGACAAGGTGAGATACAGTCAGAAAACAAGAGAAACTCACAAATGATAATTACACAATACTCATATTTAGTGTATTTATGTATAACCTTGTTGACAGAAGTGACAAGCACACTTTTTTCACCAAACAATATCCACCTGAATCTGTTTCACTATGAAACTAATGACGATGTCCTGTCATGCTAGAATGCCATCTCTTTGGATCAAGGCATGGAGACCAGGAAGTTCAAATGTCTGCAGTGTGGGAAAGCGTTCAAGTACAAACACCACCTCAAAGAGCATCTCCGCATCCACAGCGGTGAGACAGAGTAACATCAACAACAGTTGTACTCACCCAATAATTAGCTATTGTTTTTACTGTATCACTAACCCTTACTTATCCTGTCAGTTTTACGTGGTATGAAATTATATGAAAAAGCAGTTTGTCATGGAGACAGAAAACAAGTAAAAAGATTTATGACATTACAAAAAATTCATGATAAACAGGGTAAAAGATCACATCCACAAGGAAGGTATCAACAACCTACACAGTGCCTCCTTTCACTAATGTATCTTGTTTCATCCCTTAGGTGAGAAACCTTATGAGTGCTCCAACTGCAAGAAACGCTTCTCTCACTCTGGCTCATACAGCTCCCACTTAAGCAGCAAGAAGTGCCTTAGTGGTGGAGGAAATGGAGGGGGAAACACGGGAGGGGCCACCAGCGTGTTTAATGGACATGGCCAAAGCTCCTACCACTCATTTCCAACATCTCCCTCTGCAGGCGGGGGGAGAAACGGAAATGAAAAGGGATCTCCATTGGCTTCACAAGATAATACCAGGACTCTGGGCCGAGTACCAGAGGATCCTCACCTGCTTTCTCTGCAGGATTCCATCCAGAACCCCACAGGTTTCCCTAGAGCTTCAGACCTGGCTAGGCTTTGGGACCCATCGACAGAGTTCTCTTTGAGGGCCAGTATCCTGAAAGGGACCACCCTGCTACCATATCTCCACTCTGGGACGTTTGAGCAGATGCTGCAGGACATGCTTCACAGGGAGGTGAAGAAAGACGAGGAAATTGACAGAGCCGGGGGAGCTGTGACGGAGGAGAGGAGGGTGATTTACAACGGAGGAGGGCCTGACAGGAAGGTGTCGCCTGACAGGAGCGCTAGAAGAGATGTGGTGAGGTCAGGTGAAGGGGAGAGAGGTGTGCTCGGGGTGCCGTGTCGCTGGTGCTCGCAGCTTTTCCCCAACGTGGCAGTGCTCCTGCAGCACGAGCGCTACCTCTGCAAGATGAACTGCGAGGCGGTGGAGGTGCCTGAGGGTCTTCGGAGCAAAGACCACCCCTCGCCACCTTTGTTCTTCTCCAGGTCTGGTGTTCAGTCCGAGAACAGCAAAACAAGCGAAGTAGCCAACGGTCTTCCTGGGAATAAATCACCGTTACAGAAGACACACTGGCAGACCATACCACAGCAGCTTTTGGTCGCGGTTCAGTCTCCTCCTCAACCCTGTCCCGACCCTTTGTCCTCACGGCCATACTGGTCCAACCAGGAAAAGGCCAGCCCCAGCCAGGCAAACAACCACTCCTCTGAGCTGTCATCCCCTCGAGCCAGGAGAAGAGTTCCATCCTCAGGATTCGGTTCCCCTGTCTGCCTTGACCTCACCAACTGTCCTCCTGAACTCTCTTTGCCTCAGAACCAGATCGGCAGCCCCTGGTCCGCACAGAATGAACCTTTGGATCTCTCGCTGCCCAAGCCGCTCGCAGACCAAGAGCAGAGATACAAAACTATCAATGGCAACTCCGCCAGAGGAGAGAAGAGAGAGCTCGGAACCCAGCAGCTACGGCGGCCTAGTCCAACCCAACCCTCACATCTACCCTTTCACCATCACCCAATCTACAGCAGGCCTGGAGCTCCTGTGTTTCCAGGCTCCTTATACAATGGATTTCCTATCTTCAACCAGTCTGGTTTAGGGTTTTCAGGGCATGACAGTATCACCTCGATTCCTTTCAGCCAACCAGGAAATAGCCCTGGGTTTCTCTCTCCTATCACTTACATGATGGACACAGACACAGAGGCTACGCTGAAAAAGCTCCACCAGGAGAGACAAGCTCTCATGGTAAGCATGGCTTCTCTTTAACATCAGAAACCACTTTAGAAGTGTAAATAAATAAATACATGACATATGACATGTTAGTGTATGACAGCAGTGATATAAATCTTCATGTTTTCCCTGCAGGGTGAGGTGTTAAACCGCGGGGCTCTGGACTACCTCTCTCTGATGGATGAGGGGTTTGATGGAGATAGCGGGCCAGGGAGAAAGCGACTGAAGAAGACAGACGAGGGGCTCTACGCTTGTGACATTTGCGAAAAAACCTTCCAGAAGAGTAGTTCTCTGCTCCGGCACAAATACGAGCACACAGGTCTGTAGCCCATGCACAAAACACCTTTAGCGCCTTTAGTTGATTTCTAAAATACAGGTTTCAAATATCTAAAACTCTCTTGTGATTTTAGCTACTTTACTTAAAAATAAATAAATAGAACCTGTTGCACATTCTATTTACAAGTCATTTATCTATATTCATTACAGGAAAGCGTCCTCATGAGTGCAAGATCTGCAACAAGGCTTTCAAACATAAGCATCACCTGATCGAGCACAGCCGCCTTCACTCTGGAGAGAAACCCTACCAATGTGACAAGTGCGGCAAGCGCTTCTCTCACTCCGGCTCTTACTCCCAGCACATGAACCACCGCTACGCCTACTGCAGCAAAGACCAGGATCCAGATCAAGACCCCGAGGAGATGCCTCTCACCCCAGGGGTCGGCATCAACCTCGGGAGCCGCCTGGCTCTGGAGACCCCTCTGTCCATGGAGGATACCCAGACCCCACACTCTTTCCTCAGCGACTGCAGTCTGGATGGACCTCCAGAGGCCCTCAAACAGGAGGAGGAGGAAGATAGAGAGGCAGGAGTCAGTGATGGTCACGTGGAAGAGGCGAATGTGAGTTTGCTAGGGGAGCAGCTGGAAAGTAACTCCATCAAAGAACCACAGAGAGAAGAGACCAGAGAGCAAAATGAAAGGAACAGTTGTGACGTGGGGAACCATATTGACAGTGCAGAGAATCAGCTCTGGGGCCGAGTTGCTGAGGACCAGAATGGAGATCTGGACAAATGTGAACTGAGCCTGGATGTAACAGATTTACCCAGGATAAAAACTTAAGATGACTTAAACAAGCAAATACAATGCATATACTGTACATATTAATACATTTGATAGATCATTCCTCTCATATATAATTTTTTTTGTAATAGTTTTACAACATGAAAAAATGCACAGAACTGCCAAAGAATAAAGAATAGCAGGCCTTTAAATGGATAAAGCCATGCAAACCAAATATATCTGACGATACAAAATACAGTATTTCGTTTTATCATGCAGACTTAATGTATCTACAATGTGTTGTAAGGCTATTTAGCGTGTGCAAGGACAATGACACATTTTGTTTGGCTATTTGGATTTTTTTTTTCACACATTCAGATCGAATCTCACTTTTTAAGACGCTTGCTGCTGGAGACTGCTGAACAAAGTCGGACATTTTACATTTTAAATCCAAGATCCAATCTGAAAATGAGTTACTTTGTTTGAAACAATGGTACTGTGAGATGCATATAGATGCACACCAGCGAGTGGGCTTAGACATCAGGCCCAGGGGGAGTGTTTTTCTTTTTTTTTTATTTTTAAGAATGCTGCAGTACCAAAGCAGCATGTCATGCAAGGCCAGGCTTTAAAAGTTACAGATGCAGCCATATAAATCTGAATTGCCTGTTGCTCTGACTTTTATTTATTCTTCCAATATGTCCAAATGACATTCACCTCTGAATATCCTGTGGAAATATTTGCTACAAATATTTACCTCTCTTTTAGGAAATAAACAATGAATACAAGGAATACTTCCAGCTATCACTTTGTCCCAAGGCCACTAAGTGCTATATAGAAGTATTTGTTATTTATGCTGTGAAATCACAAGTTACAACCAGCTTGTCTCTTCAGGTTAACTGTGGTGCTCAGGCACTTTAATTAATCAGCAGTTTAAAGAAAGATAAGTATTTCTTTAAGGCAATAATGGAGTATGTTTTTTTTTCTTCAAAGAATAAGCAGTGGACTGCACCTTTTTTAATGCATGCTGTTAGGGAAAAGCTATTTCTGCAAGGGGTTTGAAAGTGACAAAAGATGAGGCCAGTTACGGGGTCCTTTGAGGGAGCAAATACAACTTATACTGTCTCAATGTTCGTGGAATAATCACACCGAGCTGCTTTCATTTCGTTCAATGCAAAAATGTCTGCTATTTCTTGTAATATTTTACATGTGCTGCTACAGCCTATTTTCACATCCCTGGAACAATCATGTTTCACACATTTTGGGCTGTTTGTAGAGGTGTAGCATGAGGGTCAAGACTCAGGTTACATACATCAGTTTTAACTTCCTCTTTTTGACTGTGTAGTCAACATGAAAAGTGCCTTAGATGTACTCAGACACTGTGAGTAATCCGACAGAGCCTTGGCAAGAAGAGATAAGACGGCGGTGCATAAAGTGTGACTAAGCGTGTTGCATTCGTGCATACGGTGCACCAGAGACACTTTTTGGTCATAATGTGTGTGTGTGTGTGTGTGTGTGTGTGTGTGTGTGTGTGTGTGTGTGTGTGTGTGTGTGTGTGTGTGTGTGTGTGTGTATGTGTTCAATCACCAAAGATATATGTGACATGCCAACTGCCACCTTACTCTTGCATACTGTACTTCCTTACCTGTTATTTCTGGGCCAAAAGAACAGGCAAAATGTTTACTTTCACTCAGTGTCTGCACACTTTTTCATATTAAGCAGTATTTCTTATTTTTTACTGAAAAACTTTTGTATTAACTTTTTATATATTCTGCATGTTTGTGGATACTTGTAATAAAATTGTACATACTTTTTTGTCATCAGAATCTTGCTTTTTATTGAAAGAAGTATTTTAAAAGGATCAAATTATTCTTTTATTCCCAATTATGACCTGCTGCAGGGTCTGTGCGACTTCAAACACCAGCTTCACCACAATTTAATTAAAAACAATTTCCATAAATTACTCAATTAGATTGAATCACTTAATCATTAGAAACCAGAAGGGACCTCAAATGACCCCTTAGCAAAAGTGTGACTCTTAAACTAGCGAATGCCACGGCAGATGTCAGTGTAAACACAGACATCTGCCAAAGACGGTTCTGAAGCTGGGCTGTGGTGAGGGCCACTTTGGTTTCTCATCACGCTGAACAGTTTTCCATCATGCACTCTGCCCTGTTACAGTACACCAACTTTTTTGTGGGTCTGTGTATTTGCATGATGATTCATCAGAGGTGGCTGTGCGCTGCTTGTGAACCTGCGTACGCGGCTGTGGCACGCAGGGCTGCTCTCAGCCCCGCAGATATTTGATCCACTGAGCTTTAGGTTAACGGCAGGATGAGTAAACAATCGGCTAACCATAACAGTAACAAGCTGTGCTGGGTGACTCAGGTTAGATATGTTTAAATGTCATGCATCGGCAGAATCTAGTCAAGTGTAGCACCAACAATTGTCGATGTTATGATGGACGCCCTATTGCCTCTTTGGTTTTGGGCCTGACCATAAGAAGACTGACTGAGATGACATTTAATGGTGAGCTATCGTGACATATATATGCGGTGTGCAACAGTCACGACAGCGAGACAGCAGCCTTCACATCGGCCGCGCTTGCAACACGTTGCAAGTCCCACCTATGATGAGCAACAGGCGGGCAGGTTGCAGGCTGAGGATTGTAAAGCTGGGTTTGATTCTCGGTGCCACAGAGCAAATATACTCAACTATGAAGCTATGAAAAATAAACACAGCTAAAAATGTGTTTTACTGGTGTGTGTGTATGTGTGTGTGCAGACTGGTTTCAGCCAGAAGCGTAGGAACCGGTGCCAAACATCACCATCGAGTGCCCTTTGGAATCAAATCAAGTAGATGCTGATTTAATTGATTGTAAACAAGTTAATAAAAGGATAAATATAATAATATACAGTGACACAAAAAGCAGTTGTTTCCCACAGGCTGCAAGAATAAACCATACAAATTGATTAACATAGAGCTGCCCAAGCAAATTACTGGACTGTGCACTTTCTAAAGAGGTTCATTGAAATTGGGGCTATTGAAAATTTCAAAACTAGTTTTGAAAGTAACTTGGAAAAAAACAAAAAAAAACAAAATGTAAAAAAAAAAAAAAAAAAAAAAAACGTAAAACAGATGAAAACATTTCACAACCTTGTCGTCCGCTTACTTCCACGAATTTATTAAATACATATACTCCGAAACGTTTCGTTTCAGCAGCAAACAAAATAACTACCTACAGATGCAAAATCGTTTTGAACTAATGTCAGGCTGCTACATTTCATCAGTCCATGTATCAAAACTCTGCCTCTCCAAACTTTTTTTTTTTTTTCCTTGCCTCAGCCCAATTGTCTCCGTTTTAAACGATTGCACAATTGATTATTAATCTCATCATGCCAAGCCGCGTTCGGATTTTTCATCGTTTATAATTATATTAATGTATTGTCATTAAAAGAAAGGGAAAAAGGGGTGGATCATTAAAAGATGTCATGAAGTTTGACTTTCGTTGCCAATAGACTACTGATAAGGAGCTAACTGTGTGACCGTGTCTCTGATGGACACATGATTAGCACCAAACACACCAAGTGAAATAAAAAACACATCTCAGTCTATAGCCTTTAATGCCACTGGCTTTTTTTCTTTATTGACACAATAATCCCTTCGATTTCAGAATTTGGCGAGAGAACAAAAGAGACAGTAAATATAATTTCCAAAAGTATTGAACTAGACATTTGCATGATAACACTTTTGAATAAAAGCATTACTCTTATACGAGCTGTCAAAGGACCCCGTGGTCTGACAGCCTGCACTACTGACTGAGGGATAAATGTAGAGATCGTGATACCAGTCGGAGGAAACGCATACGCGACTGTGCACACATGCATCTGGATCAAACAAACAAGTGCGGTCGGCTGTTTAAGTAGAAAATATTTCGGTGTCAATCAAACACACTGGACGACCTTGGAAAACGCACACAGCGATCAAAAGTTCAGATGACTCGACATCAATCAGCTACACATCATCTTAGCGCCTCCCCACACACTCACATGACTTGAAATAAAATGAACATAAAAAATGAATAAATACATCTAATAAAACTTCACTTTAGCTCTCCCCCCTCCTCCTCCTCCTCCTCCTCCTCCATGTGCCTCTATTCTGCTTCTTTTCTTTTTTTTTTCGTCTTTTGCCAAACCCACAGTCAATATAAAATTACCAAAGCCGCAGAGCGAGAGAGTGAAAGGGTTTGGGGAAAATCCACATTTTTTAAACATATGCATTTCCAGTTCCTCTTTTGTTTTGTTATTAAAAGCAGCATTTGCACCAATCACAGGGAATGCCTGCGCCCGCTGAGACTCTGAGCCCACATACCTCCACACTTCCACTATCTCACGCAACCCACCGCCTGGTACAAACAACCTGACAGACAGATCCAATCACTTTGTTCACGTCTTTTTTTATTTATTATAACTATTATTATTGCAGGAGAGTTACCATTCAGGTCCAAGTAACAGACACGCTGTTTCGATTGGAATCAAATGGATCAGTTTGAATTTGGTTAATATATAACGTTTAGGTTGCATGCTGTATGCAAAGTGCTGCTAGTTTACACAGACAGTGTTTCACGTATTTACGGTTCTTTCTTCAGATTTTAACTTCATTTGAGGAATTTGCGTTAATAAAAAATAGAAAAAGATTCCAAACTTGTACCACAGGGGAAGCTCTGAAGGTCCACACGCACGCACACACACACACACACACACACACACACACACACACACACACACACACACACACACACACACACACACACACACACACACACACACACACACACACACACACACACACACACACACACACACACACACACACACACACACACACACACACACCATCTACCGTTTAGAAAGGAACATCGCTGCCCTGTTGCCACATTCAACTCATCCCTGAAGCGCTGCTTTTAGTTTTGAAGAGTTCTCGGTTGAATCTCGCCTCTCCGGTGTCAAGTGAACCTGAAACCTCTTCGACTTCCACAACTCGGGCCAGCGATGGGGGCAGGTTTTTCACGCCCCGCTTGCTTCCTGTGCGTTTGCACGAGCAGCCACGCTGCAGGTAGGACCCGCCGTGCGTGCTTCACAGTCGCCGGTTCTGCCAACTTTTGTTTCCCTGCTTCATTATGACGCTTCCTTCCTTACGTCCCTCGATGGATAAATGATTCATATGCAGCTAGCTGGATAGGCCGGAGGATGATTTATCACTTTTTATGGCTTTGTGTCATTCTGATCACATTTGATCAGTGAAAACATGGAGGAGAGTGACAAGGAGGCGTCTGCTCCAGCAGTAAAGAACACCGGGGCCGGGCTCCACATCTGCAGTCAAAGGCACGAGTATTGCAGCTAAAACTGGCGTGTTTTACTATTATTGTTTTAAAATGGCTTTATATGGACGCCAGATGTCATGATTAGCAGCTTTCTCTCCTGGTTCCTTTTTTTTTTTTTTACTGCGTAATTATCTTTTGATGTGAAATCTATTTTACACCATATGAGTCAACAGGCGGAGAGGACGCACGCTGCACTACTTGTGCTTTTGTCTGACCCGGCGGAACACGAGCAACTAAAACGACAACAACTAAAATTAAAAAAAATAAATAAAAGATAAAAGATCAAGAGGGGCCTCTCGTTCCGAAGATGTAGTGGAACTCGCTGAGGATGAGCTCCACCGCCTGGTTCTGGTAAATCATGTTCACCGCCATGTTGTTGCCGTCCCGCTCCGAGCGCATGAGGGTGGGCCCGAACACGATGCCGATGTTCTGGGAGGTCATCCGGTTGGTTTCGGAATACTCCAACACCCTGAGGAGAGACGCAGGGAGGGGGACGCAGGTTGAATATCGCCTAGAGTGACACGCACCCTGAAATTTCTAATTAAATTTGGTAAAAACATAAAAAAAAAAAAAACATTCATGTCGATCACTTTGTTGTGTTCTGGTCTTTTCTAACACATCACATCATCAAGTCAATTTTTAAAAATGCATTTACTTCCCTTACGATGCGTTTCTTTGGCCTTCCTAGTGACATGCCTCTTACTGTTCAGTGCCAATGATCAACTATTATCACGCTAACATGGCACAATGACACGCTAAACGCCGGCATGTTAGCGTTCCGCTTTGCAGAAGTAGAGTTGCACGGCTGCACACTCTTGTCTCATCTGAATTCATCTTTGGGATTCCAGGCTGATGACCGCTAAACTGGCCAACCAGCTTCACACTGTGACAACTTCATTATCCGTACACACTAAAAATGTCAGTGTGTGAAATCTGCCCGGTGACATCTCCTTTTTTTTTTTTTTTGCTCCGAGTCTGCACCCACCTATGTTGCTCTGTGTGTGTGTGTGTGTGTGTGTGTGTGTGTGTGTGTGAGCGTGTGTGTGTGTGATTGGGGGCGACTCAGGAATGGGTTAAAGCCACAGCATGAGGCATTCTTCTAAAAATGCCATTCCCACCAAGCCACAGAAGCAGCCAGCAATTGCTCAAAACTTCCACATTAAAAAGGAGAGGAGGGGAAAAAAAAAGAGAAAGAGAGAGAGAGAGAGAGAAAAAAAGGAGCGAGGGAGAGGGCGAAGAGAGAGAAAGAGAGAGGTTCCAGTGGTGGCGGCGGTGGTGTTGGTATGCCTTCCAGCAGACGAACCACAAGGCTCCCATGGGACCTTCGCGGCAAGGAGGGCCGAGGGGGGGGGAGAGGGATGGAAGGAGGAGGAATGGAAGAAGAGGAGGAAGAGGAAGGGGAGGGGGGGCAAGGAAACGAAGGCAGCAAGTGAACAAATGAGGAGGCAACGAGGCTGATTGGGCCGGGAGATAATAAATGAGAAACAGAGCGCTGGAGGGGGGAAAGGAATGACAGCGGAGAGAAAATGAGCGGGAGACGCAGTTGACAAATTCATGGGGCCCACCACACCCTGGCACAAACATCGGCCTCAGAACACGAACACTCACCCCTGGAGTGGAAGGAAAAACCATAGGCGGTAAAAAACACACATTTTATGTACTGTAAAAGGAGCTGGCTCGCAGAACATGGAACACCATTCATCTTCCTCCAGCCTTTTCATCTTCACAGGGACCCAAACTTAACAACAGTGCGATCCTGGGACAGCACTGGCATACTTTTGAGAGCCGTGACCAAAGGATCTCTGACAGAGAAATTACCGAGAACAACAAGAGAACTACCCCCTCTTGTGGTCGGATTAAAAAAAAAAAAACAAAAAAAAGAAAGTTAGGAGAAAGAGATTTTATTCTACAGAGTCGTCAGGTTCATTCCCTCGCGGCGAAGTGATCCCAGGGGGAATGTCCTGCATTATTAACACCTACGTGGGTTCGCCCCCCGGACCCCTTACCGTCTGAGGTGGCGGCACATGAACTGCAGCGTGTCGTGGTTGGGGGGCGGCATGCTGAGCACCAGACACTTCAAACGCTCCACTTTGTCGCCGTAGTCCGACATCTCTGCGAACGAGAGAGAGAGAGAGAGGGAGACGTGTCAGAGCCCTGATAAATGTCATCATTCCATTCCAGGGGCTTTTACTGGCACCCACCACCACGTTTACATCCACTCACTGATATCTCACCCGCTCTTATTAGCTTTCACTATCTAATCAGAAACAGCGGCGGGGCTCAGTTCTCCGTGGTTTGAAGAGCAGCCAGCTGCTCACATCAGGCAAGAAAAAAAGTAAAAAAAAAACTAATGCATTGATAAGGAACAGCAATCTTTCTTTTTTTTTTTTTTAATATGCAAGATGATCAGACTTTTACTGTAACTGTCAGATTATCCGCTGTGGTTTGGGTAAAAAAAAAAAAATAATAATAATACATTGCAGCGTTCATGCAAATGATGCAGATGAAGGACAGATATAACGCAGTTAAAAGAGAAGTTTGGGGATCGTATGTTTGTCTCGCTTCAGAAAACCCGATGCAACGATTAAACTTAATAGCATCGATCCTGCTGAGAATTATGTTCTATAAAGCCTCGACGAGTTTATTCTTCTGCACAATAAACCGTGGTTGTCATATTGTTATATTGCTCCATTCTTATCAATGAATCACCAACATGGAGCACTGTAGTTAGTGATTTAGTGTCAGCCCCTTGTTTAACCTTCATGCTGCTGCAAACGCTGACAAACGTCTTCATGCACAGCGGGGAAAAAAGACGATTTTTTAAAAACTACAACTGGAAATTTTGAAGGAAATCTTTTTTTTTTTCCCCCACATGATCTGTTGAGAAAAAAAAAAAAAGAAATCATCTTTAAAAGGTTTGTTTTCCCGCAGTAAAAGTGTCACTTCATTGAACTCAACGCTGCTCAATAAATTCCAGTTTTGTCAGTATGTAATTATTCTCTTCTTGCCTTGGAATTTGTGCAATTTTTTTTTTTTTTTCCTTTTTGGAAAGCTCCGTTTTATTTTACTTTGTCACGACATATGTGGTGTATTTTCTAGAGGTGGGGAAAAAAAAAAAGAGAGAGTTGCTGTAAATATACTTGTATTACATAAAAAAAGAGCATTTCTTTCCCCACAGCTTGACAGAGTGTGAATTCTCTGACCAGGAGGCCACAGAAGTGGCTATTTAAAAGTAAAAGCACTTTTAGAGGAAGGTGATTTTTTTGTCTCCTAAAAAGGCCTCACAAGAAATAAAAAAAGCGATAAGGCACTTTTTAAATAAATTCCCTATAAACTGGTAAGAGAATGTGCGAGCATGCGACTGCAGCTGGTCACTCACTGACTGTCTCCACTATGTCGGTGAAGAAGCCAAAGGGCACCACGGGCTCAGGAAGCTCACGGAAGAACAGTTTCAGAGCCCCCGTGATGACGTGAATGTCCTCCCACTCGCTGTGGTCCAGATTCAGCTTCTCCTCTGAGGGACAGGGACGGGGAGGAGGGTAAGGATGGGGGGGGGGGGGGGGGGGGGAATGGACAAAGGGGGAAAAAGGGGGAAAGTGAATGAGAAGGCAGGACGATGTGGAAGCGAGCAGCGGGGAGAATTAGGGGAAAGAGATAGAGCGAAGTTAGAGGTACGGCTTCAGGCGGCGAAAGAAAAAAAAAACGGAACTGGCGGCGAACCCACGTCAGCGTGACGTGAGGTTGTAGCTGCAGGAGGGAGATAGAGAGGCTCTCTAAAAGTAAGAGAGGACACAGACGCACGAACGAAGAAAAGCGAAAAGCAAACACACTTTGACTATAAAGTACTGTTTTTTTTTTGTTTTTTTAATCCAGGCCTGACCAATGCTTCTCTAAACAGATCATACCACAACATCGAAGTCGAAGACAAAAGAATTAAGAGGTTTAATCTGACCCCAATGTTAAAAGTTGAATATCTATGCTGCAAACCAGAATGATGAGCAGGGGCTGTAAAATTCCAGGACATTCTAAAGTTGGAAACTTTCCGTGGGAATTAACGGGGATATATGTGATAAACAGGAAAAAAAATCCAAAACTTATAAAATTGAAAGGTGGCCCCTAACAAGGAACCTAAATATAGTGTAACATGATCTTGGCTAAAACAAGCAGATTTAACGCTGGTTCACATGCACACAGCACGCCGCCTGCTGCAGATCTATGGGCCACACCCACATTAATGCTGCGTGCATTAATCCATCACATCACATGATCTCCACACAGCCTGAGCCTGCACACTATACAAAGTCAAGCAAGTTTTAAAAACATTATGGGTAAATATCTTCAATCTATAATGACATTAGTGCTTAACCTGCAAAATAAATTAAAATGTATTCATAGAGTTGCTTAGCTAACTGGTAAGTTATGTGCTAAAATGTAAGATGTTTTTCCTTTATAGAATTTGTGTATTTTGAAGACCATTCCAGTTGCCTACCCCTCTAGATCTCTGCCAAAAAAACACTAATGCCATTGCATTAGTGTTTTTACAGGACAAGCCTTTCTGTTATTTTTTCCTGAAGAAAAATGACAGCAATCAACACGTGGAAGCATTTCTCACAGGCGGATGTTGAGGGAACGTCTTTGTATATGTGTGAATATTGAGTAAAGGCGTACATAAACGATGCTACAAAAAAAAAGCAGCGGCGAATTGCAAACTGCCCCAAAGGCTCAAAACATTCAGCAGACAAAGAGTTTCCCCAATTTGGACTATTGCCAAGATTCCCCAGTTTAACCTCCCACTGAAAGTCTGCCGTGGATCTTCCCGCCCTTTTGCAACTCTGATGACGAGAAACATCAGTCAAGGAGGTACCGCTGCGGCATCAGAAGCGTCTCGCGGCACCAAGATGTCGGCTCCGTCCACTTGGTGGCAGCCACGGACCGCGCGGACGCGCTGCTTGGCGCGCTGCGTGCCGTTACATCAGAAAACCTGAAGCAGGAGCCTGGGGGACACATACATTAAGCAAATGGCAACAAGAGCATCAAACTGCTCTGCACAGCTCCTCGGTCTGCACGTGTTTGTGTGTGTGTGTGTGTGTGTATGTGTGTGTGTGACTTTTGACTGAGGGTGTTCTCATTTTTGCAAAACACACACACAGTGCACAAAAAAAAACAAGCAGGCTAAGCAGAACACGGGGAAAGCAGCCGCCCATCTGAATCTACCTTGCACCAACGCCGCTGGGAACATGTAGCGGCCGTCTGTGGTCACCGCCCGCTCTGTAAAAACAGCCACTCAGTCGTCAAGTTTCCATCACAGGTACACAATGTGTGTGTGTGTGTGTGTGTGTGTGAGAGTCTTGATGATTTAATCAAGTATTATTTATTTAGATGTGGCTGAAAAACCAAGCGGATATAAAGCGTAATGAATCCTTCCGCCTGTCCCCTGCACACTTCCCTTTGTGGCTGTCAGAGATTTATTTGCGTGCCCGCCCCCCCGGTCCTCACCGTGGTTCACCAGGTAGCGGAGTTTCTGGATCACTGCCAGGTTCCCCGACACTCTGTAGATGCCGTCCGTGTCCAGGCCTGCAACATACACAGGTTGTCGTGAAAGGGTGAAGGCGGCCTGAGCTGATTTCATCTAGCATTTTCTGACCCTGGCAGCCACATTTATACACATCAGTGATTAAGTTTGTACAGTACTTCAGCTTTAGACACAAATTCAATAGTACGTGACTATTTGCATGAACACAGAGGCTCCCGGGAATAGTTTGAAACTTCCCCTTAACTTCTCAGAGTCGGCAGTAGCGTGACGCTCCTACAGAGTTTTGCTATAAAACAGCTGCTGCAGCCGCCTACAGACAGATGAATTTAAATTGCATAGTGTGAAGTCTCAGTAGAGCTGAAACAACAATTGATTAGTTGACTGACAACATTCAACAGGACCAAATTGATAAATTGTCTATAAAAAAAAAAAAAAAAAAAAGTTCCAGCTTCTAAGTTGTATAGTAATGCTACTTTAAAAAGTTGGTTAAGCAATATGAAGCTATAGATATAGATATAATGAGCAGGTTAATACATATGATGTAACTGGATGAGAAGAAGTGAAGAATCTTTCTTGCAGGACAAACACACATGCTTGTTGGTGCGTAGATATATTTTTTTTAACTGGTTTTCTTTGCTACTTCGTTCTTTTATTCCATTTAAGTTTTGTTGCCTGGTTCAAAAAAAGTTTCTCAGTCTTGATCTGCAACCGTGACCAAAATCATCCAGACACTGTTTACAAAAAAAAAAAAAAAGTCCTCCCCAGGAATATTTTATTTATCAGAACCAGGTTTCTAAAGCTCCTGTGTGTATCGAATTTTGTTTCTAAACGCTTATCAAACGAGTCAATTTTCTCACATTAGGATCTGGCTCTGGCTGGCAGCTGTCAGGGCTCCCTCTCTGAATCCCAGTGTTCTAGTCAACTTCCTGTCACAAACACTTCTGATACTTCCTGCTTGATCGGGCACCTAAACTCGCTGTTTAGGAGGCTGATGGCTGTTTTTTATCACGTGCATTATCATCTGCTTTCAAGTTAGAGATCAGGTTAGTGGTGTGTGTGTGTGTGTGTGTGTGTGTGTGTGTGTGTGTGTGTGTGTGCAGCGACTGTACCTCTCTTCTCCACAGCCTCGGAGCAGAGTCTGACGAAGCGAGGGACGGTGCTCCTCTCCCTCTCACAGAGCATCTCCAGACGACAGCCGAACACCTGATCTGAAGGGTGACGACAGACGGACGGACACACACACACACGCACATGCGCGCGTCAGAGTTTTTTTTCTTCTTCTTCTTCTTTCTTTTTCCTTTTGTTGTTTTTTGCTGCACACCCTCCTTTCAAGACATGATGTAAGAGCCACGTATTTACATTAAGCGCGGTGATGCGTCTGCTGTTTACTATGGCAGAACGCCTCTGTGTTCCGCCGCGCTCCCACAAGAGATGCAAGCTCGCATTTGATGATGCAACGCACCATCCCATGCACAGCACTGTAAATACCATAGGGTGTTCTCGCATGATCAAAAAAATCATATGCAACTCCATGCACCAGTGTATGGCCCCATTATATTTCTGTCTGATCTTATCAGTCTCTCATCTCCAATACGGCCTGTGATGATCACTTCTAATGGAATGCAGGAAACAATGTGACGTCTTCTGGTGGGGGAGGATGTGGTTGATGCTCACCTACTTTGTCCTTTAAGGTAAAAACTGTACGGGGGGTGGCAGATATTAATAAAAGAAGAAAAAAAAAAACGTTAAATACCGGGGGATCCTGCTTACCTTGCGAGGCCTTGAAAGATCACACATGAATCCATATTGTCAGACTTGCCAGCTATTGCATTGGCTCGTATAAAGAATTGGGATGATCCTTTATATTTATGTTGTATTGGGTTGTGTCATTTATTGCTATGGTTTGCATCTTTTCATGTATTTATTTAGCTTTTTACAGGTTCAAAATAACAAAAATCTGGTAAAAGTCAGTTTTGTTTTGTTTTTTTATTGAAAACATTTTCTCTAAGAGGGTTGTTTCTACTTATTTACTATGTTGAATATACCTGTCTGTCACCCAACACCTTACATAATGTGTGTGTGTGTGTGTGTGTGTGTGTGTGGGGGGGGGGGGGGGGGGGGGGGACATAAGGTGGTGTATCACTCTTATAGTAATGTATATAGTATTGATCACTTTCAGTAAATCCTATGAATTTCAGTTTTTCCACTGTACAGTATATAGAACTGGAATTGCTGATCTGAACAAACAATGATTTAGAACAGCAAGTTATGAAAACTGTCAGAGGTGCCCAAACTTACATATAACGCTCAGGCACCTGTTATTCAGGCATTTATTTGTATTTTCTTTCATACTTGAATTTTAGAATAATTATTTTTGTTCCTCCTTTCTCAAAGTCAATTTATCCCTGTGGCTCGTTGTGTGTTAAGCCAGCCTCAGGTTGTCTGTTTCTGTACCCCAGTGGTTCGGACCAATCGGCTTGCTCGATCTCACATCCGCTCAGTCTGTGATAGCCAGGGATTCATCCAATCACCTGCCAAGCGTATTCGTAGTTTTTTCTCCCCTTTCTAATGCCAGCCCTTTTTCAAACATTTTCCAAGGACAGCTCCCCAGATGGCTCCCGTGTAACAAACCATCTGGGAAGTTAGTACCCGCTGGCCTGGGGGTCTGAAAAGTGCCTGCAAAGCTGCACAACTCAGCCAGTCATTTTCTATAGCTGCTTATTCCTCACTAGGGTCACAGGGGTCAGCTGGAGCCAATCCCAGCACAATACAGGTGAGGGGCAGGATAGACCCGACAGGTAGCAGCCTATCATGGAGCACACACACCGTTCACTCACACACTCACACCCTCACACCTCCAGACAATTTAGAGTCTCCAATCAACCTCAGCATGAAAACTCCACACAGAAAGATCCCAGCCCGAGGATTTGAAGCTGTGACCTTCATGTGAGGCAACAGCACTAACTGCAATAGTCCTGCATTTTATTCTGCCACATCCTCTACTGATTACTATCAAATTTAATAAAAAGGAATTCTCGAAAATAATTCGAAAAATGAGGTGCTTAGAATTTCTGCTGCACGGAATATTGATAAGAAACTTGTAGTCCATGTTTAAGCTTCTCAGAAAGACTCATTCAGGAAAGAACACAAGAGGTAGTGTATAAAAAAAATGAAGTAGTAGTAACACTTTACTTGAATGGGGGGTTCATGACACCATTATAATCATGACATCACACCTGTCATGTACGTAAAATAAGTTTTTAGGGTTACACTGCTAAGAAAATCGTCCACAGGTGATCAGCTTGGCTGAGTTTTGGCCATGAGGACAGAGCATAAGAACATGTCGCTCAGTCATTCACGGCCACATGCGACTGAACAAATGACACAAACAGTAGAAAAGCGTCAAAAAAACAAAAGAAACGGCACCTTTGATGAGCCCTTTCTCCTGCAGGGCCTGCAGCGGCGGCCTCTTCAGGATCAGCTTCTTCAGCCGCGTCTTCACCCGCTTCCTCTCCGTGTTCTCCAGGTTGGACACCGAGCGGGGGACTGCGGAGGGAGCAAAGGAGGAGGAGGAGGAGGAGGAGGAGGAGGAGAAGGAGGAGGAGGTCAGTGTGGGGCGTTCGGCTACGGGACCTGGGAGCAGGTGAGAGGGGATGGTGGTGAGGATGAAAAGTGGGAGGGCCGGGCGGCGGCGGAGGTGGGACAGGACGGACGGGGGGATGATCTGCCACGGCGGCTGCGTGAAAATGTACGTGGGCTGGATGGAGGAGAGGATGGAGGACAGGATGGAGGGATGTAAGAAGCCTGTGTGGAAGTTTAGAGAAAAGAGTGACGATGATAGACTTGAGTGGCAGTCGGAGGGCAGGGATGGTCGGCCCCTGTGACGGAGGGAGGACGTGAAGTATGAGGGGGGGGGGAGGGCGGGACTTACGGGACGTGGTCCTCTCGTCCTCGTCCCCGCTGTGGTCCAGCATCTCGGCGCTGCCCGCCCTCCTCAGGGAGTACAGGAGGATGTTGTCCAACGGGTTCTCGCGGTCCTGGGGGGCAGAGAGCCAAACTGTGCTCAGTGGTAATCACACACACACACACACCGAGAGATTGCTGCATATTACAGCCCGATGCTGAATCTTTGTATCAATGATAGCCTCTCTTTTTTATTTTAATTATATTGATGGTGCAGAGGAGGCAAAGGGAAAAAGAACACTCTTTATATATCTACTCACACCTGCCTGCCAAATCGCCCCAAGCTGTTGATGTTCCCATTCTAATAACCCTCCCCCCTTAGAAACAAATACATTAACAAACATAGATAAAAAAATTGCAGTAAAACAAAAGCTAAACTTAAGTCAAAGACAACACGAGTGAACACAAAATGCAGTTTTTCCAATGAAGGTTTTTATTAGGGGCCAAATAATAAGCCCTGTGTGAAAAAGTGATTGTCACCTAAACCTAATAAGTGGCTGGGCTTACAAAAAAAGAAGGTAATGCTCCAAAACCCTCTAAAGTGGCTGAATTACAATAATTCTGCAAAGATGAGTCGGCCAAGATTCCTCCACAGCACCGTAAGGTGGACAATGTAGGACAATGTAGGTATGGATTTTTAGATACATCTGTAGATGTTTTTCTCCCTTCATTACAAAGCTGCATTCATGCCACAAGAATCAACTGTTTTAATACTTTCACATTTGTGCCAAATTTTGACAAAGATTTCTGCATTTCGGCTCAGAAATAGAGCCATTTAAAAATGATTAATTACTTATTATTTAGTTCCAACTATTGACGCTCATTCCCCCCGAGTAGCAGTGTGTGTGTGTGTGTGTGTGTGTGTGTGTGTGTTTGCTGACTCACCAGCCTGTCGATGACGCTCTGGATGGTCTTGAACCACTCTCTGATGAGAGAATCCGTTTCTGACTGCAGCAGGAACTCGTTGCCTGTCACTGTCCTCAGCTGAAACACACACACGTCCAGTAAAATAACACGTACACACGTATCATAAATAAGTCTAACTCTTAATCGGTTTCAGTAAAGGAGCTTGATTGTGATTTTTATTTTTCCAGCTTCCTCCTATGACTTTCAATTTTTTCTTCTTTTTTTGGAGTTTCAAAGAAGCACTTTTAGGCTATTATGACTCAGCTTCCTTTTGGAATTCTTTTGCTATTTTTACTGCACTTATCCCTACAGTTATAGTGTTACATTTTCCTGGTAATTCATTTTTCAGCTTCCTCTTGCATTTTTTATTTTTATTTTTTTTTAACAGCACTCACACCTACACATTTCACTAGAAATTTCCATTTTCAGTATTAGTTCACTTTTTTTTTTTTAAAGACACGAAAGAAGTGCTGTTGTTCCAGAGATGTCGCAGTTGATCAATAAGGGATGACTTCCCTCCCTGATAGGGACACCTAGCTGACAGAAATAGGATTCTACTACACAGTTTGCAGGCTCATCTGTACATCAGGTCAGAGCGACATTTCCAAATAAAAGGGTCACTGACACAAGCCTGAACCGTTTACGCTCGCTTCTAATGTGGACGTTTCTCGCTGACTTTAAGAATTTTATATATCGATTTCCTTTTAACAGGAACTCCCCCCGAGCGTTCTACTCCTTCCTCTCTCGTTTGTTACCTTGAAGACATTCTTCTTGCTGGACAGCTCGTTGGCCCAGTGCAGCTGTGCTCCTCTTAAATCCACGCTGCTCTCTGGGCGGCTGTTTCCCGGTTTCTGGTTTAGATTAACATGAAAAAAAAAGAGACAAATAAATTATGTTTTTTTGCATTTATGTCAACACTCAGCGGGCTACTTTGACTCACATATGTCTCTAGTAATAGCCTGGTGTGTGGCATTTATTTGGAGGCCACCACCTTTTGCCCTTTTGTCTAATTGTGATCGACAGCTACAGTGGGTTTATGTGACCTGATTCATGACCTGCAGCTGTGAGAGAAACAGTCGTTTCATTGCAACAAAGTAACCAGCAATGCGGTCGAGAATCAACTGACCTTACAAAAAAAAGTTGACGTCCGCACTTATAAAGTGACTCACGCCATGTGTGGGCTAACGATTTCGTAACCAGGAAAAAAACAAGCTTCATGTTAGGATTTACTTTCCAAGATTTGTATGTAAGACGTTATTTTTGCAACTCCTACCCAGCTGGAAGGTGTCTGTGATTTTGGGTCTTTGAAGAAAACCAGACTGTTGCCAACCAACACGACCCACGACGGGCTCCAGTTCTTCCTGCAGAGCGACAAACGAGCAGTATTCACGCTTTGCAGAGTGGATTTAGCCCAGAAAAATCACACTGCTATCTAATTTCACTCTTTTTTTTTTTTGCCTTTAACGAGTCTCATGATGCCTCACCTCAGTTTTCGACCTCCCTCTGCGATCTTTGTCTTGTTCAGGAGGCCGGCTTTCTCCAACTCCTGGGGAAGCAGTGAAAAGGGTTTTAGAAAGCTTTGAAAGGTTCTGTATGTGAGCACCAATATTTACTCCATACGGGTAACCCATCAGTCAGATTCAATATTGGAAAGCTTTGCAGGAAGCGTGAAAGGACACATTTAAATGTCAGCAGCAAAATACATGGCTTTTTCCTCCGTGTAATACACTGCGTCCTGAGAGAACCCGTTCAACTTAACTGTTGCATCATTCAAAAAATAGCAGAAGAGGAGCCGCGGTAAAACCTCCCACTGCGGTATGGCCCTGTTTAAGGTGCATGAGAACTGAACTAATACTAAAGTATCAAGTAAGAAGAATGAAGGAGGGAGAGCAGGGAAACACAAAACCTACATCTTTCTAGTTCTGCTGCAGCATGTTGCTCACACCTGCTCGTCTGTGTTATCCAGGTTACAGGTTTTCTGGATATTTCTACTTTTAACTTCATTACTGAGTAGCTGCAAAAGAACATTTTATTTGCAACATCTGTAGATTCATCCTGAGAATCCGTGATTTCCGTTTCAGTGTTCGTGTTTAAGCACAAGCGATAATTCGCTACCACCTTGGGTTTTGTTGGTTTGTGTGCACCAGGCGGCGGGAGGCAGCAAAGTAAATCATCTGCGGAGAAAGCGTTACACTGACAGCACGGGAGCAGGAATGTGGGTTATCCATCTTCAGCGGCAACGTTAAGAGGGCGGCGCTTTCTCACCGGCGTGCAGCCGTCGCTGTCTGGAGAGGAGCTGGGAGACGGGGGCTCCACCACGATGTTGGTCACGTTGCAGGTGTAATCTCCACACTGCTGCAGCAGCTAGAAAAACAGGAAGTTAGCACTCGCCACTGTGTCCATTTGTCTGCGTGTGTGTACAGTGATAACGGACAAGTGTGTGTCATTGCTGGTGTTCATCTGTATTTCCTCTTTTATCGATCTGTCAATGCTTTACACATACTATGAGGTGAAAATTTTTTGGCACAATCAATCCAATATTGAGTAAAATCATCTAGAGTTAAGCTGTGGGTTTCTGCAGCGTAGCTGGGGGTGGTGGGGGGTGAATACCTTGCCGTTCTCAGGCGTGACCATGGACTGGGAGTGGACGAGCGGCTGCTTGGCCTCGTGCAGGGCTGCAGAGGTATGGCACTGGGTGCTCAGGGTGTCGGAGGAAGCTGCCCGCTGCATGCTCTTCACGGGGGGGGGGGTCAAAGGTCAGTGTCAGATGGTCGGGTGAGCGGTCAGGTGTGAACAGGCAGACAAAGGAAAGGGAAACGGCTGATTTACTGTGAGTGAACTGACAGATACACAGCACGCTCCTGTGATTAATCTTAAAGGCTTATAAAGAGCGTGTGTGATAAAGCCTGCGAGAGGCCGTGTTTGTTTTCAACTCCGTTTAGACTTTTCTTTAAATTATATTTACTGTATATTTAGGTATTATTTAGTCAGTGCTCTTGCCTAGAGCAACACTGAATGAACAATTAAACTCACAAACACGAAACAGTAAGGCGCCACAGAAAGGTCTGAGCCTTTATGGAGAAATTCATGCATGCAGTTTCTCCCCTAATGTCTTCATTGACTATATGGGATGTTGTTAGTTTAGCTTGGATCAATTTGGTTTGCAGTTAATAGCTCCATCATTTTTTGTTGTTGTGTTTTTTCACCTCACAGGAAGAGCTGACAGGCCGTGACACACTGATACGGCGCATGCATCTGTATTATACATGCAAGCCAAGGAAGGAGTGCACGGCCGCACACGCGTGCCCATATTCACGCAGCGCCGAACAGCCATAACTAAGTACCTCACCCAATCCATGTAACCCAGTTTCAATAATCAAACTAAATATCCCTCCTACTGTTCGCCATCTCTCCATGCAAGGAGGATTAGCACCAAGAGCCAAATCTGCTCCTTTGCTAAGAGAAGGCCTTTAAAAGGGATTTTAAACCAACCACACCAACACCCTACTGTGATGCAACACGTTTCCGTAAGAACTGCTTGGGTAACCGTGTGGGTTTTTTTTTTTTTTTTTTTTTTTAAACCATGAATTGCTATTTCACCACCTTATATGCATAAATGCTGATCTCTGAGAATAAAAAAGAGCATAGCTGGCATTCCTTTAATGTATTCTTCAGTAATACAGTGGAGATGCGGTTTTTGCAAATCTAACGAGTACAAGTCATTGATTTTCATGAGGAAAATACCCTCCATCCAAAGCCTTTTTTTTCTGCGCTGACAAAACAAGTAGGATTACATCACAGTGAGGCGCGAAAACAGGGAAAAAACAAAGAAATAGATGTCATCTTACAGGTTTCCAAGCCATGCAAATAATGCATATTTTAAGAATGTACAGTATAGACATATGGTTGATGATTATAGTTTTCTCTGCAGTGGAGTTTTATCTCATTTTGTTAGGCAAACGCATTGTGTTGTGTGGGGAGAATAATGCATCTACAGTGAAAATTTTCTGCGTCTTTATGTGACAGGTGTTTTCACAAGGTGACAGTCAAGGTGAAATGCATTAGAAGCCCTCTGGCGCTGAAAGCGTGCGGCAGGTAGAGAAGCGTTTTCACCTGGTTCATCTGCCAGCCGCCGTCTGTTTTCCTCTGGTGGCTCCCGAAGAGAAAGTCAGGCGACAGCTGGATGGAAAGAACGAGAGAGGGAAGACAGATGAACAAGTCATATACGTCTAGACACTATATTTCATTTTAGTTTGCAACCCAACTGTTTTTTTTTGCTCGACATCTAAAATGGCAAAAATTTGGGTGATTCGAACCCCGGACATGTGAAAACAGGATGTTGGAGCCGGGCTAACGCCCGCTGTGACAACGCTCCGTTGCCCTTCTGCACTCTAGTAACATCCTGCCAGCTGAGAATGCTCTTTGATTCACACACGTACGCACACGCTCGTGCCCTTTTTTTTTTTTTTTTTTCCACCGGAAGGTGATGAGCGGCGGTTGCTGCCGTTGCTCAGTAAGAGTGAAACGAACGTCCCGTAGCTGCTAGTTTGAATGGAACATGCTGATGGACCGGTTACTGAACACGCTTACACATCACACACACGGACACATGAACAAAGTCGTTCAACATCAACTCCTCTGACAATGAACAGCAAATATTCATTGTATAGTGAACCATAGTAGGCGATTTTAATCACATGTTCTTCCACGCTATTCCACAGTAATAACGGTGGGAATACGAATAATAAGAAAACACAGACACAAACTTACAGCGTATGTGCTCATTGTCGCGGATCAGCCACTTCTACAATCCGGACAGACTCTTGTTTCTGTAGCGAGACCGGATTCCTCCGCTGTGCGTGGTTTCAGGTCATGACACTGTGTCATGCGAGCGTCAAAATGTGTAATTTCATGCTCCCTGCAGCCTTTCCTGCCAGTTCTCTTACTTCCCCATTCGAGAGGGAAGCTGCTCTATCAGTTAATTCAATCAGCTTTATAACCAGGAAGGTGTGTGTGTGTGTGTGTGATGGTGTTCAACTAAATAATCACACCTAAACATCGCTTACATTACCACACTTACTACTGTCCACCAGGTTTGGTTTGCACATTGCACATTAGTATTGTAAAGTAGTCATTTATTACTTTATTATTGATTATTTCGTTTGCATTTCAACATGTAAATTTAGTTTCTTAGTTAGGTGTTAGAGCGTGTATGAACTACTTTGGTGGTTTTTACCACAGTGCAGCTGCCAGATGTTATGTGGAGTAAAATTCTAAAATTATTCACAACACATAAGTTAATATCTGGTTCATGAGAGACCCAAATTGTAGCAAGGCTGACATTTTGCATTTCTACTGTCACAATAATCAAAAAACCAGCACCATGTGCAACAGGAAATGCCGCCAACCAGCCTTAGTCAATGTTAGCACGTTTTACACTATCTGCTGCTGGCGAGAAGGTGTAAGACCTATGCATCAGGATGGCAGTGGTGAATAAATAAATAGTGAAAACATCCAGCTTCTGCCGTTCCAATTAATATTTGGAGTAGTCATGCTAGATTGAACCTGGCCCCCTGCGGTGAGGACTGCGACACTCGTTGCCCAAATAAAAAGTTTTAAAAGAAGACATTTCAATTATGATGGGTGAGTAATATATATCTTTTTTAAAATTATATATTATATTATTATAGTAGTATCATTGTAGCAAATGATACAAGAGTGTTTTAACAGCAACAGTAACGCTTCACCCACTTCATGTTATTTTTAATTTTAATATAATGACAGGTACACCCAACATATCAATGTACAGATTATTTCTGCACAGTTTGCAAACGGCATTGTATACCAATCTGAGGTTGTGCTTTTCTAACTGTACATCAATTTGCTTCCTGTCCTATTTTATGAATTGAGGATTTATAAATAAAATCTAAAAAGTGGTAAAAGTGATTTACTCAATGAGTTTTTATAGCATTACCTCCGAAAGGCAACATGGGGACATTTAAAATAGTATTTAACCAAATTTAGAGTATGGATGTAATGTTAGAATTTCATTTAGCAGACACTTTTATTAAAAGTTAAAAGAGTTTCAACACATGGTTCATAAGATTTATATATATATATATCTATATATATATATATATATATATATATATATCTATATATATATATATATATATATATATATATATATATATATATGATGCATGTAGTGTGGAGTAAAAAGTGACACATATAGGTCAACAAAATGCATCTCACAATAACCTGCGAAGCGGGGAATCACGTCTTTGATCATGCGGGTATTTTTTTTGATGAGCAACATTAAATTTGAAATACTGACGCAACATCGAGGCAACGCAACCTAGAGATGCGAAAAAAAAAAAATCATCTCTAACAATCGGGATCGTGCAGCTTCTCTCCGTTTGCCGCGTGGACGCCGTCACTGGTTCGGTTCCACTCCTGACGCCGACTAATGCCGTGGCACAAATTCCTCAAAATGTTGACGTCTGAAACGGCCGATGCACTTCCTCTCACAGTGCGTAAGCATCTCTCTTGCGAAGAGAAGTTCACATAATAGGTGCGATAAATGAAACAAGGGGAGGGGGGGGACTGACTAGAAAAATGATGACATGCAGCGAGGGGAGGGGGGATTAATTATTATAATTAATAAATAAGGCGTGGTTTGATCAGTCAATGAGGGGGCAACTAGGAACATGTAATTCCCTTTGGAATTATTAATTTGGCTGGACTCAGCTTTGCTCTGGGCTATGATCCACTACACAGTCCCAGACAGGTCAGTCTGTGACCAACACTGGCACATACTGATACTCATATTCACTGAAATCCTGTATGGAAAAAGTTCAAACTACACACATTCACACACACACACTTACGGGACATGAAGGTGTTGAAGTTTAATGCTTCTTCCTTAGAAAGTCCTGTCTTCTTAGAAATGAGCGTGGTACTGTTACTAAATTTGTACTTTGCTATTCACTCAACCCAAATTAACTCCCTTTATAAGACGTGTAAAACAAAATGCAGTTGTTTCAGGGTGCAATCATTTTATCTTACAGGCTCTGCAACCACCACTTGGGCTAATTCAGAGACTGGTTATGAAACCACACCTCTTTAGGAGTATAGTAACCTTACCCTTTGCATAGTTCCGTTGCCAGCACCAGGAAGTGGTAACGACAGCGGCTTTGTTTCCCTGGGTAATGTTTGGGGCTGCACAGGACTGGCCTGCCAGAGGAAAGGGGAAATAAAGTTATTATCGCCTATCAATAAACACTGGACTTTTGTTTCACAGAGATTATAGTGTGCACTCCTTTGTAAGGTGATTGAGTTTTTTTTTGTTTTTAAGTTTCTCTAATATCACTAAATTCCCCTTTTTTTTACCCTTCCCCTGCAGCTGAATAAAAAAAAACACTCTCCAGTGTAGGTGTATTTATTCCCCCATAACCTATATTGTACGTATCCTTATATGGTCAACGTGACCCTTATGCCAACAGAGAACATAAAGAGAGGCTGCCCCCATGCCCCAGACGTAAGCTTCCAGCTCTCGACACATTAATGATGAATCCTAGGAAGTTTAGACACAGAGTTCCTCAAGGTTGCGTACTTGGCCCACTACAATTTACCCGTATGTTTCCTTTAAGCAATATTAGGAAAACCTTTTTCTTATTGTCAGGCTACTCAAACTAGTCTCTCGAATTGATCCGTAATGCTGCTGTGGTATACCGACAATAACCAGGAGAAGAGATCATATTCCCATAGACATCTCTATATTAGCTCCCTGCTGAAAAACACAAAACTTTTTATATAGCTTATATTAAGGGTTGGCTCATGCTTGCCTAGAACCTAGATATGCTGCTATAGGATTCAACTGCCAGGGGGTCTCATGAGATATTCTGAGCTTCTCTCTTTGTTTCTCCCTCCCCATCCGTATAAATTCATGTTCCATTAATGTATGTTAATAACTTGGCATCTTCTCTTCTCTTTGTGCTTTTTTTTTTTTTATCCTGCAGACTACAGAAACAGCTCACCGGACCATGGGTGCGGATTAACTCAACTGCTATTATTATTACGAAGAGTTTTAAAGAGCAGGGGTAAATAAATAAATGGTAAATAAATAAGCCAGGTTTCTCTCCTTCTTTATCTGTTTCATTTTGGTGCTGATGCAGTCCAACCATCTGAGCCATCACAGCCAAGGTAAATGATGTTAACGGGGGCTGAGCGAGCGACCCCCGCTGCGCGGGGAGCTTCACCTTGCCGGGGTCAGGTCTGTTGGCCCGGCGAGGGGGCTTCCAGGATCTCTCCTTGGTGATGCTGTTGACGAAGTAGCATCTGTCCGTAGCCGGGTCCACGTACTGCTCCCACAGGTCGCGGATCTGAAGAGGCTGCTGGCCGGGGGCCGGGCTGGGGGGCTCGGGCTGCGGCGGCTGGCGCTTCTCTGGCTGCAGGTCGGTGTACAGGGGCGAGTTCTGCCAGGAGAGCTGGGACATGTAGGACTCTGTGGGGACCTCGAGGGCGGAGCGGCACGCGGGGAGGGAGGGGGGCAACAATGTCATGTGGGGAAAAAAATACAAAACAATATGATTCACTGCCTTATAAAATAGAAAGATATTGAAATAGATCATGTTTTTTCTCCATTTGATTTGATGGTCTAAGGATGCAGGTGTTAAAGCGCTTTTGAATGTGTTTCTGTTTTTCCGGTTATTTAATATTTAAACCAAGGAGACAGCCAAGCTATGCAGCTGCTAACCTCTGTTACTTTCTTTTTTTTTTTACCCCATTAAAGTTTTCACAGTAAAGTTTTTTTTCCTTACACTATGTGGGGGTCTAAGGACAGGGGATGATGTGTTGCTGTTGTACAAACTGTAGAGCCCATTAAGGCAAATCTACGATTTGTGATTTTGGGCTATACAAAAAAAAAAAATGACTTGACTTAATAATAATCAGGCTGACTTAACGACAGTATGTGTACAAAAATGCATGTTTCTTTAAAAAACAGGTGAACAACGCGCACACACACCAAAAGCTGCAGTAGACCAAAATAAGGCAGAAAGCGTAAAGACGAACAAACAAATCCCACTGTCTGTCATTATAGGAGAACTCGTCAGACTTTGGATTAGGACGGAGCTTATGGAAATGCATGCGTCACCCAGCCAGATGAAAAGGACTAAAGCGAAGGCTATGAGGGAGATCTGCAAATCTAATACAATTAATTGAAGGGTGTTCGTGAAAGATCATCTTTCCAAGAAATAAAAACAGAGATAATTCACTAACCAACTGACCGGTTGATCCCTTGTTGCATAACGCAAAGTCGTGTTCAGCGTGTGAGGGGATGCATGTGTGTGTGTGTGTGAGAGGCAAAGGGGTTGACAGTGGGGGGCAGCACTGAGTCTTCAGCCAGCGTGAAGCTTCCCGTTTCCTACTGTTGGACAAACTCTTCCTCATCAAGGTCGAGCAGGGCCACAACGGATGTAAAATATGAAGCTGTTGTACGTGTGACTGTGGCTCTGGTTCGACTACATGGACTTTCTGTTCCTTCCTCGACCCGTTGAATGTAGAGAGGGATGTAGAGAGACAAAGAGCGACTGAAGGTGTTGTCGATCACAGTGCTTCTCAACCTTTTAAACATGAAGGACCCTTAAACTCACTGAAACTAGTCCAAAAGATTTATTCTTATGTTTTATAAAAAAAAGTGTCAAAGTTCTGAAGGATTGAAACTACCAATAGAATGATTCAGTACATGAATAAATATACCAGTAAATGTCCATATTTATTTAATTTTCCATTCAATGAATCCTTAAAATTAATGTATCTGACTTTCCATTTTATTTATGAATCAATTTATTTTTAAATGTATTTATTTTTTCCCCATTTAGTCATCCATCCCATTTATTTTCACCTCAATATATATATATATATATATATATATATATATATATATATATATATATATACACATATATATATATATATATACATATATATATATATATACACACATATATATATATACACACACATATATATATATATACATTTAATTTGAAATTAAATAATTCATGTGTGAAATGGAAAATAATACACATATAGTAAGAAATAAATAAAATAAATACATGGATATTTTAATTACAGCGGTCCTCTATGCAAATGGTCCTACATTCTGTCATTGTGGATTCTCCTTTTTCCTGTGAACCCGTGGCAGCTCTTCAGGGATCTTCAGGTCTATTGTGTGCATGCTGGGGTGTGTTTTTTCGTACAGTTATGTCATATTTGACCGAGAATACAACAGGGGGAAAAAAAAAAAGCCTGAACAAAATGCATGTTATGTGAAGCACATGATGAGACCTATTCATCTGTGTGATGAGTAAAGCGGTTGAGTTTGTGTGTTCTGATTCCAGCCATCCTATTAGCCGTCCTTCTCTCCACGTGTTTCCTACCGCATCAGATCTGTCCTGCTCATGTAATCTCAACGCTCAACACTTTTAATAAGTTATAGTTTTTGTCAATCGTCCCTCAGACAGAGGACAGCCGGTACTGTATGTGCGTGTTATAGTTCCAGGTCTGTTGGATTCAGTGTCTATTTCTTTGTAAAAAATACATGTCTTTGTTTCTCGATGGAATATTTTAGACAATTGCACTTATCTTTGATACAAGTTTTGTAAAACACTGCAAACTACCCCTAAAAAAAAAGTGCCTCCACTTTAAATATAATTGTACCCCCTGGAGAAGGAAGATTACATTTAATTGAAATTGGAAAAACAGCGTGGCGGCACATGGGGAAGGGTGACAAAAATTATCTGGCAAGAGAGGGACTGTGTGTTGTGTTTTTAAATATAAAAAAAGAAGCGGAATTTAAAGCTGAATGTGGCTGCAGTAATCCTGTTTACTGGAATTAAAGACACACAATCGAAGAGGGTCCTCAGAGAGAGACAGAGACAGAGAGGGAGCAGTGTCATTTCCACCGAGATCACAGATATCCTAAATTGGAAGTCTGTCAGAGTGTTTCACTAGAAGACAAACCCCTCTCGAAAATATAGTTTTAGCCACTAAATTAAGAGAGAGAACTATAAGCCACTCTCTCTCAGCAGCGCCTTGTGTAATCTCTGACATAAAACAGCAACACACACACACACACACAGACACACACACAGACACACACACACACACACACACACACACACACACACACAGACACACACACACACACACACACACACACACACGGACGCCTTACTTATATTTGAATGGGTTTCCTGTGGTCACGTCTTTCTATTAAGAAGCTAGTCTGATTATATAAATTAAAAAAAAAAAAAAAACACACACCACCAGTGCAAAAGGATGTCAAGGATGTCAAATGAGTCAGATTTCTCTCTTCCTTTACCCTTAGCCACATACGGATTTGTTCGCTCCGTTTGTGTTTGTGGTTGCTCAGTGATACTACGTAGGATCAGAACATACCAGCAGCTGCCGTTGGGCCTTCGCTCATATCTTTACGAAAGAGTGCAGATGAATTCTGTTATTTTCCTCTTCACGTTAGCCCTCCTATAGGACATTACTTCATTTCAGATAGTGTTTGTGAAGTTAAGCCCAACACAAGAAGTCACAAATGGCCAAAAGTATGAGAAGGCAAACAACTCCAATAAATTCCCTACAGATGTGTAACATCTGCATGCAGCGTCGTACCTGAACGCGTTCGCTGAACGATAGTTCGACGCGTTCATTGAATGTCAGTTCAATGAACACGTTTATATTTTTGGGGCGAACGTGAACTGAACGTCCTGTATTTTACTGCCTGATGAATGAAGCGTGAACGCGTTCATCCGGTGCCTGTGAACGCCATGTGCCAACGTCCCAGGCGTGACACGCGGCTAAACATGCTGTAAAGAGCCCTTATCATCGAGCGAACATCCAATCTGGCAACAACGGTAGCCGCCTGCGTCATCGAGATAAAACACAAAAGCAGAAAGGAGGCTTTAGAGAATAAAAGCTCACAGCAACATATTGGAAAAATGAACTATAACTAGTTGACTCTTAGGAACATGCATGAGCTTCTAACCAGAACCAGAACCCCCACACCGGTCTGTACGTGCTCCTGTTGGACCTACACGTCCCTACCTGCAGGTGGTTGTTCTTGCCCGACGCCCCCAGCACGTCCCATTGGCTGCTGGACTTCCTGGGGGCCCTGTGGTTGGCGCGGCGGCCGAAGCCCCCACCCACCTCGTCGTACGGGTTCTCCGCCAGGTTTTCGGGCAGGTTGCTGGAGCTCTTGCTCCGAGTGATCATGGGGATGACTCTGGGGCTCGGCGGCGGAGGCGGGGGGCGGCCCGCGGCTCCGCCGGGGACCATGAGGTGGCCCGACGGGGAGGTGGGAGAACTGAGGGCGGAGGTGGGTCCAGACACGGACAGGGCGGGGACGCGCCCCCCTCCCACGCTGGGGCTGCTGTCCTGGCCCAGGAAGGCACTACTGTAGTTGAGGTTCTCCATGGAGCGGAACACTGGTTTGTTCACTGTGGGGCAAGGAGAGGATATGATCGACTAAGGGGTGACATATGATACGATTTTTAGTGCTAGGACAGTGTTGTTTCTAGCAAATTGTGCAGAAAATAGTTTGAAGCTCCAACCCTACAGTACCACTTAAAATGTAAAACATCAGAAAACATGCTACAGATAGCAACTAAAATTCATTTACATGAAATAAATTCTGCTTTTGGAGCAAATATAGTTATGTGAATAATTGTGATTAATTAATTACAAAACCTGTTATTAATTAGATGACTTTTCTAAATGTAAGGCCTCCCCCTAATGATTGCAACTTTTACGATACAGAATTAAACACCTCCCCCCTTCCCCCTTTACCGTGGTGCTCCTCTTTGCAGCAGGGGGGCTGCGTTCTTCTGGGGGAGAGCGTCACCCTGGGCAGCATCCTGAGGCTGGCGCCCAGCGAGGCGGACGTGACCAGGCGCCGCGGCGAGGGCGTCGGCGCCATCGGCACCTCCGTCACGTACGTGGCGGGTACGTACAGCGGCTTGGCTTTACTGGCTGCGCCGATCCTCCGCACCTGTCGGCCGACAAACCCAAAAGATTGTTCCCTTTCCGGCCAGGCTCAGCGTGACGGAGCAGCGAACGCCTAAAGCTGCAGTTCTTGTGACATCAGCCAGATGCAATGAGAAACACCACAACCACAACTTCTCCTCTGACCTGCAACGTGTTTTCTCCCTTACAGCAATAACCTTATTAAAATTTTAAATAAAAAGAGTTTTTTACTCAGATGAAATAGACCAATAACCCTGCTCCTCATATAATAGCCAGTGGTAATGTGGACTAGATAGAGAATCCTAAATACACATGTCAGGCTGCACTGTCCACAGTAGTTCACTTCAAATCCTTCACTTGGTCATCTGCTAAATTAAAGTCCTCTCCATGACTGATGAAAGGTCTCCATGTCTGTGTGCTGTCAAATAGAGGTTGTTTAGCCTTTAATATGCAAGTTGTTGACAACATCTGTCCGATCCACAGAGGGCTCTTGGGATTGGGACTCTTTTTGCCATAGTAGTGCAATACACTTTTTGTAACTAAGCAAGCTGTGGTCTATAAATACTTGTTCACTTTTACTGTGTTTTATGCTTCTCTGTGAACAATCCCAACAAAAAAAGCTCAGAATTTAGTAAAAACATTTTTTTTAGTAATCTTCTATTTTATCATTCTACATTGCCAGATACAATCCTCTAACTTCCAAACAGTTTGTGCATACGTTATATTCTAATTGATTTCTGTTCTGAACGGGTAGTATATTTACTTCTAATGTTCTTCTTTGTGGTAGGCCTAATATAATCACTAATAGAGGATGTAATATAAAAACATTTTTAGTAGACAATTTCTCATTGTCTTACCTATTTAATATTTGTTAAGACATTTGATTTGACAGCACAAATGGCAATATCAAAGTGGTGCTAGAAAAAAGGTCACCGCTGTCAGTAAGATACAGCACAACATCCTGTGACTGTGGATATGTGTCATTTCACAGTAATTCATACCAAGAGAACAGCCTATCAACCAGCCTTCTGCTGATTTTTAACTAGAATTATTCCCTTTACTAAAGGTTCTATCCTTGCTTGTTTGATCAGCATTTTAGCATTTTACAAATATTGAATTATCTAGCTCCAGGTAGGATAATTAATAACTTCCAGTCACATTATTTGCTCTTCTTGTTGTCACCAAAGCCAATTTCCATATTACATGATCATGGTTTTCTTCAAATCACGTTTCAGTGCACTACAACATTTACAAGCATCACAGAAACTCACATCACACCATTAAAACAATAAATCTCGTAAAACTCTAATGCAAGAAAGAAAACTAAAGTCAAGAACTGACTTCCAATGTAGTCCTATTTATTAACTAGGAACATGCAATACATGAGCTACATCAAGTGCAGTTATTACAACTGAAGAATTAAAAGAGCATCTACATCTTAACTTGAAGTTTAGAAAAAGTCTTTGAACTTAAAGTAGTGCAAGGTTAGAGAGGCAGCATACATGTGGAATCTGGGAAAGCAGCAAAAATAATCACAGCTTTGACAATCTCAGGATCACATTGACTGAACAATACCAATAAGCATTTAGATTTTTTTTTCCATATACTGGTATGTTTGCAATAAAATGTTCCTTAGTTATGAACCATTTTCATAATTAACTAGTAGTTATTAACTATTTTATAAACGCATATAACGTGACTTTCTGTTCCACCCTTCTGCAGGCTGTGCCCCTATCTGGCAACCCCCAGAAAACACCCCCCTCTCAAAGAGAGAGCGGAATGATGGCGGAAAGATCGGGTAAGAGAAAAATTAAATCAGGCTGTCTGTCTCGTCTGTCAAGAGGCGGTGGCGGTATTCAAAGAATACAATCTGCAGCGACACTAGGAATCCCGCCACAAAGACGACAGCAAAGTATGACAGCTTGCAAGGCCAAATGCGAGCAGACAAACTCTCAAAGCTGAAGAACCCAGAGAGGGTTATTATTTATTTCAATAATAGTGTTATTTCTCTTCTGACTTTTGTTCTGTGAAGAATCCAGAAAGGGTTGTTTGATTGTGGCTTTCTGGAAAACAATACATTTTTATATTTAGGCACTCCTGCAATCGTCACACTTTTGCTGTTACAAACTGACCGCGGCCTCTCATCAGAGAAAGGAAAAGTTATGTGGCCCTCACAGGAAAAAGTTTGGGGACCCCGATCTAAAACGACAGATCGTTCAGGCCTATTTTAGTCCTCTGTGCTATAGAACCTAAAACAGCCACATGTGCACAGGGTGACATGCTCCTCCTTAGTAATGAAAATGGACAAACAACGTCCTGCTACTGTAAATAGTAACTAGAGCATCAGTAACCACTCCCAAAACCCAAACAAATGCAGCATTTTCTGCTGCTTTCTGCTTTAACTTCTTATAAAACCCAGCTCAAGTTGCAAAGCCCTGTAAGAAACGCATTGTTGTTTTAGGACTTTACCTGGGATTTGCTGACAATGGAAAAAAAACACAAATTCCCTTAATCCAATTTTAACCTCTGAAAACCTCCCGTCAGGGAACATTAAAAACGCCACATGCATGTTTGATTGCTGAGGAAGAAAAGAAAAAAAGAAAAAGGAAAGCGCTCTCACCTGCCACCAGTCAGCGTTGGTCTTCTTCAGGAGAACGAAGCGTTCGCCCTCCGTTATGCACACCTGCCTCCCATCCGCGCCGCGGTACGTGTAGTCGTACTGGGCCTCCAGGACCACCGTACCACTGGGGACGCTGCAGAGCGCCACCCCGCCGGCAGGGCCCGCCGCGGGCTGGTGGTGCCCCACGGAACGCCGCCACGTTCCGGACAACATGACGTGCTCAGCAGCTTCCGCAGGGAGCCTGCTGGTGGGTGGTGCTGGTGATGCTGGTGATGCTGGTGATACTGGTGGGCTTAGCACTGGGCAAGAGAGACTGGAGCCAGCCCAGCGCCATGCTCTGAAACAGCCAGGCAGCGAGTGTTGACAGACAGACAGAGAAGGAGGGAGAGAGAGAGAGAGAGAGATTAGTGAAGCTGTCAGAACAATACAAAGATGTCACCTGGGTCTCTGCAGCTTCAAACGGAGAGAACAGGAATCCTTTCAGCTCTAAAAATGGAAGCCTGGGTTAATGTGGGGAAAGTCTACAAACCTGTAACATTAAAACATTTATTTCATTTTTTATGCCCTCTACCTCCCTCTCTTTCTCCACCGGTAGAGTGAGCACATTTGCCAAATAGACAGAAAAATTATCCGAAGATTCCACCCTTAAGACATTGGAAATACGATTTTATAGAGTTTTAATTAACCTTTCAATTGCATTTTTTCTTTTTTTAAATGAGTTCACCATTTAGCCTATTATTTGTCACAAAACAATCCAATTTTATTCCCTGCCTTCTGCCTGTAATTTGTTAGGATTGGCTCCAGCAGACCCCTGTCACCCTAGAGGTGAATAAACAGGTAGATAGAATAATAATATAATAATAGAATGACTGACTCAATCCAATTTCTTAGAGCCCAAGATGATGGATGATGTTTTCACAAGTTTCGTCCAAAAGCTTAAACCTAAAACATTATATATTTAGGAGAAAAGCAGCAAATCCACCATCAAACTCATTCAAAATCGGAAAGTGTGAATCTTTGGTGTTTGTGCTTGACGATAATCAATGAAACAGTTAGTTGTCTGCAGCTCTAGACATGAGTATATGTTATGGCACTGTCAATATTTGTGAATCAATAATGTGACGAGCAAGGACGAAATGCCGCACACACATATTTGCACAGCACGTCTCCATTGTCCTCTTATCCGAGCCACACATGTGTGTAAATAACTCATGCCTTCAGAGGATGTAAGGAGCACTGAGTCCCCGAAATAGCATCTGTCTCCGTCTCTCCACCTGAGCCAGCATCCTCCAGCTAAACCCCGGCTCTGCCCAGCCAAGACCCGCTTACATAAGAGAACGCGGAACTTTCTGCCAGAAACACAGCGATACAGCACGCACACACCCGCCCACCGCCACACACACATGGACGCGCAGGCGTACGCGGCGAGGGGATCGTCCCCGGGCACCTAGCAACAGGGCTTCAGTCACAGCCAGGCCCAGCCCATCTCAGCCTGGGTGGGAAGAGGAGAGCAAACGGAGAATTAAGAGAGGAACGTGTGTCAATACTGAGGATGTAGTAAGGCTGGGACACAGAGGCGGGGAGGGGAATTTTACTGTAGAACAGGGGGGGAAAAGATGAAAAATCAACTGAGACAAAAAGAGTAGATTGTTCAGACTAGATGGGGGGAAAAAAAATACATTGAGAATCTGAGCAGTTTAGAAATGGATGAAGTTGGGTGATGGAGCTGTGAGCTGATGGGAGGGAAGGCAGCGTTAGCTGGCTGAACCTCCATAATCCCACTGGTATTAAAGCACAGGAATCTGTGACCTCCCAGGCTACAGAGAATTACAGTAAAACCCATTTCAACCAGCATACGGGTCACTGCGAGGAGCAGGGGATCAAAGTGGCAGCAGTTTCAATAACTGATAAATGAATACATTTGTACATCAAACATGTGTAATGCATCCACAAATCAATTTAATGCTTGTGCACTTGACAAAAAAAAAGGGACACACACACACACACACCTCGCATAAGGAAATGAAAGCTTGAAATACTTCACTCACTCTCTTTATAATGAATCTATATATGATTTTCACTTTCTGATGCTTAACAGAACACGAACACACACACACACACACACACACACACACACACACACACACACACACACACACACACACACACACACACACACACACACACACACACACACACACACACACACACACACACACACACACACACACGTCTCTGCACAGATGTGCATTTATGGCACTTTTTTTTTAGGTCAGGCTGTGTCCATGATAGGGTTACAACACATAAATGTGATAATTTTTATATGATAATTTTGTTTTCCGTGTTAACTGGCGCCTGTGTCCTCGTGTCCAAGTCAGATTCCTCCTAAGGGAGACAATAAAAGATCTAATTTATCACATGAAACCCCCATCCTAGCTCACAGATGCTTTCACTCTCGATCCCATTCGTCATGACTTTGTCAGTTTGTTCCTACTAACGTCACGTCATTATTTTCATTTGCTGTTTTTAATTAGTGCTTTTCTTTAAAAATAGCCATGTACCGTGGTCTTGGGGGAACCGGTTCGAATAGATGGAACTATTCATTCTAATTAAGTCCTAATTTTAAGTATCACACCAACCCTTGGGGGTTAGCAGCACTCACTCTGCCAGTCACATTGAAGGAGACAAACACAGAGGCAGCACACACACATACACACACACACACACTTCCTATATACCTGTTTTACACAATGTGGAAATTACTGAAACCTGTGACCACAATAGACATTTGTGGAAAATGTAGATGCAGAACAAGTTGCAGAAATGGTGAAAGGTCATAAAGTCAGGGAACTGCACTCATGAATCTAGAATTACATTTGTGAGAATCAGATGACAATTGTCAGTCGGTCTGTGACTTTAAGGCGTCATTTTCGTCACAGAACCTACATATTTATTGACTTCATTATATAGGTCAACAGTGAATGTTCAGGGGAGAAACTGAATGCTGCTGCAAATATGTTGGCAGTATTGTGTTGTAGCTGAACGCATCTACGTATGTTGTGAGAGAGCTCATGATGCAAGACGCGTTGTAGAAGAGTCAGACAATAACCTAACCTTATCTGAAATACACACCAGCGGGTTTTTGTTCTGTGGGACCGTAAACATAAAGCGCTACTCTATCTTATTGATGAGGCTGACCTCAACAACAGAGCTCTGTAGGGACAGAGGCAGAAGTCCGCGGTGGGAGGCAGGCAAGCAAACAGGAAGCTGCTTAGACAGATCACGTTTCAACCACAGTTTGGGTCATATCCTCTCGACCATGCAATTTGTATTTTTTTGCGTTATAAGAAACCTCAAGCCTCAAACCTCTGACTGTCCTGTAGCTCTGAGAGCAGCATTGAAGCCTTGAGGGACACAACAGCAGTTATTTCTGGCTTAAGGATCCTGCTGCATGGCTTGTGTTAAGTGTCATTTACTATTTCCATGGGCAGCGTGGCATCAGTGGGATCTAAAACACACTGCCATGCACCTGCCCATGACTTCTACCACTGGCTGCCCCCCCTGCATGGACAGGAAGCTGCTCTGATGATGCTGTGCTTTTCTTCACCGCTCATAACAACTGACTATCAAGCAGAAAAAAACAAATGATCGCCTGTAGACAGAGTCGATATGTACCATCTAATCATTTATCAGCAAAGGCATAAATGCACTACACATGAACAGTAGGCTTGTTGTTACAGGAGGGTTAAAGTCCTTCCACCTGGCTGAGCATTGTAACCATGCCCACAACAGTATGTGGTTGCATTTAAAATATATACAACTCATTTTACACACGCATGAATGAAAGAGCGGAAATCTTTCGTTTCCTAAATTTGGCGTCGTTTGCCGCGAACAAATTAAGAAAGCGATAATGAGCCCAGAGCGAGTTTCTATTTGCGGGTCAGATGGCGGCGGAGCGGGCACTGGCATCAAACAGCAAAACAAACAGAGAGGCCATATGTCAGAGACAGACACGGACGCCCTGTCATGTCAGGGCTGAGGAGGACAGATTGGCGCCCTGGGCTGGGGGCATGGGGGCTTATGTCACTGGATCTACAGCACAAAGGAAAAGAGGGAGGAGAAAAGATGAGTCAGGAACGGGAATAAAATTAAATACGTTTTTTTTTACAAAGACTGCGGAGCGAAACTCAGAAAACTCTTCCCTTCTCACTCCACCTCAGACTGTGTGTGCATGCAAGACAGGCTGAGCTGAAGAAATGGAGATAATACAATTTGTGCATGCATGCATGCGAAAGACAGAGAGAGAGAGAAGAGCAACTCACCATGGTCCTGAAGTAATAAAGTCTATTTGTCAGGTCACCAGCTCATTCTGCAGTCAGAGCCATGCATGCAATTCTGCAGATTAATCTTAAAAAAAATTAAAGGTGGAAAAAAAACTCCCCCCAAACATGTATTCACCCATTCACTTCACTGTACAGTTCACTGTTGGTCTCGAGATGTCTCCTGCTCCACTGAAAAGTCCATTTTCATTTTGCATGTGCAGCGCAGCCCCCCCCCCCACTCACACTCGTGTAAGTTTCCTGCTGCACCATGAATGGCCTCCAAACTAGTTGTGATGTCAAAAAAAAAAAAAACTTCTCGTCGGCCCGCCCCCACTGAAAATCGGATTTCCAGTGAGCGCAAAGAAACTTTCCACTTTCAGCAGATGAGCGTGGAGGAAAAAAAGCCTCGTAGTGTAAAACTCTGCACATACATCGTTCTGCACGGTGAACACACACAGTGAACACACACACACACACAGTTAATCCTGTGCGGCGAAATGATCCCGCCTTTACTCATTGAACCTCTGCTGACCTTCCCCTATTTAGCCTGTATTTATTCCAGAGAGATGAGAACAGAGAGGGAGCAGGAGCGTCAGCTGGCTGTTACGCACTCATGCAAATAAACCATATTTGAACACTAGAAAGAGAAGCGAAGCAGGAGGGGAAACAGAGCAGGAAGGGTCCTGTGTGCCGGCCAAACAGAAGCAACCAGCAGCCAGGGATTGATTGAGCTATTGATCCGTACTTAGAGTGGCCTGGACATTAGAGATCCACCACATGGATGTAAGCAACAGAGCAGAGGACATCATGTTCATCGAAATCTGGGACTTTTTCTTGTGTTCAATTCAAGTCAAATCGACAATCCTGAAACGCCATTAGAGAAAATACTTAAAGGATTATAAGCCCTGCTGGTGGTTTTAAATGTGTTAGTCAACATTTACCAAAGTGCACCTACATTCTGTCTTTGATTTCCTTACTTTCAGAGATTTCAATCACAGTGTTTCCACATCGAAAATGAAAATCAATAAAAAAGTTAGAAGTTGTTTTTTTTGTCATATTGTTTCAACTCATGATTACTTTCATCATTGATTACTATTAATGGTTACTCTATAAATATGATAATGATAGTGTCTTCAAATATCCTATTTTGTGCGAACATCAGTGTGAAAGCAAAAAATATGAAAGGGAAGCGTTAAATCCTCCCATCAGAAAATCCAAAACCTGGAGAGGTTTGCTTAAAAAAATGACTACATTGATAATTCCATTAAGAAAATTGATTTTCTGTCAATCCATCAATTGATTGTTGGCATTTTTTTAGCTTTAATGGTAGAGTTAGAGTTAGAGAAAAATCTGTATTGTAAAGTTTTAGCATTTACAGATATTGTGATGATGAGAAAATGTGATTTGAGGTAATGTGACACCTTTAAAAACACCCTGAGGAGTAGAATTTATAAAAGACACAAGCATGCACACACACTTCCTGGCTTCTACACTATGATGGATCCAGTGCCCCTGTTCCAAATACTGAAATCTGCCTGAACCCACAGAATGAGCGGTTTATCTCCCACAGCCTGGGCCTGGGCCTGCAGAACTTCACCACAGCAGGACTGGAGCAGACTGAAGGGGCGGAAGTTGTGTGTCATTTTATATTCATTCTATACGTTTGAAGTCGACAGAGGGAAGTTTTATTAACCATGGCTACATAGTCTTCAAAGAGAGGTGAGACATGGGGAAGAGAGTATAGAATGAATGAGGAACTTCAAAGGGTTTTAGCACACATGGCGACATCTATACACACGCACACACACTGTATATACAGTATTAATCTATAGAACTAAAGGCTTCAATATTAAAAAAAAAAACACGTTACTTCATATGAACTGCTATCAACTGCTGATTTAATATCACTTCAACAAATTCTCGCATTTGACATTTTTACCCACACACACACACACACATACATACTATCCGTGGATGATCGGTTTCCATGCAAACAAGCATAGTGTATTCACATCAGACATTATCAAAAATCATCACTAATGCTAAAACAACTGTGCATTACATAACTTTAGATAAAATGATCACACAGTGAAATCTTAAAACTTGGATGAATGTGAGACTTTTAATCTTTAAGTAAACTTTTAATCACTTTAAGTGATTAGCCATCAACAACTTCAATGTGACTGTGACCCTAACGCTAATATGCCAACATTAGTATTGCTTAAAATATCATCTTTTATGACCCTTAGACGCACAATTCAGGTCCACAGCAACGGATCAGAGGAAAAAGAAATACTAAATTCCTTTGCATCAATTAATAAACTAATTAAAACCACTTATCCTAAAATCAGTCCACCCCCAGATTAATGAGTGATTGCACCCAGCACAGCCGTGTGAAGGAGCCTTCACTTTGCCTATGGATGTACAGTTAATGCTGATGTCTCTCTCTCCATATGAGACACACGCATCAAGCCAAAACAGTCTTTCATCCTCCCAATGCCATGCATTATTGATGATTACACCAGAGAGAGACACTGAAGCACACACTGCGTTTCCCAGTGTGACGGCTGGCTGCCTGTGTGAAGATGTGTGTGAACGCAGGGCCTGTGTGTGACTAAACTAAAGGTGGGCTGGATTCCTTCGCACAGCGATTAGCTGTGTAAACTGTCACAGGGCCAATCAAAACGGCAGATGTGGAGTGTGGAGCCGCCATTGGCTCGTGGCGACTGCTATCATCATGACAACAACCTCCATGAACGGCGACCGTCCCCAGCGCCTCCAGATCGTGTGCTTTGTGCGTCTTGTTGCACATATCAACATACGTGTGTGTGTGTGTGTGTGTGATGCCATCATTTCAAGCGTTTGCTGACGCAATATTTCTGTTTACAATGAACCCTGCAGCCTGCATCGACACATAATAAACTTCTTCAGAGAGTTCACTATCTCACATTCCACTTCTCATTTCGCTCCATTTGAATATGAACAGCTACTGTACCAGTCAGTTCAGTGTTAGTGAGGAAAGGAGTGGAGGTTCACTCAGGGGGCAGTGAAAGATTTAAATCAAGCATCATACTTTTAATTCGCTGATTAAAAAATGACACGAACAAAACATGCAGCCACTGTAAGTTTAGTTAACAAAAAAAGGCTTATTTCATGCAGTTTAAGGAATAAGCTGATTAGAAAAGGCCCTTATTTGAGTGAGAAGAGGAATACACCATCAAATCTCTTTTAATATTTAATTTTAAAATATTAATAAAAGGTATAATCATGTCAGTTAGCCAATTATGAGACATGATTTTTTCAAAGATAATCTTCTTCAATATTGCAATTCTGGAATTGGGACTGCGATTAAAGAATATATATTTGTTAATTAACTATTTTTATAATTTTTGGGGTCAAATAATTAATTCATTTGACAACAACATGTCAGAAAATATATCATACCAGTCAAAAAGGCAAAAATTATACTTTGATATAAATCACACAGAAGCAGAAAATCTGCCCATTTTCGAAACTGGAATTGGCCAATTGGCAATTGGCATTTGAAATTGTCTTGAAAAATTTAAATGAAAATATGAATCCATTGTCAATATGTGTCAGTTTTTTTTAAAGCACCTCACTAATGACTTGATTCTGCACATAAAGGAAGGTTGAGTTATTTTAAGCGCCTTTCAGTAGAACTCAAACTGCAGTGTGAAACTCTATACAACCACATGAATTACTTCTCTTTTTAAAGACTATTTAAAAATTACATATGAACAAACATAATCACTTTGAATTCAAATGTAGGGTGATGTTTGACACATGCACAAGGTGGTATTTTATTTCTACCAAATAAGATATTACATTTTCAACATTTCACCCTTGTTCCTACAATCGATCTGCAGCTCCAACTGAAATAAAATGTCACATAAAAGCCAGGGAGGAGCTTTTTAAGCACTACAAAAATAAAACTTCTCTCCCTGCCCGGGCTGGCAGCTTGTTGCTGAGCCTGTGGGAATGTGCGGTACATTGATGTTTCTAATGAAGAGCGCTGAGCTCCATTGATCCACTGGGGATGAGAGTGAGCTGTCAAAAGCTATCACGCAAGTCAAAGACCCACTTTCAGCCCCGTGCAGCTGAAGTGTGCACCACTCTGTCGGGGCATGAGGAAAAAGCGGCGAAACCTCCCAGAGCAAATGCTTCACAGACAGGAGGCACACACTGACGTGTCTTTGATGCATTCACAGGGTTAAAGGGGTTATTTGGTCAATAAAGGAGCATTACACGTATAACAAGGGGTTACTGAAGGACGTGTCAGACGTCACGCTGTTTATTTAAGCTGCCTTCACATTCATTAATTCCACTATTTTCGGTGTATTTGTTTTTCTTTGAATTGCTTTCCTTTCATTTTCCCTTAAATATACTTTATATGCAAACCAGGGCTACAACTGCTGGCTTGTTTTTTCATTATTGATTAATCTGCTTTTGATTAATAATTAACCTCAGTCTATCTAAATCCAAGGATATGCACTTTACAATGATATATCATACATAATAAAGAAAAGCAGCCGTTCTTTCAAACAGAGAAGCTGAAACCGGTGGATCTGAAGTATTTTTTTCCACTACTTCTGCTTGATAAGTGATTAATCTATCAAAATCATTGTTTTTGATTGGTTGCTTTTTCTCATCCGGTAATCCTTTTCAGCAATGGTTTCATCTGTAATTCAGTGGCGACGCTTGTTAATAAAAAGTGTTGAATGTATAGATTGTGGCTCTTCCGTGGTGATGTTTAGTGCTGTACATAATACAACAGAGTGACAGCACGAGTCAATGCGCACACACACACACACACACACACACACACACACACACTGCCCTTAAACCGAATGCAGGAGTAATCTGGATTAAAACAAAGCACAGATGTGAATGTAGGTGGAGCTGTGCTGTAGCTGTAATATGGGAGGCTGATTCCATGCACTTCAGACTGCAACAACATTACTTCCCTACCAATTAGTGGTAAAGTACTGAGGCTTTTCTATACGCTTAGATATAACGTGTGGTGGACAGAATAGCAGAAATACCTCCCATTATCCTCTCTTTCCTCCCTCCATTCTTCTCACTGCAGAGACGCTCGCCTCATTCTTCACCGATAAAGTCTCTGGCATCAGTGACCTGTTCTCTGGACACGACCTGCTCGGTCTGCCACTGCCGGCTAACAAGGCCACGCTCTCCTCAGTCTCCACTCTGACTGGGGAGGTCTTTGAGACTTCACATGAAATCAAGTAGTGTGACGTTGGACCCAAACTAATACCATGCGACCACTCAACCTGCATTTAACCTGCACTCACACACATCAGAAGCTTCTCTCTTACAGCAGGCGTCTTCTTTACTGGATTTAGTCAAAGTCAAAGTCAGCTTCATTGTTCATTTTTTCATATGTGCTAGAAATACAAAGGAATCAAAATTTCATTCCTCAAATTCCCAGGTGCAGACAAGACACAAAACAACAAGATATAGTGAAGTAAAGTGTGCAGGTACACGGGTAACAACAAATAATGACAGATAATAAGGATCCAACTGCTAAGAGTTTAAACGTGACTAATATGTAAGGCGCATGCATACACACACACCTCGACAGGGAGATATTTCAGTGGAGAGTTTCTTGCAGGGTGAGGGGGAGATTGGGGAAAGTACACGAACCGCACGGTTGATCCATGGGGGGTACCTCAGGGGTCAGTGCTTGGCCCTCTTCAATTCTCAATAACCACCACCTCACTTGGTGCAATCATCCGCTACCGTGATTTGTCCTATACCGCTGCCACCCTGTCCATACACAGCTCTTCCCATCCCCCCGCCTGGAGGACAGCACAGTCTCAGGCACAGACCACTGCACATCACGCTGATAACTTGACATAGGTGAAAGACTGCCACCTTTAATTTAACCTAAGACTGAGCTGCTTGTCGTCGCTTTTACAGAAACGTGGGGTGAGTTCTTCTGTGCACTCCACACGTCAAGACTCAAATTAAGCTTTAGGGCAGTTACCTAGGTTCCTCTCTCCTGAATTTCCTTGTGTTGATTTAACTCTCAGATAAATGTCAATTTAGACAAAAAAATATATCAAAGTACAGCCTTCCAAAAGGACCAGAAAGAATAGTATTAAAAATCTGAACATTTTTGCCTTTGTACAGTTGTAATAGACATAGGTTTTTGTAATGAACTCACAGCCGGGTTGAAAATCTGCAGCAACACAATTGTGTTGTGGCGATAACTAAGTGTGAATAGTAGGAAGCCGATAAGTGAGATGAGGTTTTGCTGCCCTTTGTGATCTTCTACTGTACAAATTTGCACAACAGCTGATAGCATGCAAGCAGACACATACAATGGCTTATAGTCTAAGGGAGGAAAAAAGAAGAGATAAACCACAGACTGTAGAAACACAGAGCAATTCTCCAGATTGCTGAAACATCCCAGAGCTGCAGAACAATCTGTCTAGTAATGTAGCGTGATGTACACTTCCGTCTCTCAATCTCTTATTGACACTGCATTCGCCACCCCATTCTGTTCATCACACTAGTGATTAAAATCAACTTGTAACCCTCCCACTAATACTGCGTATGGTACTGGCCACAACTAATCAGCAAAGACGCAACTGGAGAATAATCTTTCAAGCCTCGGTCGTCCCAGGCCGGCAAAAAGAGAAGAAAATGTCCTGTTTCGTGTGGACTTAAGAACGGTTATGAAATGATAAAAGTGCAGAGTGTCAGACAGACCTTTTCCTTCAAACCTTGCTGTTAACCCGTCCGTTGCTGTTTCAGCGAAGCGCGCTAAGGGCCAAACCGTATGCAGAAGCATGCAAATGTTTTTTGCACAACATAGGTGTATGTAAAGTGTTGAGATCACAATTTCTTATCAGTGTGACATTTGAGAACAGGAAGGTTGACCAAATCTGAGATCATGGCATCAGCACCAGTTTAGTAAGAATGCATCATTGTCAGAAGGGTTAAAGAATAGAAGAAAACATGCGAGATGCTGTAGAAGTGTGTGTGTGTGTGGGGGGGGGGAAAGGTAACAAGTAAGTCTAGAATGGGTTCTTCCACAGGAAATGGTTGTGGGTTAACGGGTGCTGTGGGGACTGTGTTGAGCAGTGGTGTTTGTGATTGTGACCTCATGATTCAGAAAATAAAGTTGTTTTGGAAAAAGTACTCTTTCTATTCTAGTAATCACATCATCTATGTGTGGATCTGGGAACTATTGTAAATATTACTGCAGGAGTCGCAGCAACTGGCCTGCAAACCTTTGGCACAAATCGATGTAGGCAGCAGTACATTGTGATGGTGGACTACACATGTGTGCAATGAATGGATCAACTTGAAATAAGAATTTCTAAATAAAGTATGTTAAGAGACAAATTCCACTAATGTACACAAGGCTGAGTTTAGTAACGATAAGTAATACAATGATTAATGCAATGACAACAGTAGCTTCTGTTATTATTATGAAATGAGATTCAACTTTAAAAGTGTATTTATAAGTATATTCCTCAAAAACACACATCACTTTATTTCATTGTACATAATCATTATTTTAACTAACATAAGTGTAACAGTAAAATGTCATGATTCATATTTTTAACTAACACCTCGAACATAAAAAATACGGATGGAGAGCAACTTGAAGCTTTATGCTGCAAAAGATATGTCCTATATAACGTGGTGACACTTGACTTCAGAAAGTAAGTTATCTGTCGACACGATTCAGCAGAAACCTGATTATCGCAGGAGAGGGAACATCACTCACCTTGCAGCGACGTGATGGCAGCTCAGTAATGTTTTTGGAGTGGGGGGAAAAGCGGTTGCGTCTCGCTTAGTTTGCAGCGCTTTAGTAAAAGATAGATAACTTCACATAATTTACGCAATGGACGCACAGAGGAGAACTCCCGCGTTCACTTCTGCAAATGAACACTCATGCATGCGTACTAAGTTATCCAGTAAGTTCAGCGGGTTGCATAATGATACAGCCTCCTGACTCTTTAAGCGGATAAAAAAATAGCTAGCGCTGCATGGTGTTTGGTGTTTTAACATTGGCTGCAGTCGCTCAATATGATTTCACACGGAACCAATCAGATTACAGAACGGGCGGCGCTGTGGTGCGCGTGTAATACAGGGATTAAAAAAAAAAAGACAAATCCCGCCCAGCGGTGCTACACAGAAAAGAATATCAAACAGACCCGAAGCATGTCGAAGGCACGCTCCGGGAAATGGCTAATGGGAGATGTAGTCCGTTTGAGCGCGCGCTACTGTGTCCGCGGACGACACGGAGCAGGCGCCGAAACTACAGCTCCGCCATAATGGAACCAGCAGCGCTTGCATCAGCGTGTGTGGACGACTCTCGCCGGCAAAAGTTATCGCACAGCTGCTACTTGTCTCGGAAAGTGACAATAGTGACAATATTGACGTGAATCAGCGGTCGCACCGTAGCGGATTAGCTAGCAAAGGCCAGATGAAGCTCTTCGTAAGTGAAGGCAACCCGCACTGCCTAAAAGTGTTAGCCGCGTTAGAAGAAACCGGAGTTCAGTGTGAGGTCCAGTATGTCAACCACGAAGGTAAGACGGCATGGTTAGCCTCACATGTTGGATAGTTTAACACCAATAACAGCTGATAGGGACTGTTCTTTGCCACAGAGTGCCACTGGATAACCTTTTTATGTGATTTCACGAAGTCTGAAACTGAAAACCTCGGTGAACTGTCGGTATTAGATGTTGAATAGCAATAAGCTAGCTGTGTGTTTACCTAAACACGGCTGCCTGTCAGCGGCAGACCGATGAATGGGGCGAATAATCTGTGTTTACACCTGAGAAGCAGCTAGAAAAGTCTGTTGCCGCCCATCTCTGGTTTTTGTGTCTTGTTTCAGAAGTGTTTTGTTGGTGAAGCTTTGTTTTGCAATGCATAGCTGCAGGTGGTGCAGCAGGTTTCTACCTGTACAAGCAGTAACACGTTACTGTACTGACACCTGGAACAGTCCAGTTCATTCATTCATTCATTCATTCAGTGGGTTCAGTGCTGTGTCATACACACACACACACGCACACAATAGATTACTATGTGATTTTTATCCAGATCTTGATATGGTGACTAAAGCGATTATGGTATATTCTTGGATTTAAAAAGTTGTTCCATTTATCTTTTAAAACGAAGAAATATTACATTTAAACACCAGCCTATGTATAAGTATATAGGTAAGAGTATTGAGATCTCAAACACTCAAGCACTATAGCATGAGTTCACATATTTTGATCATATATTTTGGAATAGTTCTCTTTAAAAATAATCTGTTGGTGTTGTCAAAGATAGAAAATATTTTCAAAGCAATGCAAGTGACTTACATGTCAAAGGTCAGACTGCATCCAACAGCACAACTCGATGAACCCTGTTTTCACTTGGTATGAATAAATGCACCAAATGTGTCCTTGAGATGCATTGAAATCCAGTCACTGAAACTGCATTTGGAGGTGGTTTGGGAAGCATTTGACCACATGTCTTTTGTATTGTAAACACTAATGCATCCTCGTGCGTGACGTAACAATGACAAGGACGTAACCGGAGAAAATGTTATCACTTAGGAAATTTAAACACAAGTGGTCAGCTGATGAGTGTAAACAGACGAGTGTCTCGCTGTCCACTTGTGATTGGATCATTCAGAATAGGGGTCATAAAAACTGGACCTGAAAACTAGTTTAAACAATAAAGATATAAGCTATTTTTAAAAAACAGAAGGTCATGGTGAGGAATTGTGAGTTTTATGGTCCTAAGCCATGCTGTAGATTGTATTAACATTGATAAAAGCCTGTATTGATCTTATAATTAAATGTTAATATATCTCGGCTTTGGGCTTATGTCCCGTCTCAGACTGTGTGAGGCAGGTCCTAGATGTGAGCCTCTCCTCCAGGAGCTAAATCAGAGATGAATAAGCAGGACCATCTATCCTGCACCCCCAGTACAGGAAGTGGGCTGAGATGTGTATGCATGTGTGTATGGTCCCTGGGTTTTGAAATGAATTATATGTTCGATGACTCAAACACTCCACTGCATGTTTTGATGAGAATCTGTATATCAATAACCACGGTTCTGTACTTTGAAGCACATTTATACATTTGTTTTAAGTCCAAATTCAGAGACATTATTCATTTATCAAGGTGAATATAAATCTAAAATGTATTTCTACTGTTTTGAAAATGTATCGTATCGCAAAGCCACCATAAAGTATTGAATTTAACAGCTGAGTTGAAGACGTGTATTATTAGAATCCCCTCATGTTGTGATCCACCCTGAGTTCTGATGAATTCCAGATTAACAAGATCAAATCCGTAACCCTCTCAATGACCTTCACCTTCTTACATACATCATTCTAGTAACTTTGCTGATGAGTCCTGAGGCTAAGAATTTGAGTGCAGGATTATCCTATAGCCTACAATAAGTCCCTGTGCTGCAGATAAAATGTGGAATTCAACCTTTGTGTTGATGTAAATATGATCTATCTTAAAAAGTTATCTTCTTTTCATTTCTAAAAGTACTGATTTTGTAGCAAGACAATCAAACCAGACATGATAAAACATAACAGAATAAAGCATACCTTTCAGAAACTGCAACAATCTTGTCTGCTCTTGTTGCCACATGTTTAGTCATTATCTGAACAAACTTTGTGATTTCTTTTATTTTCAGAGAGAGTCGTGCCCTTCCTTAGCCGTCCAACCTTACCAGCCCTGCTCCTGCCCAGTGGACTGTACCTTTTTAGCTCCAATGCCATTTGCCAGTAAGTCAACTGAAGTTTTTCCTCCTTATGAATGCTAGTTTAATTAAAGTGTGCAGGGATATCAAGGGAAAATGCCATGTGGTGTAACCCTAAAAACTTGGTACCAGATAGTTTTAAAGAATCAAAAACACATGCTATCTAATAGTTTAGGTGGATTAAATATATAAAATTCACCATTCTTTGACATATCAGTAAAATGAAGAGTAATGAACTTGTTGAAGACTGAGACAGATTTATGTTTTAATGGCAGTCATTAAAGTTCCTAATTGTAACTGGCTCAGAAAAATTTGGTGATAAATTATATTGGGTTGTTATGATTATACTATAATCTATTGTCAATTTTGATAAGAAAATGTACTGTGAAAAAAGAACATGTAATAGTTTTATTAATTGAATTATGATTAATATACATATATTTGACAAATGACATTTAAATTTGTATAGTGAATTACTTTGTTCACATTAAAACATGATCTTAGTTGGGGACATTCTTAATAGGATGCAGTTATAATAATTAATAATAATTAATTTATCATTATTGATCATTTAAAAGCCAGTAAAAACATGAGAAAATACTATTGAGAACAGTGTCTTTTAGTGTTCATATGGACACCTGACAAAATGGTGAATCCATCCTTTAAGTGGAGCATCTCTGTTAAAAATGTCTTTAGCCTAGATGTGTTTTTTTGGCTCATACCAGGGGATATGTCGTTTGGAAAAAAAAGAGCTTTTAAAATAACTTTCTACCTATTTGACGTGTCTTCTTTCTGTTGCCCTCAGATACATGTATGAAGTAATTGGACAAGAATCCAGTGAGCTTTGCAATCAGTGGCTGGAATGGGAGGCCACAGAATTACAGGTAAACTCTATATTCAAGAAAACCGACCTTTCTGTTTGCTGCTCATGTGTTGTACAAGAAGATAATCCTCTTTAAGATGCAAACTATTTTCTATTCAAACTTTTGTACATTCTCTTGTACAGAATCCTCTTACTGCACTTAATGTGTCACCAAGGGGGACATAAATCCATATAGCTTAATGATTAGAATTCACATTCTCAAGGCAAAAAAGTACAGACACAAGCAATAAGAATCTGTCTGCATGGCCTGTGTAACCTTTATGCTTCTTTGGTTTACTGTTTGATTTGGAGTCATTCAGTCAATTTGAACTAATCTCTGTTTTGCCTTTATTTGCACAGCGTGTGCTGCTACAGGCCCTTCACATGGCAGTGCTGCAGGGGAAAGGGTCAGAGGTCACCAAAGTCCTCCAGGGTTCCCTAAACTACTTGGACCAAAGCTTGAGCAAGGGGAACACGCCATGTTTAACTGGGGTAAATCATCAATACTTCCTGCTTGCAATTTAGTTTCCATTTATATTGTGCGCGCACTTAGAAGAGAAAGGCCATCATATTCACTCAAACTTATTTTTAGTTTATGTGATATTACATCAAGTCAGAAGTTCATGATGCATCTTTGGGAGCTCAGCTGGGGTTTACTGAGCATCTCCTCCATCACATCAGGCACCTCTGGCAACATTTCTTTTTCTTCTCTTCTATTTTCAGCTGGTGATGCTGAGCAAGTGATGCATATTTTAAGTAGAACATATTTATCCAGAGAGATCTCTTGTGTTGCAGATGTGCCTGATTGTGAATGTGGTATTTGTGGCCCGTGTGACAACAGGTCATCTGTCTGTCACATATTTCATGTGTACAGAAATATGTTTTGATAAGTCTCTGTGTGATTGACGTTGAGATGTGAGTTCACAAAACAGTCACGTTGTAAATAGTTTTCCTCTCAGTTGATCTGTATTGAGAAAGTCACAGTGGACAGGGTTGAACTCTACCCACTGCGTAAACAAGTTTTCTTTTGTTTTGATGAAATGACAGGTACGAACACATGGCAGGTTCAGACAGAATGTGTATTAATTGCAATATTAATGTCTATTATTTCTGTTGTGTTTCAGGAAGTCATTTCAGTAGCTGATATTGTTTTGTGGGCTGCTCTATACCCTGTTTTATCTGACTCTTCAGTAGCTTTGGGTAGGTACTAATAAGCTTTGTTTTGCTTGTTTTTTTCATCTTTCAACCTATGAATGATTTTTCATTCATTAGCTTATTTCGAGATATTATTTTTTATAATTATTATTTTTGCCCTTTGCTATGCTTTTGCTCCATTTTATCTGATATGTTCCTTTTTTGCTGTTTACCAAATTGCATCTTTTTCTTTTCAGGTGAAGGCAAGTTCGTGAAGGCTTGGTTTGACCGTGTGACTGCGATGCACAGTTGCAAGTCGGCGGCTCAGAAAGTGCTGCAGGGTAAAGGCCTGCAGGGCATGAAGAGCTACATGCAGAGGCAGCCTGCTCCTCAGAGCAGCCAGTGCAGAGATTCACAGCCATGCAACAGCAGCCCTACTGAGGTATAAGCCAGATAACTACTAGATTTAAAGCATTCTTACTGAACAAAGAGAGTCAGATGTGCCTCAGGAAACATGTACACCCTGTGAGGTTTCCAAAAAGATGTATTTATTCCTTCAAGCTAATGATACACAAAAAGAAAACGGAGCACCTCAATATAAAAATGTATTTTTTAGAAAATGACTTGTGGCTTGCTTACACCTTTGCCTCCATACTGCACTGTAGATTGTTTTTTTTAAAGAAGAAAAAGCATTCAAACTCTTGCAAAGCTTGAAATCACCCCTCTCAAACTAAGCAGGGATTTCTTGCAAAGCAGATGCAGTCTCCGGGTAGGACTTAACCGAGCTCTATGAAAGCTCAATTAACACCCATGTTAGGATATAGAATTGCAGCATGTAGGGGTTACATCACTATTTCTTTATCCTCTGTTTTCTATCAAGTGAAAGCATTGGAGGATTTGAAAGGGTGTCGATCAAATTTAGCCGCAGCCGCAGTCACAGCTCCCAGAGAAAGGAGGATGTGTGAATCTCAGATTACTAACCACTTTAGCTTTGGGGTTAAGGTTGGTTGTCAATAGGTCAAGTAGGAGGTGGTGATATGTGTGGCAGGTGTTACTATAGGAAATACCGGGGGGGAAAAAATTCCACCCAATAATAAAATGTGCTTGATTTATTTAGTTATCTATTTAATTTAATGGTTTATAGAAGTGATATCTATTGATATATACATGTATTGCCCCTGTTAACAAGGGTCCTGTCGTATGTTATTTGACAGTTCATTAACGATTTAACTTGAACATCTTTGATGTAATCGTAATTCCAATACAAATATGCCAAACTGTCTTTGTGCACAGCCCATAGTGTGTGGACATTTAGTTAAATCACTGGTAACATACTGAAGTCAAAATATCATGGGTACTTAATGGATTTACACATTTTTATCATTTCAATGTTGCAACTTTAATATTGGGAATTATGGAAGCACTTTGTCAATACGACATTTAGAATTGCTGTGCCTTTCTAATGTAGGACCATGGATAGAACAGCGGGGTTAAATAAGCTAGTTATTAGAAAATTCTATTGGTGGTTTTTATCTACGTTACTGTTTGGTTTCAATTAATGAGTTTTCCCTTTTTTTCATATTCTTTAGAGCGAGGAAGGGGATCGTATGGTTTCAGAAGAGGAGATGGAGGCAGCTGCTCTCACCTGGAAGAAAGGTTTAAAAACCAGCTCATTCGCTACAGACAGACAGCACCCCATGTAAGTAATAAGTAGTGCTATTTGTCATTCTAGATATGTCAGATTCATTTATTCAGAGTGACTTAAAGTGAGTAGGGGGGACAAAGCACAGTGAAAATCAACCTGTATTTCTGAAATATTGAAAGGCGCATTTGTACTATAGGATTAGGATTATCATTGAGGCTGATGAAAATTCTATCTTTTTTTTTTCAGTTTGCCACAGGAGGGCAAGCGAAACATCCTTGTGACCAGTGCCTTGCCCTATGTCAATAACGTCCCCCACTTGGGCAACATCATTGGCTGCGTGCTGAGTGCTGACGTCTTCTCCAGGTACGGTGGGGCAAGCTAATCTTGTTTCTCTCTCTGCAGAAACTGAATCCTAAAAAGTCTCTTATTTGACAGTTTGCGCAAGTTTTATTTGAAGTTGTGATATCTCTAACCAGATATATTTGTTGGTCCAAAAATGGTGTGAATAAGTGTTTGCTTTACTCCTGATTGCTTTCTTTTTTGCATTTTTGTCACACTAAAGTGATTTAGATCATCAACACAATTTAGGTATTACTCAAAGAAAATACAAGTGAACACAAAATGCATTTTTTTAATTAAAAGTTCCAATATTAGGAGGGAAATATCCAAACCTACATGGTGCTGTGTGGATTGATTGCCCTTCCTGTTAAAACATAACTAAACTGCAGTAATCACACCTGAGTTGAGCTTCTCCAGCCAGACCCAGGCTGGATTACTGCCACACCTGTTCTCCATCAGGAAGTCCCTTCAATACGACCTCCCTGACAAAGAGAAGTAGACCAAACAAAGCCCCAAGAAACTCAGAAACAAATGAGAACGAAAGTAATTGAGATCTATCAGTCTGGAAAAGGTTATAAAGCCATTTCTAAAGCTTTTGGACTCCAGCGAACCACAGTGAGAGCCACAAATGGTGAAAACATGGAACAGCGGTGAACCTTCCCAGGAGTGGCCGGCCAAGAAAAATTACCCCAAGAATGCTGTGACGACTCATCCAAGAGGTCACAAAAGACCCCACAACAACTTCCAGAGAACTGCAGGCCTCGTCTCGATTTTCCCTGAACATCAACATCTTGATGATCCCCCAAGACCTTTGGGGAAAATACTCTGTTGTCTGAGGAAAAGTTGAACTTTTTCGAGGGTGTGTCCCATTACATCTGGCAAAAAAAGTAACACTATCAGAAGAAGAAGAACCTCATACCAAAAAAAAATATGGTGATGGTATTGTGATGGTCTGGGGCTGTTTTGCTGCTTTAGCAAGCTAAAACCATCTTGGTTTCTGCAGCAGGACAATGATCCAAACACAGTCACTTTTTCACACAGGCCCATGGATGTTTGGATATTTTTCTCCCTTAATAATGAAAAACTACACTTTGTGGGTTGTCATTTAGGTTGTCTGTGACTAGATATTTAAATTTGATCTGAAACATTTAAGTGTGACAAACAAAAAATATGAAACCAGGAAGGGGGCAAATACCTATTTACACCACTGTATGTTTATAAAAAAAACAATACAAGCTAGGGAAACAATTTTTCCTTTTTTGTAGTCAGGGACTATAACGCACTGAAGTCTTCAGTCACATATTTATACTGAATATCGGACGATTCTCTGTTTCAATGTCTGTTATTTATATATATATTTCCCTGATATAATCATCTCTGTTTCTAATCTCCTGTCCCACCTCCTCCAACTATCTAATCTAAGGTATGGGCGTCTGAGAGACTGGAACCTGCTGTTCGTCTGTGGCACAGATGAGTACGGCACAGCTACAGAGAACAAAGCCAGAGAAGAGGGCCTGACACCGCAGCAGATCTGCGACAAGTACCATGCGGTTCACTCCGACATCTACAAGTGGTTCCAGATTGACTTTGACTTTTTTGGTAGGACCACCACGGAGAAGCAGACGGAGTAAGTAAAGGCAGGGAAGCAGGGTGTAGTTGGCCTGTGGAGAACTAATGGCAATGATGGGTTTTAAAAACAAGGCTTTTCTTTAAAAGAAATGGTAAACAGAGAGAAAGTTAAACAGAGTCTTAATAAAGATCATGATCTGGCCTAATGATCCAGATCTGTGCTGTATGTGGTCCTGAGAGTGCTCAGCTCTGCAATGAAAAGGCAAACACGTTTCCATAAGATTACTCTCTTATCCTACAATTACATAACATGGGATTATGAGGGTCTTGCAGTAGATATCGGTGTGGATGTCTAGCTTTCTCAACCATAATTCTTTTTTAATCTCATAGATCATTCAGAATTATGGAAATACAGCTTTTTAGAGGTTGACCGAATTTTGAAAAAAATGCTATTCAAAAAAACATCTAATTACTGGCATACATTTAGAAACTTTTCAACACATTTTTCAGCATAGTGAATGCAAAGAAATGTAATAATGAGACGGTTTTCCTACCAGTCTCTGTAAATGATTTAGAAAATCATGTTTTGTTATCCACCCATCTATTAAAAAAAGAAAAAAAAGTTTCACATTTTACAACTTTACATTAAAAAAAAGCAGCATAGAGGTTCAATAAGTAAGGTTTCACTGGGTTTACCTTTTTCACACTTGGAAATGGGGAAACAAATGAGAGGTATTTTTTAGTAAAGATTAGACTTTAATCCTTGAGCTTGTACTTTGAAAAGGATTACAAAGATTAAAAAAAAGTGTTGTTTTGGAACCTGTACTCTGATAGAGGATAACATAAAAGGCATTGAGCACCATGCACTGGCACAATGTTCTTTGAAAAATTTACACTGCTGACAGATTAAAGACTTTGACTTGATTCATGAAACGTGCGTTGAATTTTAAGGTCTTACAGTTTCGGTTTCTAACCCACCTCCAGAGGTTACCGCACGCTTTGTTACTTTAACGTTTTAATAATCAACTAAATAAACTCTCCTCTTTCTTATTTTCTGGTATCTTCCTTTATCTTTATACCCATCCAGTTAATTTTAAATTGGGGTGATGCCTAGAAAAATGTCTCCTCTGTCCCCACATAAGACATTTTTTTGCGTCTATATCCCACACACACATCCCCAGCACATTTGTTCATCCTTCTGTTTCTTCCTCCTCTTCTTTTAGGATAGCCCAGAATATCTTCTGGAGACTAAACGACCATGGTTTCCTCGTGGAAGAGACAGTGGAGCAGCTCCGTTGTGAGAACTGTAAGCGATTCCTGGCGGATCGTTTTGTAGAAGGCACGTGTCCCCACTGCAGCTACCCAGAAGCCCGCGGTGACCAGTGTGACAAGTGTGGGCGTCTCATCAATGCGGTGGAGCTCAGGGTGAGGTATTCAGGGTGGTGGCAGCAACTACTACTATCTCTTTTACTATATGTATTTTTCACTTCCAAAGACTTTCTAAGACAGCCCGTTTACTGTAAATGCAGCATCGCGATTAGGGCTGGAAACTTTTAAGAAAAAATTGAATTGTGATTTTTCTGGCGATTTCGATTTTCATTCACAACTGACTCCACTGTCACTCCAGAAGTCCCGCCGAAGCCATTTCAGAAATTGGTGACCTGAATTGATGACATGTGTAAACTAGTTGACGAAAACAAAACCTGGGTTAAGAAAATGGCAAAAAATCGCAGCCTTGATTGTCTCATGATAGCGTTGCCAGAAATCAAAGTTTTCTATCTAAAATAATAGATCATTCCAGTGTAATTGTGAATGTGCTTGATTCACAGTGTTGCATTTAATCAGGTTAAATTGACGTTAACCTGTTGATCATTGATGTCCCCTGCAGGAACCCCAGTGTAAAGTCTGCAGGCAGACTCCAGTCATCCGCTCCTCCAACCATCTTTTCCTGGACCTGCCAAAGGTCTGCTTTTCAGCTTTCACACTACATTGATGATCATGGTTGTTCACTCGTTTCTTTTGTTTTGTTTTCCCTAGTCACAAAGGGTGTTAGAATATGCAATCATCAAGTATAAAGTAGCATTTATAGTCAGACAGCCTGTTGTAATTTTCTTATATAATTGACTTGACTCTTTTGAGAGTTGTGGTTTTAAGTTAAGACTTTTCAGGCATTTTTTTCACCCCTCAGCCTTTTCACTCTTTCCTTTTTCTATCTTTCAGTTAGAGGCTCAGCTGGAGCAGTGGCTGGACAAGTCCACCAGCACAGGAGACTGGACAGCAAATGCCAAACAGATCACTCGCTCCTGGCTGAGAGATGGACTCAAGCCTCGCTGCATCACCAGGGACCTGCAGTGGGGTACGCCAGTACCTCACCCCGACTTTAAAGAGAAGGTCTGCTTCTGTCACTTTAAAGTAAAACCTGATCATTGTTACATGCTTGCGTTTATTGTTTTTGCATGCGGTGGAGAAAAATACCCACATCACTTGTTTTTCCTTAGTAATACAACATGAAATCCCACATCTCAGTTAGATCATTTGCTGAGAAGATAATAAACACCAACATGTATTTAACATATGAAGTTTCAGTCTCATGACTCTGATGCTGCGTCTGCAGGTGTTCTACGTGTGGTTTGATGCCCCCATTGGTTACCTGTCTATTACGGCTAACTACACTGACAAATGGGAAAAGTGGTGGAAGAATCCTCATCAGGTAATAACAACCCCAGCACACACAGTCAGACTTTATCAGCCAAGCAGTAAAACCGATGCTCAAGATTGTCACTGTTTCCCCCCTTTCATCACAGAATGGGTCTGAATTTTTTTTTTTAGATTTTTTTTATTACCCCATCTGGTCTTTTACACTCTCCATTAGAACACCAATTCCTTGCCCCATCTCAACCTAATGTGAAACAGAAGAGGAAGACATAAGCTCTTTCATTCTTTTTTTAATGAAGATCACATTCAATTTTAGAACCACAGTTCCAAAAGTGCACACATTAGATTGTCTTGAACACTGTATCATTTTTATTGAAAAGTGTATCAAAAGTTAGAGGATTTATAACTCAAGCTCCCTTTTGAGAAGCCGCTTCATGTGTTCAGCTCAGACAGGTTAGATTACTGTAATGCTCTCTTTGCTGGATTACCCAAACGGTAATCCTCTAGCTCACAGGGAACACAGCAGTCCTCATGCACGCATGCACAAACAAACGCATCACTCCAGTACCTAAATCACTTCATTGGCTCCCACTGCAATACAGAAAGTATTCACTTTTATACACCCATTTCTACTTGTAGTATTTTAAGTAATCCATATTTTGAGTACCCAGTATAGCTGTTGCTGTCTTGCTCATTCACTACAATCCAGTCAGACATCTGAGGTCATCAGGTGGTGGTTTTTTAACAGTATCTAGAATGAGATCCAGATGTGGAAAAGCCACTTTAAGCTACTTTGGTGCTGGAATAAACTGTAATGAGCTGTCACAACTGTGTCCACATTCAGACATCTTGTAAAAACATTTGTGTATGTGTGTGAGAGAAAGACCCGGTGCGATATGTATCCTAATGTAAAGCACATTGGGCACCATTCAATAAATTCTGTGCAGAAATGTTCTTATGTGACAGACAGAGTGTGTATGCAAAAGTACAGTAGGATTAATGACACAATTAACAGCTTACCACTGTGTCTTTGACAAGCTATGAGTGGTCAGCATACTGCCACTACCCTTTTCACTATATAAGAAAATATGTTTGTGTATGTGCACTGTTAATGAGTTCACAACACATTACTCAAAGGTCCATATTTGATTTGCATTTAAAGTATTTTTTTTTAAATTACATTTTTCTACTGCTTTTTAAAAGCCCTGCTGTTAAGTGAAGATACAACTGTCTTCCTTTTCCGATCAGAGATAAACTTTTCAGGTTGCCTCAGGGTTCTCTTGTTTCTTCTTGTTCACCATGCTGTCATCAGTGTGAGGAAACTATTCATCCTAATGTGTGTACATATGTACGAGTACGATATTTTAAGCTTCACACTCCTCAGCACACATAACCAGTGTCAAGCAAAATAACAAGTGCTAGTTACTTATCACATGTGGACTATTCAACAGCAAGTTCATTAAAAAATACTTAAAACCTTATAGATAAAAGCAAATCTAACATTTGCACAGATAAGCATAGCTATCTTCCTCACTCCTACTGACTCATCTCATCTCTTTACATCTAAAACCCCAGGATTGAGCTTGTGTTGTGTATGTGCTTGTGTGTGTGTGTGCGCATGATTGTGTGTGTGTGTGTGTGTGTGTGTGAAGCCCTGTATTTGCAGAGAGAGAGAGAGAGAGAGAGAAGGATGGGGGTTGTGGAGAGCTGATAAGTCCTCTTTGAACTGGATGATCTCATGATGATCTAATATGATGTCATCCTCACAGTGCAGTGTCATGTCTCTGCCACCAGGTGGAGCTGTACAACTTCATGGCCAAAGACAACGTGCCATTCCACAGTGTGGTGTTCCCCTGCTCCCTACTGGGAGCTCAGGACAACTACACTCTGGTCAACCACCTTGTTGCCACTGGTAAGTGCTTGTTATGACTGACTGACTGCTTCCATCAGCACAGTTATTATTCATACTGACTCACGCTGAGGTCCACCACCGATCTTTAAAGTGGTTTCAAACGCATCACAGTGGCATATTTTTGCTGTGCTGTTGATCAACTATCACATTGGCCCCTGGAAATAAAATAATCTGACCAAGGAGGTGGCTTTGCTTATAACTTGTTCTGTAATTTTCCTGCAGAATATCTAAACTATGAGGACACCAAGTTCTCCAAGAGCCGCGGGGTTGGTGTATTTGGAGATATGGCAAAGGACACGGGTATCCCCTCTGATGTGTGGCGCTTCTACCTGCTCTATGTGCGTCCAGAGGGACAGGATTCAGCCTTCTCCTGGGCCGACATGGCCGTGAAGAACAACTCCGAACTGCTCAACAACCTGGGAAATTTCATCAACAGGTGGGTCTTTGTGCAAAGGACTTTGAGCATTTGAACTGATTAGCGAGTAATAAAAATCACATTGTCAGTAATAAGTAGAACATGTCTTAAATTTATGGCCCCAACAAGGCACCCTTAAATCTCTTTACAGCTTATCAACGCATTGTACTTGTTCCCCGCTGTCTTAATATGTGACATTTGAGTATATAGCTGTTTAAATTTTAATTTGTCTTTATCACATTCCCAGTGAAATAAAAAAATAGGGCAATCCACCTCAAGGTGCTCATCAGAAAGTTTTACTCAAAAAGTAAATATGCAGCAAAACTGTCATCTAGTCCAATTAACAACTAGGCTTTCAGATTGTTGTAATTGTTGGGAAAAAAAGTCTGTTTGAGCAGTAACTATTACAAGAGATTCATCCTAGTTTTCTAAATTTGTTTGGGATGGCGTAATTTAGCCCCAATTACATCGCCTCAAATGATTTTTAAAAGATCAGGGTTAAATCCCACATCAAAGATTTTTCTTAGCAGCTTTTTTTCAAAGTACCTTGATCTTCAAAATTGGTCTCGGGCAGCAGCGTTGATGCCTAATTGGTTCAAAAATATCTTGTAGATTTCATCCAGCCTAAGGTGTTGAAGGTAAGAAAGTATTCTGCTTCAGAAAAGAAATCCCATCCTTGCCTGGATAGAGTCCCTAAATTACTGCATTAATTGAGACAGGACGTCCAGCCTATTATTTTATCATTTTTCAAATTATCAATGGTTCTGGTCGTCATATTCAACAATAGCTCAAAACTCAAATGGGTTAAATCCCATCTGATTGTGCAGTAAACATCACTGTATTTGCAAGATATGAAAAACTTGGGGGCTTTGCAGTTTCACTAACCAATTCACAAAATATTTAAAAATGCCGGTCACACAAGGTTCACGCTGCTCAGACTGTGTATTGTAAATCTGCCACTCTTGTCTAAAGAATTTTGGTCTGGCAGACCTTCCTCAGGCAGAGACATGAGTTAAATATAGAACAGTCTGTTGCATCAGACATGACAAACTTTCCCACTATGAATATCCTCCTGATATACACATGAAACTCATTTAAAAAAAAAAAAATGACTTGCTCCCAAAACGGCTCCAGTTTAGAGGCAGTGAAGCGGCGGTGAAGCAGCTCAGAGCGGTACAGTGTAGTGTTGGTTTTCACTGGCAGAGCACTGCATCACAGCTGGCAGCACGATCTATAATTTATAAACAATTAGTAAGTCATGTAACATGGCCTTCTCATATTTAATTCTCACTTTCTCTCATGGTTTGTCGATGCCGTTCTCTTTCCGTTTCCTCCTTTCTCTGACCCCCAATTTTATCTTTTCCCCGTTCTTGTTCATCCTCATGCATTCTCCTCTCCCTCTATCCCTCCATCCTCCAGAGCTGGCATGTTTGTCACCAAGTTCTTTGACTGCTGCGTGCCGGCGATGGAGCTTCAGCAGGAGGATAAGAAGCTCCTGGCTTTGATCGGCTGGGAGCTGCAGCAGTACATCCAGCTCATGGACAAAGTCAAGTAAGACGCTCCGAGTCGCACAAATGTCAGCAGCACGAATGAGATAAAGAAAAATCTAATCTTTAGCTTTCAGGGATTTTAAATGTTTTTTTGATGTGTTTATTTTAGTGACTTCAAATAAATAAAACCTCAAATTTCTCTAAGTTGTTACTTTAATCGTTTTAGTAATGTTAGTTAATTTATTCATCTTAACATTACAGATAAAAGTAGATAAATCCTATTTGGGCTGGTTCTGAAGTACGTTTTGTATAATTTTGTTGTGTTCACAAAGCTCATCAAATTAAATTCCAGTTAAAATTGCTGTCAGTTTATAGTAGCTGTTGAATTTGATTATTAAAAAAAATATTAACTTTTTCCCTGTAATATCCCAGAATCCGTGATGCTCTGAAACATATCTTGAACATATCGCGCCATGGCAACCAATACATTCAGGTCAATGAACCCTGGAAAAAGATCAAGGGTGGAGACACAGACAGGTGAGATGACTTTGAACAACTCAATATTTGTCTGTAATTTCATCCAAGTTGGATGAATCATAAGTGTGTAAATGTTGCAATAAACCAGACAATGACCATTAAAACCCCCTAAAAAAAAAGAATAGACTGATGTACAAGTATCTCTGAGCGCAGAGAAAATTAATGTAAAAAATTGACTATGAAGTAGGACTGAATTCATCAAAATGAATTCATAGAAGAAAACATTTTTCTATGTGTAGCCATTATTAGAGCAACAAAGAGGTTTTATGTCCATCAGGAGATTAACAAGAACGTGACTGATGCTGGTGTGTGTCTCGTCTGCAGGCAGCGTGCAGGCACAGTGACCGGCGTGTCTGTGAACGTGTCCTGCTTGCTGTCAGTGATGCTGCTGCCGTACATGCCAACAGTCAGCCAAACCATCAGGGATCAATTCAACGCCCCTAACTCCTGCATCAGTACCATGCTGCAAGGCACCGGCACCTTCGTATGTGTCATGGGCGCCGGCCACCGCATCGGCACGGTGGGTACGACATGAAAAGATAGTTCATACGTGAGCAGACGAGTTGTCTCTAAGCGTGTTGACGCTCTGTGATACAATGAGAATGCAATAGTCTGTCAATATTTCAGTGATGTGGAGGTCACACACACACCTAAACGATGTTCGAGGCCCCAGTCTTTGCACGATTTTCTCTCAGGCCACTTGTCCCTTCAGGCTTTATCGTTATGATGTGTGTCTGCAGGAGCCGGCTAATTCTGCATTCCACCTCCAAGGCTATTGTGATTGATGATGAATTTTTCCAGACAAGGAGCTTTTTTAAATAGGGGTGCATATATTCTATTTTAATATCTAACTTCTATTCCTCCTGCAAACCCATTTTATTCCCAGGTCAGTCCGTTGTTCCAGAAATTGGAGGTGGAGCAGATTGAGGCTTTGAAGAAGCGGTTTGGTGGACAGCAGGTATTTGATGTTTATGGTGCATAATGGTCTTCGCATGACTTCAGTCTGTTCTTGTAGTAATATAGAATGACTATGTCTGAATAATGACATTGATAATGCATAGCTGTTCACAGGCTTCTTCTTGACTGTCATCACAAATAAGAATTTATACCTAATGACATTGCTTGTGTTTTGAAACACAGAATAAATGTTTTTTTTTTTTTTTAATTAAATGTCCATCATTTAGATTTAAAATAATCCCTCTCTAAAACTTCTCTTCGACCGCCTGCCTCTAGCTGGAAGATGAGCCACCTGCGAAGAAGGTATCCAGCGGTATTTGTTTGTGAAAAGTCCACACCGGTGCTGCTGTGTCAATTTTAATTACCACACGCCTTCACTTACACTAGTGGCTCATCTAACGTCTTATTTGAATTTTTACTCATCCCTTTGTGTCTTGTGTGATTCGTTGTTTATTCACACATCGTTTCTGGTGAAATCCCACTGGCATTTGAGTGTTATTGTCTGAAATGAGGTAAATAATCTCTAGAAATAATAACCATCAAATCGTCTCAAATTGAAACATCCTCTGTCTATTTCCACCCTCAGACGACGGCGCAGAGCCCTGCCAGCACTCTACCCGCCGCTATGCCAACTCCTGCTACTGCGGTGGCGGCGGCGAACGGGGTGGACCCAGAGAAAGCCAAACAGCTCACACAAGCCGTGGCTGAGCAGGTGAGATCGGCGGCTGGCGGTAGCTCGCTATTTGTTATATGTACCGTAAAACTAACTGATGTTTTTAAAAATTCACTGCTTTCTTATTAAAACATTTGGCTTAAAACTGGATTAAAAAAAAAAAAAAAACGGATATCGTCTTCCATAAGGAATGAAAATGATCCAAAAATCAAAATCTCGCACGCAATAAACTACCTGCAGAGATAAATGACGGCTCATTTTAACATCCACGGTAATTACAATTGCTATTTTTACTATTGCTAGAATTATCTGGTAATGTTTTATTTTGTAATTAATTTACCAAAATTGTGTTACACATACATTTATGATCACTTGGTATACTTATTAACTGCGGCGGTTGAATATTTGAGACGTAAATGTTTGATTCTCAAATTCTACGAACCTTTGCAAGAAGCGTATCCAAAATCACAAATTTCTATTTTATTTCATTTATTTTCGGTTTGAAAAGAAAGCCGTTGTATATTTATCCGTATATCGAAGTGTTTCATCAAAGACAGAATTCCATGAAAAGAACCATCTTAAAAACCATCCTCTGGTCTTTCACAGGGAGAAAAGGTGCGAGCACTCAAAGCTCAGAAGGCGGAGAAAGCCGTGATCACAGCAGAAGTGGCTAAACTGCTGGACCTCAAGAAACAGCTGGCTCTGGCCGAAGGGAAGAGCCCTGAGCCGGCACCTCAGAAGGGCAAGAAGAAGTGAGACAGTGGGGGGGGGGAACAAAATGAAAGCAAAATGATGGGAGGTTAGTCAGAAAAAGGGATGAGCGGAATGGTTTGAGGTATGATAGCGGAGAATGGGAACAAGATGTACACTGAGAGAGAGGAGGGTATTAGCTTAAGGCAAAGCCGTGACAGGATCTAAGACAATGTGGTATTGGCACTAATGAAACGCTGGATAGGCCGACGGGGAGATGAAAACACACAGAGAGACAAATGAATGCAGCTACACAATGGAGGGATTTTTCCAAATCCCTTCACCAAAAGAAACTGATTTTATACTCTCGCTGTGATAAAGTCAGCATACGCTATAGGCATTGGCAGGTGTATTGCACATTTAAAGATGTTTTTATATCCTCTGGAAATTGTTCTTTTGCTATTTGCTACAAATGCCCTTTGAGTCCCAAAAAAATAAAATAGTTACACTAAATATTGTCTTTACGTTTCTCTTTTCTCAAATACCTGCAACATATGCATTAACTTAGCAACAACAATATAAGCAGGTCATTAAAATCAAACGAACAAACACCACATGACACAAAAAAATGCACATTCCTTATTTTATTACAAATGTGTGAATACAATGAAGCATAAAAGAAACGGTGTGTTAAAATACATGTGGTTGATTCCATCAATGATTATAGCCATGCATATTATTCTAAGATTAACAACTTATGTGAATACAATGAGAAAATAACAGAGGCTGTGTTGACATATTACAGTACAAGCCATTACAGTACAATTGTATATTTATACAGACATATATAAAAATAGTAAATCAGGGTAAACAACTTGTTATTCTACCGCTAATTCACATTTAGATAGAAAAGGTCAGCTTCGAAAGTATAGCCAGGTCCTACTTGCTTTATTTAACTACACATACACACAAGCCATGGGTTATAAAAAAGTAAGAAAAGGTATGAATTCTCTCCCAAAAACTAATTCTCTCATACTCACACTGCAATGGGCACTTTCAAAACTTTTCCTGAGCTACTAAACTCTCCACAAACTGGGGCAAATAATCTCTGGTAGCCAGATTACAGCCCTTGAAGTAGCGGTTACAATTTATTGCAAAATGGTGGGAAGGTATGACAATGAAATGCACTCTCTGAGTTAAGATCCTTTCTGTCCTACATGCAAGCCTTCAGATGCTCATAACTCTTATTTCTGCAATCCCATCTCATGGAACTTTGTTTGCATTTTATAAAATGACAAACATTCCTCAAAACTGCTGCATAATTTGCATTTAGAGCTGTCTGTTCTTCCTTCCCCTTTGTACATGCTGTGTCTTTTTATTTGCCGCAGTGCCATTGCAGCCCATCTCTCTGTGCCTTTGCTTGTCTTGACTTTCATCACTTTCCTTATTCTTGCCATCTTTAGCTGTCTTATCTTTTCCGCAAAAATCCTTTTAAAAAATATTTCTTTGGTTTTCATACTTTCCTGACTAAGAGGCATTTCATGTCCACCATATTACACCTTTCCACACCACTGCTGCTTCCAATTCTGTAGCACCTGTCATTTATTCCTTTCTTTCATCCTGTCTCCCTTTTCCTCCTCATTTCCTGGTGTTGACTAGTCTCTCTATCAGGGCTCTACGCGTCCTCTGTACCTCCTCTCCCAACCTTTCAATCTCTGCTTTCAAACGTTCATTCTGCTCCGTCAGCTCGTGTACCTTCCTCTCGTTCTCCTGCTCTCTTTCTTTGCGACTCTTTTTGGCAGACGAATATGATGAGGATGTGTGCTGCGTGGAGGAGGCGTAAGAGGACAAGGCACTGCTGCCCCTCTCGCTGGTGGTCCTCTTGCGTTTTCCCAGTTGGGAGGAAGGGCAGACAGAAGGAGAAGAAGCAGGCGAGGACGGAGAGGAACAATTTTGAGATGGTGACTGGGAGGCTGAGGAGGAGCAGGATGGAGAATCTGGGACACAGGGCAGTTCCTCCTCACTTGCTGAGGGAGACGCAGGATGGACATTATTAGCCTGTTGATGGTGGTGGTAATAATAGCTACTGCTGATCACTGCTCCGCTCGTATCCACCATTCCGATTCCTCCTTCGCTCAGCAACTCAAAGAACTCAGGAGGCAGCAGGTCACTGCTGCCTCCTGCCGAACGATCTCCACTTCTCCCGCTCTCAGCCTCCACCCGCCGCTCTTCTGCTACAGCTGGACTCATGCAGGAGGAGGAGGAAGACGAGGATGACGATGATGAGGTGTGATGCAGAGGCTGAGTGCTGTGGATCTCCTCCGTTGCCCTCTGGACACCCTCGCCCCACGTCTGGCTTCCGTCCGTCAGCCACGTCAAAGAACAACTTTCCAGAACGTCCAGAAACTCCGGCTCCTTCTATAGGCACAAAAAAAAAAAAACGTAGATGTAAACACCTGCCAAATCCATCAAATGTTACAGAGTAACTAAATGTGACTACCCCCCCCCACTTAAAAGGCCAAATAAGGAAAATACAATGTACGAGCCTACTCTCGCCCATCGTGGGTGTGATATTCAATTCATTCAAGCAACTGACCTCGGTGCATGTGGGGGCACGTGCCAGTTTTGCCCCTCCCGTGTCAGAGCCCAGAATATCCTGCAGGTCCTCATACCACGCCTCCAACTCTGCACCACACAACGGCCCCACGCCAGGGGGGTACGGCGGGGGCAGGTGTAGCCACTCGGCAGTCATCTCGCCAATCACTCGCAACGCACAGATACTCGGCCACACGCTTCAAACTGGACCTGAGGCGGGGCGGATGAGAGTTGGGGAAAAAAAAAATGGAAGATAAATATAAACATGATAACTGACACGTTATAGCAACTCTGCCTTTTTCTTTTTAGTGTTCACAGTTCTGTAATTGATTGTATTATGCTTTTATTAGTTCTATCTATAATTATTGTTATAAATTCAAAGATGAGAGTGTGTGTATCACAGTAAGTTTTTTTCCTCTGAAAGGATTTATGAGATGATAAAGAAAACTAGACCAGTACAATAAATTGTGAAATCCACTTAACTGGAATTAACAATGACACTAAGTGAGGAATAACTACTGCACAAGTGCTATTGAGAGGAATTTAAATATTGTGAATATGTATAAAATGTCCATAAGTCAATTCCAATGCAGTGTTAATGTAAAAAATTAACAATCAATTCAAAATGAACAAAGCATTAAGAAAGTCAAACATTTAAAAAAGCAATTTACCTTTATAAGTCTCTGTTAATCAAGTCTGCCAATTGGTTGGGGATAGCCTGTCCCAACAATTCTGAAAGAAAAAAGTAGTCGATTAGTTAGGTATTTAAAAGATGACAATAGAATTTGCTGATATTTCACTATGAAAATGATGATTCAAACAAATACAGAACAAGTTTAGTCTGGAAACAAGAAAAAGGCATTAATGGAAAATATTGTAAAATGTAAAAAAAAAAAAAAAGAAAAATATTACAAATATTAAAATGATCAACAAAGGATGGAGAACACAATAAATTCCCCGCGACTTATATCTTGTAAACAAGTCCAAAAGGTTGTCTATTGCGCCCCCTGCTTGCTACGGTCCTCAAAACAGGCTGGATCGATAAACAAGTGATTAAAAACGACGGGTCAATCCTAATATTGATCTCCCCAGCAGGTCTGACAGCCATCTGTGCTGCTTTTTTAAATGCTCACTGATGTCTGACCCACTGCCTGCCAGGACCAAAGATTACAAAGTAAGACCATCAGAATCAATAGGATTCCTGTGGACAAGGCTTGAAATTTAAACAATTGAAACCCTAACATAAATAAGTGTTTCCGGTTCTTATCTGATGTTATAAGTAAAAATGGGAAAAAAAATTAAATTAAAAAAAAATCCATAGATGTTTTGGCATTGGTGTTAATTATTAAGTTACAAAGTGATTAAGAAAAAAAAACTGGTGGTAGCGCATATATACAGGCATTAAAACTTCGCTTTGTTAAATAACTGTAAATAACTATAATTGTTTTTATGGAATCAAAATATATATATATACACATTTGTACATTTTTTTAGGCTACATGTCCACTCTAAGCCAAGAGAATTACGTCATGGAAATGTAAGTCCAGGAGGAGAAATGGGCGAAACAAAAGAGAAAGACAAGGAGTGGGTTTAAGGGGAGAGATAACAGGCTGAAATAATATATAACATCACATTGTTAACGTTTACTTAAAGTGGGTGTGTCAAAGTTGTCTTTAAAAGAAGTAAATTAAAGAAGTGGGAACAAAAATACGGCCAAGCCGTTTCAGCCTCGAGTCAACAGCCCCACCAATTACTGTCAGACGTCACACGGAGGCTGTTGAAATGTGTCACACATGTTCACACCAAACTACACTCAAATGTCCTATTGTGTCAAGGCTACGACGTTGTTTTTGAACGATTAATTCGTTTAAAAAAAAGGTCCAAACCTGAAAAACTTTCACGCCTTAAGCCGCACGACAACTTAGCAGATAACGGCACAAAACTAACTTAATGTAACGTGACTGAAACAGTTGTTGATTGAGTAAATCTATTCAAACATTTGTCATTCCTAAAATGTCGCTGCCAAAATAATAAAGCTTGTTTTTCATTCCATTTCACCAGCTCACTTAGTTAAGTAACGATAGTCGTTCACAGACCCGAAAAACTGAAAAAACACCAACTAACTAATTAAATAAACTAACGAAAAGAAAGTCCACTTACCCTTTTTCTTTTATTCGTTCGCCTTCTCGACTGTCTTGAGCTCGAATGTGGATATTTTAGTAAAAATTGGTGATAGCTCATGTTAACCATTGTTCAGTCTTGACGGCTGAATGTGATTTTTTCGGAAACTCCCGGCGGTGTTTATATCGAGCGAGAGGCCAACCGAACTATGCACGGGAAGCGAGATCGCGTCACAACCTAAACGGACACGCGAACGACTGGCGTACAGCGACAACCAATCGAGGCAGAGTAGGTGAGATCTTTTCCTTGGCGACATCCAATAGGGAGGCCGAAATCAGCGCCGAGGGCGGGGTTGTCGCGTTGTAAAATCTGGTTGTGCCTCTCTTCCCTTTGCTCTCTATAGTTTGTGCGAGCAGCAATTGTGATGCAGTCATAAGACGGCCAGGACGAATTTGGGGCGTATGGGAGTCACATGAAAGGAATGATGCAATGCTTGGCAACCAATTTCTAGCTGGGGATAACACCAGCAGAATCAGAACATGTTTTATTAAACAGTGTTGGCTCTAACAAAAAAATCTAAAAATATACATATATGCATGGATATCCAATGTCGAAGAATTGTTTGTTTCCGGAACACAAAATCATTTTTTTTCTCACGATTTTTTATCGTCTTTAAAAAAAATAAAAAGGCTGTTATGTGTTTATTTAGCGATTAATTGCTCATACAGTTTTATTATTATAATAATAATAATTATTATTATTATCACATGTGACTTTTGATTACAGGTGTTGTTTAAAGTTGTCGCTGCGTGTTCTCACACTCACACACACACGCCCTCTTTGCTCCATAGCAACCAGCCAGGGAGACAAACACCTGCAGTCAGCGCCAGCGTGCTTCTGGTGGACACATGTCTGTTATTTCCCAGGTATTTGACATCTGCCACATACTTTTTTGTGTCCCGCTCTCTTTCTCTCTGCACACATGTGGTGGTGTCGTGTTCTCAGTCGTTTCATACATCGCGCTCTGTGTATGAAAACCCGCCCGATTGCTGCTGCTGCTAAAGCTGCTGTTAATGCTGCTGCTGCTGCTGCTACAGATGTTGATGCTGATGCTGCTCATGGACTTCAACAGGATTCTTCATTAGTTTCATAATAACACAACAAAAGAAAAAAAACGCTATCTAAAAGTATGTGATAAGTCTGTTTTAGTGTGTTTTTTCTTTTAAAAACACTTAAATTAATTATTCTTTATTTATTTATCTCTCTTTATTATACATCAATGTAAGATGAGATTAGAATAACAACGTATATATAGATTCGTCACACACGTAACTCCAAAACTAATATTTTATCGCCACATAGGCTATAGTATAAACACACACACACACACACACACACGCTACAGTAATATTACAGACTGTACAGATACAGTGGTTATTAAAATAAACACTCGTAGAGAGGTCCGTATTGAAATGTCAGTTCTACCATAAAGACCCATGTGTCTCTATAGTAGCCTATCACATGTGTGGATATAAATAGCCTGTAATAGATTATACTGTCAACATAAATTCCCTTTTGAGAAATAAACAGCAGATAAAGCTTAAGGATACCAAAAGAATCGATATAAAGTCACTGTTAACTAAGTAATGAGTACCATAGATATTACAAATAGTCACTAATAGCTCTTCCTGGTATATGATTAGAATATCTATGTATATATCCTGCACTTGTCGCTATATTGTTTCAAATATAAATAGCCCACAATAGGTTAAACCTTCAACACAAGTTCCCTATTGTAGAATAAACATCAGGTAGAGCTAAGTTAAACTATAAAACTCGATATCAAGTCTTTATTAACTTACTAATGAGTATTTTGATATTACAAATAATCACTTATGGCTTGTTATATTTTATTATTAGAATCTTTATGTGCATATCCTGCACTTGTCCATATATTATTATAGGTATAAATATCTCATAATAGAATACACTGTCAATGTAAAAGGACTCTATTGTGGTATAAACAGCAGCTATAACTAAGTGAGACTATAAAATCGATATAAAGTTACAATTAACTTACTAATGAGTATCTTAATAATACAATTAATGACTAATTGCTCGTCCTGGTATGTGATCAAGGGGAGAAACTATCTATGTGCACGACCCGCACTTATAGACCCGTTTTAATCCATATAATGCTATAAATATAAATGAGCCGAAATAACAATAAACTAGGGACAGAACTTGTGTATTATAAAAAGAATGATGTGGGATTAGAAGGTCAACGAGGTCAGAGCCGCAGAGTAAACGCGTCTCTGTAGGACACTTTTTGCTTCAAGAAGGTAAACAAGAGCGTTACAACAACGTCCAAAAGAAAAAGGAAACGAGAGGAAATGAATGACAATAAAAGTAGAGCACGTTTCGTCATGTTGCGCTCGCTCTTCAGCCTGCTCCTTGACACTTTCTGCCCTAAACTCCAACTCAGCACGCGGAGCGCTCTCCACGCGTGGTGCCGCGTGCGCGCCTCGCCATGCACAGCCCCATAGCAACAGCGCCAAGTAGCGAATAGAAAGCTCAAATACTGTCTCTAGGACCCGGGTTAAAGCGCTGCAGGAAGCACCGTGAACGCGTCACGACTTGAGTGGCTGTTGCTGAGTAGTTCAGCACACTTTCTCCACAGCCCCCCCCCCCCCCCCCCCCCACCACCACCCCCACCATCCCTCCCCCGCCCCCCCCTCCACACCCCAGCCGTCTGTTTATTTTGTCAGTCCCGTCGTCTGTGTTGTATTCATTGTTTACAACCCAGGATCTAGGTTGCCTCCTTTTTTTCCCACTTTAGAATAGTCTGATGATGATGATGATGATCTCCTGTTTAATTGACTGTCGTTTTCATTTCAGATCCCTGTTATGAAATAAGCATAAATGCAGATGGAGAATTATAGATAAGATCAACTAATTGCCTCATTATGTTCATCATGCCCTGTTGTTTTCCAATGACTCCTCTTGTCAAGTGTGTAAACAAGCTTTTTTTTCTGCTCCAGTGGATCACTTTCAGATTCACTCATTTAATCAAGATATCACTTGCCACAGCATTGTTGTTATGTGCTGTGTGTCCTATTCTGATTCCAGCAAATACACATTTGTATGCATTGTCATAATTCAATTTAATTCTTGTTTTTTTCTTCTTTCTTTTTTGGTAGTAAAAAAAAACCCCACTGTGTCCCATATTACACATATTTACACGAGCAAGGAGGGAGAAGCAGACTGGTAACACCCACATACCCAGACTATAGAGAACAGGACAGACTTGCATGTAAAAACAATCAAAAAATACAGTCACACTTACTAAGACGTGTTTATTTTAATTCTTAAAATTGTAGTTTCTGTTGAAGCAGTGGGAGGGATTTATTTTTCTTCCTTTTTTTTTTTGTCCCACTGCCCGACTGAGAATGAATGTTGACTTTATCCGACGTTCAGCAATGAACGAAATAAACGAATCGACACCAGTTGTTGTTAATGTTTTGAGCAATTATCATCCTCCCTGACAAAAAAAAACACTTCTTGGTCATTGTTTTCTTTTTATTTCACAGTCAGTAGGAGTCTGGGGAATTTCCAGCCACCACACTCCCTCCTTTCTCTCCTGTGCCCTTGGTCAAGGCTCCACACCCAGTTCCCCCCGACAAACACTCACACACCAGCTGTCGGAATCCTTCCCTTCTCTGAACTGAGACCAACTGATACAGCTGTTAACATGTACTGGTGATACACTAAATCCTTTTCTCTCTCCCTCTCTCTCCGTCTCTCTCTCTCCTTATCCTGCCTTTCCCTATCTCATTGTGTGTTTCAACTCTTTTCCTGAGTGCCTGACAACAAGCGGAAAGACCTCACCTCATCAGAAAATACTGGTCTATTGCTGAAAGAAATATCCTGAATGTCACCGCTTGTGTCTTTTTGTATTTGGAAATGTCCTTTTTAAACTTTAAAAAATGTGTTCCAGAGACTGTGAGATTTCACTAATGTATAAACTGGGACATTTTTACCAGCCATTATGACTAACGATGCTTTGTCTTTATGCTTCAGGTCCCTGTTGTCGCAGCATTCATCTCTTTTGCCAATGCCCATCTCAGCTGAGGCCAATATTGCAGTTCTGTGTTATCTGAGGAAGATGCCCATTAATCAACCAATTTGCATTTTATTTCCTCAAGCGGTTTCCTCATCGATCACCTCCTTTTACAAGTAAGACGTCAACTACCCTGATGCCCTCAAAGTTGGGACATTTCTTTTTCAGAATGAGTTAACTCGATACCATCTCTAGTCAGATTTAGCAGCTAAACGTCACATGCTGAGAAGTCTGTGTTTGGAGCTTTAGGAGGACTTTGCAGACAATCTTGTTAGTCGGTAAAACCCTGTTTATCTGCCGAGCCTCACCTCTCTGTAGCCTCCTCTGTCTCTGTCTTTAATTTGCTACAAGCCTTGTTCTGCCCCACGACGGCATCCAGCCTGCTCCGCGTGCCTCCACCCACGCCTTCGCTGTTTATCCCTGCATCAGTCCAGACTTCTCACCTGTCCACATCCATTCAGGGAATCTATTCTGTAGATCATATTTTATTTTAAAGATTGTCAAAATAATTAATTTACAAGTGTTTGACAAAGTAGCACTGTATTATATGTAATATATGATCAAGCAATCAATTTCCACACACGTTTCAGCTACACTGAGTGCCCTCACACAGATTGCCTTTAAACATTTTTTTTGTGTGATTTTAATGACATTATCTTAAAAAATCTACATTACAGTGAACAAAAATAAACATGTCTTTCTGTTATCGGAGTGTAACACCGTTCTTAATGCCATGATTTTTTCATGTCTTCGCTCTGACACGCGTGTCAAAGATAAGGCATAAGAAAAAAGGCAGAGATAAAAATGGATAAGAGACTGTAGGGCATTAAACTTTAAAAGCCTGTCTGAACAGGTGGGTATACTGGCAGCGAGAAGCACACTCCAGGCTCTGACTCCGCCGTTCTCTTTCCTCTCCTCCTCAGTTTCCCATATGAGCATCAGAAATAGTGATTTTTGAAGCGTTTGGTGCTCCCCACAACCCCTTTTGTGTTCATCTGCGGCGCCGCTGCTTCAGGAGTTAAATATTTACTTTGTCCAGTGGACTGAAGGTGGGTGCGGACTGCTGAGGCACTTAAGTAGCTGCAATTCTTCTTGTAGCGTCAGGAATGGTGGAATTTAACTGGTAATTATGTCACTAAAAGCCTCCTAAGAAATTGTGTTTGGATTTATATTCAACTGCTAAAATCGTCTGTTTTTGGGTGGGGATTCTGTTTGACCATTCATTCATTGCCCTGTTCTGGTTCATATCCATGGGCAAAGGGAGCTCTAATCTGAAGTAAAATTGTGATTCTTGTTGTTGAGCCGAGCTGACCCCTCGGTAATCCGCAGGTTGTAATTGTGTGGGAAATGCGTCTTAACAGATGGAGCTGTGGGCTGACTCAGTCCAGTACATCTGAAAATAGAAGGACAAAAACAGTATAACATGATATACAGTGCACGGTATGTCTCTGTGCTCATCTGGGGCATTCCCTTCTAAGTTGGAGCTCTGGATCTAATTCCCTGCAAGTCACATTTGATATGTCCTGTCCGAGGGGGGGGGAAGTCCACCAGGTCTACGATCACTGCTCGATCTTCTAAACCTAAAAAAGATGTGATACAGGAAGTTAAAGGCAGCTGTAATATGATGAGAAATCCACAGGGTCAGCAGTGGAGGCTTATCAGGTCTAATATAGAGCCAATTTATCCACTGCCAGACATGTCCAAAAACAGCTCTCTCCAGCTACAGAGGACTTTTTTTTTTTTTTTTTTGAGAAAATTTAGTTTGGATTAACTCTGACCAGATCTCATTAAACGATAAATCTACTCGTGGCGACTTGTAGCTGTTCCTAACACACAGGAGCTGCTGTTTGATGACTCATCAGAAGCACCTGATCCTTTCCCTACAGGATCTTATCAGTCTGCCTTTGTCACTAATGCTATCGCCTGACCTCAAACACATGCCAATGTTTTGTTTTATTGCTTTTTAAGAACCCAATAATGCCAGCTGGACTTACAGGTTTACCTCACAGGGGTGCTTCTGGATAATTTACTCTGCATATAACAGAATAGTTGTGGTACGCAAAACCACCAATATAATGCAACTGAAAGAGATGCACAATCATTCCCGGCTCGTTTTCTGTGTGTTCTTCCCTGATTATAGTGCCACGTCTTCATAATTTAGTTCTTTTTCGACAATTTTTTAATAGTAATTTTTGGGTGCCTTTTTATTTTATAATTTATGGGGAAAATCCAAAGCCAGACAAGCAACACTTCTTGATTTGCATCTTCACCCTATTTTATTAAATACTTTGAAAAGGTAGGAACTAGCTTCCTTCTCCCCTCAAATACAACAGATCAAGAATGTCTGACTGCAAAAACCTTTGTACCTTTTTATGTTGTATTGACATTTATTTTGGACATTTATTGTTAGGGAAATGTAGGGAAAGTACGGCAGAATCATTCACACCCATGTAGTGTGGATGTAAGAGTGTACGATGTCAGTCTGAGCTTTATTAAATGCGATGCTGCCATCTAGTGGAAATAAATGAGCACTTCTGCTTTAGAGCACAAAAAAAAACATGATTTTGAATCATTGTACATGACAGCAGGGTGACATTTTAATTAGGCAAATGTTTTTTTAAATGTGCAATTTTCAAGGAATGTTTTACATTACAGTGTCATGGCCACATTTTACATTACAAAAGAACTGATGACTCATGAGGAACTTGTTTCTCCCCATACATGGCTACATGTTTTATCGCTTAGTATTCTCCATTCTGTCCACACAGGAAAAATATGGTCCTATCAAGAGGAGCAAGAAGGCTTTTACAAGTTTTGTGTTATTCGTTTCATGTTCCAAGATCAATACTGTAGAGTATTTGTCTCTGCCCAACTTACGCTCTACTCTAACTTAAAAGGCAGACAATTATATATATATATAAATGTGTGTATGAAGAAATTACCCATGAAAAAAGGGGCTAAGGTTTTTGCACTTTTATTGATCAGCTTGTTTTATTGAACAGTTTCCATCACCATAGATGAACAATGTAGTTGACTTGTAGGCAATGACAGAGCAGATTAAAAGTTTGTCTGTGGCGTCTGATCTCAGTCTTAATAATATAGTTACAAGCGACTGAGCGTGAAGAAACAATAAGGTACACAGCCATATTTACAAGCTTTCCTTCCCTGGCGCAACGTGCTCCTGCTACAACACTATGAGACAATAGGGTTTTTTTTGTTTTTTTTTTTCTAATATTTCTACACAGTTGAAATGTGTCATCAATTCAACATTAGTGAGCCGTTTAATTTTTTCCAAAGTGAACTGTACAAATCCAGTAATAGTGTCAGGCTCTCGAAGGATCGGATTTGTTTCTTATATTTAATACTAACAATTATTAAAAAAAACAAAAAAACAAAAACAATCCAGTCCAGAACTCAATAAGCTTAACAGGGGACTGCAATCAGTGGCTTGTATAGAGTGGACAAATGTGTTTTCTGTTGATATCAATTTGATGCAAGAGAAAGGAAGAAGAAATGAGGGTGGATAAGAATATTTGGTCTTCTTTTTCATCATTCCATCAATTCCAACTTTCTAATATTCCACTTTGTGAAAAAAGGCAGAGGCGGAAGAAGAGAGCAAGAGAGACTGCCAGAAAGGACAGAGTTCAACCCTAACCGCCCTCTGTGCTCTCTGGCCAACTCTTATTTGTCCATGTTCTATACTCTCCTGGTCAGGTCCGAACTCTGCCGCTCTTTATTTGGACAGCTTCTTCATCCTCTGATCTAGTGCACCAAAGTTCTCCTCGATAGCACCCAGGTTTTCCTTCATCGTCTGCTGAACCTGGTGACGAGAAGGAGACATTAGAATATAGGAAAGAAAACATTGGAAAAGTGCACACAGAAGGGAAAATCTGGTTATTAGTGCAGATACTAATAATAATTTGTCGAATAAATGGCAAAAATGCCATATAATCCTTTATTCCATCTTTAATCTTTTAATATTCACAATATTCTCACACACACACACACACACACACACACACACACACACACACACACACACACACTATGAGGTTGAACAAAAGGAACTGAAAAAAAACTTAAAACAAAGGCCTACTGGTTAAGGGTTTATTAAAATCAGATTAAATTGAATTATTGAGATTAAACAGTTTTTAAGATTAATTGAAAGAAAACTAATTAGCAACGTTTTTAATAGACAATCACTCAAGTTGTTTGATCAACAGAAAAATCCAAATAGTCACTGGAACCCACCTCAGCAGCGGTGTGGATTTGCAGCTCAAAAAAATACTACTGAACTGAATATATGAATCTTAAAACATGTTGGGCTTAGCACATTTTTAACATTTCAAAGTAATAGAGAGTTTATAATGTTGAAAATAGTTGTTACTTGCAACACAGTTGAATATTTCCACATAAATGGATAAAAAGTGAATTTCACAGAGCAAGTAAAACACAATCACTAAAAATGTTACTACAAGTCAACTACAGGACAAAGTTGGACCAGGAGCCTGAAGAGTAGTTGTGGTGGCTCCATGCTGAAGTATCAAAGGTTAGCATGAAGATAATTTAACAGTGAAAAGTTTTCAGACAGTGGGTGGCTGCTGCTCTTTTAAAACACGTGTCCCATTTGAACTGTGCTCTGAATCTCACCTACGATGTTTGTCTATTTAAAATATGATTTTGCAATAAATGAAAGCTGCACTTCTGTCAAAAAACTCTTAAAGTGGAAGAACGTGAGAATAACCTAAAACACACCTGAAAGTCATGTAAGAGACATAACTTCCTTGCTGAAGCTGTGCTGCCGATGTATGAACGTGTAACATTAGATTAGTTTCATCAAACTACCAAGAAACTCACCAACTGTTACTAACAGCTCACTGTGTGAAAACACCTTAACAATGCCAATGGGCCTATGTATGTATGTACAATTGTTAAATTAATAATTATTTATGTATAAATACATTTATGTCTGTGTACCTGACATATATTACCTGTGTTAGCAGGGTGTTATTGTCCTTCAGAGAGTTGTTGATCATCTGCTGAGTGGTGTCCAGGTGGGTCAGCAGCTGGCCAAACTGCATGGCTACGAGACGGTGAGGGGGAGGGAACGAGAGAGGGAGAAAGAGTAAGTAGGATGGAGTATCGGTTCTGAAATTAACGGTTCTTTGTCTTTCACTGAGCAAAAGTGAGGAAGAAACCCAGGAAGAATTTTATCTATGATAATGAATGGCTGCTTGAAAAATAAATTTAAAAAATAAATTTTAGCACTTGTTTGCTTTATTCAGGAAAGAAAGATCAGAAAAGGGAAATAAGGAAAGAAATCAGTTGATCCTTATTGAGTGAACTTCAGCTTCAGACTGTGACAAATTGGTGCAAAGAGAAGCTGGATGATAAATGACCTCTTTCAGTGCTCAGAAATGAATTATCAATACAATCTATTAATGCCAAGGTTCTGCTTTCATGTGCTAAATAATGAATAGATGATAATGTGATCTAAAATATCATGCATCTCTTTCTCCCCAAGGGTGTGTTTAACAGTATTCTGAGATTTAGTCTAATTCTATTACCATTTTGAATCTCCCTTTCAGTGTTTTTTTTGCCCTCCGTTATAATAGAATGACATGGTTTCGGCTAATTCCATTATCCGGCTGAATCCCATTTTCGCTTAGTTTCCATCTTTTGTCTCACACCAGACATTCCCATTGTGGATGCAAATTTAAAGTATTATATCCCGGCATTGTTGCCTCAAACATGATCCGGGTTCACATCCTGTTATGCTCCGTGGCTTCATTCTACATTATTTTGAATCTTTAATGGAACTCCCCCACCCCCACTAACCTACATACATCTCCTTGAAACCTCATGGGTGTCATTTCAAGGTTCTACTCAGCTCGCATAAAGTAATTGAACATATAAATAATCCTAGTTCTATTGTTATTATCCGCACTGGAAATATACCCCTAAAGCAATATTAATACAATATTTTCAACGTGTACCAAAAACTGGACACCAGTAAACTACTAAACCGTTATGGACAGTAACCCCTTCCACATAATGATACGTGAGGTCACAAAGCAAATCTGGATTTTCAGTGTGTTACCTTGCTCATGCAACTCCTTGACAGCTACAAGCCTCTGCACCACCTGAGGTATAGAAGTGGACATGGCGTCCCACTTCTGCACCACATCGTAAAGATGCGACACCTGACAGGTAAACACACACAAACACAGACAGACACAGTTAATATATCAAGAGGAAAAACCTCTTGCCAAAGAACAAAACAGAGATGTTTGCACAAACCACAGATTCTTCCATAGTTTACGCAACGTGATAATGTGCTGAGAGACTGATGAATCAATTCTTGTAACAGTCTATAACCAATATGGTGTTAGTGTGAAAATGTAGCTGTGTAGTAAGTTTTGACAGTGAAGTGACTACACAGCTACACCGATTATTATGATCAACAGTAACACCAACTCAAATTGAAATGTTGCCGTTTAAAGTTTTGATCAGATGATCTGTCTACTCTGCTGTAGGTTTTGGCGTAGGACATGGCACTGATTATTCTGGGAAAATGACATTATTACATTATCCTACAAGTCAAACCACAATATACAATATCCTTAAAATGTGTGCAATAAATCCCATTGCATGATTTTTTTCATGAGCCATAATAATACAATTAGTATACTATGCCCTCTACTGGCCTATTGAGTGAGCAGCACCTAAGAAGAGTTCCATCCCAAAACTCAGGGATATTACGCAGATTTTAAAAGTGGATCTGACATGAAAACCTGAACACCTTTCATCCATTGAGAGACACTCAAAATTAACAAATTACCATAAAAGATTCAGACTGCTTATAGGCTGCAGCAGCTGTTAGTTAAAGACTCATTTCAAATGTAACACATGGCAGTGCTTTTCACTGCTAAGTCTGGCTACCTGAGTAAGCCAGATTACCTCCTGTGAGGATACAAGATTAATGCACTCATTACACCATTATGACTAGAAAAGGAATCAGCGGGGACAATCTTCCATCTAAAGTGGTTTGCTGCAGTAGAATCACTGGTGAATTTTATGTCCCTGGGAATTTTTCTTAAATATAAAAGCACATCAGATTATTACTGCATTTAGTGCACCAGTGGGGACAGTGAGGCTGGACCCAAATATTTTACTAGTCCACTATTAGTTTGTTGGGTAGGTATTCAGTTTTCAATTTTGACATTCAGATATTCAATTTTTGTTTTAAATTTAGGTTATCAAAGGTTAACTGCAAATACATTTTGTCAAAACATTCTTTTCATTTACCTTATTTTTATTTTATTTTTTAAAATATTCCACCGTGAGTAAGAATGGATCACTAGATCTGTAACATATAGAATGTACCATCTCAGCTTGGGCGCCTGACATCTGTCTCTGACCCACAGCTGTGACCATCATACGACACGCTTCAGTTCACTCTGGCCAATAGATGAAAAAATGACCTCAGTTTTGGAATCAAGGGCAGTGTGCCAGCTGTGTAACCTGTTATTAAACTAATATTTGCTGATTATCACAGGAGCAACAGAGCCCAAAAATTGTATTTGGGCTCACCCTAGTACACAGTTTGTGTTTTTCAACTCAAAAGATTACAAACCTTGTTTTGTGTATCAGCATCCTCAATGGCTGCTTTGTGTTTGGCAATCTCATTCATCTTCCCAAGGACACTCTAAATAGAAGAGGGGGGGGGGGGGGGGGGGGGGGGGGGGGGGGGGGTTCATTTAGTCATAAATGTCAACACTGTGGTAAATGTAGACAGATTTCCACAGCAGGCTGCACCACAGGTAACCCAGCCATATGGAAATCAGCATATTTTCAACTTACAAAAATGCATTTTAAAGCTTGGTATCTATCAGTATTTCACAAAATGAAATGCATTCCTGAGATTTAATAATTTAATCATTAAATCACCCATTTGTGTTGGTTTTTCTGTCTTAAAATAGGGTTTAAACCTCCTAACTAAACTGTCCTGCCAAAGCTGCCAAAAAAAAAAAAAAATTATTTGAAGCACAATTTATTTGCAGCAGTATTTAAATAAAGAAACATAAATGAAATTCCTTTTGATTCACTGGATGAAAATCACAAGTGTAAGCTTTCACACTAAAAAGGCGTCTCAGAAATCTCACAGGATGAGATCAGTGCCAGACTAACTAACTAACTGGGACGTCTAAACTTTAAGATCGTCTTGAGGATTTTGGGAATTCCTCGTAAGACAGCAAACAAAGGTATTTTCGAATAAAAGAGTCTCAAAACAATCTCAATCTCAAAGAGACTGTAACTGACTTTTTGATTTATATTAACACAGTTTTCATTCCTTAACCCTACAGTATGTTTTACCTGCAGTCTGGCCTCTACTTGATCCAGAGTGGCTGAGTCCAGTGCACTGACCCTCGCCTGCAGGAGCTCTAAGGTATCCTGATACAAACAAGCACAGTCAAACACACACAAGTTATGTCTATAACACAAAATACTGTGTTCTTGCTACTACAGTAGCAGAGCAGCAATAAACAAGCTGGTTGTAACATCTTTGAAGTATGACCCAGTTATCTGGCTGCACATCAGATACAGAGATTTATGTGTACACTGACTGAAGTAGTTCACAACTCACCATCACACTGGCTCCTTGCATGCCAGCACTCAAAGGCCCCTACAGTATAAACACATGTTTAAGAGGTAGAATCAAGTAGAAGATTTAATTTCAAATTTGACTTTGGGGATGGTTACACAGCAACAGCAGCATGAAAATTCTGACAGTGTGAGTAAAAGGAGAAAAGCATCAACAGAATTAATATGAATGAGAGAGAGAGTAGCATCGGGAGGGGGGATGTGTGAGAGTCTGTGTTTACCTGCTTATCTGATCCTGAGCCAACAGCCATCTCCAGCTCAGCGAGACGCTTCTCCAATTCCACCATCTACAGGGACAGCACAAGGCAACACATGGTTGGCAGTGACAGCAGCATCCCGCAAGACACACGCAAACACCCACGAGCCTACCTTCCTGTCTTTTGTTCTGTTTATTACCGTCAAATATTCACACATTCATGTACGAGAGCGAAAAACAAACCGTTTTGTATTTCTGAAACCTTTGCCTATTTTGTCAGTGCATTCATCCATGACTCTCCACCTCCGCTTCCACTTTACCTTGGCCGACTCATTGAATTTCTCCTGCTCCGGTCTGCAATGCAGCTCATAGAGTACCACTCCGTCAGGGCCTTTAGCTGATGCCGTCGGCTTGGCGTCTACTGCGGCGCTGCCACGGCTGCCCTTGGCTGCTTCCAGCTGGGTGAGCAGACGCCTGTGGGAAGGAAGGCACAGGAGACATAAAAGGATTATTCCTTTAATATGGTTATCAACCCAATGTGCTGCTGTGTGTGGTCCTCCACCCTGCTCTTAAATACTTTCAGACCATTGTATATTGCAAGGTCAAAGTGAGCGTGGATCTTTTTCAGAAAAAATGTTCATGTTTGAGATTCTGGTCCTTGTGTTGCTGCCTTGTTCCTTCTCCATCACATTCACTTTTCTCTCTGTGTGCCTAGGTGGGAGTCTGACAAGAACCAGCAGTAGGTTTCTATTATCCAAGCGCCTGCTCTCAGTTCATGTCTCACCTCCAGTGTTTATTTCCCAACCTCACCCATCTGTCTAACAGTTCTTGGGCTCACCAGCTGTACTTCCTTACCACTATTACAAACATGTTTCCCAGTGAATTGAATTCCATTGCTATTTACTCTGACCATGTTACGCTCACACCTTCAATATCTTCATAGAACCCTTTTCCTCTTCCTCTCTCTCCATCCATCACTAAATATCTCATGGTTCTGTCAGGGTCTGACAGGTTGCAGCATCAAGTTTTAGCTGTCACATTTGTGTCCTCTTGTTTTACTAACCCTTCCCAGCCCACCTTGCCAATGCTCCATCGGGGTCAGACAGGTTGATGTGTGCCTGTGGTCCTAGGAGTGAGTCAAGATGGGCAGAAACTAGCTCCTGTTTGAGCTGGGCTGCTTGCTGAGCCAGGACCACGGGGGTCAGGCACTCCTCTGCATTGCTTTCTTTTGTGGCGGCCTGGAAGCAGAAGGAATATCATCATCTTTGAGCAACTTCTAGACAGCAGTGACATTTTCTGGAGGGTTAAAATATGTCAAGCTGCAACAATTAATCAGTCAATTTATTAATTATTTATTATTATTTGCCAACTGTTCAAATCAAGTGCAAACTATTTTGATAAGCATTTCATTGTTACAAGCCATTACTTATGGTAAACATTTCACAAATTATTCATCCATAATTCTAGCTTCTTATGTCTACATTTCTAGTCTCTTAAGTTTTCGAATAATGTGAATAGCTTTTCTTCTTGTCCCAGGCCAGAAGAAATTCAAGGACCTCAACGTATGCTTCAGAAAACGGTGGCTGATAAAGACTTACAATTTGTATTCATTGTGTCAATAAGTATCAATGACCATTGTTATTTAAACATATTGACACATTTCTTTTTTCTTTCAACCATCTTCAGGTAGAAATTAAAGCTTCGTTCACACAGAACACTGAACTGTAGATCATATTCTCTGGTCTCTACTGTAACCGATTAATCTGAGCATAAATGTAACACCTCTGAAATTTTTCTTACGAAAAAAGGTTGCACTCCTTTGAATGAATTCATGATAACATGATCAAGAAGCAAAGCAGGAAGGTCCCTTGGTGTAAGGCTACTGAATTTGTGTGCAGACTGCAAGATAAAAGCTAAGCAAATGGACCGTGAAATCCTATTCCTACGTGTGTGTGCTTCTGTGTGTAGGATGCTGCTGCATCTAATTCCTTGTGTGCATTGCTCTCTATGCGTGTGCGTGTTAATGTTAATTCACCTGGATGGCATCCACCTCCTGACCGAGTTCCTGAATCTCCGTTACCAGGCGCTGGTACTTCTGCTGGGGTGTCTCCTTCACTCCGCAGCCCTCTCCTAGCTTCACAAAGATGACATGTGGAAATGTATGAACAACGAAGTAGTAATTCCATTTACAGGCTCCACATACTCTATTACCATGTCTATTTTATTTAATAAATATTTCATCTCTAAAAGACTGTTACTTCTATTATATTGCTGTTTGCATATTGTTATTGTATTGATTTCAATACAAGATTCATTTAAATAAATCTGATATTGATGGTAACAAGAGAGGCCTCCAAATGCTAAATTGAGCTTTCACACTGCATGTAAAGTATAAATCAATGTTGGTGCGGTTACCCTTATAATGAAACAGTTAAAAGAAACACAGGTGAAGTAATGACTTTCTGCTGAACAGAACATACTCACAATTTCGAACTCTCCTGACTCATAGCCCACTCTTCTGCTTTTACTGATTCTGTCTGAGAAATCTGCAAAAAGAAGACAAATCAGTTTTAATAGAAAGAAAGAAATAGACAAAAACAACGGTTAGAGCCAGCGCTCAATTTGTATAAATTAAAAAAGCTGTGATCCGTTTTAAAAGAGAAATACCAGAAGTGCAACATGCTCAAGTAAGTTATTATTTTAAGGAGTTAAAATTTTCCACCATAAACTGACCAAGTCCTTTGGTGCCGATGTGCTTGTCCTTGAACTTGTCATAGGCTGCGTTGGGGTTCACCACAATCCTCTCCACACTGTCACTGCAGAGCTCCTCCTGTCATTGAAATGTCAGGAAATTAAGTCAAATGAATATACTCAGAATATTATAAAATTTAGACTATAGAGACAGCAAAGTCTCGACCAAAAAGTCTTGAAGCCCAAGGTAGTACTTGAATTATGTTGATAGGTTTGTAAGATCTGAAAGGAAATCTTATACTTGATCATTGCACTGAAAAAATGATTTCAAGGCACCAAAATGTAAAATATGTCAAGATCAAACACTATCAATTAAAGACAACCAAGAATCCTGAAAATCTACAATAGCTTCACAGCTATACTGTGCAGTTAGCCTAAAGAGACAATATGATTACAAAATGATTTAGAATACTAGTAAGCAGGAGACAAATTAGCAAACAAATTATAGTTATCGAAGCAATAGTCTTAGTTCAAGACCATTGTTAAAATGTTTAATTCATTATGGAAATGTGTAGGCTAATTCATGTAGTATACATCTACAGTGGTTAAAAAAAGCTGCTATGGGAATGAAAAAGGCTGAAACAAAGCTGGAAGCTATTACACTTTCTTTTTTAAATGTCAATGTTTTTGATTAGTGATCTTGGGGAGAAACAAGACTGGATCTCTTCATTAAAATACTCTAGTGATCAGTTATGATGAACTAGAGACTGTGGGTGGGATTAAAACACCACTGACACAAAGAGATAGATGTCATCAGACGACAAAACACATAGAGCACAATACAGTTACACAGATGTAGGGAAGGAGGGAAGGAAGCGGAGGAGAGTTAGTCAGGCTCTTACCAGCTCCTTGGGTTTCCAAAGAGAGTTAGAGAAAGTAACGGAAGAGCAGAGGGAGAGAAAAAAAAGTAGGGAGAGAGAGAGAGAGAGAGAGACAACACATATTAATGTGGTTATCACATGCCATGCACACAACATGAACAGTTGGCAAGGGTCAGGGAAGGATAAGAAAGAAAGCAGTGTTCTGTGAAAGGCTGCTAAAAACCCTGGAGACACTTTGTGTCTTCAGTTCTTTCTCTCTTTCCCAAGTCAGGATGGTAAGATGGTCCATTAACAGTGCAGACAGTGCAGTAATGCAGTGTGACCATATGCGATTGTTGAGGGCATTACTGGTCTCACAACATTATTTTATGGATGCAGGGGATTGGTGTTTTAAAAAAAACAACAACAGAATGAACAGTAACAGGTGGTTTAAAGTTGCCTGAAAGCAGTGAAATATGTTCCTTTTTAATAGCTATCTTAACTCATTCAGCTCAGATAAACTCTAACTATCATGGAGTTTACCTTAATTGGAGGATCTGCTAGACTAAACCAATCAAGTTAATCTATTTTAGGCCCCGGTGCACTGTGCAATCGTGGGGTTTTTCAGACAAAAGCTGACAATTGTAGGAGATACACGGTGAGCTTATTTGTCACTGATCACAGTAACAGTAGTACTAGATAACACTGAGACACCAGTGGTCCATTCTAAGTTTTGGCAGCCATTGTCAGTGTTTGGACAGTCTGAAAGTTAGGAGCACAATCTCACAATGGGACGACTGCAATGACCGATATGTCTACAGACCAACTATTTGAAAAATGGGATGAAAGCAGAATGAGTCATGTGGCATTGTGTGCACCTTTTAATCAGTAAAGTTTTCTCAAAAAACTGAGATGAGGGAAATGAGGGAGATTGTGGAAATCAAAGAATACTGGTGCTATGGCCAGACTTGTTTCTGCTTTCATAAATCTGAGCAATGAGATGAGCTAAAGACGTCTGTGGCGTTTTATGTTTTTGATTTACATCATAGCACTACTATGCACTAGGCATTCAATTACAATCACACATGCTTCAAAATTGTTAATATATATCTGACACAGATTGCACCCAAGATTTAGTGTGCCATGCAATGTATCTGCAAGATTACAGTTATTGCATGGTATGAAGAGGCCTTCAAACATTAGTTAGAAGAGTGTAGTTAGCCAGGAGGAAATTGTTAGAGCATGATAGGTTAAAAAGGCAAACATTTAAAACATACAAACACTTCTTTCTCCTGGAAGTGTCTCACACTCACACAGACACACTATTTAGCCTTCACTGCTTTGCCAGTGAAAGACGCAAATATTGCTGAAGACCCCTCAACATCAAGAGGAAAACATACAATTTGAAATCAATTTTTAGTGTTTTCAATCATAGAGGACAAAAAGGGTTCACTCCATCAATCTACATCTTATTTTATCCCAAGCAACAGAGGTAGGAAAGGTGGATATGAGATTATATAAACATGCATAAAAAAATCATGGCATTAAGCTCACTGAGAGCCAAATGGAGCCACTCTTACTTGTACACACTAGGGTCCCAGGTGGGGTGAGTATAGGGCAAAACAAGGGTAAGGGGAATGGGGAGGAACGAATGTGGAAACACGGGAGGGAAAATGTCAATTTTACTCAACTCGTCAGTGAACAGCCCCAAACATATTAAAATCAAAGTCTGACCCATAACTATGCTTAATTGGTAGTTATACACACACACACACATATATATATATATATATATATATATATATATATATATATATATATATATATATATATATATAACAAAGTCTTACAGTGCAGACACTATCTTTAGTGACAGTTAAAAACTGTCTAAACTAAGTAGATGTTTCCTTTTATATTTAATGGGGCGTATACAATAAACATTTTAGAAAGGAATAAAAGTTACTTATTTAAGTAAGTAGTGTATTAATGAATAATTATTATGTACATAGTTCGTGAGGACGGCACACATGTTAATGTGTGTGTATTAATGCACACTAATCAAAATGCAGAAAACACACATTGTCACAAATATAGACATACTTAATATGCAGCGATTTAACAAACTTAATAGATCCAGTGTAGTGAAGGCGTCCACTTACCGACTCAAACTGGGCCTGGTCATCTTCTGGAAGGTCACCGGTCTCGTACACGTCCGGTTCGTTAAAAGCCTGTTGAAACATTAGAGACATGTAACGCATTATGCTGTAATATATAGTGTTTATAGCCGTTAGCCTGGCCAACGCCCTGGCCCATTCAACACGTATCTGCTAACACTTGCTTTCTGTTAGCTTCTATCACAACACACCACGTTTGCGAAAAGTAAGTTACTAATATGTACAATTATGAGTTGGATAGTAACAAGTAAAAATGCAAATAGCAGGGGTGTTGGCTAACTCAGCGGTTAGCTGTCACCGTTTAATGCTAACGTTTCCATATAGCAACCTAGCTAATCTGCCTGCTAGCGTTAGCCACTTACAATTCCTGGCAAATTTGCGTATTTAGGATCAGCCATTGTTGGTTGGGAAGCCAACGCGAGACCAACAGACCAATGCAGAAAATATAAAGATCACTTAAAACGCTCAATTGACCGATGAATCGAATCCAACAGCAACAAAAGCTATCGATAGATGAGCCAGCAGTCTCTCAGCCGGCTGATGTGGTCACTAGCTTATTTTGACAGCGTGTGCGTTCGGTTTGCCGCAGGTGTCGGAGGATGGGCGGTGCTGCGTTGGCCACATCAACGGGAAAGACCCTGACGGGCTGCAACAGACATAAAACAAACGTCCCCGGAAAAGTGTAGTCTCGCTGCGCATGCGTTAGGTTTGACCAATACGGTTTACGGGCGAACCGACGAAATTGCAGTTTTAAATGAATTTCATCAACAAAAAGCGTCGTTTTCTTTCTTTAAAAAACTGAACTGCTCTAATAACGTAATTCTTTCGCTTTCATTTCCAAAAAGCGTCATTGTTGAGTTGTGACATGGTTGTCACGCGGTGGCGCTCGAGGCCTGAGTAAGAGACTCAATAGATGAGCCAAAGATAATGAATGGAGAAGATGAATCACTCTGATGCGAAAAAAATGACCTGTTTACCTATCACCAAAAGAGGTGAAAAATATATATATTATGGAAAAAACACGTTTTTAAGTGTTTCTATGTAAATATTTAGGTATCTCTTATTCATAAGAAATAATCTTCAAAATAAAACTGCCTAATCATTTTGATTTGTCTGGTGTCCTCTGTAGTGATCCTGAAACACATGTTAGTTACAAATGGATCCTGCTGTGATGTCACAACAGGATAACGTGGATCCATGTGGCCACCCATTTACTCTGGAGTGGTTGATTTCAGCTGATCCTAGCTCTCTGAGAGGGTGGGTGTTTGTATAGGGAGGACAGGGAACAGGGATTTTCAGAATGAGTGTGTGAGGACTATGAGGTGCTTCTGGACTATAAAGGCATACTAATTATTTTGAATAGACTGTAACATTAATATATCAAACTGGGACGTACAGGAAACTCCAAGCACGTAACTGCATTGGATTTTTTCCCCAGAATATATACACAGTAAAATTAAAAAAAAAACATTTCTTGCTAATGTTCTGTACCACATATTTCTTCACAATGTACCAAGTATTATACATTTTTACTTAATCCCAATTTTTATGTGGTTTTGCTGTGTATTTAATTTGTATTCATTCTTGCCTTGATCATTTGTGGAATTACGTATAATAAGGTATGCGTAGTCTAGTTCGCTGCTAAAAACAGTTCTGTTATGTATTCTGTGGTTTTTGTTTAGCCTTCTAAAGTATTTTTTTTTCTAAAAATAACCCTTGATGACTTCACCAGGGTTTGTGCTTGAGTGTTTATAACTTAACTCGCTTCTTTAACTTTATGAGAAAGGAGGCATTACAAACTGGAGGTGTAGGCATTGACCAGGCAGGGGGAGTCTAGTGAACACCAATGAATTCTGTTTTATAAAGTGAAACATCCAGGAGATTGGCTCATAGAGACGATTCTCTGCTGCTTCTGTTTCTTTAAGAAAGAAAGAAAGAAAGAAAAAAAGCTTTACATTACTGCTGTGTGAAATGGATGACGTACACCTTTACATTTCTTAAAATGTATAGAACCTTTTGTTACCATTGAGCTCAACAGTGGTATAAAACAGCATTGCCATGGTGACCAGTCTGGTGCAGACCTGCATGCTCCCATTTCGACGGGCCCCTTACAATTCTGTAAATTGAATAGGTTTATAGAAATCTACTTTAGAGTTTACACAATATCTCTCCATGTATTTTAATATCTACTGACCTAGACCAATGCACGTTTTGTAGCACTGAGGAAAAAAAACTATTGTTCATTTGTTTTATTACTGCTACTGCATCTGTTATGGAGACACAGAGAATTCAAAACTTAACAGAAATTATACTTGAGTTTGGTAAATTTCACCAAACTTAAAACAAAATTACATTCAAACCCTAATTATCATTTGATTGAATCCATTATCTGGAAATACATAGTAAGCCTAATTTTATACAGAACTAATTTTCTTTAGCCCTTGCCTTGACTTGTTTATTTATTATGTTTAATATTTTGTACTTATGTCAATGTCAATGTATAACCTTTTTTTTTTTTACATCTAATGAAGAACATTATTTCTACATTGATAAAAGAAAATAATTGAAACAACTTTGTTGAATTGCTTCAATTGGTAACCCCTAAATGGATTAACTAACTGGAACACAGTAACTCAAATTTATTTTAGTTTAATTTCAATGTCTCTCAGAAAAGACCAAAAAATAATAATGTGTAATAAGCCATAATTTGTACCGACTTGGATAATGTCTAGAAATGTGTTTCTTGTTAGACATTTAGACAGTTGTACCGTAATTAGACACAAAACTATAATGCGATAAGAAATTGCATATTGCCTTATTAGAGACTAAATATACTGTAATTAGAAACCAGTTAAGTTAAAAAAAATGCCACAAAAGACAAAGCCTTAATTTATTTCCTATTAAAGGAGAGAAACGCTAAATTAGACTGAAATAAGAAACCGCATATTGCCATATCCATCCTGAATGTGGTCTAATTAAAAAAACTAAAGTTACCCCAACTTATTTAAATTCAATAGGAAACACCTAAATGAATTATTTTCATTAAAATTAAATGTTGAAATTGGAATAACTCAAATTCATTCAGTTAGTTTCAATGAACTTAATTCTAATGGCATCTTATTAGTGCATCTGTGATCTTGTAGTGTGTTAGGACCTTAAATCTTGCTCGGAATTGAAGTTTTCCGAACGGTCGCGGGAAAAAGGCTCAGAGTGGGCGCTCTTCCCGCGGCCACCCTGCTCGGCGGTGCTGATGAGAGGATTTGAGCGGCTCCTTGCAGCAGGCCCCGCCCCCCGCGGACACTGATGCAGGTTCACGCTCCTCCGCCGCGTCTCTGCTGCTCCTCCGCTTCTGTTTCAGAGGAAACCTGCAGCCTCTCCGGAGCGGCTCGGACTTACAACTCACCATCTGTTCACCCGCACTGACTTTGCTTTATAAAGGGACGCTCTTTTTTCTAAAACACTCTCAAACTGGTTCTTTTGCGGTTGTTTTCCTTTTCTTTAATTTGTGTTTGTTTCACGTTTCTCCAATGAATTTGACTGTAGTCTCTTCCCAAAAAGTCGTAGTAGTCCGTTCTTCCGAATGCTTCGCCCGCCGTTCTCGCTCCGCATGTGGGCTCAGACACTGATCTACGGGAGAAGGTTGCATCGGGATTTATAGATTTTTTTTTCTCTGTGTGTTTTAAGAAATTCCTCTTTCATCTTTAGGAAGCACGTCCACGTTTTTTTGTCTTTCTTTCCTCACAATGGCTGACGCAAACGCTGAATGCAACATCAAGGTGTTGTGTCGTTTTCGTCCACTGAACAAGTCCGAAATTATCCGTGGAGATAAGTTCATCCCCGTATTTCAAGGAGAGGACACTGTCATCTTTGGGGTAAGTTATTTCTAAAGATCCCTTTCCCTTTTGTCATCGTCCGTGTAGTCGGTAAAACGCTAACGCTAGGGGCTACACTTTTCCTCTTTATCCAGAAATATTGGCCAGACTGGGGGCTGAAAGCATCCTGACAGGGATCAAACTGCCTTATCGATATTCTGATGATCAGTGTGTTGCGTAATGCGTTTGAAGCTGTCTGGAACCTGCCATTTAAACTCGGGGTTTTTCAGAAAAAAAAATATAAATTGATAAGCAGCCACTCCTGTCATGTTTTATATGATTCAGAAGTATCTTCATTGTCTTTTTGAAATTCATCTCAAAGTCACTGACCTCCACAAAGATCACCTTTGTGATTACAATAAAAAAAAAGAACTCAATTTTTGAAAAAGCGTCTGGACCCCACCTTTATGATCCCACACTGTTCCTTATTATCTGTAGTAGTATATATTTGCTTGGGTTTGGTGTGTTTCCTACATCAAGGAAAAAAAAACATTGTGCAGGATTGATTGATGTCATTGACATGTCTTGTATCCAGTCTTTAATGCACCATTCATTGAATGAATTACCAGGTGCTGAAAATGTAAGGAGGGTCTTAAATATGCTCTGTGGCTTGCTTCTGTCCGGTAAATGGGGTTTAGGCTTTGTCTCAGTACAAATAGATTAGCTGCTGTTGGTTACTATGACTGCTTTGGACCAGCAATGAAAAATGAACTAAGCGATAAAAATATTTGTTAAATTGACAGATGCCTGTCTGAGGCTGTTGTTAACAGCAGTCACGCTGTAGCAGAATCACCGGCCTGCAGGGGAAAGATAGAGAGCTTAAAAATGCAAACAATGTTCCCCTTGTTTAAATGTAAAGCACATCTGGGCCAAGGCAAACCAACACATGCACGCATGCATGCACATAGGCACGCACACACACATGCACACGGGGAGTGAAATCCACACCCATTTGGCCTGAGGGTTGACTTCAAGAGGTGTTGAAAATCAGAAAATCACACACACACACACACACACACACACACAATGAAATGTATGCAGTGTTGTTGAGGTGGAATTTTTCTTCTTCCTTGAATCATTTAATGAAAATGATTTGCTGTTGACCCACGATTGGCTGGCGACCATCTGGGGTGTATCCCTGCCTCTCGCCTTAACGCGCTGGGATAGGCTCCAGCAGACCCCTGCGACCCCGAAAGGGAATAAGCGGGATAGACAATGGATGGATGGATGGATTTGCTGTTGATGCCAGTGCTTCTGGTAAAGTGATGGTTTGGGCTCCAGGCTGTGGTGCGTCAGAATGAGGAAACGCACGCTGGACATGACAGCTGGAAACTGTGTGTGCTCAAATGAAGTGAAATCATATTACAAATTAAGCTACTGTGTTCTGTCACTATAAAAGGAAAACCTATACGCTGCACTGCTGTTTCGTTTTTTTCCTTCCAATGGTGGCAGGAGCCTTCAAAACTGATCAAAACAGAAACAAGCAGTTCTGCACTTATATTCTCAGTCACTACATGTACTAACCACTCCTCAGTTTTCCTCTGTTAAGATGACTGTGTAATCACAAATGCACGGGCACAGATTTCATTCTTTGAGAATGTAATTACTTTGCAGGCGTGCACGCTGCGTAGCCTTTTAAAGGTGTGCAAATATATTCTGAGTGTGTTTGTCTTTTGTTTTTTTCCCCCCTCCTTTGCAGCTCTGGAATACTCTAAAAGGAAGTTGTAAAAAAAAATGTTTCTCCTGAGAGTTGAAATGCTGCCGCAGTCAGATTAGATCAGGATTTAGACCATCAGGCCAACAGGCGAGCAGGCACGCTGCAGGGAACCTGTAGGGACAACTAAGCAATAGCAGTCTGATGGTGGCTAAAAACAATTCACATCTGGACAGTGCTGATGGCCCCACATTTGTCTGCTTCAGGAAGGCTCCTTCCAGAACTTGTTAACTGACAGAGGCAGTGATTTGGGTCGTTGAATGATGGTTCGGCAGCATTCGGGTGGCAGGCAGGAGGAGAGTCGTCGAGATTAAAGATCGGGAAAGATTGTGTGTTGTTGTGCTGTGAATTGATGAGGGAGCCTCAAAACATTAGGAAGTGTTGAAGTGTGACTGACACGTAACGTTTGCCTTTTAGGCATGAGCCTGAGTTTCAATAGAGACATCTGTCAATATAAAGCTTACATTAGCTGTGAAAAAAGCAAATTGACATGTCAGAAGCAAGCAACATATTAATGAATGGGGAGAAAAAAAACAAGACGAAAAACAATTTTGTTCTTAAAGTACCCAGTTTTGATGAATTATTTTTTATTCCAATGCAACACATGTACACTTATATTAATTCTAAAAAGAATGACTTCAAACACAATTCTGGAACCTACCAATTATTTCTGATGAGGGATTAGCTTCAGTATTTCCATGGTTCTGGTGGAACAACCACATACTTCATCCGAGACTTCCCTTTTCTGTTCATCAGTCATCGTTTACTGCCGACAAGCAACCTGAGACACGGGAATGGGGCTGGAATTCCACACGGACTCGTTGCTCTAATGCAACTATAACAGCTACAGCTTGCTCAACTGTGATTGGTCCAAACGACTCAGATTGCAAATGGACTCTGGAATTGTTTCTGGCCTGAAAATGATTGCCCATGCGTTCACATGCAGATTCCATACGTTCACATGCATTTCGCAGAGTGACCGCTGTTGCCACTCTGCATCATTGGGATAATAGCCTTGATTTCCCCAAAATCCATCAAGTAAGTTTTTTAGTAGAATGTGACTGAGAGACAGTGAAATTAGTCTAAAGGCAGGAAAAAGCATGTGACCTCTAGTAGAAAGATGGAAGGGTCATAACTATAGATAATAATAGTTGACCGGAAGCTTTCTATCGTTGGTTTCTGTAAATTGCTACTAAAAAGTTAATAAATCTTTGAATGTTTAATTGAGCAAGGCTGAAATTTATAGTGCACAATGTCAACTTTTTGATATGTGAGAGAATGTTTCTCTTTTCTCTTCTTTCAATAGATGCAAAGTCTCACTTATAAGGAGATCATTATTATTATTATTTTCTTTGCACTGTAGTATTATGATCTAATATAGGTGTTAGTTAGCGTACAGCTGCCCACACAGAGAAGCGTGTTTGGAGTTGTTGTTATTTTGTCCATCTGATGAGGATAAATGTCAGGTAGCCAAGTACCAATATGCGTGGAATGTTAAGTCCTGGGGGAAAATATCAGCCTCTTTATCTGCTAAATTAGCTCAATAAATCCACCGTTTAAGGACTAATTTGGGCTGCTTGCTGTTTGATGCTGGGAACAGTGGGCAGGGACTGTGCTATGTGTTTATTACAACTTTTTTATAGAAGGACTGTGGGTTCAGTTATGTACATTCCCTTTTAAATGACACAATGTGATTTAATTTATTGCTAAAAATCAAGTACGTTAGGTAAGCAAATGGAAACTCTGCAGACAAACCTGAGTAGAAAAGACTCAGTTTGCTCAGACTTGACTCAGGCATCACTTTAGTGGCTTGAGCTTTGATTCACATTAGAAGATATTGAAGATTTGGGACTTCTCTACATCCACAGAAGGTCTCCTACGAAGTGTCTACTCGAATCAGTAAAAGTTCCCTCTGATGTGTGGTGCAGCTGCGGCTACACTAGTGCACCTATAGTGGCAGCAGCTGTCGGTGCACATCCCGAACCTGGAGAGTGAGGATTCTCCTCTGTCCCTTCAAGCACTTTCATACATTGTTGCTACACCATTTCGTCCCAGGAGTCATTTTAATGACAGAGGCAGTATGTTCCACCTGTGTGTCACATGTCCTTTTTTTTCATATTACACACACACACACACACACACCTTTGGTGCTGTTTGGCTGTGTGACAATAATAACCATACACACAGCCCGTACTGCCCCAAGGCATGGCCTTTTGTGTTTGTTCCACAGTGGACTGACACAGCTGTCTATAGTATTTCACTGTCTGGAATAATGCGCCGTCACAGGGGCCAGATTGTCCCTCCTAATCTTCTGGCAGGCGAATAAGAGTGCCACGATGATTCACGCTTCGGATTCTGTACTATGAATAAATAAGTGATGGTGGCCAGCTCGGAGGCAGCAAGATATGATATTTTTTTCCCTCTTTCTTGCCTTGGGGCTATGACAAATACGGTAGATAACACACGCTGGTGCAATATGAGCTATACACTGTCTACATGCTCATCAAATGGATCGTGTGCGTTTGTGCATTATAGCAGTGGCTATATATGAAGATTAGTTTGATGATAAGACAATATTATAGTAGCAATTTACTCAATCACTTTATGAATGTTTGTTGTCACATCCTTCTATTAGGAGGATAAATAACATCAATATATCCCTTTATCCTAAATGGAATCATTTTATGGTTCGTTGGCTGCTATTGTTGCAGACTCTTGTTGTGATTAGATTTTAAGGACAAGCTTGGGTTGAGCTTATCTTAATAGGGAATGAGAGATGATGATGGTCCATCCATTTAGCCTCAAATCACCACAGTGTATTTATTCTGCATTGTCTTTTAAGCTATAGGTCATGTTGCCTCTGAAACAGCAGGTCCTGTTTGTTTAGAAGCAACGCTTTCTGTTATTAGAGGAAGGAGAAACTAATTGAGTTCCTGGACAAAAATACTAACTAAACAACCCAACTTATTGTTTGTCACCAAACTTTAAGCAACTACCCTTAGAGATTCAACTTCGGGGTGAGTGTGTGTGTGTCTGTGTGTGTGTGCGTTTTGCGTAAGCTGACACAATGTGTTGAGTGAGTTCAATTGAACTGTGGGCTTTAAAGAACTATTGATTCCCTATTTTCAGCGCACCATTTATAATTCTATAGATTAGCTATCCCTGCCTGTAGTTGCCTTGTGTTGACTATAGTTCTCCTGGGTGTGAAAGGCTGATATAGTCGCAGCTGCTTGTTTACATTTGTTTTTTTAGGTAGAATAAAGGATTAGCAGGGTCTTATGTAAAGGCTGGCAGGGATGTGTTATGCGCCAAATCTCTCCATTCTCGTTTGGGCTTTGTTCATTCCACAAGAATTGTGCATTTGTTGGAATAGAGATAATGGTGTGTGCCTTTGTGGGAGAAGAGAAGCGTGGAATGGTCTTACAGATCAATGGATCCTTCATCGCAGGCCACTTCCAAGGATGTCTGCTTGTTGGATTTCGTTTCTTCATTCTCACTCGCCTGGGAGCTGATTGTCTTTTCTTCTCCTTTATCGATTAGATTGAAAATAGGAGGGAAACAAACTGTTGACTCTGCATCTAGATGCCTTGTACCTTTTGGTATTTATAGCTCTATTTTTTTTTTATCTGCAATGGGTGTATCTGTCTACAAAAAGTATCAGAAATGGAGGTCCAAAGGACTCCCTTCACCCACACGTAAGTGCTCTAATTCTATCACTGTGGGGCACATGCCTTATTCAATCAGGAAGTGTAATGGGATTGCTGTACAGTATAGGGTCAAAGATCTGCACTTTTATTTCTCCCATTTGGATGCTCAGACCTCATCTTCTCTTTCTCTGTCTGTCAAAAAGAAGCTGTATTTTTTTCCCCAACGTCTCACCGTATTTCATGGTGTAATGATTCTGCTGCTCATTTCCCCATGACTCAGCAAGCAGCAGTTTTTGGGAAGATGTGAAGAAAAAGAGGCTCAGTCGCGTCTGTTGACTCATTAAGTTTGACAGGGGCCTTCTCCAGCAGGGTTTAGTGGTGTCACGGTCCTACCAGTCAGGAGCCTGAATATTACAGGACCATTTGACTTGGGTGAGGCTTGCAGCCAAAGGTGTGGGCATCTGCAAAAATTAGGAACTCAAAAGACTCATTGTGACACATTTCAGGGGAGAAATCGATATGCTAATCATTGCCGCGTTGTGGCTAACTTGTCCTAATCTGTCCACCCACGGTCTATTATAATAAGGCCTTCCTGCTCCCTCTCTCGTTTCCTTAATATAAATATTAGACTGACATCAGTTTCATGAGCGGCCACACTCTGCAGGATATTAGCTGCCAGATCCTTGAGCTGCTCTTTATTTTTACTCCGTGTCCATGCGTGCCAGGGTTAGATAAGCCAGCGCCGATCCGTCAACACATTTCCTGCCCATTCCTCCTCCCCGCATGACGGAAGCAGGCGCTGACTAGTGACTACCAGGCACTCAGCCTCAGGGAGCATTAATGGAGCATCCTCTCTCCTCATTAGCCACGGCGCCCGCCCAGGACGCCGCCTCGTCCCCGTTTCTGTCCCCGCTGCGGGGCGGCACGCCGCAGCCGAAGGCACATGCTGGTGCACGTGTTTCGCACATGCCAAGACCCCCAGAGCAGTCGGTGCCATATTAGCCCGCTAACGGCACAGCGAGGAAATCCCAGGGAGAGGAAATGAGACATGCCTGCCTCCCGTGTGCCCAGAGCTTCTGCTGCCGTCAATTAATCACAGTTCAGTTTATCGAACTGACACTCGAGAGGACTGACATCGTCTATAGGTCACCGATTTCAATCGCTTTCTCAGGGGAACCAAGCTTTCGAGCACATTCTACTCTGCCGTTTTATTTTTATCCAGGTTAATCCAATTTACCTGGATTTTAGATAACCATACTACAATACACAACTACAATACACAGCAGACTTGAGGGGAAAAGACTTGGCAAACATGCATTTCAAGCTTATTTTAATCTTTGCATGGCCCAGGATAGTAAAAATAATTGAAAAAAAGACCTCTCCAGGCTACATGCGCCATGATGCAGCCTTTTCGTGGCTCCCAGTAGGTGAATCTGTAATCACAACAGACTCTCATCCTCAGCTGTTTTACTCCACTATCTCGCACAGTTTCTAATTAATTCCATTTCACCGAATCTTTTAATGCCAAGTCTTTTATTATACAAATAACCACGCCGTGCAGCTTTGTCATTAGTTGCAGCTGAATTACAAAGAGGAAAAACTGCGTTGTTGATTTGTACAGCAAATTTGAATCGTTTCTCAGGACTGGTTGCCGGCTTCCTTCATTTTCCACCCAGCTATTCCCCAATAGCTTCGATGGGTTTAATCAGTGCCGCCAGCGTACAAAAGTTAATAGAAATGCGTGCTTAATGCTGATACCTTTCAATGGCTTCTTCCATCATGTTGTCTAATTTATTATTCATCCTCTGCCACATGTGGTCATTAGCAGCCCTCTAACTACTAATGGCGTGACACAGCTCGTTGGCATATTGGTTGGATTACTGCATGTGTCTTCCTCTCGGCATCAGCCCTTTCAAAGGATCCGTCACACTGTCTAGGCCCCGGATTTACAGTTAATTGGACCAGGACCATTTAAAAAAAACACACACATTTTTCACTATTTCAATTAAGTACAGAGCTAGAGAAACGTCTGCATTTTTTTTTCCAATACAAGTTGCTGGCTTCAACTTTTCATTGGAGAATTACTTCTTGGCCATATTCAGTCGATGCATTTGGCTCACAGGATTATGTTTTAATTTAATTACGGCTAGAGGAGGACCAATGGATGAGAGCTTTCTCAATGCGTTACTGAGAAAGTGTGGGGTTTACTGCAATTTTTGGTGGACTATCCCCTTCATCATAAGCACAATATACTTTATTTTATACTATATGATATTGTTTAGATAAAACTGGTGATGAATAGCTTCCATTGCCACTATGTGGTAAGTGTTGACCAGAGACCTTTATACTCACATCCAGTTATATTAGCATCCAGCAGCGTGCTTCTTTTTTTTTTTTTTTCTGCAAAAGCAGGATGCCTTTTGTGGTAGACACTAAATGCATTTGGCTTTTTTTTCCCCCTCGTTGCACCGGGGCGACGTTGACAGAGACAAAGCTGCCGTCAGGCGTAATCGTGTAGCCTATATGAATTAATTTGAACGGCATTGACTTATATGCAGGTTGAGCTGAAAGCAGGTGGCTCTCTGAGGGAAATGCAAATAATGACTGCGAGCTCACGAAACCTTCGAGACTTCCTCTGACATCAAATACTCCCTTTGAGCCGGAGCACGGCTGATAGCCGGGCACGCCGGCTGTCTGGGGTTGTGATCCAAGCTGCAGGCTGAGGTCACGCAAACCTCATTTCGTTTTCAAGGTTCATTTCTCTTTCTTTTGGTAGGATTTCTATTAAGCGGTAAATAATTGGGAGAGGTGTAAATGCTGATTGTCAAATCAAACATGACAAGCACTGGGAACGTCAAAGTGCCACGTATGATTATGAGGAGATGTCTTCATCTCTGTGCTTTTCTTTCCCTTCCTGCTTCTCTCTGTATGTGCATAGTATATTTGAACTGAGAACAATTTTGTGAGGTGTGGATATATAATATTTTAATCAACACTTTACTGATAAATATAACCCCGTTGATGTAATAAAGCCTTTTTTCTCATTTGACAATATTTTCCAATGCTCTCAAAGGTTACATGATGTTTAAACACATAAGTTATTCTGAATGAAATAGTCAACAATTATCACAATTTAGCTGGAAAAAAAAAGCAATCTCACATCAAGGTTATTTCTGGAGAACTTAATCTTGTCACACAATCTCGATCAACAGATGGAGCGTTCTCAGTTCTCATGGGTGGTAAACATTCAAATTACCATCGTTTTCACAGCTGTTGACAAATGAAAGCCGGTCTGCTCAATAAGTCAATTGTCTAATCGATCAATCAATCAGACTTCATTCATCACATGAGGTCACTGTGTAATTGCAAACGTCTTCCGGTCATTTCCTTCGGCTGAGCGGTAGGATAACCAAAGCATAAATAAATAAATAAATAAATAAATGCTAGTATAGAGAAATGCTCAATTGGAAAAAAAATGAATAATTGAAAAAAGCTGCATAGCATCTGTGTGTGTGTGTGTGTGTGTGTGTGTGTGTGTGTGTGTGTGTGTGTGTGTGATGTGATGTGATGGGGGTATCCTTCACTCAGCCCAATTAGTGCTGCGCTTGCACTTCACTATGAAACAGTTAAACCGTCGGATAGTTTTATGATAAACATAAAACTAAGATTAAAACAATGGGCATACATTTCTCTTAATTTTCTATTTAAGAAAAAGCAAGTAAGTATCATTTATTAATGAGGGACCATTGAGAGCAGATCAAAGTGCTTTACGAGAAATCTAAGTAAAGTAGATGCAAAGCAGTGCATTGACAAATAAAACCCTTTGAAATATATAAAACTACAAGTGCTGTGAACTCACTATAAAAAGCAATGTGAGGTAACTATAAAACTACCAGAAAAATCATGAATGGATAATGGCCAGCTTAAAGAGGTGAGCTTTCAGCTGCTTTTTAAAAGCATCGGTAGAGAACGCTGATCGAATGTGCGAAGGAAGTCACCACAGAGTCAGAGCCATAACTTTAAAGGTCCGATCACCTTTTGTCTTAAGACAGCTGCCAACGACAGATAGTGAGATAGTGATCAGAGGATCTAACGACACGCTGCTGAGGGAAGAATGGAGAAAGTATAAATCAGTTCCTCAGGGAATTTTTTTTAGGATTGTTACGGCCTAAAATGAGCCTTAAAATAAGCTCTTCTTTTGCTTTTTAGGATTTTGTTGAGATTACATTATGGGAGGAAGTAATTTCCCCTTTTTGTAAATAAAATTGAGTAACATTTTGAATATTGAGTTGTATGTTTTCTTTCTTTCTGTTTCTTTCTTGTTGTAGTGTTATACCTGGCAACAAGTGCCATGGACTATTGTATGCAAATAAGCACCACAACATGATCTTTTTTAACCTGTTTAAAATAAATTGGAAAACAATCAGAAAGCAGGGAAATGTTGATAATTGAGAATCAAGTACATTTTTTAACAATGATGTTGGTAAAATATCAACAGGGACTGAAAAAGATTTGATACTACCCACCAGATTGATAACGTTTTGCAGGGAAATAGGGAAGAAGCAGTCCAAGATTAAAGGCTGAGTTGAATAAGTAAGAGAAGTAGTGGAGGCAGAATGAATGTTCGCCCCGACATCTCTAATCTAAAAGAAAGGTGAAAATCACTGCAATGCGTTTGTGAAGAAAAATGGCACATCAGGAGGTGCAAGGCTAACATTGTTGTTGATGGTGTCAACAGCACTTTAGGGTTGCATTTATTGGACCTTTTTAGTTTTTAGAATAAGAAACTCTTGCATCTTTAACCATGCTGTTAAACTCTGTTAAAATGTGTTTATAACAGAAAGAGTGAACTTAGAGCAGTGTTTTTCAACCACTATGTGCTGGGAGATATTGTCAGGTGTGCCGAGACAAGAGAATTAGTGACGCATGGACGCAGCGGCAGGTGGCGTTGACGGTTAGAAGGGCGATGGTGAAAGTGATGGATAAGATTTTGAAGAGGAAAAATGCTGGTTCTGAACTGGACCCAGATGAAGGCCCTAGTATGAGCGGAGGTCTAAAGAAAGCAACGGCGGTGGTGACAGTGACGTTTCTGGTGCAAGGAAATACAATGTAAGCTATTTTCACTTAGATTTACTTTTACAGGAGATGCAACGGCACCGATTCCGTTGTGCTTGGTATGTGGTGAAAAGGTCTCCAACAGTGTTATGGTCCCGAGATACGAAACATCCTTCACTTCAAAGCAAAAATGTTGAGTATTTTATTTTACTGCGTGAACACACAGAGAAACAGGTGACTTACATGAGAAAAACTGTAAAGGTAAATGTATTGTGAGATGCTCGGACTATTGTACATGAGATGCTCGGACTATTGTACATGAGATGCTCGGACTATTGTACATGAGATGCTCGGACCAGTGTATATGAGATGCTCGGACCATTGTTAAATGAGATGCTCGGACCATTGTACATGAGATGTTCGGACCATTGTTAAATGAGATGCTCGGACCATTGTACATGAGATGTTCGGACCATTGTTAAATGAGATGCTCGGACCATTGTACATGAGATGTTCGGACCATTGTTAAATGAGATGCTTGGACCATTGTTAAATGAGATGCTTGGACGATTGTAAATGAGATGCTAGGACCATTGTAAATAAGATGCTAGGACCATTGTAAATGAGATGCTAGGGCCATTGTTAAATGAGATGCTAGGTCCATTGTTAAATGAGATGCTCGGACCATTGTAAATGAGATGCTCGGACCATTGTAAATGAGATGCTTGAACCATTGTAAATAAGATGCTAGGACCATTGTAAATGAGATGCTCAGACCATTGTAAATAAGATGCTAGGACCATTGTAAATGAGATGCTCGGACCATTGTAAATAAGATGCTAGGACCATTGTAAATAAGATGCTCGGACCATTGTAAATGAGATGCTTGGACCATTGTAAATGAGATGCTTGGACCATTGTAAATAAGATGCTAGGACCATTGTAAATGAGATGCTTGAACCATTGTAAATAAGATGCTAGGACCATTGTAAATGAGATGCTCAGACCATTGTAAATGAGATGCTAGTACCATTGTAAATGAGATGCTAGGACCATTGTAAATGAGATGCTTGAACCATTGTAAATAAGATGCTAGGACCATTGTAAATAAGATGCTAGGACCACTGTACATGAGATGCTAGGACTATTGTTAAATGAGATGCTAGGACTCGAAATGGCTAAAGAAATAAAAAAAAGTCCCACTCTCAAGCTGAGTTTTGCTGATCTACCTTTAGACAGCAAAGCTATTTTGACATTGCTCCATTTTCCACAACATATCTGTGTGAGGTGAGCTATTCAAGCCTGACTGCTGTAAAAACTAAAAACAGAGAGAGACTGAGAGCTGGGTGTGTGTGTGTGTGTGTTTCATGGATTCCTGCCAGGATATCAGCTGTGTTCATTTTTTTTTTTACCTTTCTGCTTATAATATTCATTTTCAAGAAGTTATAACGTCATTCTTCAATTTAATTTCTTTTGACAGTTACGCTGGAAACAACAAATTGAGTCACTTACCCAGGTGGATGAATTGGCTGAGGTAACGAGTCTTGTTTTACATTGAGCTGCATTATTAAAACATTGGACCAGATAAACAACGTTATAATGCACTTTGCTAAAAAGCTGTAGAACTTGCTTTTAATGATGAAAGAGGAGTGTATATGTTTACTTGGCTAAAAACGTGCTTTAAAAATGGGTTGAACAAAACGCATTTACAGCAACATATTCCTCCTCAGTGAAAATATAATCCATATTTAAACCAAGTGTTCTATAAAGCAAGCGATTCAAGATTTTGGTAAACAAACTCATTTATCCTGTAAGTAGTACTTATGACCGGAGCTGCTGCAAAATATGAAATATCAAATACATTTAAATCAAGAAAGAAACATAAATAAAAAAGACAGCTTTGAGTGCTCGATATGCTCTGAGAAATGACACATTAAGAAACGGACATTTCTGTGTGTTTATTGCTGGGGTTTTTCTATCTGTGTCTGTCATTCCTATAATTTCCTGGCAGCTCTCTCGGTTAATCTGCACCAGTCCACATTCCTGCTATCAGATTCTCACTGTCCTCAATTGGATGCTGCTGTGCCTCAAAACCTTCTTTTCTCTCAAGGCCAAACCATCTCTTCACCCCCCCCCCCCTCCTCTCCCATCCTTCTAAATTATGCAGAGTATTCCAATTTGATAAGGGACTAATTGCTCCACTTCAACGTGTGGATCTTTTAGAAACATCTTGGAGCAGGAAAATAAGTGAAAACATAGCCAGAAGTAGTGATTCAAGCTAACACAGACTGTCTGAAGCGCAAGCACCTTAATTAAAAATATGGAAGATTAGGTTGCCACACTAACGGCAAATTTTACACATTCATCCAATTGTTCATTACGACTAATTCATTACTCGACCAACACTGTGAACACACTGGATAATGATTCATGTTACAGCTAACTGCAGGAGTGACAGAAGTAGATGAATTCCACAAAAAACATGTGGGTAATGGTAATGAAATACACGTGTTTGCTTTCTTTTAAGTCTAACTAGGTTGTTATGCACCATAAAACCATGCACGTGTTTATAACTAGACCTAAATAAGGCCCATTTAAGTATCTTGCCCAACACTTTGACAAATTGACCGGAGGAGCCAGGAATCGAACTGCTGATCTTTGACTGTGCAACCTCCTGAACCACAGCTGCCCCTGTTACTTTATGTTTAAGTAAGCCACACCAGGCCACAGGCTACAGTGGTTTACAAAGCCCAGTTTCTATGATGATATGAATGATTTGTGCAAAAGTTATAGGCTAAAACATAAAGTTTATTGTTGTAGCACCACCATCTGACTGATGGGGGTCAGGTTTTTTTGGCAGCACTACTACACAACTTCCAATTGATGGGTAATATCCCATGTCTTCACTAATTTGCAACTCAAGAAGTTAAAGAATAATAGATGTGCACAAAAACAACGGGCTGGAACCCCTAATTAATATATTTCAACAATGTGATGTTGGGTAGTAACCTAAACTTCACCAAGCCAGAGATGAATAGCTACAGAAATTGCTCTGATAAGTACAAGATAGCTGGGAGACAACACAATATAATACCGTTGCAATTGCATCTCAGCATTATCGTCACTGTACAACGGAGGCAGTGAGAGCTGCTGTGCCCTGGAGGCACTGTACCCGTCGACTCCGCTCAGTCTCCAGCAAAGTGAATTAGGAAATACAGTAATGCTATGTAATATTGTGTGACTGGGTCGTTTGCAGTGGCGAGGGCTGTTCTGTTATTGAGAGAACCGCTAATGATGCTGTTATCCAGGGCTTGGAGCTTGATTAGCTTGACGGATGGAGCAGACATTACCAGCCTGAACCGCTCTCTGCTGTCAGCCTCACTGGGCTCCTATGTGAGGAGAGAGGGGAGTGTCGATGAGTTCGTAGGGGCAGAAAGATACAGAGGCTGGCAGAGCATGCACGTGCACGCACACAGTCTGATAAGGAAAGCACAACCCTTCCTCCTCTTCTGCCCTCATTCAAGCTTACACACCAATAGCAAACCACTGCGAGGGAGCCGTGGAGCAGAAAAACTGAGCAGCGACCTCCCTGCCTGACAGTCAGCCCACCAATTTGTAGGAGGAGGAGAACACATGTCTAATCTTCTTATCATCTGATCCAGTTCTCGCTTTAAAATATTTTCCTTTATGTCTCCAGGATAGTGGGAGGAACGCTGTGGTGCGAAACTCGATAGAGAGGAAGAATGTGACAAGAGCTAAAACCTCCCTGAACTGCAGACAAATATGCATATGTGTGTGTCTGGGTCGGAATGTTTTGTTCCTTCTAACACCTGCTAACTAACAGTGTTCCTTCTCATCAAGTATTGTCAGTTACAAAATGTTCCCCATATGCTCAGGCTGCTATTTATGTCTGAAACTTTTCTTGTTGATATTAATGCTGCATGCCCTTAGAGACACACTTCACCAGAAAAATGTCAGCGCTGGTCGGCTGTTCAAACTTTTAAATTGACAGTTTTGAGGAAAGTGACCTTTTGTGGCCATGTGAGTAATGTCTGTTGTCTGTCAGAGGTGAAATGTCGTGTGATGAGGTTGTCGAAGCGCTGCAAACAGGGGCGAAGTTGGGGTGGATGGTTGGAACATTTAGACCTTCACACAGGGGACAGTCAAGGTTCTGTGATCGTACTGTAGATGTGATGCGTATTTTTGTGTGTATTTTTTAATTTTCAAAGTTAAATTTACAAACTCCAGCTCATTTGAGTCAATAACGAACTGTGTCGACGTAACCTTGAGCATGTTTATGCCCATTGAAAGCCATTTGAAACGCATTTTCGGATCCTACTCTATTTTATCAGGCTTTTAAACTGCAGCTGTTGATTTGAAAGTGCAGTTTTTCCTTTTTACTATTCCCCTGGTTTCTACTAGGGAATTTGCCAGAGCCCCCCCCCCCATCCATTTTCTATACACGTTTATTCCTCACCAGGGTCACGGGGGACTGCTGGAGCCAATTTCAGCAAAACTTCTTGGCAAGAGGCAGGGATCCACCTCGGACAGGGCACACACACACACCACATCTTACACTTACATCTTGGGCAATCTGAGAGAACATGGAGAAAACCCACTCAGACACGGGGAGAACATCAAACTCCACGCAGAAAGGTCCCAGCCCAAGGACTTAAAGCTGCAATCGTCTTGCTGTGAGGAAACAGTGCTATAATTGAAAGGTTTAGGCCCTTAGACCCAATGTGTTTATCTGCAAAATAAATGTACATGTCTGTGTGTGTGAATGTATGCAGCTGAAGAGGTGTAATTTATATGGGCTGCTGGTTAAATTATTCCTAGTTTTAAGAATAAGGACAACATTTCAGGGTTAAATTTCAGAACAGTTCTGTATATTTGGTTGTTGGTTTAAAGATTTAACTCAGTGAATATGGAAAATACTATGGTAGTTTAGTTTTTAGGTACCAAAGGTGCTGAGAGGGAGTTTTTTTTTTAATCTGACATTGCACAAAACATAATCCAACAAAGTGAATGTTGTTGCCTACTGACATATTCCAGATTGTGATAATCCCTTGAAAATGTTTTCCCCTGTAGCCTTTTGGACATTGAAAATTGTAAAGTTTCACATCGTTTCATTTAGAAAAATTTGCGATATTATCACAAAACTGGCATTTAAATGCTTAAATTGTAGACTTATTATTCATTAATATTTGATATTTCTCTCTTGTTGTTTTTGACGGGGACCTTTTATGTGACCTTTTAGGTTAAGTTCCATGTGAACAGACGTATGTTTAGATCCGCTGTGTCTCACCAAAACGTGTGTCCTGCACCCCTGAAAAATCACATCAAGTCATCAAACATTTACATCTACATTTAAAGATGTGCATTATTTACATCCGTGTCTGCGAGGGAGCAGATGCATTCGGACATAAATGATTTAGCATGCATCTATTCCCTGTGTATGTGTGTGAGACGTACAGGCCCTCTGGTCCGTGCAGAGCAACTCTGGTCCCCAGGGTCTTAAACCCTGCTGTCGAGCAGCAGCACGCTGCTTAAATTCAACAACAGTCGCTGCAGCAATTCTTTATTTATTTCTTTTTTTTTTCCTTTTCTGACTCATGTCCACTTACTTCCTTGCATCCAGCTGATTGTCTTTCTTGTTTTATATTCTCTACCTATTCTGTTGTTCAAAAATCTTGAAGTACTTTATTGGCATGAAACAAGAGTTGGTGTTCATGCTGATTATATGTCTTGATTTTTTTTTTTTAACTCTCATCACGTCTCCTCACTTAATCTCTTCTTTCTTTTCTTTTTCCAGCTTGTTTCTGTTTTTTGCCTATCCTTCGTCATTCCTTCACAGTTTCTCTTGATTATTGCAGTTTTAAATCCTCTCTCTCACTCGTCTTTCGGTCTCAACCTCTCTCTCTCTCTCCCCTTGTAGCCCACCGCTTCTTTGTCTGCTGGCAGACAACACAGATTGCAGGCTGGACAGGGCATGTGGGTGTTAGACACCGTGCACAAAGGCGAGGAGAGCGAGACGGCGTCTGCATGTACAAGCATAATTAGGTGTATTATTTGCACATATGCATATTAACACGCACTCTGATTCCAACTGCAGCTCTCTGCACAAAACATGCAAGTAAATGAGAAGACGTTTGTGAAATTATACAAGCAGGAAAAACAAGTACGCGTGTGTATACTAGTGATTCTGAGAGATGAACATGGAGATAGAGAGAATCAGCACATTGTACATTACATTACATTATGCTATTATCATATTTTTGCAGCATGAGATTAGTACTTAACAGTGTAGCCAGCGAAACGAAACGATACAGTAGGAAAAGGGCTGCTTTTCCTTCAGCTTATATAACCGACTTGTTTTATTCACACCAATGCAGACCACGTCATGTTTCCCCCCTTTTCTTCTTTTACACTCTCTCATTCCCTGTTATCAACCATGATTTGCATGTGTGCTATGTAGTATTTAATATGGCTCATTGGGAATAGAGTCAGGCTTAATCAGTGTCGATGGGTAGATTGTTGAACCTGCAGCTGTGATTACTACACAGCACTTGAAAACAACAAATAAGCAGTTTGGCTTATTAAAAAAAAAGTGGAAAGGGAAATACACAGAAATGAATATAGGATTGTGACAAACTGTCTCCACCTTCTGCACACAAACAAATTATTTTATGCAGAGCCGGAGCTGTAAATTGGGAGATCATTGAGGTACTTCTCCCACTCACTCTGCTCCAGCACCGCCGGATGTTAAGGTAAATCTCTCGGGAGCGGCGCGAATTGCGTATTTTCCTCCCTTAGTGGCGGCTTTTCTTCATAAAAAATAGGTTGGAATAGTGACAGGAGAGAAACTTTATATCAAAAACCAAAGACTCTGGATGTCAGATCAATATAATCGTCTCCAAATGTCTACTTGTGGAATGGTGGGAACAAAATCAGAAATGATAAACTTCCATTTTCTTTAAAGTACTGTTCTTAATGCAGGGGATGTCAGTGCATCAGCAGGGAGCGAGCTGAAGTATTAGCAGCACGTTCTACCATGGCAACACACCAAGGGATCACAAACTGCTGGCTACAACTGTGTCTATTAAATTTCCCAAGTCTGTCTCATAAAGACATGTATAAAACATTGGATTTATATTTAATCATTAGTCAACACTTCCCAGCATCTATTATTATTGTGTTATTGATTTTAATTTGATTTATGGATCGTGGAGCACCAAATAAAAAATAAATAAATAAATAAATAAATTGCAATATAATGAAAGGAAAAAAAACAATCATTTATGATCATATAAACAATACAAGCTTTTACTGTGATAGAATACGACTTGAAAAGCAGCATATAAAAGAGCGAGAAGAGAGATTTGGCGTATGGCTCGTGGTGCTTGTGTCATCGAGGAGTCCGAAGCAGCGGGGCCCATATGTAACACCTGGAGCTGCTCACAAGATTAGAGGCGTATTCTGTCCCGCCTGCTGGTGCAAACATAATGACGCTTTAGAAGCTTCTCCCGGGCTGCATGGCTTTTACAGTATGTAAAGCCATGTACTGGATGAAATGCCATTTTCTTTATGGCGGCTTACGTAACAGGAAAAAATCCTAAGCACCGGTGGCTGGTGAGTGTGTGACACATTGATCAAAAATAGACATGACATGGCTCGTATGTAGAACAGCAGTCACTTTGTGTTTCTTTCTCTTCTTTCCCTTATGTCCAAGGAGTTTTATTCTCTAACTTTTGTCTTTCCTTTAACTCCCCCAGGGCGGGATGAGTAAAGCTTGTTCTGTCTTAAAAACAATGTGTTACCCACATAGGCTTGCTTCCTTGCACAGGAGAAAAAAACAGATTCAGACACATGGCAGGAACCTCTTACGCAACATGGCTCTCCCACTTCCTACCATAGACCATATGCTTCTCATTGATATTCCAATCCTGCTGATCTGTATGCCCTATATACATCTATATAAACCAAGCAAGCAGCTTTTATTGTTATTCATGATGGAGAAACATGTATCTATAGTCAGTTAGATGGGTTGAATATTCAAAACAACCTGCATGGTTGGTTTTCCTCACTTTTAATGTATCTGAGTTAAACCGCACTAAAGTGAACAGGTTAGTGACAGATCATAGTAGGCAGGATGAGCCGATGAGAAACTCTTTGTCCAGCTTACTGTAGCGGAGCGGCTGTGGCGAGTCTGCCACTAATCACAGGGTTGGCGGGTCGATTCCTCGCCTCCTCCATGGCCACGTGTCAACGTGTCCTTGAGAGCGAGATGCTGAGTCCCAAGTCGCTCCGGTTGTCAGGCTAGCGCCTTGGCTTGCGTGTGAACAGGTGAATGGGAGGCAAAATTATGACGTTTTTCGCTCCGACACTGGCAGGAAAAAAGCACTATATAAGTGCAGGGCATTTTCAGTTTTAAAAAACCATTCATCTCTCAAAATGTAAATTTTGTTTTTTTGTCATTTAAAAAGCCATTTTTACCAATTTTTTTCTCTTTTTTGTGCGATTTTTTTTTTGACCCAAAAAAGACAATACTTTTAAAATAACTAATCCGCCTGAAAAATACAACTCGTTGATGGCATGTGTTTTTAATCCTCATTAAAAACATTTTAGGTAGCAAATTTTAAGGCTTAGACCACAAATATGTGTTTCAATCGTGGAACAAACTAACGTAATTTATTTCACGGCAGCCATGTTGCTGTAAACTAGTAGGTAACCCAGGTGTGGCCAATGCTACTAATTAGCTTCTGTTTTATTTAGTGTGGCAGTAATCAGTACCATTGCTAACACCTGTGTTATTACTAATACTATTTCATGTCAGTGTGGCTGCTGCACCATGGAACTGCACATTTGCGACCTTCACGGTTCGATTCGTTGCGTTTTCTTCTTTTTTTTCTCCAAGAGACTGCTTAATACGGAGCCAGCTGGCCTTCTTTAACACTCTTACAGAACCTATGACGGGTCCCGTGACGAGCACTCGGGGACAAACGGTAATTAAAGATTTTCTCTCAACAGCCTTCGGTCCTCAGGGCCAGTTAACGTCTCACCTAGCGGAGGAGCGTGGTGAAATATCAGCCGCCTGGCTGCGGACTGCAGTTACCCTGCTGAGAAAAGGGAGATAATTAACCAGGTAGTGCCATATGACCTGAACCGCGCACCTTAACAGCAGAAATATTGCTACGACGAGCGTTTACTGTAAATGATTTATATTTCTCTTTGGTCAGCTCTCTGCAGTGTTTCTGCTCCTCTCTGTGGATTCCTGCAGGGTTTGTGGGTGCAGGCTGCATTCACAGCTCCTGTCAACTGTCTCCACACATATATCTGCATGCCTACTCCCACATACAGTATACCCATACTGTACTGTGCTCAAAAATAGCCCTGGTAACAGCCCTGCATGTTTTATTAACAAGACTAGACTGAAGTCGGCTGCTGCCGTCATAAGCAGAACTTGTCTGTCTGACAGAGTGTTTTATTAGATATCGGGCTAATAACTGGCTTTTCTGCCTTTCAGCAATTACCTAGTGGAGTGGGAACTCAAGCCTCAGTGTTTTAAGTCTCTCTGGCATATTTTTGTTTGTGACAATGGCCGCCTTGTTAAATGACATACGTTTCTTTTCCTTTTCGTTTTTCCTCTGCCGTTCTCGCCTGTACTTTCAGGGCATTTCCTTTTCTTTTTGTCCACATTTGCACTCCTCTGCTCGCCTCTTCCACGCCGCTCCTTCTCTACGAGCAATCACTCCACTCCTGTGAGGTCTTTTGAACGCGCTGCCTCTAATGGCTTCACCTCAGACATGATCTCTCACACAGCCTCCTGCCCGAGGCGCTCTGCTAGACGGCGCTCTTTAAGAGAAAAAACACCCACTGCTCCTCCAATAGAAGACACAAAAGTGAAATTGTGCAGGCATGAATGAGCTGCTCACCACCGAGGAGACAGCTGGTTAATTAATGTGAAATATGTGCTGCTATTCAGGCCTAAAAAAAAAAAAGCAGATGGACACAGCAGCCATAAAGCATATATGCATATATAGCGTGTGCAGTGGAAAATCATGATGTGGTATTTACAGTGGCAATGGTTTTACATAACTTTTAAGTGATAAACATGATGTGTGATGTCTCCGATGCGCAAACACACACACACACACACACACACACACACACTTGTGCTCTGCTTCACAAACTTCCCAGAGCTTTCGGAGCGAGTCACAGGGGAGGATGAGGTGTTGACACTAATCTAAAGCGCTCTCTCTCTCTCTCTCTCTCTCTCTCTCTCTCTCTCTCTAAACTCTTGTTGCTTCGTGGCTGACTGCGTGTGTTTGCTTTGGCGTCCACAGGCCCGGTCCTACGTGTTTGACCAGGTTTTCCCCACCAACACCACTCAGGAACAAGTCTACAGCACCTGCGCCAAGCAGATTGTCAAAGGTGAGTCATGTACACAGCTTAGCTCTTCGTGTCCAAGAATCATGAGAAAAGCTGGAAAGCCGACATAGGCCTTGAATCATCGCACGCCGTGGTTCCTCCTTTGGGATTTTTAACGGATCTTTTTATTCGATTTTCGCTCACGATCAATCAACCTTTGTTTAAAATCTTATTTGAGTGTAAAAACAAGACCCAAATCAAGAAAAAAATGAAATTATAAAAATGATGAGCCAATAGAATAAGATCAGTCTACTCAATATTGGAATAATTGTAACATATAGCATAGTATAATAACTAGGGGTCGGACTTGATTAATTAAAATATCAGGTTTTGTAATTAATGACAATATTTGACCCAAAAGCAACATTTATTTTATGTAAATTGTCTAATCCCTTATTACTTATACATGAAATTAGGAAATTCCTCAATGTCTCCGTTGTTGATTTACTCATTTTCTACCTAATGAAGCCAGTCATTTGTTCGGGTTTGGTCTGCTTGTTTGTTCTCGAACCAGAGCCAGAACCAGAACCAGAACCAGAACCGCCAACAGCTGCAGAGTTTCTGTGCTCACTGTGACACATTTTGCATTTTAAATAGTATCGTAGGGTTGCTGCTTCTTTGAAATGCAAACTCTTTTTTGCACAGTTTCCAATAAACATCGCTCTTACGCTTCCATTGGGTGTTTTTATTTTTATTTTTTAACTAAAATGTACCGTCTAGCAGAGCTTTCATTGTTGTATTCATAGCTGTGTGCTTCAGGATAATTGTGTACCATACAAATTGTGACAGAATGCATTAATATTTTGAACACATAATTTCTATGTAATTAATCATAATTAACGCATTAAAGTCCCCACCCCTAATAATAACAAAAGTTTGCAGTATTGGAATGCAATTTAGTAGAAGAAGTATTTCCATCTAAATAAAAAAAGAAAAATCTTTTATGTAACCACAATAGCTCAGCTGATGTGTGAATGCCTGTTTTGTTTTAGAAGCAGCGCTCATGGTAATGTCACCCGATTGTAGATTATAAAGATACGATCTTATCGCAGCAGGCGACAGGGCTGGTGAAACCAAAAAGGCCCGGAATCAAACGGAGCCAGCACCCTCGAGAGCCGGATCTGGTTTCCTCTGGCCCTTCCCTCGCCGTCTGCATCTCTCTACATCTGGCTGCCTCTTTTCTTTTCGCCCCTTTAGTGTCACTTTCTTTTTTTTGTTCCAGCTTCAAAGCGAAGTGCAGAACTCCACTGAACTAGTTATTGTCAAAAGAGGGAATACGCGATTGATTTGTCGGGAGCGATTACTTGCAGAGCGGGAGACGGCTACCTGTGCCGAGGGGAGAGGAAATGCACAGCAGCAAGACAAATCGCAGCACGGGATTAAAAAAAGTAGAGGTTAAAGGTTTCATCAGAATGTGATGAATCTGGGGGGGAGCGAGAAGCAGAAAAGGCAAGCAAGGTTATGAAGTGTTTATGAAAGACTGTTCATGGTTAGGAGACACTTTTGTTCCTTTTTTGTTTTGCCCATTTCTCTGTAGCAGTCTCTGTCTGTGCCCCCTTCAGCAGTGCTCTGTGTTGTCTGTGATCTTGCCCCCCGTTGTCTTTATTTCCATTGCCGGCACACGTCCTTTCTTCTCCCTGCTTTCATGTGTTTGTGTCTCGCTACGACGGAGGCTGAGAAAAGTTGCTGAGCTCAGGGCAAAAGTAACACCAGAGGGATGTGAGGGGGGAGAAAAGGTGCCGCATGGTTTCATCTGTGAGTTGATTAGTCTGTGGTCAGCCGAACTGTGGCAGCCGCCAGCTTTCAGGGGCGATATGTTCTTCTTTATCCATGTTTGACTTTTACCGCGGGGGTTTATTAGACTGTGTCAGCGATGTGACGTTGGGCTCCCTGATACTTTACAGCCCTGACTGGTGAGGAGGCGTTGTTTTCACAGTGGGTCTGAATGGAGCCATCATTATATATCTCTCCGCTGGCCTGGCACGTCGCTGAGGACCTCCTGGTGGCGGCAGGTGTTGTTTATAGTGTGCAGCCACAGAGGTTCAGAGCCTAACCAAGCTTAAATACCACCAACTTCTCAGAGTACAGATGCTTTATGAGGCGCAGCCTGACGTGCCTTTGGAGCAAAAGTCAGACGTATTAGTCTTTGTCCGGGTGCTCTACTCACTACCCGTCTTGTAAGTGCGTCTAGGAGCTTTTTTTTTTAAATATATAAAACTTTTTGCAATGTCACTCCCCGTCTCTTCTTTCTTTTTTTTCCTTCTTTAACATGCTTTTCCCCTCCCTTCTCATTTTAGATGTGCTCGGTGGGTACAATGGGACCATCTTTGCCTATGGGCAGACTTCCTCTGGAAAGACACACACCATGGAGGTACGGCGGTGCTCAATAATTTAAAAAGTAGACCTCTTGCTGTGGAATACACGGATTCACAGATTCTGTTTCAAAATAGAACATCTCCTCCTCTGCTCCCTTTGACAGTACATCTCTTTCCATCACTGTCATCGCGCTCTGTCTCTCTTTCCCGCCCCTACTGTAGGAACTAACCTCTTTTCCGTGTCTCTCTGGGTTCCTTTTCAAGTCAAAAGCATCTGTGCTCTCCTTTATTTCACCATTCTCTCCACTTGAATCCAAGGTTTGCGTTTATACTCCTCTCATCCTGACTCTCTCTCCCTCCTCAGGGAAACCTCCACGATCCCCAGGGAATGGGCATCATTCCCCGGATCGCTGAGGACATATTCGAGCACATATTTGCAATGGATGAGAACCTGGAATTCCACATAAAGGTTAGTTCCACATGTGATTGCTCACGCATGCATTTGTGAGTCTATGTGGTCTCACATGCACATATGCATGAACATGCTCAGGTCTCAACACTGATATATTCAGTTGTAATTCAGCTCTCGATCAACTGCGGAATTTTTTTTTTATATTTGTACAATATGCAGACCTTATATCTGTATCTCCACTTTTTGTTCTAAAGATCAGCTTGCCACATGATTTGATTTTTTTTTTTTTTGCTGCAGGTGTCCTACTTTGAGATCTACATGGATAAAATTCGGGACCTGCTGGATGGTGTGTGCACTAACACTGGGAAACACAACTTTTGTTAATAGCACACACTTTTATTGCAGTACACAATCCAAACCTTTATACAGCTACCCAAGCACATAACCCTTATGGCTCACAGGGGACATAAAGAGGCCTTTAGGGTTTTATTTTTTCCAATAGCTGTGGCTGTGATTTTTATTTAGCAAATTATTTTTCTTCCAATGTTTGAAGTTCAAACACATCTCCTATAAGTCTATAATAAACAGTGTAGAAACAATACTAACTTTCAGCATGTTGGGGCCCTTTTCAGTCCCACTGAAACCTATTAAAACCACATTTCTTTATTCCACCACTGCTACAGCATCAAATCATGCATTCAATTGCATACAGCCTTCAAACTCAGTCCTTGGCTTCGAATTTGTAGTTTTTACTATTTCTAGCTGAGTGAACCATAGTCTCATTTTTAACCCATTTTTAAGGAAATGCATTATATTTTCTGGTTTCCACTATGGATAATAACCCTCTATCTAGATATGTAACTGGTGTGCATTCTATGTATTCTGTCATTTTATCTTATGTTCTTTATTTTTATATACCTTATTTGTTTGTCTTCTCTGAATGGTGCTATAAAATTATTATTATAATTATTATTACTATTATTATTAGATGTACATCCGAAAAGCAGACACTCAGACTCCCAAGGAAGAGGTTTGCCTTGAAGAAGAAAATTTCCCTGGTTTCCACTAGAGGCATTGCTAGCAGCATTCTCAGTCCTTATCGAGTTTTGCAGACCATTAGAGCAAATTTATTCATCTGAAAGTAGTGATTGATATTGATGTCGTGTGTGTGTGTGTGTGTGTGTGTGTGTGTGCGCAGCTAAAAAGAAACATTTCATGTGGGCTGCAGGCCACATTGCCAGTGAGGCGCTTAAGAAAGCAATGTAAACCTCCATTGAGTTGAATTTTTCTCCTTTAAATTTCAAATATATCATGTTGGTGGTATACAAACTTTACATTAAACACAGAAAAGTGCATGATATGAGTCTTTTAACCTCCATACACACAAAAACATCAGCCTGCACGATATAATGAGAGTGATAGATTACTATATAACTGGTGTAAAACTCTGGAGCAGCTGGGGCAGAGAGCTTCAGGCAGCATCCTCCTGATAAAACCTTAGTGGAGCAGGAGACGCTGGAGAAAGCCCCGATACGTTGACAATGGGGAATCAGTACAGCTGAGGCACATTTAAGCTCTGAACAACAAGAGCGTTCCAACAACAAGCAAGACGAATGGAGGCAGCACAGAGAACAACACCCTGTGGAGTGGTGGAGGTATCTGCATGATGAATGGAAAAGGACTGTGGGGCCATAAACACAGCTGCACACACAATGTACACCTCCAGTCCCCAAGGAACAGGCAGCCACCACAATCCAGAGAATTTTAATTATCCCTGACAAAGTAGGCCTTTTGAATGTGAAATAACTAATTTGGGAATTTGCACCAGTATGACTTTAACAAAAAAAATATATATATATATTTTTAGCGGCAGCATCTGCTCAACCTCTCAGTGACTTTGGGGGAAAAATAGTTCAGTTCCAGTAAAACACATTTGTAGCTCCAGCCTCACACACACATATATATATACATTTTGTTTTTTGTTTTTTTTTTATGAGTCTGACTCAGGTACAGAATAAAGGGGCCATAGTCAGGTCTGATTATAATTTAGTTGTGCTGCAAGGAAACACACACATTTGCATGCAGAAGCTCATCTGCACACACACACACACACAATGCTCCTGGCAATCACCGCTCTCCTTATTTTTCCCTAGTGACAAAGACCAACTTGTCAGTGCACGAAGACAAAAACAGAGTTCCTTATGTGAAGGTGAGTCATACCGCAAGTTGACGTGATTCAGTTTGGCACAGAACGCCCATTTCCTCCTCTTTATGTAGATGTAGTCTGTGTTACGCCACCTTTTCTCATATCTGTGTTCCGTATGTGCCGAAAACCAATGTGAATTTGGTGTTAAAGTGTGTGTGTGTGTGTGTGTTTTTCCTTCGCTCAGGGCTGCACTGAGCGCTTTGTCACAAGTCCTGAAGAGGTGATGGATGTGATAGATGAAGGGAAGGCCAACCGTCACGTCGCCGTCACCAGTGAGTCACATTGTTCATGTTCCCCTCTTGACTGGCAGCAGCGCTGTCAGTCGGGTCCCTAGAATTGATTTGATTTGATTTGTTCTTTTTAGAAATAAAGGATAACAATGATGAGGTGCAAATATTGGGAAATGTGCAATGAGGTGCAAAATGAACAACCTTGTCCATGGATGCATACAAGGACATTTCCTGTGAGAATTTCACTCCTGTTCTCCCATTTTGTGTGTTTGTTTTTTTTTAGACATGAATGAGCACAGTTCCCGCAGTCACAGCATTTTCCTGTTAAACATCAAACAGGAAAATGTGGAGACGGAGCAGAAGCTGAGTGGGAAGCTGTACCTCGTGGACCTAGCAGGCAGCGAGAAGGTAGCACAAGTTTCTGAAACTTTGCATTGTGCAGGTGTAATCTTGCTTTGGGATTCAGAAGTCGTTTCTTACTGTTGATGTTTGCAGATAAACAATATATTTTAGCTTTAAACTTCATCCTTGAAGCCTTTAGAATCGCTCTCTTAAGCAGTCAGTTGATATCAGATTCTACATTCTTTCTCAGACACAGAAGACTTATCCAGTTGGGTTGGAGATGTCTCTGAGATTACACCACATCAGATTTAGTGCTTTTATTTACTTTTTATTTCGTCTGAACCACAACAGAGGGACCAGCACTACCAACCCCTCTATCTGTTAAAAGCCCTCCAATGTCTCATGCACAGTCATTTAAAAAGGTTTTGACCTCATCATAAGTTAGGAATCCAATCACTTCCACTGATGAAGAGAAATAATAAATAGTTTCTCCCAATTCTGATTAGCTTTAAAAGAACAAAAGTGAAACAAAACAGAGGCCAAATGGAAGGGAGCTGCAAACAACTAATTGCTCCCCTGACTCAAGGCCTTAGTAGTTAAAATCAGAGCTCGCCTCATCTCATCTAAAAACAATTTGTCTCCAGGACATGGGTCATGTTCCAGAAAGCAGACAGAAAGTACATTACAGACACAGATGAACATGACCCGCGGCTGCAGAATGCAGTTAAGTGTTTTGATAGTATTGATGTGAAACACAGAGTAGTGTGTTCTAAAGTATTGGATGGTGTGAGAGATGCTGACGGCTGTGGTTTTAGCTAATACACGCTGATGCTGCACCTGGAAGTTGTCCTGGGGGCGAAGGAGTGAATGATTCTGCGGCTTTGATACTAAACATTGTTGGCTGAACAGAAGACTGGTGCATGTTCCAAACAGCGCTGTGATGTTCTATCCTCTATCTTTAGTCACATAGTCTCATCTACTCACAGGTTTACTTCCATTTTTGAGAGTACAGCATAGCGTTACATCACATCAGTCGTGATTTTTTTTTTTAACAAAACCTGTTTCCATAGCCAAAAGCCACATTTCCCCTTATCGATGCAATGCTAAATCCACCCCCTCAAAGTCAAAACAAGGCAAGTCAGGTCAATTTTATTTATAGAGCCCAAAATCACAAATCACAGATTCGCTTCAATGGACTTCACAATTTATACAAGAGCAATACAACATTCTCTGTCCTTAGACCCTCACATCAAACAAGTAAAACATCCCTAAAAACTCCCTTTAATGGGGGAGAAAAGAGTAAAAACTTCTGGCATTTTCATCTGAAGATTTATTTGCAATTTTGTGAATAAGAAAAGATGGATAAAAAAGCAGCGTTTGTACTAAATTACCTGCAAACTTCCTGTGACTTTAAAGTTTATGAAAACATAGGAAACCATAAGATAAATAAATATCGTCGCTCCAATGACATTTTTATGCTAATAATGTACTTTAAAGGCTAACCCCTCTAACTCCTGCGTATCTGTGTCAGGTCAGTAAGACGGGTGCAGAGGGAGCCGTGCTGGATGAGGCCAAGAACATCAACAAGTCTCTGTCGGCCCTGGGGAACGTCATCTCAGCGCTGGCCGAGGGAACGGTACGCTACACACGTCTCTCCGCGCTCTCCTATCTCCTCGCATGACTTGAGGCCTGTCCGGTTAATTGTTTGCTTTTAGCGGGCAGCCAAAATGAGATTGAGTCTCACGGCTGCAGTAAATTGGTAGAAAAAGGTTTGATTAGAACAACTTTAGGTTCTCATCAAAGGAAGTTTTCTCTGTGTTCTCTGACGCCCACAGCCCAGAATACTCAATGCTCAAAACCAACCTTAAGGTTACCTGAATCTTTTGTGAAATATGCTTATTTGCTTCAAATCTATTGAGTTTCCAAACAAAAGTAGCATGTAGAGTGTCTGTTCTGATTGCAGAAATGATTATTTTTCCATTTTTGTTTTTTGTACAGATGAAATAAATGAGATAAAATGTGCTTCATGATTCCTGCTAGAAGGAGGTTTTTCACCTTTAGTTAGAGACTGGCTGGTTGCTTCTGCCTGTTGTTATTCAGGAGCTCCCTTGTGCTTTAGTTGCTTAACTCAAATCAAAAAATAAGAAAAAACATTGGCAGTGGACATAAAAATGATTTTGTCCTTGAGCATAATGTGTGGTTTTGCAGAGTTGTCCAATATTGAATTGTTTTTATCATGAATGCTAGAATGCTTGATAGTTTTTTTTTTCTTCTCTTCTACCTTATCTGCAGTGCTGCTGGTAGCGGACAGTAGGTCTGTTCCCTACCAAACCCAGCCTTCCACCTTCTTAGGAGTTACTTTTTCACTCTTAGTAAAACATCCACTGCAGTTCAGAATGTTTCCCACCGTCCTTTAATCCGATCCTTCTCTGTTCTCTTTCTACCTACACTATGATTCCCTCTCGTCGTCTCTTGCAGAAATCCCATGTGCCGTACCGCGACAGCAAAATGACTCGCATCTTACAAGACTCTCTGGGCGGGAACTGTCGCACCACCATGTTCATCTGTTGCTCTCCCTCCAGCTACAACGACCAAGAGACCAAATCCACCTTGATGTTTGGCCAAAGGTGAGATGCTTCCAAGCTCTCCCACACTGCAGCACAACACACAACACGCTGGATGTATGTGTGTATGTGTGTAACTCAGATATGCAGTGCACATAATTGCTGCCGCCACCTTTCCTTCAGAAGAATTTGGTTTCTGATCGTGCTGGGATTGCTTAAAGAGTTTTTTTTTTGCTGCACTCATACAAACTGACAGACAGAAAGATAGATCCTTTAAACAGGCCTCACACATCTTCAACCTGTATCCTCCACCAACCAATTCCAGGAACAGAAACTGACATGAGAGAAAAGGTTTAAATAAATAATGTACGACTGAGCAAAGTGAGACACAATCCACATAGATATTAGAATTCTGCTGGACATAAAAATGTGGTCTTATCTGCCTCTTTCAATGGTTGTAGCTGCAGAATGCCAAGACTTAGCTCTTTTTAAAAATCTGTATGTTACAGACAGTGATAACACTGTTGGGAATTATGTAAATGTGCAGATTTGAATATTAATGGAACTTTCTCCAGGTTAAGAGTTAATCTTACAGTTTTAGTAACGCATTAGATTTATAGAATCTGTGCTATGCTGAGTTAAGGGTTTGGGTCACACTCCACAGTGATTTATTTATTCGTTATTTTTAACTGGTTCCACTATTACCCCCCTCCACTACACGCTTACCTATGATGAGTTGAGACAACTTAATAATTTAATACATTTAAAGTTAAAATACAGTACGAGTAAGGTTAACCCAAACTGGAAGAATTAAAAAGAAAGTTGTTAATTTGTTTTTGAAACGCAGAGGTAGTTTGCTGTGCTGAGGACCAGGGGGAGAGTGAGCCACAGTTTGGAGCCATAGAAACAAACAGGCTTGATTGCCTGATTCATTTCAGTGAGCAAATTAATAAGGGCGAGGAGTGTGAAATTAAGTGATTGGTGCTGATGTGAAATTCACAGCTGGAGTTGAGCGGCTGATGTTTCAGTTCTGTCTGCAGTTCGCTTTCATCATATAGGGTTAATCGCGTACAGTCCCACACTGTACAAACTATACGTTTCTGTTTATGAAGTAAAGAGCATGGTTGCTGCGTGTTGACATGAGTTCTTGCCTCTGTACACTTTCGCCTCCCTACATGCACCATCAAGCACAGTTTGCAGAAATGCAATTTGCATACCAATTAGAGAGATGCAAGCTCATTTTCCTTGAGCTGCACGGGCTGAACTACGCTTGCTGTTCATCTATTCTCTGTCGTCCTCTCACACTTCTTTTCCTCCTTTTTTCTGTATCGCTTGCTCCTCGCTCTGCTACATTTCCCCCTCACTACCCGCCCTCTGTTCTCTTCCATCTCTCTCCTCTCTCTCGCTCCTGCTCGCTCTTCTGTGTCTTGCCCGGCTCCCTCCAATTAGAGCCAAGACCATTAGAAACACTGTATCAGTGAACCTGGAGCTCACAGCCGAGCAGTGGAAGAAGAAGTACGAAAAGGAAAAGGAGAAGAGCAGGTCAATGAAGGAGACTATTCAGCGACTGGAGGCTGAGCTGAACCGCTGGAGGAACGGTAATACTGCCACTGATGTTATTCTGCTGGCTCACACAAACACTGAAGAGCCACTCAAAGTCTTCTTTCTTGGAATAAGTGGGAAACTCGTTGCCCAGGCACTTTGACATCAGTTAACCGTCTTTATATCTGAATCATAATAATTGGATCTTTTCAGCCATCTAGGGTGTCTCTATAGAGGTGAAAATGTTGATCAGTTTGCTCACTTTGGTCCAGACTGAAATATGGATAGATTGTAGTGAAATTTTGTACAACATTTATAATCCCCAGATGAAGTATACTAATGATGATTAGTGTGTATTTTTAAGTTGGATGGTTGGATGGATTCCCCCCAGGATTCTAACTTTTCATAGAGGGCCATCACCAGGTTACAATTTAGATATCTGAAGAAAATGCTAAATTAATGACATTCTCATCAATCCATGAGTATGGAATATTACTTGAAATTTACCTAGTAGACCAAAAGGAAAAGAAAGTTGTCCATGTTTTTCAAAATAGAGAGAGAATGTATTGTAAACCAGGATCGTAAAAGATGCTTGGTGAAAAAGCTTGTGGTATTTGGTGGTATTATTGGTTAAAAGGCTTTCCTGGGGACCAGAGAATAGCCACTACATGAATACATGTAGTCATGCATGGTCAGTGCTCATTAACAGAACTGGACTTCTGAGCCCGCCAGCCTGCAGACATCAACTCTCTGTTCACATAAGTGCAGATTTAATCGTATTTACTTATTTACTTTTGTCTGAATAGATGCCAGTAGACATGTGGGAATAGAATCAACAAACTGACTCTCTGTCTGGACGTGTGCCCAAAACATCTCAAAATCTATCTGGCTATTTCCAATAAATATTATTCAGACTTTAACACTTTGTATAATAATATCCTCACAATGTGCTGCAGGCAAAAAAAACTTGAGGCTTTATGTTTTATAGTCCTATATATATATATATATATATATAAGTAATCCTCACAGTGACAAAGACTAATCGCATCTACAGATAATTCAGGACTTTAAATAGTCCATTTCCACCTCACCACACACACACACACACACACACACACACACACACACACACACTAACACAGTATGAGGTTCCATATCAGATTAATCAGAGCTACACACATTAACGGGTGTGTGCATGCATGATTAACTTAATAAACTTTGCCATTCATGCATGCGTTATTACAGACAGTTTGGATTTCACGTGTAACAAGAAGCTGCTTTACACACCTACACCGTGCATCTGACACTCTTTGACAAATGTTGTTGAGCATTCACACGCACACGTGTGGTTTCTGATGCGCTCGTCATTAACATCCACCTCTGGTTGTGTAGCTTCAGAAACTGTGAACTTCTTTATACGTGTGATCTTGCATGCATCATTCCAAAATATGAGTGTGTGATAAAAATGTTCAATTGTCTTTATGCGTGCGTACTGGTATGCGATTGCAAAAAAGTGCATGAATGTCATGTGTAGACCGGGTGCATCGTGTGATTACTGCAGTGCAGCAGCACCACACATGAATGCATGCATTACATCGTTGTAAGTCAAAAGGGAGACTACGATACATGTCAAGTGGTGCCTGGCTGCGCAGGTGTCAAAACACGTGCTTGTGAAATGCTCAGTTATTAGATGCACATGCATTATGAAATGTATGGAACCTCATACACACACACATACAGATACACACACAGCAAATATGTAACCATCCTCTCCCGCTGAACTTCAAACAATTCAAATGTCAAAGCTCTATATGGTGTTGATGGGTTGACATTCAAGCTGTGTAATGAATGCTGTTCGCTGTTTTTGTTGAACCTCATTCCCTGAGTGCTTGACCTGATTTTTAAAAATGCTGTAACACATGGTTATTGAACACCAGTCAGTGAAAATGATCCTTTTTATTGCTTCATCTCCACACTGTTACTCCCATCCTGTTTTACACAGCCTACACACACACACACACACACACACACAAACACACAATCCCTCCCTTGACTCTCTTCCTTTCTGTCTACCTCAGAATTAAGTACTTTTAATTTCCTAATGGATCATTTTGACAACATCATCACCCCCCCCCCCCCAAACTTACACAAACACTCACTCACAAACACTCACACACACACATACACACACACACACTGCTGCCTATATTGTTCCCCACCCCAGGCCAGGCCAGGGACTCCCTGAGACGAATGCTGTTGACCTCCATCTTGTACCAAATTACCCGACTCCTTAGTCAAGGATAGCCTTAAGACAGGAGCAGCTGTCTCATACAATAAATTCTATCACGTCTTTATCCAGCAGTGTCCTCTTATAGTAAGCCATCGACAGTAGTCATGTGCATGCAGCTGTTTGCTACATTTGCCCTGACAGCTGCTTTATATTCATTAGATCTTTTAAAAATGGAAGGCATTAAAGGTGCCTTCAGTGAAAGGTATTTTCTTAAAATATTGATTACTTTGATCTTGTCTTAAAGGGGCAAAGCACTCCGTTTCCAAATTGATCTTTTACCATCCAGCTATATGCTATCAGTCAATTGGGTTCTGTGATGTGAATCACTGGACGAGTGCAGTGGATAAAGGTGTATTAAATGGTTCAGGATGAGCTCACAGAAAGAAAAAGGCAGAGCTATTAAATACAGAAAGGTGAAAGAATTGTCTATACTGAATGTGCAAAAGCATTTACTGTAATAACATGAAGAACACGGTAAAAGGCTCCGGCTCAGAATGTTTAATACAAAGTATGTCTATCAACAGGGAAAATAAAAAAGTGATAAATATCCTTACAAGGTGAAATACAAACAATTGCTTTTATTCGTAAGGACAGTGATAAAACAGGTAATAATGTGGAGTTACACCGACCTTGGTTTTGATGTTTCTCTCACGGCATCCTCAAGGCTGGTTCTCTGATATTGATATGGTTGTTTGATTATTCAGTGGAGTCTGTGGACTATATGTATCATAACAAATAGTAAATATAGCAAATATATCTTTAATGATTTATGTGTTGCATCTCAGAGTAGTGGCCAGTCCAGCCTCCTTTCTGTGTTCTTACTGCCTTCAATGGTTCCCCTCTTAGTTTATTTGTGAAATACTGGACGAGTCTCAGCGAGTCTGAGCCAGACATGAGATAACTCGACATATTCATATCTGATTTGCAATGCTGCAGAATCTGAGTGCATATGCACAAAAATATCTCAAACCTGATGTTTAAATGCATTCAAAAGTGAGGTAAATGCATCCTAAAAATAACACACAAATGCCTATTTAATGCATGAATCCAAAGAGGGGGTGATGCCAGAGATGCGAGTAAAAGATTTGCTTAAATTCAAATATGTCTCTCATCTGCAGGTGAGGCCATTGCTGCGTTAGAGCAGCTGAGAAAAGGATCTGAGGACATCCCCCTGGTGCCTCCTGAATCTGAGCAGCCAGCTCTTGACATCGGCAGCCCCTGTACCCCCTGCACCCCTTGCAGCCCCTGCACCCCCTGCAGCCCCTGCTCTGTTGCCTCCTCTATTGTTGTGCACATCTCTGAGGAGGAGCGCTATAAATACGAGGAGGAGATCCGCAAGCTTTACAAACAACTGGATGATAAGGTGATAATTGGATGACTCATGAGGACTATTTGTGTGCATGAATGTAGAGCTGATTACACCTCATGAGTGAAAATGTTGTAAATAGTATGCACACTTGAATACAAAAAGCCTATCAAACATGTATTATTCATGTTAATGAATTCAGGATCAGACACACTGTAGTGACTAATTTAGCAACTCTTAGGAATAGATGTCATTGGAGAAATACTAATGATCTATTGAGAAGCGTTAAAGATTTAATTAATTTGAAACGTCATCCATGGACGTGTGTGCTGGTCCAGAGTGCTGTAATGTATCATTTAAACACACACACACACACACACACACACACATACTGTACATGACAATCCATGGGGATGAATATGTTTAAAGTTTTCTCCTCATTTGTGGTACAACCACTTGATGCAGGATATTTTATGGTATACTGCAGATCGAGTGATTTCCACATAGGACATACCATAGGCCAGGGCTGCTCAATCCTGCTCCTGTAGAGCTACTAATCTACATGTTTTAGGAACCTCCCTACTCCAACACACCTGATTCCAATTATTCACAAGCCCTTGGCAAACTACAGCTACTTGATTGTGAGTTGATGATTAGAATCAGGTGTGTTAGAGTAGGGAGATTCCTAAAACATGTAGTATGGTAGCTCTACAGGAGCAGGATTGGGCAGCCCTGCCATAGGTATTTCTATTCTACATTCAGGGGCACCCTGAATTAATGCTCTGTGTTCTGCGACATAGATCAGCTGTTACACACAGATTCCAGGTAGAATTGTTCATGATGAAGCAGCCTTATGGATGAATCCTGAGCTCCAACAGCACTCTGGACAGGACATTTTCTATTTTGAAGCTGAACATCAGAGATAAGATGCTACAACATGTCCACTTGATCCCCCACTATTGTCATTTAATATGAATTAAATATAATTCAGTGCCACATAGAGGGCCAGAGAGGGAGAGAGAGAAAAGCAGTAACCACCAAATATCTGGAGATGCTAATAATTTCACTCTAACTGCATGTGGCTTTTAGCCCTGGTATGGTGGATTTGACACTTTTTTCCCCCCAAACGAGGCCCATTTGCATTGAAAGGGCCTGATTTTGTATGCATATTGCCACATTTACATACGTGCAAAAAGCAAGGGTGCACCAAGACAATATTCACTCAACCCTTATTTATCCAAAAAGCCCCAATGAGATTAAAATCTTTTCAGGAGAGACGCGGTTAATTGCTTGGCTGCGCAGCTAGTGGGGTGTTTCACCCTTTGCAGTTGCTTGGTGAATCATAAGGTTTATCAGCCATAAAAGCAGTGCAATTCCTTTTCGTTTGCCCCACACTGTGTCTGGGCACAGGTTGAGCAATGAGAGAATTAGCCTTTTCTCTATTGAGATACACATGATTAGCTCACAAACAAATTAATGCTTTTTGTATGATAATTAGGCAATTATTATTTTAATATACAGTCGTCCTCAAAATTATTCATACCCTTGCTGATTCTTGTGATTTTTTCATTTAGTGATTAAATAAATGCTTGTTTTCAAATTTGTGTTTTAGCTTCATGTGACCAACAATTGAAAGAATGACAACAATATAAAATAATTTAAAAAAATCATTTCTGGGGTATTTTATTAACGGAGTCCAAAAAAATGCCATGTTCAAAATTATTCATACCCTAGTCCATCGTCTTTATTTAATAGTCAATGGCATAGCCTTTATTCATTATGACTGCTTCCAGACGATTCTTGTACGTGTCCACAAGCTTCTTGCACGTCTCCTGTGGGATGTTGGCCCACTCTTCCTTGGCCAATGCCTCAAGCTGGGTCAGGTTGGTTGGTTTCCTCGCCATCACTCTGGTCTTCAAGTGATGCCACAGATTCTCAATTGGATTGAGGTCAGGACTTTGACTTGGCCATTCCAGGACACTGATGTCATTGTCCTTGAACCATCTCTTGACTACCTTGGCGGTGTGTTTAGGATCATTGTCTTGCTGGTACATCCAGTTTTGGCCAAGCTTGAGTTTTTCAGCAGATTCCTTGACATTTTCATCAAGTATCCTGATATAATCCTCCTTCTTCATGATACCTTGGACCTTGACGAGATTGCCTGTGCCACTGGAAGAGAAACATCCCCACAGCATTATGCTTCCACCACCATACTTGACAGTGGGCACAGTGTTCTTTGGTCTATAGGCTTCTCCTTTCTTCCTCCAGACATACTGGGTATCCATATGGCCAAATAACTCCAGTTTTGTCTCATCAGACCACAGGATTGTTGACCAAAAGCTGGGTTCTTGCTTCAGATGACCTCTACAAAAGGCCAGGCGAGCTAGGTGGACCGTGACACCTTTGTCCCTGTCTGCTCAAGGGTTTGAATTAGGGCCTTGGTTGTGGTCCGTGGGTTGGTGTTGACCTCTCGGCAGATTCTCCTGGCAAGTTTGGGGGACACCTTACACTTTCGGCCACGCCCACTGAGGTTTTTGACAGTGTTGAACCTCTTGTGCTTGTTGATGATGCTCTGGACGGTTGAGACAGGGACACCATACTGCTTGGAAATGGCCTTGTAACCCTTTCCTTCACTGTGGGCCTGCACAAGACGCTGACGCAGGTCCTCACTGAGCTCCTTCTTCTTTACCATGATGACCAGAGATTAACAATGACCTGAACCCTTTCCCACTATTTATACTCTTCTGGAAAGATGCTATTTTTTTTAACCTTGTTTAACATTTGGTCAACAAAAAAGGTATTCATTCCGATGAGACATCATGAAATAACTTTGGGACAAAGATGAACACATTTGGGACATTTTTGTTGAGATATTGCCAGGGGTATGAATAATTTTGAACATGGCATTTTTTTGGACTCCGTTAATAAAATACCCCAGAAATGATTTTTTTAAATTATTTTATATTGTTGTCATTCTTTCAATTGTTGGTCACATGAAGCTAAAACACAAATTTGAAAACAAGCATTTATTTAATCACTAAATGAAAAAATCACAAGAATCAGCAAGGGTATGAATAATTTTGAGGACGACTGTATATATATATATATATATATATATATATATATATATATATATATATATATATATATATATATATATATATATATATATATATATATATATATATACAGTAATCCCTCGTTTATCGCGGGGGTTACGTTCCGAAAATGACCCGCGATAAGTGAAATCCGCGAAATAGAAAACTTTATTTTTTTTTTACAATTAGCAACTATTACATGTATACAAATACAGTGACTCGCGTGTAGGCCGTTTCACTGCTCTTCAGACTGGGCCGCTGCATCCTGACTGCGCTCTGCAGTGTTCTCTTCTTCTGAAGCCCGCGGTGCAGGTGTGTTTGTTCGGGAGAAGAACATAGTGATAGGCAGCTGTTGTCGCTCTTTTTTCTTCTTTGCAAACGAGACGACAAAATGATAGCACAATTCGTAGCATGTTTTGATACAAGAAGCGAGAGTGAGTTTTTAGCGAATCAGAATGCAGAACACAATGCACCAAAAAAAAAAAAAAATGCATTATGAAAATCCGCGAAATAGCGAATCCGCGATAAGTGAACCGCGAAGTGGCGAGGGATCACTGTATATCCTTACACCATGTTTTTGATAGTTCTCCTGTTTGAGTTTCATTAATGGAATTGAAACTGCTACGAATCATCATCACTGAATGTGTGTATCACCATTACAGTTGTGTGCAAGCTGAAGGTTGAGTTAAGACCAGATAATGTCAGATGTTGGAATGTGTGAAATCTGTTTTACAGTGTTTTAACACATACAAATGTAAATGTACTTTATTTCCTCAACATGTCTGTTTGCGGCTGAAGGATGATGAGATCAACCATCAGAGTCAGATGGTGGAGAAGCTGAAGGAGCAGATGCTCAACCAGGAGGAGGTAAAACACCTCAGTTTTACATTCATTTGGTAAAATGACACACCAGGCCTCTGCACCTGCAAATGAGGCAATCACAATCACTCTTGAATAAAACTCTGTGGTGAGAGGTTTGATATCCTGCCCTTGAAATGATTGAAAGAAAAAAAAGGACTCTTTACAGGTGCCAGAATCTACTTGAATAACATGAGGTGTTATTGTTTATTCATAAGTGTGTTTGAATAATAACTTGTGGAACAGAAAGAGGTTGCAATGACTGCAAGGGAAGTGAAGGGTCAAAAAAAGATGGACTGATGCATGAAAAGCAATAGTTATGGTAATGTGTATTACCATATTTTTCTTCTTCGCACACCTTGTTTTTTGTGAGTTGGGAAATATCTCTGTCAGCTTGTTTATATGTAGCTGAAGTGTCTGATAATCAATTATCTATAATTATATAATGTGTGATTTGGGGTCAGCTGGCTGCATCCTCTTTGCCAATTTGAAAACTCTTCATCTTTATATGTTTTACACAAATATAGAATAAACAGCTGTGTTGGCTTCCTCATGCTCAGAGGAGGACGATTGGATCAGCATTTATAGCTCCCAGAGACAATATTTGTGCTTATCCAAATTCAAGACATTTCCAAATGTGTGAGTGATCTCAGAATGTGCCTGCTGTGCGTTGAGCTCACATGATGGTGACTGCCTCAGCTTGTTTGCAGTAATATGAATTTACATCCATACAACACAAACAAGCAAGCAGCATGGGTATAACATCAACTTTTAATGACATCCATTCTGTCAAATGTCCCACAGTCGGCTCCAGCAGTGCATGTGTAAGCAAAGACAGCGGTGGCTGAATGGTGTCATATCTTACAGTGTCAAGAGATATCTCCAGAAGAATATTTACAATTACACCTTTATTGTGTAACAGTGTTTGCACATTTTGCTTATCCCTTGTTTCCTGGACAAGATAAATCCTAGAATTATGTTTTATTAAAATGCAGCAGCTGTGCCTTATAAATAACCAACAGGCTGCTATACAGTTGGCTCACTCTGTATGTTTCTTATCCAAATCTTACTTTATTACAGTTTGTGATTGTAGCGGTCACATCTCTGTGTCCCCGCAGCTCCTGGCGTCATCCCGGGGCGACAGCGACCGGGTGCAGTCCGAGCTCGGCCAGCTGCAGGCGGAGAACGAGCGTGCTAAATCAGAGGTGAAGGAGGTTCTGCAGGCCCTGGAGGAGCTGGCAGTCAACTATGACCAGAAGAGCCTGGAAGTGGAGGAGAAGAGCATGCAGAACAAGCTGCTGGCTGAGGAGCTCAACAAGAAAATGGTGGGTTTGACTCCCAGCGGCTTCTGCGGTTAATATATCATGTCATGGGGCTGAAGGGGAAAAGGAAACACAGATACACCGCCAGAGAAAATGAACGATTGTCCCAGCACTATCAAAAACGAAACGGCTAATAAACATGTTCTGCAATGCGGCATATAGCCTATACATTATTTTCAAAGGAGATATAATTTATCTGCCCTTTTATGCTCCTCTCTTTTAAGAATATCTAAAAGTGCAATTAGAAACACAGTGAGTGTAATGATAGAAGCAGATTAGCTATGATTAGACCTATGGTAAGGAAAAATTAAAGTAAAAAAATAACACAAACATACAATGGGAACTAATTTGAGCAACCAATCTCCGGCTTGACATGGAGTCACAGATTTAGTTCCCATTACAATAAACACTGGTGTTTCTTCGTCAGCGCAGCCCTGAATTCTGGCAGCAATCAATAAATTGTGAATGAAATGGTTTAGCTGAGTCGTGGCAGCTTGTTTCACACTAAAACTAAGGTCAAGTTTCAAAGAAAACTCCTCTACAAAAGCCTGGGAAATTAACTTATTTATGATATTCAGCTTGTGTGATGCAAGGTCTTCCATAATTTTATATCCAATGATATTCATGCAAGTCCTTTAGAAATTACACAATCTGTCACTCTGCTTTTAAGCTGAACATGCAGGATAAAATACTCAATAAGGCAAAAAACACTTCTAGATGCTTTTTGATTTCTTAAGGTTGCATGCGCCTGAATCTTTTTGCCGAATTTTTGTAAAAAAATAAAAGGGCATTTGGAAAAAATAAAAAAAGAACAAAAAGGATAGAAGTAAAAAAGGGGGGTCAGTCTTTAATAAAGTTACTGTGACAGGCTCAGTGGGCCGACTATTCAACTTCTTAAAAGTGCTTCAATATTTCATGCACCGTTTTACAGTTGCTTCTCCCCCGTTTTTCTCTGTTTCTCAGAAGCTGGTCCAGAAATTGATAAAAAAAAAAAAAAAAGAGACAGACATAGTACCATGCAATTTAGTGCACTAAACCCAGCTTATTCATCTCTGAATCATATCTCTTTTTTTTCAGTCTATCGTGCACTGAAAAGATGTAAATCTGTATATGAGAAACTATACAACCATCAAAAAACATCCCATTATTCTGGTTTCTGAGGCTCATAAAGAGTAATTCTCCCCTTGCTGTAGCCCAGCTGGTATGCTAATGTGCAACGCATCTTTTTAAGATTTTCTATATCTTCGGTAGAAATGGGGCGGCATTGACCTAGAAAAAAGAAGGCGATGGAGTCCATTTATCACTGCATTCATCCCACCATCTTCTCTGCTGTCTTCATTTGTGCCAGTGGCTACTCTCGCTCCCCTCTTCTACTCCGGCAGGAGGCCAGGCCGTCGCTCACTGTCGCTGCTACTCATCTGCTCCCTCATGCACCTTTCATCCATCCGTCCATTTAAGCCGCTTTCTAGCATTCTGATTAACTCCATTCATCATTCCCTTCCCTTGACTATGCATCCATAAATCTCTCTTTGGCTGAAATAACCATTTTTCATTAACCTTTTCATTGCTTTTACTTATTCATATTCCCATTGATTCTGACAATTATTAAATGCCGTTTATTTTAACTTAATGTTATGACATGGTAAGGGACCTGGAAAAATGGTCAGGAGGCTTGGTATTAAAATGATGATGAAGATGAAGATAAAGAGGTTGATAAAGGAACGAATGCTACTGTACTTAAGGTGCGTAATGGTGCTTTCAACTGACTGATGATCCACAGCGGCAGTAACCTAAAACACACCATTAAAAATTCCTATTATAATAGATGATTCACTCCATACAACTTTGATTAAAACAGCACCAGCAGTATAGAATCTGACCATGGTCACAACTGAACTAAGAGAACAAGTTTTTCTTCTCCTTCCTATGATACTTTGATCATTTATTTCTGAAATACGAAGGAGGAGAATGAGCTTCATTCATTCTCCCAGATCCTTTCATCCAGCACCAGTACCATCAACTACTATCTTGGGAGTTTATTGATTTGTCATTTAGTACCCATTATGTTTTACTACTTAGATTTCTGAGATGAGAAAAAGGTCAGGAGTGAAAATGCAGCTTGTGGCTGCGTGAGCTTTCAGGTTAAAGTGCTCTCAGTCCAACCACTTTCCAATCCTTTCCCACTCCATGGTCTCCCTCTATTATGCCTTTGTTGATTTTAATCTCTTGGGTTTTCTGTTCCCCCCTCTCATCCCACCACCACCACAGCCGCGCTCTCCCCCTCTCGTCTTCCTCTGCGTTCACTCCCATGTTTCACTCTTTCCTCCCACAGGCTCACCTTATGGCATTAGAGGCAGAGCTGTCCCGCATCCAGGAAGTGAGCGGCCACCAGCGGAAACGCATCGCTGAGATTCTCAACGGGCTGATGAGGGAGCTGAGCGAGTTCACCACCATCGTTGGGAACAGGGACATCAAGCTGGTGAGTGCAGAGGATGGGCGGCACAACTCGTACGCATCACCAGTGGCACTTACTCCACCAATCAGAGACCCATGAAGAATGTAATATGGCAGCACAACATACCCGATCATTGACCATATCGGATATTTGGTAGGGGCAGTGCAAAGCGGAAGCAAACTATGTTTTACCTGATGGGTGCGTTGAACAGCTGAGTAGATTCTGTAGATGAAACGCACACCGTAATATTTCATACCTTTTCTAGAATGCTCTAGTGTGTTGTGTGCTCTAAAGTGTTGATTCACAATCTTCCCTCAATTATAATTCAAAATCAAAATTGACAATAACAAAATAAAATAATATAGAAGTTATGTTAAATAAACCAATATTATTTGAATATCGATAACCTAGCCTTTGCCTCTAGAAACAACACTGCACCTTAAGAGTAAAGTGATGCATCGCTCTAACACACCTTGCCCATGACAAAAATCCCTAAAGCAGCACTCTTATGTTGTTATATGTGCCCAAACTACACACACACACACACACACACACACACACACACACACACACATACACACTCACACAGTCAGCCTACAGCTATGTGCAAAAAAATGTATCTCTGGCAGTGATGTCCAGCAACTGCAGCTACAGGCTACACATCAGAGCTGGTCTGGACTTGTCAGGATATGTCTATGTTGGTCACTTTTTTACACTTAAATTATTATTATTATTCGTACATCCCCCATGATGCTACCAGTGATGAAGGTTATTATCTGAGGCAAAAAGGCCACATCAAGATGAAATATTTGACATCCGCAACAGCAGATGTGTGTGTATAGGGCAGCTTTATGTATTTGTGACAAAGTAGATGAGACTTACCACGTGTCCCTTCATATTTTGTTAATGTTTGTGTAAACATTTTTGTGTTATCCATTATTCCATCTCTCTCGTCAAATATTATGCAGACATAGCCTATCCCAGTTTCCTCAGTTAAGCCGTGTAACTGTGTTCCTTTCATGTTTTTTTTGGTTTGAGATGATGCCACTTCTGGTGGCACCTGTAAAAAAATAAATTCTATTTTAGATATGGAAACTTTGAGTCTGCCTCCCAAGAATAAATACCTATAATCAAATTATGAGTTATAAACTTTTAAGTATGATGGGTAATCCAGGGCAGTTTATTTGAACACTTGTTGGTGTATGGGTGCATATATAGGCTTGCACAGGTGCAGGTGACTGAGAATGGGATGGCAAGTTGTTTGTATTGAGTTCAGCACTAGTTTTCCCAGTTGAGCGATACTTCTGTGACTTTGAGTAGCAACAGTCACTACTACCAGTTTATAGAATAGAAAATATCAAAAGTTTCACATCAAAAACAAGACTGAATCCATTAAAATATACACTATGAGTACATTTTTTTTTTTGGGGGGGGGGCTTTTTATGCCTTTATTGATAGCACATATTGGAGAGACAGGGAATGGCATGCAGGTATTGGCTGCCTGATGAAGGACATGAACCAGGGCCACCTGCAGTGAGGACTGTAGTCTCTACATGGGGCAGATGCTCTACACACTGCACATCTCACCCCCCAACACTAAGCATACATTTTATACCATTAAAAATGCAGAAATTATGCTATTTCTATGACTAGGTTAGGCAGTCAGTCATTTTATAAACCCACTTACTCCTCATTAGGGTCTCAGGGGTCTGCCTGGGACATGAACCTGCAACCTTCTTGCTGTGATGTGACAGTGCTACCCACTGTTCCACTGTGTCACCCAACAGCTGAGCCAAAAATAAAGGGAGTCAAAAGTGTGCAAAAGCATCTCATGGTTCAAGGACTCACACTTTACAACAGTGCCATATAACTGTATGTGTATTGTGTTTGTTCCTAAGCCTAACTCACGCTTCATCTCACTTGGACTGAGTAGGACCATAAAACTCAAGCCAGAGTGGAAAAATCTTGACATATTTATCTGCAATCCAGCAATATTTGGCGTCTGGTGTGCATTTTGGGAACAAATCCCTCACTGTGTTTGTGTTTATTATGAGGACATGGCTGAAGGCCTATGCATAAAATATGAAACAATTTCTGTGGAACACCTGAGGGAGGGTTATACACATATCCACAGGCATATTTTAGCTGCCATATGCAGATTGGTTTTGATGTGTATACTCCACATCGTCCACAGGCCGTTTACAGACCAGACATCTGAATCACAACTTCTGCTAAATGAAGCTGTTAACCTCTTGGATCTTCTTCTCTTTTCAGCTTTTCCCTTCAGCGGTCACCACAGCAAATCAGTTACGTCCATCTAACCCTGTGTCCTCTTCTCACACCAACTACCGTCATGTCCTCTTTCACTAGGCCCATGACCCTCCTCTGTGGTCTCCCTATAGGTCTCATCAACCTTCTCCTAATATATTCACTATCTCTCCTCTTGACATATCCAAACCATCTCAGTCTGGCCTCTCTGACTTTATCTCCAAATCCGCTAACATGTGCTGTCCCTCTGATGGACTCATTCCTGATATCTATCCTGGTAATCCCCAAAGAGAAACTCAGCATCTTCACCTTTGCTACCTCCAGCTCTGCCTCCTGTCTTTTCCTCAGTGACATTGTCTCTATTCCAAACAGCATCTTTCCTTTCACTTTAGCTGAAACTCTTCTATCACACATCATATATCACACCTGACACTTTTCTCCACCCTTAGCAGCCTGCCTGTACAAACATCTTAACCTCTTTCTCACTTTCTCTCCTCTTCCAGGTTACAAAATGCCAGAAAGTGTTTCTTAGACGTCTCATTCCCACACTCTTTAAATCATCCTCACTCATCTCTAACACCCTTTTCAAATGTCTTTCTACCTCTCTACCTCATTCCAGCCCATGGAGCTGACCGGTGCGATTGAGGAGGAGTTCACAGTGGCTCGCCTGTACATCAACAAGATCAAGTCGGAGGTGAAGTCCATGGTGAAGCGCTGCCGTCACCTGGAGAACCTCCAGACGGAGTGCCACCGCAAGATGGAGGAGACAGGCAGGGAGCTGTCTTCGTGCCACCTCCTTATTTCACAGGTGAAGATACAGGTGCAGAGATGATGGGGTTGGTAGCAACGTATGAAGAAAGGGAATAATGGATGTGCTGGAAGCTCCGGAGAAACCACCAACATCTGCAAACATCTGATGCTGGGAAGGAATTTGAAACTCTTTCTCTAACCCAGTGGGAAATTTTTATGCTGATGTGGAAAGAATCCGAAAACAATATGCTAAAACGTTTTCTTGCCACCAACAGCTGAGTGACGTTTTGAGCACACGGCTCTCAGAGTCTCAGAGTAATTAACATCATGAAAAGGCCTACACAAGCACTGTATGAGGGATGTTAATTAGTTTGATGAAGAGCTGTGTGCACAAAACATCACTCTGTAGTTTGGGGTGATAATTAACTTTTTAGCACCGGGAGGTTTCAGACCGTCCTGAATCTTATTAGATTGTGAGATTGTGTGCTTTGTATTCTCCATGTTCATGTGGGTGCGTGGATCCATTAGCATGTGAATTGCCTGTCTTTGGTATTTAATTTGATTAATAATATCCAATGTGGACCATATTAGCTCAACTGTGAGTAAAATATACATTTTATCCTCAGTGTGAGGTCTCGGTCAGATTGTGTGTGTAAAACGGTCTCTTGAATAGTGGTCCTTTCCTCATCAGTATACTTCCTGCGTTTGAGTTGCTCTGTTCTGTCTTTCAGCATGAGGTGAAGATCCGCTCTCTAACAGACTACATGCAGAATGTGGAGCTGAAGAAGAGACAGCTGGAGGACAGCTACGACGCTCTGAGTGAGGAACTGGCCAAGCTTCAAGCTCAAGGTACAGTAGAGGAATGTATATCGCTGTATTCAAAAATCATAGCACAATAATAGTTCTCTCAGTATTAATCAAGGAAAAACAGCAGATAAGAAGTTTACAAACACATACAAGAAAATCCAGAAAATACATGCTGATGTTAATCAGGTAAATGATTTGGAAGAAATTGAATATATTTGTAAGTGTAATAATTAGCATATAATTTTGTTGCACGTTTTTATGTACATGTGGAGCATGTGCTCCTCTGTAGAGCACACTATGTTGCTGTCTTATTTCTACAGTAACCTATAATGGACTAACCAGACAATGATCGACAGCCATTTGGTTTTACATGTTTTTTGATTGCAATCTGCCTCCTCACCACTAGATGCTGCCAGAAAACAACACATGGTACCTTTAATAGCATATTGGTATACTAACTAATTGGCTAATGCACATTTAATGCAAAGTACAGTAGACACTGATGGAAATGTTTTGCACATATTCCTTCATTACCAAAAAGGTATTGGTCAAATTAAAGTATGGTCTGATTATGTTGCTAGATGCAAAGTCTGAGCATATGATATTTTATACAAAATTATCCAATAGTTTTTGATATGGATGAATATATTTCATGAATAACTCAAATTTGATTGCAATCAAACCCAACATTGTTCAAAACATTTTACTGAGATCGAAAACTGTGATAATCAAGAGACAAAAGTCAAGAGATCACCAGCTGTCAGCAGGATTCCTCCACTGGGTGACCTTATTGTTAATGTTGACATATTTTTTGTATCAGTAGTCAGAAGTCAACGCTACATTGGGTTTTTCATCCCTAGAATGATGAATGAGAGATATGAAAGTGAAGGTTGAGGATGTAGTGTTTATGCATTAAATGAATCGAGCTATTAAGTCCAAATCCAACAAGTTATATGACCCCAAGGTCCAGGGATCAATGTAGCACAAACACAGTTAGTGGACTGGATATAAAAAAAATCTCAGCCACAGGCTCAGTTTGAGTTATTTTATCTACGTGACTGAAATAACAAACCAGATGTTAGAGGTTAACCTTCACTCAGAGTGTAAGGGGAAGAAGGAAAATATCAATATTCTCAAGCAAGAAAAAAATGATTTATGGTTGATAAATCAGGCAAAATACAAAGCTCCAGGCAGCAGGATTTAACAGAATAGTGTTCCAATAAAGGCACACTTGATTGATGACATGGTGATGAAGGGTTTCTAATGTTGAATGATAATCATCTGTCGTGCTGTAGTACTGTAGCATTCTTACTCACAGCCCACTGGACAACATTTAGATTGACCTACATTGTAAATCTTGCCAACTTGTGGATATGAGATGCCACAGTCTAATAAAAGGTTAATGTTCTGACACAGTCAAATAAAGTCATGTCTGGACAAAGAAAAAAAGACAACAAATGTGCCGTAGCGTTTCAGCTTTAATGAGCTAGAAATGGGGTGTGTGGTAACTCCTTTTTTAAAACAATTTTAGTGGCACTCAAAAGGGGGAGTTTTAGTCTGCGCCAGAGGCGTTTCTATCCTGTCAAGAAAGAGAGAAAAAGGTAAACAGTGCTGATGAACAGCACAGGCTTCCAAACATTTTACAATACTGGCACAAATAGATTAATCATGCATTTTGAAATTTGTCTGAGGAGAATGTGAAGTAACTTACTGCCGATACTCCCAGCACACTTACACATTCCATAAATCAGACTAAAGGTAATATAAGTCACTCTTCCTAAGGAACTACATTAAATAACCATTGGATTTAAGGGCAGGTAAATCAATTTTGTACCCACTTCACACCTGAGCCAGGCCATCCTGAGTCATTACAGAGGTATAAATACAAAGTGCTGCAGGTTATGCTGATCAAACAGCAGAGTAACCGCACCCAGTAATTTCATCATCAGACACCAGGAAGAGCAGCAAGTCAATGACAAGAGATCAGTGTGACACAAAAGCTGTCATTTATAATAATAGATTTTATTACACCTAAGGCATGACCTCTCTGTCAGTGCAACCGCTGTGCCGTCAAAGTCAGGTCACTGTCAACTCCTTCATTCTCTTTCTGTGTGTGTGTGTGTGTGTGTGTGTGTGTGCGTGTGTGTGTGTGTTTCAGAGACCATGTCACAAGTAGCCAGGGGGGAGAATCACACTTCTATCCCGGAATCCTGTGATATAAAGGTAACCATGACTACAGTGAAAGCATCTTAGGGCACACTAACACTTGGTCCTGTCATGTAGTGTGATAATCATTACCAATTATCATACCTGTGTGTGTGTGTGTGTGTGTGTGTGTGTGTGTGTGTGTGTGTGTGTGTGTGTGCTGCATCTAACATTTACTTTCAATATTGATTAACTGATTTAATTATGTACCAAAAAAAAAAAACAATGTAAAAAATGTCTGGATATTGTCCAAGTATCATTTCAAAATACAACTATATTCAATTCTAAAATAATGTAGAGAGAATTTTAATCACATACCATTGGAAACAGTGAATGTTTAGTGTTTAGTTCAGTGAATTTGTCTTGAATAAATCACTTTAATTATTAATTATAACTCTTACTATTTAATTTCCTGTCTATTGATTAATTCTGACTTTATTGCAGCACTCATTGCTGGATTTACCTGAACAGACTTGAGAACAATGTTTATCTGTGGGGCTACTGTTGCTTTCAGGTTCCCATGCTCAGTGCATGGCGTACATATTTGCACCAAGATCCAAAAACCTAAGTAGTTAATTGGTGAAATAGTACTGGGCCCAATGGTTTCTGCATGTCTGTTAATTTAGGAAAATGTACCATGTAAACACAATATATACAAAAATAATGAAGTTGTTTGAACCAGCCTCCTCAAATAAATGAATAATGCAGGCCTCAGTTGCTATTGTACTGAACTAGTGAACTCTAGCACTTTTATTTGGCCCTGGAGGTCTGGGAAGTTGCCCAGTTGTTAATCCACCTTTGAGTATTAATGTAAACACGCAACATGTGCAGGATTCAGCTGCCAGAACACTCCTGTGCAGTTGGCATTATGTGTTGTTGATCATTATCCGCTTGTATTTGTGCTCATGTTTATTTGTCCATGAGCATAGCTGTATGTCAATGTGTGTACTGATTTATGTCCTTGTGTGTGTGTGTGTGTGTGTGTGTGTGTATGCCCCTGTGGCCTTGTGAGCTGGTGTGTGTAATTCTCTTCTCATTATTTAGTCATTTTATTTTCCTTTTGTTTCCCACTCCTTGTTTTAATCAATATATGCCTCTCTCTCTCATTACATATGTCTCTCTTCGTCTCTTGTTGTCAATACCTCAGAGGGTTCTGGAGCAGCAGATGGAGTCACACCGTGAGGCGCACAGCAAGCAGCTCGGTCGCCTGCGAGATGAGATCAATGAGAAGCAGAAGATCATTGACGACTTAACTGAGTCAGTGCTTCATTGCAATTGTTCACCTCCTCTGATTTTCAGGCAGAAGTCCACTTTGGGAGTGTTTAATAGCAGATCTATTTATTTATGGGAGTATAACCATCATAATAACGGGAAAAAGCACATTTCTGTCAGCTGTGTCTGGGCTCAAATCAGAAATCTAAGTCTACCCCAATAAACAGCTTGTAAATGCTAAAACAGGGGATTCATGGTCTCAGTAGTTGGGTTCCCATGGAAGCTGTAAGCCCTACGTAGCTGCACTGGGGGCTGGAATCAATATCTGTAAGGATTTACATGGTGAGGGAAAGGCAGCAGTGTGGGAGGCCTTAGGAGTGAAGATGCGGCTGAACTCTGTGTGAGAAGCCACTGAGCTTTCATGTGCCTCGTTTTGAAGATGTGCTCGGGCCGTCTGGAAGGAAACCATAAAGCAGTTCCCCCTCTACAAGGACTAGAGTTCATACAGTACATTTCCCTGCTGGCCTGGGAGTGTGTGGTAACACCCAAGCAGCAGCCACAGATAATTTCTTAATAAGACATTTGGGCCGCTCTGCTTGTCTTGCTGGCACAGCCTGATTTGGATAAGCAGCTTGAAAACGGGTGGATGGTTTGCAGCAAGGTGGAACGCTGCATACAATAAATCTCTGCTGTGAGAATCAAGTATTCTCTAAGGATGACAAAAGAGGAAACTTAAATGTGGTCACAACTTTTGGTAAAAAATATGTCACCTGGGGAATATTCAAAGCTCCAGGGCAATCACACCTATTGTTATACCGTGAATATTTTTCTTATTCCTCTTCCAGACAGTTTTTGGCACCTAACTCGTCCTATAGCTCTGAGAGGACCCCAGCAAATTATATATCAAAACTTGTGCTATTAATTTTATCTGCAAAACACTGATTTTTTGCAATGTAAGTCCTGAAAAACTGCAAGATATCGCCTTGGGAATGAATGGGATGAGGTCAAATATCAAACAAATCACTTTACAGAATGGAAACTGTTGTTTACTGCTTGGGCATACTTTTACCTAGAGTCTTTATATAAACTTATATATATAAACTATACACGTCTTGTTTATTGACGTGTATTATTATGTTTTAATGGGCAGTATAGTTTGTGATCAATCACTGACCAATGACCATCATCATTTTTGCTCAAATTTAGAGTGTATGATGGAAGCCTATAGAACAGAATGTTGGTGCCTCAGTGGGTGACAGCATTACATTGAGTGAAGGAGGGAAAAAAAATCTGGAATTGTTCTCTTTCCACTTTCCAACATACACAGCCTCTAAGTGCAGCCATGTCTCTGCTTCTCATTAATTCCATTACAAAGATTTTCAGAGAGAAGCAGAACAGACATATTTTTAAAACTTGCCAGTGTCTCCATTATATTTACTGTAGAAACACCAAATCACACCAGAACTTTAGTGAAGTCTTTACAACGATGATGGTCCATGTTATTTTTTAATAACGGCTACTGTTTTGTATGTCAACACTCAAATGGGAGACCAGCACAGAGAGAGAAAAAATGCCTTTCTTCACATTTCTGTCTTCCTGTACCCGCAGTGCAGCCATCGTCATTTGCAAACAGCTTTAAGTTGCCATGACAACTTAAAGCTCATCACAATGTACTCACACTGGCAGGAGCACCCGATGCTTCAAGATTTTGCAAGAGGACATTTACTAGTTGAACTTTATTGCCCCATCTGACACTAAATATAAAGCAGCCAAGGAATCTCTGTCCAAATGTCTGTCCTTTCTCCTGACAAGCCTTTAACCGGCGGATCTCACACTTGGTTACTGAGGATCTGGAGGAAGTGCAGTGTTGAGTGTGAAGTTGTTTGGATGAGCGGTTTTCGAGTATTACTTGAGGCAAAGCAACCAGCCCTGCTCCTAAGCAGATCACTTTTAACCGCAATGCTGTAATTCAGGAAGAAAATAGCACATGCCAGTATTCTAATGGGACACATCCATGTCTAAAGTTTGACCGAGCAGCTGACGGCCTGGACCATCGACTACCTCACCAACAGACCACAGTATGTCAGGCTTCATGACTGTGTGTCTGAGGTGGTAGTCAGCAGCACGGGGGCACCACAGGGTACAGTGCTCTCACCCTTTCTGTTTAGTCTGTACACCTCAGACTTCACCTACAACTCGGACAACTGCCACCTACAGAAGTTCTCAGATGATACGGCCATCATCGGGTGTGTATCAGATGGGAACGACCAGGAGTACAGGGGGGTCATCAATGACTTTGTCAGCTGGTGTGAGATCAACGCTCTCCAAATCAACGCCAGCAAGACAAAGGAGATGGTTGTGGACTTCAGGAGGAAGTCCCTCCCCACCACACCGGTGAGCATCCAGGGAAAAGACATTGAGACAGTGGTCTCTTACAAATACCTGGGTGTTCACCTGAACAATAAACTGGACTGGACCACAAACACTGATGTCCTGTACAAGAAGGGCCAGAGTCGACTTCACCTGCTGGGGAGAGTAAGGTCCTTTGGTGTGTGCAGGACTCTGTTGAAGACCTTCTACGACTCCGTCGTAGCATCTGCCCTGTTCTACGCAGTAGTCTGCTGGGGGGGCGGATGCTCAGACGGGGACAGGAGGAAAATTGACAAACTGGTACGGAAGTCTAGCTCTGTACTGGGATGTCCTCTGGAGTCGGTGGTGGTGGTGGGAGAGAGGAGGATGTTGGCAAAGCTTACATCCATCATGGACAACCCCCATCACCCTCTGCATGGGGTAGTGGGTGCGCTTAGCAGCTCCTTCAGCCAGAGACTCAAACACCCTCGCTGCAAGAAGGAGCGCTTTCGCAGATCATTCATCCCGACAGCAATAAGACTTTATAACAAAACATAAACATAAACCTCACTGTAGTCACTGTCACTTTTTCAATGGTCACTTTTTTCTCTTTACACACACCCTGCACCTTAAGTGTGCATTAGCTATGTATGTGTACATGTGGGTATGTGCGTGGATATGTATGTCCATATACAGTATATATATATGCAAATATGTGTGTATGTGTATGTATGTAGGTATGTACGTCCATGTATGTATGTATATATGCTTTGCTTATGCATACTTTTTCTTTTTCTTACTATTTATTAGCATTTTCTCTCCATTCTGTCGATAATGCATACTGTGTATGCGGATTAACAAATTCTGCGAATTTGTACATTGTGTTTTGTGTTTTTTTATTTTTTATAGTTTTTTTATCTTCTTCAACTTTATTTTACTTTTTCTTTATCTGTAACGCTGCAGTAACACACAAATTTCCCCGTTGTGGGATCAATAAAGTTTATCTATTCTATTCTATTCTATTAAGTGTTCCTCTGGTCAGGCAAAAATGCTTGTGTGGCTGATTACTTTAGGAAAGTAAATGCTGCCCATTTTTATTTTTGGTTCTGTCACTTTGATGCCACTGTGCTGGACCTTTTAGTCCCTAGACTGAATATTTGGTCTTGTTAGGTGACACTCGTCAAGTCAAATCAAATCAATTTTATTTGTATAGCCCAAAATCACCAATCACAGATTCGCCTCAGGGAGCTTTGCAGTCTGTACAGCAATGCATCATCCCCAATGCATCATTACACTTGTGACTCAAATAAGGAATACTCCCTTAAAAAAAGAAGTAAAGAAAATGGAAGAAATCTCAAAGAGGGAATCCCTCTGTGTGACCACAATAGTATTACAGAATGCAGCATAATATCAATAAAGTAATAAAACTGCACTGAAGACTAAAAACATCAAAAACAAGGACTTGTCATATCAAATTATTTCTTTTCTCTGATAGTCAAACAATGATAATAAACCTCTATAGAATGTCCTACTGTGATATTTATTGCAAAAAAGTTGACTGAACAAGATTAATCAAATTGTACAATGAGTGTGAGCCTAATACATGTTAAGTTAGAACAAATCTCTACTTTACTGCTTTTTGTAAAAACGCTTAGCCATTCTTATATTGAAGAACCTTTAAGTGAATGAATTCCTCCCCAACAGATAATATTTATAGATGCAGGGAGAAAAGATTTTTTTCTTTCAAACATAAATGAATTAAATTGATTCATCGAATCCCTGAGTGAGCCGGTGTTCACTCTTTGCAGCTGTAACCAGAAACAGCGGTTGGAGTTGGAGCAGCTACACGGTGACTTCGGACGACTCAGGAGCCAAGAGCATCACAAGAGCCGGCAGCTGGAGGAACTGACGTAAGTCTCTTTTACTGTCCTGGCTCCATTTCAAACAATTCACCATATGGGAGCTTGGGGGAGAGCTGCCTCTCATGATTTACCCCCTCCATCAATCTCTGCCATTTCTCTCCCCTTTGTCTATGTAATTTCCTCCAGCTCTGTGGCTCGGACTGTCATTGTATTTACAGCGTGTGTCTCTTTCTGTGGGCTAAAATACAGTCATACAGATGATGGCGAACTTTCTTTCAGGGCTTCTTCCTTTCTGTCTCACTCCCTTTGCATCTTCGTAAATGGTGTTTTGGAAGCAGACAGCAGCTGGCTGCTAATAAGCCTTTTTCCTGCTCTGACCTTTGCAGTGTGTTGCATCATTTGGCAGATGGATAACAGCACATGAGTGCTTCAGCCTGTCCACGCTGTGTTTGTTCTAAAAGTCATGAATTATTTGGGGAATAATGTGTCTAATTTGGCTAAAGAGAGAAGTGTGATTTTTTTATTTTTTATTTCTTTTATCTCTCTTGTCTTTCATTCTGTCTGTCTATAGATTTCTGCATGAGCGACACGAGCAGTCCAAGCAGGATCTCAAAGGGCTGGAAGAAACTGTTGTAAGTCATTATTTGAAGCCACGATTCACTAGGCTCCTCCGGAGGCCAATGGTCCACTAAATACTCATTCGCCGCTTTAACAGCACAATTCCCTTTGTCCGTCTTTATGTGCTGTAGGCGCGGGAGCTCCACACCCTCCACAACCTCCGCAAGCTATTTGTTCAAGACCTCACGGCTCGAGTTAGAAAAGTAAGTCAGACAAAAGGAATGTTCAGTCTTTTGTTGTCGTAAAAGTGTCACTCCGCCACGAGGACCTAGGTGGACACATGTTATCTCTCTTTGCCAACAGAGTGCGGCGATGGAGCGTGATGAATGTGGGGGATATATCACCCAGAAACAGAAGATTTCCTTTCTTGAAAACAACCTGGACCAGCTTACAAAAGTACACAAGCAGGTAACAAGCAGCAGCAGAACAGAAAGCATCATTTCTGTTCCATAATTCTTTTAAGAATTAGGACATAATAACATCCAGTTTGCCTTGGCCTGGAATCATGATGCATCGTGCTGCGGCAAAGCAGCAAGGTGGAAATGGTTTTAACAGCTGGACAGAATATGAGACGAAGCCAAATTAAAATATAGAGCAGCGTGTGTGCTGTTTGTCATTGCTTTCCTATGGGCCAAAGCAACATGAGTGCTGTCAGTCATCCGGCTACAGTAGGTTCACATGAAAGTCTCCTCAAACAGAGCAGCAGGAGGCGTTAAACGAGGCTTCCCTGAGGAAAAGGAAGCCACACAGCGTCAAATATGATAAACACTAATTAGTTTATGCTCACACAGGTGCAAGCACGCACTCTTTTCTTTCCTCACCCCCTTCTTTGATACTACTAAATAGATTTCAGCATAGGATAAGTGTCGATGTGCTAAATGTTCCGCAGACTGGCACAATACACTACTGGCAGGGCGCTGAGAGCTGCACTGCAGCAGTTTGTCAGGCAGAAAACCAATCCTGAAGTGGCTGCTGGGAGAGTCCATCCCATCCACCACCTGCTGATACCGTGGGAATGCAAGATGAAAGTCATGGTCATAAATCAGCAAACTCCCAATGGAAAGTGATAAGGCCTCCAGAGACAGGCAGTGAACAGAGGACCGGGACCAGGGACGAGTGTGTGTGTTTTTCTTTTTAAATAGACTCATCACCAATCAATGCACTAACTCTAATTCCCACAGCCATCCGCTTTGCCTGTTAAGATAACTTTGCTAAGTCGCTAAACCTTTAATTATGCTCAGTGTCTCTGCAGGATGCGGATTTGTTTGCATGATCACGTCGCTGCTGACTCCGTGTTTAAAGTGCTCAGTCATCCAGTTGTCACATTTACATCCTCCACCTATAGGGAACATGCTGTAGCAATGTAGAATCTTTACAATTTGTTTTAAGAGCTTCCCCATAAATGATCAAAGCTAAAACACATATGCCAACACTGATTGGACATAAGCATGAACCAGAGTGACTGTTTTTTATATCCCTCCTTTCCATTAGTCTTCCCTATCACTTATCCTAAGTTAAGTCATGGAGGTCACAGTTCCAAATTTCCTTTTCCCCTGCTCAAATTAAACCGCTCTGCCTGGGGGATCTCACGTTTTTTACAGGCCAGTTTCTCCAGCTGGACACGTCAGGAACATTACCCGAGGGAGGCGACCTCGTGGCATCCTTACAAGAGGCTTATACTTCTGTACAATGAAATTTAAATATCCCAGCGTATCATAGCATATCTACAAAGGCATTGATCACATGTATATTTGGAACTGAACAATAATTATTTTACGTACAATTTTGAACAATTTGAACAAGAACTATTTATTATTCCTCTCCTAGTAATGCTGACATAGAAATAAATAGGCACCGGGAGAGTTTTCTTGGAAAAGGGGTTGTTTGTGAGAGAGTATTTATTTTTAAGGTCATAGATGTTTATTTGTTAGATCAAGATTTTCTTTGTGTGTGCGTGTGTGTGTGTGTGTGTGTGTGTCACAGCTGGTGCGTGACAATGCAGATCTTCGCTGTGAGCTTCCAAAACTGGAGAAACGTCTTCGGTCTACAGCTGAGCGAGTTAAGGCGCTGGAGGGGGCCCTGAAGGAGGCGAAGGAAGGCGCCATGAAGGACCGCCATCGCTACCAGCAGGAGGTGGAGCGAATCAAAGACGTGATGCGGGCCCGCAATCCCTTCCGCCGGCCCCACGCCGCACAAATAGGTAACTCACACACCCCTCCAGCCCGTTTCAAAACAATTTAACAGCCATCACATCCTATTTCATGGTTGCTTGTGTGATTCCTGTAAAAGCTATTTAATCGGATGAAACGCAGATTACACAACTGTATCTTCTAATCTGTAGGTAGACAGTGATCTAATGCATCCCATTGTTAGAATCTGATCTGTAGGTGTTAACAGGCATTACTCCGATGTTAGTACAACGTTTCTCATTGGCTTGAAAGTCTGATGTTTTACACCAGTTTTATACAAAGATTTATTTTCTATTTCTAACAGGATATAATTGTAGTTTTATGCACCAAAAATCATCTCGATGTAGATTTAACATCTCCTTCTCTTTCAAGCTCCTCTCCGGAGCTCGACAATAGAAAGAACAGGTCATTTTGTGTCTCTCTCATTATTATAAATGTGTTTCTCCTTTCATTGGTTGATTTGAAAGGTTGTGAATTAGGGTGTAGGTGGTGACTGTATAGTGTGATATCAGAACTTAAAGGAAGTCCTGTTAGCTCGGTTTCTCAATACAATATGGGAAATCTGAATGAGCTCATTAAGCTCATCTCAATTTCTTCTCCTTTCCATTGCTTAAATCAAGGCAGTAATTTCCATGGTTGTATACCAGCAAGAATATATGTCTGTTGAAATTTTGTCAAGAAAAAGGAAAGTTTCATTTCCTCTGCAGCAGGATAATTGTAAATGCACTATACCACATTTGTTCAGGAGCACGTCACTTCAACACTTTGTCTGTCTGGCTACAGCGTTTCATCTTCCTCACATCTAATTGCTTGCCCTTGCAAAGTCTTGCAGAATGGTGCAAGGATCCTTTTCATGTTCGTGCTGAGACTTCCTCACAGGCAAAATCCATTCTATGCTTTTCTGTCCTATCAATCCTCTCCTCTCCCTCTCCATTACTTACCATCTACCTCATTTAACACCATTTTCATAAACCTCCCCTTGCATGAGTGAACTGCAGGTCCCATTAAGAGGACATTTTTTCTGTATTAATCCTGATGCATCTTCACGGACCTCAAACTCTGTGGAATACATTCAAATACATAAAAAAGGGTTGCACCTGTAAACTAAATTCAATTTATGTCTCAGTTTTTTGGTAAATATGAAAATGATTAACCTGTTGCTAATCATTCATTCGCATTATGATGATAATAAATAGATACAGTTTTTGATTCTTTCAATTCTTAAGGATGCTTTCAATATTTTGTGTAAAGCACTTTGAACTACCTTGTTGATAGATTGTGCTGTACATGCAAACATGCCTTTCCCTAATAAAATGTATAAAACATTTATGTTTGGAGGATAAATATTTGTGTTGAATATTAGGCATATAATGGTTGAACATGCTCTTTTGAAAAAATGTATTAAAGAGGAGTGTAATTAATTTGATCCATTATTTGCATACTGGGGTAGATAATTGCACTTATACATGCATGAAGCAAAGCTGTCATGAGAAAATTAAATATTGATTTGAGAGTGGTTTTAGAAGGATGATTATAAAGCATCTGAGAATCCTTGTGATGTTGTTGTGTATATTAATTTATTTTTAGTATTCCAGTCACATAAAAAAATGTTATATTATTTTGTGATAAAGAAGACTGTGAAGCACTAACCTTATATGATGATGATGATGTTTTTGTCTTTTGTGGACGAATGGATCAGCCAATAGATACATTTCTGTGTTCAACAGCTAAGCCTGTGCGACCCGGCCACTACCCAGTGTGCTCGCCCACCAACCCCTTCTTCATCCGAAGCTACAGCGAACACCCCATCGCCTTCTGCAACGCTGTCTTCCACAACAGCAACAAGCAACAAGCAGCCACTCCCGCTGCTCCTCCACCGACACAGGAGAGCGAGCCCCGGTTACCTGAACCCGACTCCAACCAGAACAGCCCGACTGATCCCCCCGACTCCAACCAGAACAGCCCGACCGAGCCCCCCGACTCCAACCAGAACAGCCCGACCGAGCCCCCCGACTCCAACCAGAACAGCCCGACCGATCCCCCCGACTCCAACCAGAACAGCCCGACCGAGCCCCCCGACTCCCACAACAAGGACATATACGACAACAACGCTCAGAGCAACATGTGAGTACATCCAATCCAGCAGCATATGTCAGACATCGGTGAAAAATACGTTGTTTATGAGGTCTAACATTGTAATGGAAAAAAGAAAAAAAAAAATCCTGAATAAACTGGCTTATGGTTGAACTTATTAGCTGATCCCTGGTCTACATACTGTAATACACTATAGGTTTTCACCTTCTTTGAAAAAAAAATGATGAAATCATCTTGATTCGAATTGCCTTTACTTTTTCAAGATGTCTCAATCTCTCTTTATTGACCATCATAGAAAATGTACTAAATAACATTATATCAAGGTTAGTTACTTGTTCTTGTCCTGCACCGTGTCTTACTTTTGTGGCCTTGGACGTACTGCAGCAGCAAACCAATCTTACTCCACACTGGAACTTTTTATTCTGGAGCTTTCAGACCAAATCATGTTTTAAAAACATATCAAATCAAGGTTTTACAGAGATTTCAACCATATCTCACCTTCTTCATCCTAAACATTTGACAAAAATACACTAAATCAGGGGTTCATGTATTGGGTCTTTACCTTGAAAATAGCATCTTGACTTGTTGTTCAGTAGTTTTTTTCCCAGAACTTTGGCAACCATCCCCTAGTTGTATTCCGTAGAAAGCCAGCAAGTAGACTGAGTTATAACTACTTTGTCGCTCCACTATTTCTGAAGTCAACAAGGGATTTCATGCTCTCAGCCAGGCTAATTTAAACAATTTTTACTTCAGTATTAACAAGTCATCAGTATTTGCATTATCTTACTCTGCTTGTACAACGCTTAAACAGTCAAGCATTTCACAGTTCAGTGTGTTAGATAGTTGTGTGCAATATGAGCATTTAACTGTTATATTCTGTTTTGTAACTCAAGGATATATAAGAGTATGATTTGTAAAGAGAAGTGACACAGTTACTGAAGTGTCTCTTTTGGCTGTTTGCAGACTTCCAGCGGAACCTGCGAGCCACGCCGACACCAACATTGCAGAGATGCTCGATTCAGAAAATGGTGAGCTGCACTCAGATGAAACCTGTTAAAATAATGAGAAAAAATATAATCGGACTGAGTGGAGGCTATTAAGTAACTGCCAATATACCGTTATGTTTGAATGCCGTTTTATATAGCCTTACTAAGGTCTGGGTGGTGAACCAGTTTACAGTGATTGCCCTCTGCTGCTATAACAATTACCATGCTGTTTCTTTTGGTCATTTGCTTTCATGTCTTTATGTGATGGGGCTGTAGTCAGTGAGAAGCAGGCCTCCTGGTGCAGGTCAACGGTCTTGACTTGTTGTATTAATGGGATACATGCTGTCAAGTTGTAAAAGTTCACAAAGTAAATTTCCTTGATTTGCTACTTTTCTGCACACACACATATGTGTGTGTGTGTGTGTGTCTCTGGAGGACATAGATTAGGCTTGCTGTGTCATTACTCAACCAGACAGATAACTGGCTAGACAGGCTGGCTGGATGCCCGCCTCAGCCTCTGACCCATTGATGACAGCTTGTAGAGTTGTCTGACATCGCCACACCACTTTGATTCTCCCGGTATATCAATAAAAAAAAAACAAAAAAAAAACGTACAGACAATTTAGCAATCTGCTGCAACAGCACGTTCCTTTTATTACATATATTATATAATAATGTAATGCAATAACCATTGAATCCTTTAAACGGGCTAATTCTTTCTTTGCTTTCCACAACGTCTGTTTTATGAGCATGCTCCTGATAACTCTGAAATGTGTGTCCTTTTGGCAGCCACGATGCTGGCAGCTGGTCAGGGATTTGTAAATATTTGTACTGTTAAGGATAGTCTGCTACTTTCACCACTACTCAATTTGTCGTTATTTAGCTCTTCTTCCTAAAAGGGGATGCATGGCATGTTGGAATAGATGCTTGTATATTGTATTGCATCCTAAAATTAATCTCAGAATGAAATTCCCTCCAGTCCATCCCAAGTAATTTTCACTCTGGGGTAAATTCCACTCGCTGCCATGAATTTCAATGAGAACGAACAGAGCAGTGTAAAAGCAAAATTGCTCTGCAGAGCAGGTTCTCTTCTTCAAAGTTTTTTTTTTTTCTGTAATTTTCAGTCCAGTTAGGTTTAACCTTGACAGTTTCTGCCAGGATAAGACTTTTTTTAACAGTCACTATATTTTGTTTCCTACTTCAGAGATAAAACTGATCAGACGCACTGCATAACGAAGCTTTTAGATAATAGCCAACCATCGAATTTATGCAAAGAGCACACAAATTAGGCAAACCTGCCCCATGAATAACAATGAATGATAGGGCACATGTCCCTGGAGTTCAGGGACAGAACATGGACTCTGAGCCAGCTGATACAAGAGCTGCTGCAGTAAAGGTTGTGACATAGTGCCGCTAATGCAAATAGATTTACTGAATTGGGCTCATCTGTAACTGTTAGCCCAGGAGCCATCCTAGCAGTCTTGACTGAAATGAGAGTTTTTACGGTTGTCTTTAGCAGAACTTTCTCCTGTTTCCAATGGTGACACAGGATCTGCAAAAATACTTGTATGTCATATATGGATGAGGACTTGTCTGAGCTCCACTTCGTGTTCCTTTTGGCTGTTTCAAAAATCCCATCCTGTATGAGTCTGTGGCAAACCCACTTTTCACCCAATTTGCACCCCCCCTCCTCTCACTGTGCACCTGCCTGCCTCCTTACACACCTCTCTCTGTCCACAGGGAACACCACAGACATCAATGACAACAGGTAAGACTGGTGCACCCTCTTTGATTGCTGCAACACCCGCTGCTGTTTGCTGCTGTCTTACTACAGGCTTGTCAGTGTGTGGCAGAAATCTCCAGAAATGCAACTTCTTTTTCTAAGATGTGATAAAATTCTATTATTATAGTTTACTCAGAGAATTCTTCGGTTTCCAAAGAGTTCAGCTTTATCTGAAGGTCCTGGTGTATTTTTTTTTTGCCTGCACGACTCGAGGGAAAACTGGAAAGGAAAGGTTTCTCTTAGTGATTAACATAACGTCTGTATTTATAATGTGATTAGTAATAGTCTCATTCAGCCAGCATGCACTGATCACCTCTGTGTTTATGATCACTAAACATCACTGATCTGCTTCCCTCACTGCTGCCTCTCCACTGCATCACCCCCCTCCTCTTGTTGCTGCCACCACCACTGCTGCTGCTGCTGCTGCTGGATTCTGCTGGTGATGACGCTGCGGCCCGTTTTTCGATTCCCGTGTGTTGGATAGCATGTGTCTGAATGTCAATTCTGTGTCCAGAAGTGACGTCTGTCACAATCAGGACTCAGCCAAGCTCGACAACCTGCAACCGGAGGCCTCAGCCAGCTAATAGACCTGAGCAGGTAAGATGCACAATGTGACTTTATTCAGGAAATGCAGCTTCTAAATGACTTTCTGATGTTTTTGCTATAAAAACACAGCTAAATTTGTAGTTGAATCTATGTATTATGAAAACCTAATACCTTGGACATGGACACATCTTCTTAATATCAACTGCCAAATTACCAGTTTATAGAATATTTTAAAGAGTGTTTCATGCACAGCTTGAATACCTAGCATCATTACAAGCAAATGATCATATTCAAAATGCAGGAAAGCCTAATCCATATTTAGTCTGGGCCTGACGTTCTTCCACCTATGAATGTAAATGGAATTAGACAAATTTTCAACGCGCAAGCTGTGACGAGTGATTTTTTTTTTTTTCTTTTCTGAGGCCTCCCTCGCTAAAAATACTTCCAGTCGGTCACTGAGTGCACTGTGAGACACAAACAGCATCTGTCTCACATCAGTGCTCCTAGTTTTTTTGGGGGGGGAGAATTACTTCATAAATCCCAGGCCAGGGTTAAAGATTATGCTATTATGTTATTATAAAAAATATATTGCTCTAGCTCTAAAGTACCAATATGAGGAGGAATTAAATTATTGCTGCTTCTGAGTTTTACCTCAATTTGCAGTTTTTGCACTGACAGTTTTTTTTTTTATTCTGTTGCCTTCTTTCTGTAGCCAAGTGAATAACATTCACCTTCATAACTCACTGAATTGACCTCTTCTGGAAACATCAGGCATAATTTGCAAAACTACTGCTGTAAAATTCAAACAGCGATAATACAACCTGAACTGCGGACAGCATTACAAGTGCAATATAATAAAATATAAAAATATAATGTTAATTTTCATGCTCTATGAAGTGGTAGTAAGTTTTCTGCAGAGTAAATATACATTCTGCACAGTGCTGGTGAATTGTATGTTCTATAAAGTCGATTGTCAGTAAAGACACCAAGAATAAAATGATGTGTGATGTGTTCCTTCTGGCAGTATTAGCATGACTCACTGGCTGCTGTCTATGCCTTTCTGCCATCCTTTTCTTTTCTCTTCCTGTTTCTCTTAAAATGTATTTGACTGTTGCTCCTATTTTCTCTCTCTCTCTCTCTCTCTCTCTCTCTCGCTCCCCAGGCAGACGATTTTCCCAGGCCTCCTCTGTAAATCTGCATGCAGCTGATCACTGTCCCTCCTTCCTCTCCCGTCCTCACCTGCTGTACACAAACCGTTATCTCCTCCTCCTCCTCTCTGTCCCTCTTCTTCCTCCTGCTCGCTCCTCTTCAGTCCCTTTCCTTCCTTCCTGTGCTGTGATGTGGGCTATATGTGAGTGTCTGTAGGAGCCATGACGGTGCAGAGCTTGCATCTCAAACGCCTCACCTGGCATCTCGCTGCACCCTCCCTCCTCCCCCTCCAATCCCCCATGTCTTTAAATACAAAGGAACCTGGAATAGGAAGGCGGGGGGAAGAAAAGGTTCAGTGCTGTGGGCGACCACTAGGGAGTGCTGTTTGTCTCCATGAGGGATTAACAGCAGACATGACAGCAGTACATCATCATTATTAATAAACATGAATATGGGTGGGATGTTTCCAAGTTGAACCGTGTTAATCCACAGGGAAATGCTACAAGCCTACTTATATTTTTTGACTGTGCATGTTCAGCTTTAGGTTTTCTTGGCCAGCATTAAATTAGGTGGAAAATAAATGAAATAGGAAGAGATCTAGCGAGGTGATCTAGCGATTTTATGGTTCATTTCACTATAAGTTAGTGCAAATGGGAAATTCACCCGTGAAATGAGTTGTGTGTAAAGAATAAGGCTGGTGATATTCAGAGTTTTATTACTGTCAACAGCCAAAAGAAGAGTGTGTTAGTTCATCTCTCAGTGTGTCCAGACCTCCACAGCCTCTAAGCACCAAGCCTATTCTTTTAAGCTGAATACGTATATCTGGTCAAATTGGCTGGATGTAGTTGCATGTTTTCTTCAAACAAAAGATCAGTAATTTCCAAATAGCAGGACACTGTAGTTTTTATCAGGTTTTTTAATCAGGAGTACATAGTCGATTTAATGGGAACTACAGTGTTTTATCGTCCTATTGTTGTTTTAGTGAGTATTTATAGTACCAGGATTGTGGTAAATAAACTACAATGTCTGTCTCCACTGTAATCTTCTTCTTATAGCGTGAAGTAATACGCTGTATGAGCTGCTAACAACACAGACAAGTAGGATCAATAGAATGTCAATATCACCAGACTTATCCATTACACTATATATATATAGTAGCTGGAACTTGGCCAAGCCTTAATTATTGATAATTTCTGACCTTTTCTTACTTAAATTGATAAAGCAAAAATGTTTTTCTATTTAGTATGTAACTCCTCAAAGACTCAGTTTTGTATTTTGGTACCCTTTGAAGATATATTTCAGATACGTAGATTCCATATTAGAATGTTTTTCACCTATTAGATTGGACAGAAAAGTAAACAAAAGATCCTGACACCCATATAGCTGTCTATTTAGCACACTTTAAAACATGTTTCATATTATAAATATAAAAAAAAAACTATCTCACCAAGCAGGAGGAACCATAGCCCTAAAAGGAATTTGGTAGGAGCACTGTTAAAAAATACTTAAATATTCTGTGATAATCATCAGTCACTGAGACATGTCTGCTGTTTGATACACAGCACTGGCTTTGCCTGGTCTGACAGAGCAACGTCATCAGAATATTAGGAAAAAAATACATGATGATTATACTGAAAGGTCTGAGTGTGTAGTGAAGAGACCTCTGAACCTGTAATTTCTCCCTACAAAAGCTTTCCATCAGGGATCGTCTGTGACATAATCATATCATCCAAAAGCATGGCGAAGTGGAAAAAAAAGAAAAAAAGTGTAGCAACTATTTTTATACTGCTAGTTCTAGTTTGAAATAAATATATATATATTATTTATTATTTGCTCTGTTTTATTATAAATATCATTTGTTGATTAGCTATTTATTCCTAATTTATAGCAGTTGTTGAATGTGAAGCATTTGTTTTCGTGTGTTCTGTAAAGATACTACGTTGACATTGTTGTCTCGCGTCGCAGAATGCTTCAAAGATTTCAGATTTCCACAGTTTGTATAGAAGAGAAAGAAAACAAAAAGATGACTGATCCTGTGGCTCATTGTTGAGCCTCCTCAGATCGAAACCAAAGCCCTGAAATAGTGAGTCATTTTCAGGAGGATCTGGCTCCATAATGGCTCATAGAGCTCTGTCACATCCGTGAACCTCGGGTTACTGTAGGTTATCAAGAGCTGTCTTATCCTGTGTTAACCCTTTGCGGACACACACACACACACACACAGATATAGCACAGTGAGGAGGAATTTGACCTTTGACTCCAAAATATAGATACAGTTTATAAACTACAACATATTACTTATGCGGAGTCTTGGTTATCTGAGCAGTTGATTGATTGACTGACTCAACATCAACTGCCGCTCTGATGGTCAGTCGCCACACGTCGCACGCCCTTTGTTGACCTCCTGATCAGACAGTCAGGATGGGAGAACCAAAGGTGACAGTCCTCTGTGTGTGTGTGTGTGGGTGTGGGTGTGTAAGTGTGTTTTTTGGAGAACAGGAGCTGAGTCTCTTCTTTTTAACAAAACAGACTCTTTCATCATTTTTATATTCAGGCTTATTACACATGCATGAAGCACTTTATCAAGTTATTTTCTTAATATGGTCCCTGTTTCTTCCTCTGTATGAGCCTTTTAACTTATTCTTGTCTCGTTTGACTTTCTCTAAAGGGTTAAAAAAAAAATGTCATGAACCGAAATAACTTTACATTATCTCTGAAGTGTGTTTACAGAACCTATAGAAACCCTGAGTTGAATGTGAATGGCCTCTGTTTTTTTTAACCTGCTGGTAATCAGTGAAGCCCATGAAGAAAACAACTGTTCTCCTGACATGCACTGTGGTTGTATGCAGAGCTGTTTGAAGTTAAATGTATGGATGAGTGTACAATTTATTTATTGGCCTGTTTGTCTTACAGTTACCGTAACCGATTGATACTGTAGCCTAAAAAAAAGCAGAAATATAACTATGACAGGAATGATAGAGTGGTGAAAAAAAGACAGTGGCAAAATGTCTGTGTTTGTCTGTACATCTGTGCATTGGTTGGTTTATTTATTGCGGGTGATTTAGTGCATGCAGTACTTTCTTCTGTAGCTGCTGAGAGTACAGTACTGTTATCTCATGACTTTCAATAAAGATGAACGGGTGGACAAACCCTCATTACGTGTCCTGTCATTACATTGCTACTATGAGTGTATTTTTGACATGTTAACAACTTTAAAGATAAACACAGTTTTTCCACTTTTATGAAGGAATTATTGAATCACCAGCAGCCATGACAACAGATCTGGTGATCTCAAGTTGATACGAATCTGCAGCATCAATGCTTGGTGTTTCAGCCTGTTTTTTTAAGGGTGACACTAATGCAGGAAAAATAGGAAGAAACATTTGCTAAAGTAACACAGTGATACACTGACATTCAACCAAAGCAAATCAATAAGATCTGATTCAGAGGTGAACTTGTGTTTACACTTGTTTCTTCACTGTTTCCTGTGATATTTTAAATCAATCATGTAATTGTGCAACATATGTTTTCAAATTCTATTGATATCATTATGAATTAATATGAATTATGATATAAGTCAAACACTTTGTCAAGACTCAATGCAATGCAACTCATTTGTTTTCAAGGGGAAATTGTTTAAAACAAACACATTAATGATTCATAAAAATTCCCTTTCAAGTTTCATGGAACACAGTAAGAGACTGACTGTAAGGCTCTCGTCACAGTGTGAATGACCTTTGCCATTATTCTGTTCCACTCAGTTTAATTACATCATTACATCATGCATGACTGGTCTTCCTGTTAGAGCTGTATCTGTTGCTGTATGACATTCACACATTGCTGTAATGGACTATATATATATATATATATATATATATAGATAGATAGATAGATAGATAGATATAGGGAAACTGTTCCTTGATCCTATGCTCAGTGTTATGATAAATAGGACAGACATCATAGTAAGAGAAATATCCCTATATTTGTTTGTTTTAGAGTGAGTCTTAAATTACATGTTTGTTGGGCGTTGTTTGACCCAAAAGAAACAATTTTACTTTCATCAGTCGACAATATGTGTCTCAACTTCTCTTTTCGCCAGTTGATGTGTATCTTCTTCAGTTAAATACATCTTCTTCAGACAAGGGATCTTGGATCACTTTGCCTATATCAATATACTTGAGATCATGTTGCCTCATGCTAAAGAGGAAATAACCTTGAAATGCATGTATTAACAAGACAATGACCCTGAACATCAGCAGTAAACCAGCATTATCTTGGTTACAACATGGAGTGACCAGCCCAATCCCCAGACCTTAATCCCATTGATTACTTGTGGGATGATGTCAAAAATGTTGTTTCTGAGTTTCTGAAGCAAGACCGAAAAAAACTGATGAATTGTGAGGCTGAAACGACATTGGTTGACTCCATGCAACACATATATGAAGCAGTTCTCCGACACTATGGTTATACCACAAAACATTGGTTTAGTGATTCACAGGAATGCTAAATCCTGAAGATTTTGCAGTTTATTCAGTAAATATTTGAGTTTGTAATGAAAAAATGCAGACCCTGCTATTTTTTTGAACAGCCGTACATTAATCTTTCTTCATTTTCTGTAAATTAAGTAAAGTTAAGTACACATTTTGATTTAGGATATAAAATGCAGTGTTCCAAATGTATGAAAACGAAATTAATATTGTAAGGATTTTGTCTTTACTCACATTTTTAGACGCACTGCTATAATTGTGAACATATCTCTCTCTCTATCTCTCTCTTTCTATATATATATATATATATATATATATATATATATATATATATATATATATATATATATATATATATATATATATATATATATATATGCATTTCACCATAACAGTCCCTGTGAATGGTAGTAATTGGATCAGATTTCACTGTTGTGCTGCATGACCTCATACATGCAGCGGAGGAGGTGCAGGGAAGTTGTTCTGACCTGGGCCACAGCCAGGAGGGCGAAGTGCAACACAGCAGCCGTGAAAATGGGAGGACACTGATCACATGAACTGTCACACAGCTAACACACTTGAGCAACCTCCTCAGCTGGGAAGCATCAGTTGGACCTGTGCCTCTCACCCCGAGGATCGCTGCCTGAGCCCAGGGATACAGGAGTGTGTGAGTACCAAGCTGACAGGATGACAGATGTTTATGGTGAACATCATGTCTGCCTGACACGTCTGTTCGACATCAGCCAGTTTATGGTTTGCAGTGATACAGTTCCTGGTTTAAGTTATACTGTAATGTCAAAAATATAGAATATAATCAATTCAATGTGACTGCTAAAAAATTCCTACCATTTCCTGAGTTTATATCAATGAAAACAGTAAAATGCCTCATAAAGCGATAAAATAAATGTAATCATACACTTAAACTAAGTAGACTCATAGATCACTAACAATAGAATGTACTGTTGATATTTCAGATTTTATGATCACTTTTAAAGACATTTATTCTGAATGAAGAGTTAAGCAGTTTTGATTGATTATCTCACATTAAAGTACAATTGCAGTGGTCAAATATTTCATCCCATTACAAAATTATAGCTTAGTCTTAAATGAAATAGTCTTTATGAAGGTCGGAAAAAAAACCTTTGCACAAATACAATAAAACACTGCCTTGACAGTAATTCAGATTATAATACAAATAGATTATAATCATGCAACAAAGAAAAATAACAGGGAGCAAACTGGAAGTTTTGAAATATGACCACAAATGTCCGTTTTATTACTACCACAGATCTTGGAGACGTATTCATCATTCAAACATCAGTTTGACTCAACATGACTGATACTGCTCATTAGCAGCTGTGACATCTGATTAGGAGAGCATCAAGTGAAATACTAATCCTAGACATCAGCAGCGTTCGTTTGAATGATGATGTTCACAAAATGTGGTTTGGAGGTAATTTATTAGGGGAAAAACTAAAGCTAATGTATGTAGGCCAGGGATGGGCATCCTGGTCCTAGAGGGGCCGTGTGGGTTCAGGTTCCTACCAATGATACCAATGATTCTACTAATGATCTAGTGGTTGAATAACAGAACCAGGTGTGTTACAACTTGGTTGGAACAAAAACCTGGGCCCAGCCCTCAGGACCAGGGTGCCCATCCCTGATGTACAAACATGTACCAATCAGAGCCAAATGAATAATTATTATGACTTAACCATATGTCACAGTTTAGTGAGACAGAACCACATTTATACCTATCCACAGGCTCCTAAAGGTCAGTAAAATGTAGACCTTGTAACTTGCAATAGATTTTTTGTAAGAACTTGGACTGAATTTCTGAAGTAAAATTTCCTCTTATGCAAATTCATACCAAGGTCAAACTAGAAAATGATGTGAAAATGAAATCGCCTAAACTTTTTTTCTTTTTTTTAATAAAAGTTGCTCTGCATTGCAGGATACAAGGCATAAGGGTCTGCACACTGCCCAATAACTACTTGTATTCTCTTTATGACAAAGCTGAATTAGTATTTCTGTGCGAAGCGTATGTACTACTGGCATTGTCCTGAGGAGTAATCACATCGTGTGGGTTATAAAATGAGGTTACTCTTGTGCCTTTGACCCCTCTCTATGTATGTTATCTATAGTGTATGATCTTTCCCTGAGGACAGAGTTTAGCATTTGTTTACATTGATTAGTTTAACCTGCCTGACCGATAACTCTCTCGCTATGGAAACAACACTCTGACCTATGTGTTCCTTGCATTCACATCAAGAGATTGCACATGCTTCCAGTTTGGGAGGCGTCCCAGGATGCTCACCTCCTTGGCATCGTTACGTATCAGGAATAACAATTCCTTTTAGCATGAGGCAACCTGCCAGCAACAGGCCTGCTACCCAATTGAATCTGTCAATTTAAATGGTTTTGATCCTCAGTGCTACGTTCATCATCAAACTACAACAAGGAGTGAATCTTGGAATTGTTGCGAAATGTTGCAACTTAGAAGCATATTGCACCAGTTCAGTGATGTCACAACGTTTTCAATGGAAATCCGCTATGACATAATTGATCAGTTTTTGGAATGACTCAGTCCAGCAGCTGATTTACTATTAGTACATTAACATTTAAAAACTGAATATCCATGGATTTTGAACAACATAACACAAAATGTTCATTCTAAATTTCCACATCCATCCCCAGAGAAGCCACAGTGCATGTTAGACTAACCTCCACCTGAGCGACACACACACAGTGATAAGTGCTGTGGCCAGGAGCAGTGGTAACCATGACGACGGCAGAGCCACCTAATGGAGTGTGGCACAGGAATGTAAAGGCCCGTACATCAGAGGACATCTCCAGTCATGGTATGCACAACAATATGTGTCGTGTGCACATAGAGCACATCGTGTGTTGGAAGTGAAGTGATATGTTGTTGTCTTTCTGTTTGTGTATTTACGTACAGGTTGAGGTAAATTTCACGTTCATTATATATTGGTTTTGGAAAGGGGATAACAAGTAAAACAACCCCGCGTACTAATATACAGTCATTCAGAACCTTTTAAAAGCTCATTGAACTATAGTTCAAGACAATTATTTTTTCTTGACCTTTTTGCAAGTGAATTTTTGCAGAAATATATGCAGAATGTAGGGTTTCTATTCTCCTACTATTTTATGACAAATATGATCTTCTCCGTGCAGATGGGAGTCCTAATACTGAGCAGGAAGAAGAGCTGAGACAGTGGCAGAAACATGCACAGGTAACCCACCAGCCGCAGTCTTCACCTGATAACGTTACTGGAGAAAATACAGAAGTGAAGATGAGCCAGCATGAAGTGATACTTGAAAGTGGGCAAATCACGGGGAAAAGCCTCATGTACGCAGAATGTGGAGTGATTCACTTCACTCGAAATGTTTCCCTGCTTGTGTCCTCCTGTAGAAAGTGAAGGAGAAAATCATGGAGCAGGTCCAGGATCAGCTACGTGATATTCTAGACAAAGCTCTGAGCGACTGTGCCCAGCCACAAATCCAGCCAGTTAATGGAAAGATGACAAAAAATCATTCATCTAGGTGAGGAGCCCAGGAGGGGAACTTTTTTTTTTTTCCTTTCCACTCCTACTTAAGTAAATGTATTTGTCTTGTCATTTATGGCTGTAAAAGTTGCATTTGTCATTTTTTTCTGCATATTTTATTTTAGATCTCAGAGGATGGGTGACGGGAAAGTGTTTATGGAAAGGCCATCACTGCTCGAGTAAGTATGATAGACTGATCTGTTTCTAAGTCTGACGACACACACACGCTCACACACATACACACACACACACTGAGGTGCAGATCAACTCCAAAATCATTCACTATATACGTTTCCCAAAAACGTGTATCTTTTATTATAATTATTAACAAATATTTATCTTGTTAACTGACCAAAGAAACTGTAAATACCTGAGAAATAATGTCTGCTATAATGAATAAAAGTAATACAATGAACATAGGCAGCCTTACATATGTTTCATCCATTTCAATTAAAACAGGCCCCGGCAGCTTATACATCTTTATCTATGAGAATTACATAAAAATTAAAAAAAGAATTAAATTTTGTTGAAAACATGCTTCAGTCTTTGCTTCTTGTTTCTGATTTAACATTAGGGTCAATGTGCACACTGTTGCAAATATCAAAATTATTGAAGCCACAGTGAGGCATGATGAAGTTAAGCACTGCATCTTTTTAGATTTAATGCATCAGAGATGTAGGAGCTGGCAAACATACTGATAAATGTTTCATGCAATAAGGCCTTACATGTAGCAGTGAAACGGGGCCTCCAGATGCCCAAGGCCGCCACTGGCAACAAGTCTATGGTGTAAAAAATATCAGCACACATCAGTATGTATTTGTATCGATCCAAGGAACCTGCAGTATGAAAACAGCAGAAGAGATAAGCACAGTAAAACAACATGGAGGGACTTTTAATGATGATGCTGTTATCTAATCCTGTGTCCTCCTCTTCTCCAGCGACCTATTTGAGATCAGCCACATCAGGACCATCTACCACATGTTCATCGCCGTGCTCCTCATCTTCTGCCTGAGCACGCTGGCCGTCGACTTCATCGACCAGGGCCGGTGCGAAGATAGAGTAATCTATAACTGTTTGTTTCTGCTGCGGCTTCGGGCAGAGCAGTAATGGTTTGGTGTGCAGGTGCACGCTTCTAACTTTAATTCCGACATTTCTCAGTGGAACAACCACAAGCGGGCAATTCCACTGTGTGAATCACAGGATTCAATACAGCTTCTCCCACTTAACATCGATGGGTCAACTGGTGAAATAAATAATACCACTTGTTTGGCCTTGATGAATTTTATGCAAATTCTTCGACATGCTGCAGTGTGTGGGTATTTAAACCTGGTATTATCATCATCACCAGGGGGGCTTCAGATGGCAGAAAGCGTTGGGAGTAAAGCACTTCTTTAGGCCGTTCAGGGTCCAATATCATTAAAAGGGAAACTTTTTATTGCACATGGAAGGAGGAGGTGTGATATATACCTAGCCCCTAGTCCCAAAACTCTCCATCCAGGGTGATATGCCCACAGACCATATTCAGAAACTGTGACTTAAAATGAGCTGTCAGCACTTGGACCTTAAGTTTGTGATGTCACAAGTATACACTCGCTGCCAACAATTCACAACTATTCAACTCAGCCAATCAGAATATTAATGAGACTGACACAATAATATTTGTAAAGATTTTAGTGTCACTTGGTTTACTACCACTCTGTTTTTTCAATTATTTTTCAGCATCTGCCTAGTATAAATGATAAATATACCTGTAATGTTTTTAATTTTGTTCCTCAGGCTGGTCCTGGAGTTTGACTTATTCTTCTACGCGTTTGGGAAAGCGGGGACGGTGGCCTGGGTGTGGATGCTGATGTTTGTCTACACGCTGCTGGTTCCCTACTACACTCTGGTGTTTTGGGGGTCTTTGTACCACAGCTTCCCTTCCAAGTTGGGTCTGTCCCTGTGCACATGCCTGGTGCTGACTGCCATACAGAGCTGCATGCTGGGAGTGTTCCCCATCTACTCGGTCATACACCACCAGCTGCCGCCAGCCTCACGGCTCATTGTTACATTGGAGCAGGTGAGTGTTTTTGTTTCAAAGAATGAACATAGTGAAACACTGTTGGGTTATAGGTAGTTTGTTTTAATTTATTTATTATGTATCTATGAGTTTTTCACAAAGATTTGTACTTAATTTATTATCAACAAGGTGCTGTGAGAACTTTGTCCTCACACAGGATTTTTTAAATGAAAATGCCATCCACAATACATCAGCATGAACAATACTGTATATCTGTCATTTTAAGCTCATCACAGATACACAGCCAAACTACAAGTAATTAGCGGTATGTGTAAAATGTGTGTGGCTGAGTGAAGGTGTAGTGGATTGAGTGCATCAAACCAAACAAAGGAGAAGGCGCTGCAGGCCCAGGTGAGACAGAGAGATAAGCCACGCCCCTAAAGATATTCCTTTGGGCCAGGAACAGGGTGACAACCCCCAGGTTCATCTATATAGAGGAAACAGTGGGGGGGGGGCGTTCACAGTCGCTCTTCGTGAGGCTCCTAATAAACAGAAGCTGTGTTTTTATGAGTAAGCCAGTCAGCACTTTCTAATCTGCTTTAGGAGACAGTAATGCAAACTCACTTTTATCCATCTCTGTCTGCTTTCATGATGAGAGTTTTTTTTAAATGCATCACAGAAATCACCAATGCAGCATTACTCGATGGATTGTAGCCTATATATTTACAGAGTTTTTTGTGGATGCACTAATTCCTAATTTCAGAATGATAGAAAAAAGGCTTCAGGACTCTTACATCAATCTGGTTGGATTTTACTATTTAGCTGGTGGTCAGACAGTTGTTGCGTTAATAATCCAACGATCCGAGCATTGAATGAGAGCAGCTGATGTGAGCACTTCAAGGCTTCGGAATAACCGTTACATAACCTCCGCAATTTGTCATTCTAAACTCAAAAGTAGAGAAATTAGTTCTTGCAGTCCCAGCAGCTTTTTCAGACTCTTTAAAAGGTTGTTTAAAGTCCAAAATGGTCTGACATTCATTTCAATAATGCCTGCAGAATGATAAATGTGATTCGTACCACAATGTGAACTGGTGCTGAGCATGAAATCCAAAAATTCTTATTAGAAACAGTTATATTTATTGGCAATCCAAATTCTGAGTGCAGTCTGCAGGGATATTGCAACAAAAAAAAGAGAGAAAGAGAAGCCACCAGAGAGACAACCAAGCTCACTTCAGCTACCGGTTATAGATCACGAACCCATACTGTAATACCGCCTCATCCTCTTTATTAAACCGGCCCCGGTCTCCCAAAACCGTCTTAGTACTTAGATCATTTTAGCTCCATTTGATGGAGTGAGATAATCTCAGTGCTTAGATGCTCTTGGGAAACCCAGTCCTGATCCTCATTTGACTTCAATCAGTCCTTTTATGAGTCTGATGCTGTCTAACCCATCTAAACACTGTCTGATGGAGCCATTGATGCACATAAACCATTTCTACAGCCGTGCTGCAGTCTGCCCTCTCATGTTATCGAGTTCTCCTGATTTATTACAGAAGACGTTAACTCTCAAATCATACAGCAGTTTGACAACGTGTAGAAACAGAAATGAGATATTGAACCCAGAGAGATGACAGAATAGAAGCTGTTATTATTGATGCGTCATGTCTCACTTCGCACAATAACTGCTGATATCGATGTTCTTCAGATTCGATTTCTGATGAAGAGCTACTCATTCATAAGAGAAACTGCCCCAGTTATTATGACGACGGCCCCGAAGGAAGGTACTGTATTACTTTGTTTTGATGTCAGGTGTGTTTATTCCTCAGGCAGGTTCATTTCTCACAGTGCTGCAGCCTCACGCCCTGGAGAAGTCTGACGAAAACAGAATTCAGAATGTTACTGCATTATCTGAAGCTAACAGGCCCTCTATTGTCCAAAGACAAATTTCTGTGTTTTTGCATGCAAACGACAGTCAATACGGTACTTTCTATTCAATTATTGGTGTACATACCCAGCCCCATGAGATGAGAGGATTGCAAATGTGTAAAGATACAGAAAAAAAAATCATTGACCTTTAAAAATGACCGGTGGTGGGACTTTCTTAAGTACTGTTGAGTACTTCGAGGTACTTTAGAAAATATGGTATTTTATACTTTGCTGTATTTAAAAAGTAAAGAAGATTTTATTTTAAATGAAACAGAAATACCATATTTTCATCTTTATTTATTAAATTGTTGGTCATGATTTTTTTTAATATTTGCTATGACTCAAAAATTATGATGCAGTTCTATTACTACTAATTTACCCAAGTATCTAAAACTGCCTCTTTCATTAAACTAAAAGATTAGAATGCTATCACATGAATTAAGTGATTAAAGAAATAAAAAAAAAATACTATAATATTATCACAGTCTGTATTATAAGTACTCTTGAAACTTTTAGTAGGAATCATAATATTTTCTACTCAGTACTCTACTTTGTTCTTACTAAAAAAGGTTGTTTTTTAAGGTCTTTTGTTATCCACTGATTTTGTACATCTGAACATTGGAATCGATTGTGATATTTAGTTTTTTGCTTTTCAGGAGAGACTCACAGGTTCCCAACATTGTCCAATTACCTCTACTTCCTTTTCTGTCCAACTCTCATCTACAGGGAATCATATCCCCGGTAAGACTCATTGTCCTGTTTCCCTTGATCCAATTTTACTCGTCCTGTATTCTGCTCTTAATAGCTACACGGTCGCAGTATAGAAGTGATGATGATTTGTATCATCCTCTAATGGTAGATTTGGTTAAAGGAAATAATTTTCAAGTTGAATAAAAGGAGATGAGCTCTGTAATCCCAAACTAACAAAAAATATGTCTTTATATACATCAGGTCACATGAGGCAACATGACAAAAAAACAAAACAAATGTGCTGAAGTAGCTGCATCCTGTCTGTTCTTTGCAGAAATGCTCATATAAGATGGAATTATGTTGGTGTTACTCTATGCAAGGTAAGAGGAAATTGCATCAAATTGATTATTTGTTGAGGGGTTTTATTTCCACACATCTAATCACCTTTGTACACCTTGAACTTTACCCACAGAACTAGGGTTCAGGTTGTAGATGTTAACGGGGAACAGCTCTCATGGGACCCCGACAGGAAGAAAAGCAAGGAAGGGCTTTCAGAAGCCGAAATATGGGTACACCTCATCAGTAGTGGAACCAGATCACAAATCAATGATCAATTCCCTGACATGTCCCTTGGGTAAATTAAATTTAGAATAAAGTGGGAGTGGATGAGGAGAGTGAGGAGAGTAAAAAATAACCAAGTCGTTAAAACAAAGAACCAGTATAAATTAGTGTTATAATTACATTGGGGGGGTGAGAGGGCGGAACAAGGTCGCTGTGAAGAAGAAGAAAACTAACTTTTATAATTCTAAAATAAGCTTTCAAAATTGTAAGGGGGGGCTGTAAAGGAGGAAGTATAAACTGTGACAAGGGGAGTCACAGATAGATGGATGAGGAAGCTACTCATTCTGCCGGGGCGTCCCCAACGACAGATAGTCAGGACCTGTCAGAGCGCTGCCTTGCCGGCCCCTCCAGGACTCCCAGGAGATCCCTGCACAGTCACAGGGATCAGGGTTTTTGTCAGTGGTGTGGTCCAGCGATGATAATTCTGACCTACCACAAACGAGCAGTGTGGGACAAGTTGTGGTGTTGGATGGAGCTCGACCCCAGTAGAAGACCTGCAATTAGAGTCCTGACCCCAAAGACCACCACACCTGCGTGCTGTCTGTGTGACCCAGGAGTGCTGTATACTTACCCCATGCATACAGTCCTGGCTGACATCTGTGTGTTTGGTTGGGCAAAAGCCTTCGCTAGTAGGATCCTAAAGAAGGTCTCATGCTTTCACAGCACCAGCAGCAGGCGGTGTGCACCATTCCAATTCAAGGTGCTCAGTTCGGTTCATTTTCTTTAGTGTAAAAGCATCAGTCGCACTCCAAACCATTTCAGACCTGCAAGAGGTGGTCTTGTTCCATTGGACTCTGCAACAAATGATGCCAACTTGCATTGTGGGAGGTGACACTAGTTATTCCATTACCTGTTTGTTTGATGATTGCAGGTGTAAAAGTTCTATATTTTATTGCTTGATGCGGACCAAATATTCAATCGAGACATGTGGACGTTCCTTCAGTTTTACTCTGGCTGACCCAGGCGATCGGCCATGGCTCCTCATCGGCCTTTCTGCTGCCGCCATGTTGAATAAGACACGAGCTTCCCTCAAAAGGAGAATGCTCTAGAAGTCCATCTGTTGACTCCAAAAGATTTTTGCAGGCAGATCATGTTTTAAGTTGTCCCTGTGACTCAGGGTGTACTCAATTTTATAAAAAGGAAACTGTAAAAATTATATAAAAATGAGCAGAATGTTCTAATTAATGTATGAAGGGTTTTCTCCCCTTTATTTCAAATGGTGTTGGCAATATGAAGGTTTTACATTCAAGGCAGTAAAAAGTCAGGAAGATTGGAATCATTGGAATTTTATTACTTTTGGATACCTAAAGGTTGTGAATATTTCTAGAACAGTCGAGCCAATTCGAGTCAAATAAAACATAAATGAAAGGTGGTTCTCCAAAGGTCTGTCTGAACTCAAATAGAATGAAAATTAAAACAATCTGACACATGGTGAGCACAAAGGTTCCTGTTGATTAATGTGCATTGTGCTTCTTAAATAAATAGAAATAAAGATAAAAATCTAAACGTTTTAGTTGACATAATACAATGTACTCCTTTGTGGGGATACTGACCTAGAAAATAATGTTCTTGTTCCACAATGTGAAGTCAAACTGCTTAATAGCTTTAATGTTTGGCATCATACTGTAGATCTTTATCTTCCAACATCTGGAGCTGATCTTCATACTTATTGCTTTTTTCCCTTCTTTTTCTAGGGTGTCATTGCAACCTAAAAAAAAAATAATTATGCTTCACTTGCAGATCTTAGGCTGCGTGTTTTACAGCTACTTCATCCTGGTGCGCCTTTGTGTGCCTGTCCTCACACCAGAGACCAACCAGCCCTTCAGTAAACGGACAATGGTTCTGGCTGTGTTCAACTCCATATTACCAGGTACGTGTAGATTGTACACACACACATACAAACTACCATACATACTTCATCATGCCACACCATTAGAAGGAAGTCAGATGCTAGGCAAACATACAGTATAAAGGTCACCTGTCACTGCACCCGTATCTCTCATCCATGTGAGTAAGCACTGGTTAATATATTACAGTACTCACAAAGGGAATAGAGAAAATAGTGTATAGTGTTTTATGGAAGTCAAATGATAGAATAAAGATGCTGTTATAATATAAGACCAGGGATTCAATGGCTGGCAATGTCACTTGTTCTCATTGAATGAATTGTTCTTTAAGTGCTGATGAATGACAGCCTCAACGTCAATTCATGATTTGAATGAGAAAGCCGGGAGCAATGCTGCGTATCAAAGTGCTCTTCAGAACCGCTCTCCTGTCTCTTTTTCTGTGTGTGTGTGTGTGTGTGTGTGTGTGTGTCACAGGTATAATGCTGCTTCTCCTGGGTTTCTATGCCTTCCTGCACTGCTGGCTCAACCTCTTTGGGGAGCTGCTGCGTTTTGCTGACAGAATGTTCTACAAGGTGTGTCATTGCTTTTAGATATGCTTGTGGGATTTTTATTATTAATGGCAAAGTGAAATTTACAACAGGGTGGCCCACCGGTCCCGAAGCAGTTCAACTTATCAAATACACTCAGTACAAATTGTTCTTTAATCTAAAACCCTGACTAAGACTGTGTCTGAAACCTCTTGCTGATGCTCAATTCCAATCTTGAAATCTCTGTGCACCTTGATTTGCTTTGTCTTGGAATCAATTCTAATTGGCTGATTGATTAGGTTTGAAAATTGCTGAAAGTTGTTCTGATGCATCCTCCATTGTTTTGTGTGTGACTATGCATTTTGGAATCCTTTAGAAATAGATCAACGTCTCCGTACTGTCAATGTGGCGGCAGCAGCCAAAAAGACCATTTTCAGCCAAACATGAACTCACCCATTAATATAACAAAACGCCTGTTTACTGATGGATCGCCTGCCCATCTACTTTAAAGGTTGACATTTTAGGAAGATTTCCAGGCTTTGAAACCCCTATCATATCTGTAGTGATAGATTGATCGCTCTCTTCTGTTTTGATTTAATTATCCTCTTATTTTTCCAGGACTGGTGGAACTCTACATCTTTTGCCAACTATTACCGTACCTGGAATGTGGTGGTCCATGACTGGCTTTATTACTACGGATACAGAGACTTCCTCTGGGTGAGTGGGGCCGCCATTACGTTACAGGACAACAGGCTCAAATTAAACATACAGTTTGTGTCTAAAATATATAACAAATAATAACCATAAACCCACCATTAGTGTCATATTGTAGTGGGTTCTGTCTGCTTGTGCGTGTCAGATGGTGAAGTGTGCACAGGCTGCCTAACGTTCATCCTGTAATTCTACTGACTTAAATTCTCCTTTGAACCAGCCTAACCCCTGAACTCCGCGTCCCTCCGTGTTCTGTCTCTGATCCCTGCAGCTGTCCAAGAGGAAATTCCGAACAGCTGCCATGCTCTCCGTGTTCATCGTCTCCGCCGTGGTCCACGAGTACGCCTTGGCCATGTGCTTCGGCTTCTTCTACCCAGTCATGTTTGTCCTCTTTGCTATCTTTGGAGGTGAGGGCGATTCACAGCACAAGTTGCCATCCTGTGCTCTGTGGCATGGCTGCTAATGAGCACATTGTGATAAAAAATAAATAAATGAAAAGGATATATATATATATATATATATATATAAAAGAACAAGAAAAAAAATATTTTGTGCCAAAACTACATCATTATACTGTCGCTGGATTCTTAACAGCTTGTCCGTAGCTTGTTAAAATGTGTAAATATTCCCTCCAAGCCTTCAAAGTTAAAATCTGTAATTATTCAGTGTAACAAACACCCAGTAGTTTTCAGCTCTCATTATATTCATAGAAATTTGCCCATTGTGTCCTCGTCCTCTCAACGTTGCCAAAACGTTCCCTTTTGTGCTTTTCATCATCATCATCCCCTATTAATGTCCTCGCAGCCTTTTTACACACACAATGTGAAACTGTTCAGCTGCACAATCACACCACAGAAGTTAACATCGGCCTCCCCCCTTGTCGTCCTCTCTCAGTGGTTTTTAACTTCACCATGAACGACAAGCGGCAGAGCCCCGTGTTCAACGTCATCATGTGGGCGTGTCTGTTCCTGGGTCAGGGCGTCCAGGTGTGTCTGTACTGCCAGGAGTGGTACGCTCAGATTCACTGTCCGAGGACAGGGGTACGTACTCCACCAGCCTGTGCTGTGCCTTGAGAATGTGTTTGTTTTCATCTAAACCTTTTCAAAATGCATGTTATTTCATATATATTTATATTCAGAACACAACTCTGTTAAAAGTTTTAGATTTTAGAAACATTAAGTATGAATAGACGTGATCCAACTGGGAATTCACTCAGCAAGAGAGATTTCTTTGTGTCATCGTTGCATGTGAAGAAATTACTGTTGAATTCTTCCTCTGAGAGATTCATCAGGCTGCAGGATAGTCTGAATAACAACTGTCCCGCTGGGCTGGTGTTTTAAACCCTTTTAGAAGACGCATTGATGCCAAGTCCAATCGAAGTCCAAAACCAAAAACATCAAAAAATGTTCTTTTAAATAGACAGACAGCGTGTGAGCCTTAAAAAGTGTCTACAACAGTTGATCAGCAGACAGGACTTTGACCTCTCTTTGAGGGCAAGCAGGTGAAGAAACTAGACTAGAACAGTAGGAAAACAACTGGATATTTATGACAGAAATAGATTAAATGACGGGTACTTGGACGTCACGCAGACGTCAGTAACCAGAGAATATAAATAACCGCTTTCACCGTTTCATTATCCTGGCTTTGTCGGCTGTTTTTCCTCTGCACTCATTCATCACTTCTGTTACTGCAGGACGCATGTGTAGAACATATTTAACACGCTCACCGATCATAACGTTTACACACATGTTGAGTAAGGGACGTTTATGAAACTAACATGTGTTTAACCCTTGGAGAGCACCCCCTCACCACCCTCTATCCTGAAGTGTTTGATGAAATCACAGATGCAGGGGGAGGATTTCCATGACAGATGGGCACAGATGTACTTAACATACTTACTATACTATGAACTCCACCATCTCTATGTGTCCCATCCTCTAAAGCCAGCGGCGTCACGCACACACACACACACACACACACACACACACACACACGCACAAAGGCTTAACACAGATAACAACTGTTTAAAAATAGAACTTGCATCTAAAGAATTAGATTATTTTGTGATAATAGATGGCTGTTAAATGTTGAGTCATACAGATAAAACCTATAAACAGATTACAGATGTTTTTGTTTTTTCTGGAAGGAAAACGGTGCAGGAGAGAGCTATATGAATATTTAGATAAACTCTGACTCTTTCCTAACAGACTAGTTTCTGGGAGCTGGTGACGCCTCGATCCTGGTCCTGCAGCAACCTGAGATGAAGCAGATGAATTTTTTAATGCCCGGGGAGAAGGGATGAACGAAGAAGGGATGATGGAAAACTGCAGAGAACCGTTATGATGAACTGGACATGTTGGGTAGACCACCCTAAAAGACATGTAAATACACAACGTCTCTATTTCCAGTGTGTAAAGAAGCTTTGGGTCAAGATGTCACTTTATGCTGTTATCTATATTTGCATCACTGAATTAATTATCCCAAGATTGCATTTGTACAGATATTATTGACTGTTTAATAATGCAGGCTGTGTGTGGGTTGATTTTTTATTATATCAAGCGTTGATAGAATATCAGACTGTACAGAAAACTGTTGCACATTAAATACTGGGTGTAATGTTTACTGAGATAAAAAGTGTTTATCGAGTAAGGCCTTTCATTTTTACATTGCTGTGCAGGTATGATTAAAAAGTAATATTTTATATTTAATAAATTATTAAATATATTTAAAGTATCCTTCTGCACAAAAATGTTTTTTTCTTCTTGTTCTTGTTCGTTCAGTTGGATGTTTGAGCTCCACTGTGCAGAATGTCATATGTGCATTTTGACTTTAGAAGGCTGCTTACATTGAAGAGGGAGCTAAAAACCTAAGGCATGGTGGGTAATTTGTGACATCATTGTCTACTTTGGAGCCGATAGCGATCTAGTGTTCAGCTTACATAAATGTGTTGTAGAAATTGAAATTAACCAGCACACAAACACTGAAAATGGTCTTTAAGTTAAGTAGACATAATAAATATCTCCAGTCCACCAGTTTTAAAAACTTAAATATTTACATAATACATTTTCATAGCTTCTAGAATCTTTAATGAGCAAGGAGTAGATGTACGAGACAGACAAATATAGCATTTCACAGACGTCTTTAAACCACCACCTGAAAAATTGCACTTTTATTTTTGATGCATTTAGCGAGACATGGGACCAGTGAAAAATATAGGTATCTCAAAATGTACATTTTGTGTTCATGTGGGTTTCATGCTTTTGGAAAGTCCATTTGTACCATTGTTTTCTACAAATCACAAAGAATGAGTGATTTTTTTCCACACAAAATGTCAAAGGATGTAATCAAAAAGAATGATTAAGTTTAGATATTGAATCCACCTAGAATATAAAACTAGTTGATAGCATGTTAAAACCTTATAAGAGTTAATCTATCTGCTACTAAGTTTGCAGGGTTACACCACATATATGTTTAAAGGGTTTGCGAGCCAGATTTATGACAATTGAAAGCAGGCATCGCCTCAGTGAGAGCACCGGGCCTGCAACGTTTAATCCTGCCCTCGGGTGGGCAGGGATTGGTGGAGAGCAGGTACATTAATTAACCAACTGCAGGGAGCACAGCTTCTTATCAGTCCGCCACCATTTGTCTGGTGCTCCGTAGCTCTGTAGTAACACAGGAAAAAGAGGATTATCATAGGTACAGTGTTTGCATTAGTGATGTAATGCTCTGTAAACTGATAGACAGAAAGGAGCTCAGAGCGGTACAGCAAGAGACAGCGTCAACTGTAGCATTAAATCTAGTTGTAGCTGCTTTTTATGTTTATTTAAATGCTCTGTTTGAATGCGTCTGTTTCCTTTAGCTTTTTAAGAACATCCTTTTTATCCTGAGCGTTTTTTTGAGTCATGCATATAAAGGGGCTGTCACAGCTGTTTCTTTGACGGATGCACTTGTGAGTGTCAGCCATTAAATGAACCAACCTTTCTCCATATGGCTGATTTCATTTGAGATGACATCTGCTGGGATATTCTTTTCACATAATAAACACCAGGCAGGGGTGGGGCGGTATGGAGGGGTATAAACCCTGTACATTTCTTAATACAGCATTTGCATGTTTTTTGGTCACATTGAAGCAGCATAACTTGCTAAAATCACTGCGATTTTATTACCTAATGAAGTAGCTATACCACAACATATAAGGAAAGGGTTATTAACACAGAGATTACCACAGTCATTTATTTTCAACTGGTGAATGTTACATTCACTCTTCCTTGAGCTTCGGTTTGGTCTCCTCTATAACTCATAGTATTTGGATTTATAAAAGATAGAGACATTCCATTAGGGCAGACAGCCTGTTGACAATGTCAATTGAAAGTCAGAGTCAGTGTTTAAGAACTCAAATTAAAATGAAAGGGTGAGACTAGTTGGGTAATGCACTGTAAAATGGATCAAGGTGGATGAAGTAAAGAAGTTCCTGAATTCTCAGGATTTGTTAGTGAATAATAATGAATAACGAATATGGGCCAGTATAGGCAGTTGTGGGTTAAAAGATGTGGTTTCCCTCAAAACATCTAATATGGTTTCAGAACTGACAAATTCGACCTACTACAAGGACTTATACTACAAGGACTTGTAGTAAAAAAATGTAAAAGAGAATAGAAAAAGGCAAGTGTGGATTGGGAGTTACTTCTGCATGATAGAGGTTCCCATCACCTGCCGAGATGGTTGAGAATAATGTATGGCTACTGCCCTCGGACACACACAAAAATGGCTTCTATGGCAAGCGAACTCCTTGATATCTGCAGTTATGGGGTCAAGGATTATGTAATTGTCTTGTGCTAAATCATCAAGCAAGACAAACCCTCCCTGCATAAACTGATCGATATTATGACAGAATTTGAAAATGAAATGGGTAGTTCCAACACAAGGGGGTGGTACCAGGTATGGCTGTTGATGAATTGTGTAAGAGACTAAGAAACCCTTTCCAAATGGCCTTGTTTTGGGGTGTTCTAATGGCGTGCAAACATCAGCTGAAAAAATCCAGACCTCAGCAGCAGCAGGAGTCCCTCAGGGCAAAGAAAGATCGCCTGAAAGACTCCAAATGACTAAAAGAGGCCAACACAGCCATACACCTTCTACCCGGCCTCACGGTGGACAAGCTCCTAGCTAGGTGATGGTCACCCACCAACGGATGGACCATATGACGATAGATCACGGTCTACATCCCTGGTCCTGGAAATGCACGTTTTTGTACGAACCAAGCATTTATTCAGCTTAGTCTACTAATCAATCACTACGGCCTGAGCTAAGGACCTTCCTTTAGTAGAATCTGGCGTGTTCCTGCTTGGTTAGAACAAAAGCCTGCACCCACAGTGGCTCTCTAGGACCAGGGTTGGAAACCCCTGCTATATATTATACTATAGGAGTAGCAGGCACTGCAGTAGCATAGCTAATATCCCTTTAATAGTCACCACAGGAGAGACACATTTAAACACTTTTCCGCTGTCCACATGCTGTTCTCTAAACATGCTGGTAAGAGATTTAATTTGTGCTCTAGGGTTAATTCTCTATTGCAAGAGTACATAAAGGAAACCAGGCAGCAACCAACCAACATAAGGCCAATTTGTGCAAATGGGACTAATCCAGTCCCTATTCATCTACCAATGGGACGTGATTTCAACTGGTCCTCGGTCCATTGCCTCAGTGTTATTATCAGCAGCACACACGCTGCTGCCTGACTCCCACATGTTTATGAAAACAGCTGACCTACATTGCAAGGACAGTGTGAGCGAACCAGTGTAAACATAGTGAGGTTGCAGCACGACCGCTCAATACTGGCCCGTGTGCAAAATTTTTGTCCCCATTAATCACTTGGGGCATTTTCACACCACTAGCGGGATTATTTGGTTCGCATCATCTAATTAGCATATCCACTGTGGTCCACTTTCACACCTGCCATCCAAGCAAAATTCATCCAATTGACATTTCATCAGAAATAAGCAAATATTTTAACTTATATGGAGGGACAGGTTCACACAATGCTACTTGCTCTTATCTTCCTCTACATTCCTCTCTATTTGTTACTTTTGCAATATATCCAATTCCAAAGTGAGTCACAGCTGCATCTGAAGATGTAAATTCATTGGAGATGTCAAAGTGCAGATCGCCTCATTTCGGGCAGAGGAGATGTAATTTTTTCACAATTAAGCTCATATTCTGTAGGAATAATAAGGCATAATAAAATAATTTTCCTCATATAGATGCACCAAATGACAAACTTTGGTGCAGAGTAAAGCAGACAGAGACCACCTCTTTTGGAGTCCTGTTGTGGAAGTTTTTGCCCTGCTGGTGAAGAATGAAATAGAGACTTCTGCCGGCCGACAAGGTTTTATTTTCTTTGCAAAGAAAAGGTCAATCTACACACGAGCGGTAAGAATGAAGAAAGACCCCGAGTATGGGGAGAGCTGAACATTTAAACCTGAGGAAACACCCCCCTACCCAAAGGCGTATTTTCACACCTTCTGGGGTGAATGCTCTAGGGTTGTGGTTTTGCAATTGATGTCTGCAATTCCAGACATCATGATTAAATGACAAAGGGAGGTGAAGTGTTGCAGACATGGAAATGAAATTAGAGTATACATACAAAGGGAAGTGGGGTGCTGCGGGAAGACATGGAATTAGGATTCACATCCTGATGTAAAACACAACAGGAGGGTTGGGTGTCTCTTGTAGACAAGGAAATTGCCATTACAAGTCCTCAGTCCTATTGATTCAGGCGCCAACTGGAATGAATCAGGAATGTAGACATTTTTTTGTCCACACACTTTTGTATCCAGTTCATCCTTCAAACTGCACAGACACACCACCTTTCCAGATATATTTTACGGTAAACTGGATAACCAAGTGAAGATATCAAATATCAGATTGAGTCCTTTAGTGTTGGAAAAAGGAAATAAGTAGCAGCTAAACCTGCTAACGTGTTATCATGTGGGTTTGTGAGATATTACAATACTATGCATGTGGAGATGTAGATATTTTTTTTGTAGGTTAGACAGGGGGCATTTGTTGGTGAGGCGCCCCGCCTGGTTTTATTACGAAAATAAAAACAGGACTGTAGTCCTTAAGGTGCAGTCTGCGTCAGTAGTGACATTTCTATCAGATCGTGTTAATGGTCATAGCTGTGGTGCTGCCTTCCTCCATGCTCCTGGCTGTTACATGATAACGTATTTGTTAGTGTGACAGGTATGACAGCTGCTGCCAGAGAGCTGGTTTTTCACTACATATTAAGGTCTGTGTATTCAGTTTTGGCTGGGTTTTTGCCTGGAAGTATCTAATGAAATCTGACACACGCTTGATTGGAGATCTACTATAAGAGAGCGGCGTTCACAGCTGCCGTAATGACATAACATTCTTCAAGTGAAGATTACAGTACAGTACACTTTTCAGTTCAGGTTCAACAAAAATTTGAAGGAGTTCATGAACAATCATTTATTGAATGTGTTCAGTCAGTGTATCTTCACTGCCAAATTGTACCATTCAAGCACCTCACCAAAATTCTCAATGCCAAGGATGGTACATCACATAGTGACTTTCCCAATCTGTTGCCTACAGGAGGTAACATTTCTCAGTAAGTAAAGATTATTAGACAAAGATCAGAGCCAGAAAACCTACAGCAGCCCCTACAGGAATCAGACACAGTGTCTCCTATGTGAGTAGCTCATGTTGACCCAACCGCAAGTGATGAATTAATGCACTTGCAAAGAATTTAACACAGTGTATTTTATATCCAAACTCCTTATCCACATAACATTAAGCTGCAAAGGATCCCAAGTATTGGCAGACACATACTGGTTATGTAGATATTTACTCTGATCTCCCAAGTAACCGGGGTGAGTTGTGCACTTTGGTACCAAAGCTGATTCTACGTTATCACCGTCCAAACCCAAGCTACCCAAAATACACAAAAGAAGAGGTCTATTAAAAATCACTCACACAAATCTGATGTTTAAAAAAAACTACAAATTATTAACCATCGTGAACATGTGAACTCACATTCTGTTTCATTCCATGGATCAGTTTGGACTTTTAGCTATATTGCAACTGGAAACCATTAGCTACAGGTTTTGTGTCCTTTGTCAATGTCACTTTAACCACAGGGGCAGGCGTTGGGGGGGGAATTGGGAGTCTTTAGACAGAAGGCAATTCACAAATCACACGGCTCGAGAGCAAACCACTGCTGCACAGGGAGGGCTGTGTGCTATTTTGGCGACTTGGTGATGTAGCTTTATTCCAGCTGATGATGACGGTGGGCAGGCTATTTGATCAGGTATCTGCACCATGACAGCTCTGGCTGGGGATACGCAGGCAGACGTGACCACAGACAAACAGGACTGGCAGACATCCTGGTCCTAATGACTGTGTTCCTTCTTCTCGCTCACCGTGCCACCTGTATATTTTCTATTTTTAGATCCATACTCACCGGAGTGATCAACCAGGATGCAACACTCTCCATTAAAAAAATCTCTCTGTAATGAAACTGCCACACTGAAAGTTATGTAAACCAAGACCCAATTCCCTATGAATGAGGCCTACAATCATTTCTGAATGTATTCATTTTGAAAAAACAAAATGTGAGTGTAATTATTCTATGAATATGTGTAGTGTTAGCCGACTTGTGTACTAATGCCTGGATGTTAAAGCAGGTGATGGAACTGAATGCACTGCAGCTGTTTATTCATAACGTCTTGTGACAGTATTCAGTATGTCCGTAGGGTAAGTTTAGCTGTGCAGCTAAATATTATGTTTTGTTATACATATATGTGAGTTCCAATACAATGAAAAGACTAATTTTATAGAAACCCTCCAGTTACATGAAATTAAATCAAATGAAGCCGAGAGCGACTGCAGTGCCGGATAATAAATCCCTGTGGATTTGTCAAATGAGCGAGTACTTTCACTTTACACAGTGCTTTGATCCATGTTTTAATATAAAAAGTAATCAGTGCAGCTTCATTATAACTTTACTAATGCTTGATGGATGTGCTCCGAAATGGATTTGCTGGTATGGTAGATAGGTCTGAATCTTTGATGTACTTTAAATCACTTAAGGATTGGTCAATTACACAATAAATGGATAAACTTAAAGTTGTAGAGTATGAAATTGAGCAAGTACAGTAATACATCCAGTAAAAACATCAAGATTTATAAGCAACCATCATCGTGGTGTTTTCTTCCAGTGTTGCCAGGCAACTGTCAACCCAGATGGAAAATTAAATATATTGATTGCATGAGTTCTTTTTCTGTAACAATATAAGATTATTGAATCTTCTTGGCCTGCATCACAAAGTGATGTTGAAATTCTAAACTCTGTTGGCGGCATGTTGAACTCGGAAACTTCAGCACCCACAAGAAATGTTTTGGTTTGTGTATTATAGATGGAAAATATGCTCAACTAGCACATACAGACTTTTTTTTTAAGACCAATTGGATTATTTTCCTCCCCGCAGAATGTACTGCAATACCTCAGCTGTCTCCAGTCGCCTCTGATATGAACAAATCCAGGTTCTCTGCTAAGCAAAGACTTTGTGTCATAGCAGTAGGAAATAAATGAACAAATAAAAACACAGTGACATGATAAATCCAGGGCGGTTTAATGGTTCTTCAGTCGGCAGGTTTGCCAAAGCACCATAAGAAACAACCAGAGCAATGACCCGCTTTTGTATATTTCAATGGCAGCAAGACGCGTTCAGGAACAGTGGTATTAAAGCAGTAAACAATTCAAAACAAAAACATTACACCTTCAAAAAAAGGGTTTAATACATCAGCACAACTTAAACAGCAGTCAAACTATACATGTTATGTGCTACAACTGTTACAGCTGTCTGCAAATCTCAGGGAACAGATTGAAATGAATTGAATTGAGCTACGCTGACTCTGTAGCATAGTGAAGGGGGGGGCAGAAGCTGCAGAACACACTGCTGCCATAAACTGGGATTAGAGATGAACACGCAGATACTCACTTACTTCCATCTGAAATGCCAGCCAGCGCTGCTGTGCACATGCATGTGATGCGTGCGTGTCGTCGTGTGGCGGGTGGGTACGTGAGGGGAACAAATCAGCTTTGAGTAGTTGATCTGGAACAAAGTGGCTCAGGATGCGAGCGGAGCTGTGATTTTATTCCCTAATGTTCGTGAACGACATTTATAATCAGGGTTTATAGAGGCCGGGATAGGGAGCATGGGCAGATTTAGATGGACTCTCACAGTGACAGAAAGAGACCTGAGTAGGGTGCCGCAAATTAAGAAAAGCTGGAAAGATGACCTGCAACTAGCTGGATATCAGCACATTTTTTTACTTTCCTTTCCATGAACATAATGAATTTTTCCAAACAGGAAGTGGAGGATAGTTTTCACTCATTTTAAGTGCGCAGACACAGTAAATCTGTCCGACAGATTTCTGCGGGCTAGAAGCCGCCTTGGCAGCATGAGTGCATGGCTCTGAACCACATGACATCTACGATGACGACGATAGCGAGGGCCTCAGTTAACCATGTCAGTCATATGACTGCACAGCTCAGGAAATCTTCACCTCAGACAAACGTCCACAACAATTCTTATGTTACTCAATGTAACCGACAGGAAATTCTCTTTCACAGTAATGTTTTTTTTCCCCCCCTACGGCCAACTGACGAGAGCAAAAAAAATAAGCCATTATTCGCACAAACAAACAAAAACAACTCAAACGTACCTCCTCAAGTAGGTCACTGGAAAAAAAATCAAGTAACAGAAGGATACTAAGGAGCTTTGGTCCCAGTCCCGTTTGTGTCCGAGTTCTTCAAGAGGACCAGACAGCTGCAGAGTGTCAAACACAGGTGCTTTGCCAAAGACAAACATAGATTTACAGCTTAGTCGTACTTGCATTAAGAAAAATACAACAGCTAAACTTCATAGAGTATTTACATATTTTAGCTCAGTGCAAAACTCTTCCATTTCTTTTCGTCCATCCATACAAGTCAGTATAGAAAACCCATGACAGGGTTGAGCGTCACAGGCGAGGAATGCTTGAGTTTAGAATTGGTACTCAATTGGTCTTGGCATCAGGAAGTCCTCAGCCAGCGACTGCTTTATTAGCTAACAGACAGAGGCTTTGTTCATATGCAGAGTGGTGTGGTCTGCAGGCGGTGGAAGATCCCTGCTCATATTAGGTTTTCTGGAGGCTGAAATGCTCCAGTCAGCATTCATGTGACCGTCAGTGGCAGTGCTCGCGGCTTAACCATGCACGTACTTTTAATCATAAACACAAAACAAAAAAACATGCAGTTCGGAGAAGGAACATCTGGGAGAGTATCAGTATTTGTGGAAAAAAAAAATCAATATTCTTTGTGTGTATGTAGGATAAACTACAGTCCCAGAAATATACAAGCTGAGGCTGAGTGGTGTTTAGTACCATCGTCTGGAACACCTTTGTGAATAAGAGATCATCTTGGAACAAAGTGACCAATAATAGAAATCCAGCTGAGAGGGGTTGCTATGTGTTGGCTTCAGACAATGGCTTTAAACTAGGTTTTCATAGCAGATTTGGACAGAAAAAAAAGAGAATATCAAAAACAGAATCTTTCGGCATAGAGTGTTGAAACAGATACGTAGGTCAGAACACAGAAAACCAGCTAACTAGGTGACTTTTGTTACTCTTTCCCTGTGAAGCCATTGTTGGTGCATTTTCCTCTCTGCGGACAGTCAGATTGCAGACACGCGGCTTACTTCCGAGCGCGCTGCCTCGCCAGCCTCTTCATGAAGCAACAGGTCACAGTGGCGATGATGAGGATGCCCACGAACAAGGCGGAGGACACTCCGATAACCAGAGGGATGAGGAGGAGGTCCTCGACTGGGAGAAGAGGAAATTAAGAGGGAAAGATGCGTGAAGAAAGCAGAATAACACATTAACTCCGATATTAGGCTTTAATGAAAGAAACAGTGAGAAAGATGCCGCCATTATATACTCCTTTGATATAGAAGAATGTGTTGCGAGAAAAGAACACATTCCCTTAGGAGAATTGATTTTCATGCTTCGAATTAAAAAAAAATATACAGCTATGAATCGAGTCCTCCTAAATTCGGACAGCACACATATTGATTACCAGAGAGTTAATGGACTGTGCTGCTGGATATACTTAAAGCACACTTTGCTTTGGTGACTCAAACATTTAGTCTCAATAGAGGAGCCATGTAAAACAGAAATAAGGTCAACAAGTAATTTTTTTTACTGCCACTGCCAACTCATAACTATTAGAAGAGCATGAACACTTGTAGCTGGGGCTACAGTGGCAGAGCAGATCTCACATCACGAAAGAGCAACGTATGTGTGACTGAAATAAGGGAGATTAACAGTCGGATACAGAGTGAATAGAAAAGGTTTAGGGTAGAAAGAGGCGAGGGGAATGAGCTGCGGATTTGAATGAGCAAACACTTCCCAAGGTCAACAGTAAAAACTTGAAATTTACACTTGACATTTACCCTGAGACAGTTTAATCAGTTGATCGGCCCTGAATAACCCGAACAAATCCGGCTGGGTAAAGGGACAGAGCAGCACTTGTTCCTTAATCCACCATTTGCCCAAATGTAGCTGCAATTAGTAAATGTTATTCATATTTATCCAGTGTCACGATGATGGTTTAGAGACCAACCTACCTCGCGCATACAGGTAAACGGTCACGGGGTCGGACTCTGCTCGTGCCCCAGTGTTGTACCAGCCTCCGTGTGGGTCCTGCCCCCACGCCTCAGCCTGGCAGGCGTACAGGCCCTGGTCCTGCATGGTGGCGGCGTGGACCCTCAGCCTGAAGCTGTCGGCCGACAGGCGGTCGACGCTGACCTCGCTGCTGTTGACGTAGACCTCCGCCACGCCGCTGTGCATGAGGGCGGCGACAAGCGTGGGTTTTTGCTCGATGCCGGCGCCCGGCAGGTTAACGCCGGCCTCTGGGCTCTGTCGCCTCGCGGTAACGGGCTCGGGTATCGGCCACCGGAGCCACCGCACCTGCGCCTGGGCGGGGCCTGTGGTCGTCACGGCGGCGGTGCAGATCAGGGTGATAGTGCTGCCTCTTTTTAACAGCGGGCCTCGAGGGAGCTGAGCCACGGCAGAGACTAACACCTCTGTGGAAGGAAGGAGACAATCAGAGAACAGTTCAATGGACACGGCAACTGTGTGATGAACACGAAGAAAGACAAACCTAAAGTGTACCAGATCTACTTTTCACCAAACACTTATAACACACTTATAATTTGTCCTCAATGTTTATTGATAAAATACGCATCATGTTTCAATGACATTCAAAGAAACGTAGATTGATTGACTGACTATTAAGTCTTATATCGCAATATTGATATATCAATATATTGCTGCGCCCTAACTTGAATGACACATTTCAAAAAGACATTTTGAAAATTTTAAAGGTTCAGGTCCCTGAACAAACACATGATCAAAAAAGATAAAAGTCTTCCACTCATAATGAGAGCACTTCCTTGTTTTATCAATGAAGCCCTTCAGACACAACGTGCCTTTTGTATTTAATAGTCAATGACCAATCTTCCTTAGCGGGTATAGAAAAACATATATTATACATACTGTATAGTACACAGCTCTTTGTACCACAGCGCCTCTCACCTTTGGTCTTCAGGTTGACGGTGACTCCCTCAGACCTCTGGGTGAGCGTGGCGGGGGTGGACGGACCGGGGTCGCTCCTCCCGGCGTACACACTCACCACGCACCGATACACCCCGGAGTCGGAGGGACGCGCCGAGAACAGCTTCAGAGCGTACTTCGCCGCCGCCACCTTCTCCATCGAGCCTCCGCTGGCTCGGCTGACGTCGTCCCCCCAGCTCACGACGCCACCGGTGCTCATGCGGGCCACCTCCACCTTTACACAGAACACGGGGCTTGAGTAAGTGCTGGACTGGAAGTTGTAATCTAATTTATTTTATGCCGCTGTGAATGCTTTTAGACTAAGCACGTTGAAGAATCGTAGTATAATAAAGGCTGCTGTTTTGCAGCTTACTCTCCGGCGTCATTTGTCAGACGTTTGCCTCTAGCACTTGAATGCACCACACCGGAAAATCAACTAAGAAAACAACTCCTATAACAGAGAATAATTATGACAATTTTATTCACTGAGTGGATCTGTTTTTACGGAATCGTAAAGTCTATTAAAGTAATAAGATTAAAGTAGTAGTAATCTGCATTTAACCCTTTTTATTGATCTCCACCTTAAGTCAATTTCTATTGATAGGCACCTATATTATGATTGTTGACGTCTTCTAAATTTCTAAATGTTAACTGGCGCATCTCAATAAAATAATCATCGATCGATTACCTAATTCTAATAAAGCAGACCGAGTGAAAACCGCCGTACCTCGACTCCCCCGGCCCTGTCTTCAGCGCCGCTTACAGAGCCCCTCTTCATCCACTGCACCAGCAGGCCTGAGCTCACGTCAGACGGCAGCCCCAACACCTCACAGGTCAGGATGAGCGGGGAGCCCACCTGCAGGGTCACGTCACCTCTGGGCGTGGAGGTCACACTCAGGGACTCCGCTGAAGAAAGAGACAGAGAGCTCGCTCAAAGTTTAGGTCCCACTACTGTGCACCAGAGTGTTTTAGAAATCCCCTCAATAATACAAGCAAACTTCATCAGAAAACACGATTCATACTCTACATTCCACAACATCCTCAACAAAAATTAAGCCTGACAAGTCCGTCATATTTTCTTTAGAACTTCTAAGTACTGGAGTTAAGTTTAGGGTGATTTAATGAATTTTAAGTTGGATTGCACATCACTTTTTCTCAAGTTTGTGTGTTTGTGCCCCTAATAAGATTTGAGTCATCCATCATCTGTACAGTGTAGACCTACATTTTTATAGATTTTTTATGACCCTTTTCTATGTAATATCAGTTTTTATTGAGTTACCTTAAACAAAATTGAATGTTTCATGTCTGTTTTATATAGGAAACCGATCATCACATTAATCTATAATTAAAATAATTAATTAATTAGTTGCAGCCCTATTGCTTTTATGAACTGTATTAACTTCTGTTATGTCTATTGTGCTCTAGAATTTTTGCAGGAAACATGCTTAACTAACGAACTACTTTAAAATGTTTGGTCTTGTGAAAACAATTCTTCTGAATAATTAGAGGTCAGCATCGGTCCATTGTTTTAGCGAAGCCTCATTTAACCACAACACATGTCTGCTCAATAATAGACGCATTATGTCTGAAAACAAAAGGAGAAATGTCAGACCATTGCAGGAGACGACAGAGACAAACTACACAGCAGACTAGTGCTTGTCACTCTGTCTGAAAACAATACGAGCACTGTTTCTGACTGATTCTTTGACTTTTGAAGAAAACATATAACCTTTGTAATAGGAACTAATAATTATTTCAATCATTGGTTAATGGATATACTTTTTTTAATGAATACTCGATAATTCATTTGGTCATCAAAAAATGGTGAAAAGTGCTTCCCAAACTTAAGATGCAACCTAACATGTCATTATGTTCAGTCCACAACCCAAAGATAATCACTTTTCTATCATGTGCCTGTCTATTATATTAACAAGCCTCTCCTTATTTGAATGGCTTTGAATGGGGGTGGTTAATGATAACCAATAATGATGACACCATACACCTACACCTTCTTATAATCAAAAAGCAATTGATATGTGATAGAATAGATGATGAGTAGAAGAAAAAATGAATCATATGAATTGATAAACAAAATTGTTATTTTCTGCGAATCAACACTGCAGGTCTACTCAGAGCAAAGTAATTACAACAACATCAAACTTTTAGGAAAAGTGCTAATTATTCTAATAATTCATTACAAAGCATTAAAATTAGCACCACATTTTATCATAGTTGCATGCCAAACAACACTGAATGTTTGTCAGCTCCATCTACAACAATGAAAGCTCTGCTGGACGGTAAATTTCTGTGAAAAAAATAAAAAACACCCAATGAAATTGTTGTAAACGGCGTTGTTAATTGCAAACTGTGTTGAGTTTGCATATGACAGAAGTTCCAACCTTGCAAAACAGGTCACAGTGAGCACAGAAACCCCTGGAGCTGTTGATGATTCTGGTTCTGGTTCTGGGCCGAATACAAACAAGCAGCTCAAACCTGAACGAATGTCTGGCTTCATCAGGAAGAAAATAAGTCAGCATTGGAAACCCTGAGGAATTCTCCCCAGGACTGTAGACCACTATCAGTGGTTGAAGATAAAGATTTTGAAAATGTGCTACAGATAGCAACTAACATTGATTTTCATAAAATAAATGTTGCTTTTGGGGCAAATATTGTTATGCAATTACGCTGTGGGCAAACACTGCAGTATTTTCCTGTATGAGGTTAGTTTTCCGGTAAGTTAAAAAGAAAATAAAGTCTGAGGAACTAGACACAACTGGTCTAACAGGAATGGACACATCATTCCGACAAAAAGATTATTCATCCTCTTAGCAGCCTACAAGGTAGAGAGGTGGGAGGAAAGATGACTTAATCCTTCAGCTCCACACAAGCTCTTCAGAATTTAAAGTCAGCCGAACTGCCAGACAACAGACATCCAGCTGTCAGACCCGAGCACCGAGCTAGTCAGTCAGTCAGTCAGTCAGTCAGTCAGTCATCCCATCAGTTAGTCACATGCTGAAGATGCACAGCAGCCGGGTCAGAATTGGTTAAAACAGGTAGCACCCCGCTATCTAGGCAGCCAATCAGGAACCATACTGTACTACTAAGCCCTGCACAGAGGTGTATCCTTAATCAGCTGACTATCTATTTGGACAGTCAGCCAACAGCATTGACATTCAGATAAGATCCAAGAAACATAAACAACCAGAGCTCGATTCTGAAACCTGGAAAGAATCCAATGTACTCAACAGCAGAACAAGTCCGGGCCGACTGCCGCCACTTCCCTGGCAACAACAGGCCAAGAACAAACCAAGGACCTTGAACTGACAAGTTGAAACCAAACTTCAGCGGTTTCCCACGACTCGGCTTGAGATTCTCTCTCATTGTCTGGGCTTTAAACACAAGCTGCCAACTTCATTGCACATCCGGTTTCCGGAGTGTGGTTAACTGTCTGATGAATGACCTGCAGTGCGATTCTGTAACCGGTGTCCCAAATGTCTGGTGTTTGAACAGTAGCTGTTGGGCAATGTGTGTTATGACCTTGGTGCATGTCACATGCTGCCAGAGGTTTGGAAGAGGCTAGGTTTGTTTAGTCACACTGACCTAGTTGCTGAACAGTCAAGTTGCCGATATCCAGCTTCCTCTGTGCGATCTTCTGCCACGATCGGTCAGGGTCTCGAATCCACTGCGACGCCTCGCAGAAATACGCGCCGCTGTCGTCGGGCTGCAGCGCTTTCATCCTCATCACGTACATGCCCTGCCCTCCCTCGGCGTTCCTCTTCTCCAGCGTGATCTCGCCGCTGTCGTACCGCTTCTTGTAGGAGCGTCCGGGGACGACTCCCAGCATGTTGTCGATGGAGATGATCTCTCGGACGCTGCTGAGCTCGCCTCCTGCTCCGCCCCCGCCGTCCCCGGCAGAGAGGCCGCGCTTCCCGAACGTGACGGCCAGGTGGGTGAGCTGCTCCGACTGGATGCCGGCCGAACACGTCAACGTTAGCTCGGCCCCCTCCGGCACGGGCTGGCCGCTGAGCGAGCGGGAATAGCTGATGAGCAGGGTGTCAGGGATCACTGCAGGAAGACACAGGCAGACACCATTCATCAAGCTGCTGCTGGAGCCACAGACACAAGGAGACACAAATTTAATTTCTGCTGCCTGCGTGCGAATTAACCTTTCTATGTTTAGAGCGCTAAAGCAAAAACCAGGAAATGGGGTCGCAGAGACACTTACTTCACCACCCTTGGCTTTGGGCAGTAGCCATTGCATTAAGAAAGCAGGATTAGTAGACTATTATGGCGATAATACACTTCAGCTGCAAAATGAACAACCAGCATCCTAGAGACACCATCTACACGGCAGTACACAAAGCTACATGAAAATGCACATGGCGATAGCTTTTTTGATAACAGCTGGTTCCACATGTAAGAGTCACAAAGTTGAAGGGAAAGAGAGAAACCTCCAGATGGAGAGTTAAATAGAAGCTTGGGAAGAGGAATGTCGTCATGTAGTCGACTTTGAATTTAAACACAAGGTATGACTAATCAATAAAGAATGGTTCTATCTGGCTGATATGGAACAAAACAGTTGAGGAAAAACACCTGGTTTACATTAACGCCGGGCTATATAATAATATTCTATTATTTGCCTATACTCATTTAGACTACTTTACTCATTGTTTAGCAAAATTCTTAATGTGGAAATATTTTGTGGAAGCACCAATAGTCATATTTGGTCAAAAATATTGTGAGATTTTACTGTACGTCACAACTAAACTATAATTGTCACCTAGTAGCAACATGGATTTTTTAAGTTTTGTTTTAAAACTTGGATTTTGCTGCCATTGTTTTTTTAATTACATGGAGACAAATGTTCTAATTTTGTCCCTGAGCAGCCATATAAATAGAGCTTTTTGTAAATTTTTATATATTACCATGTTTCAGTCAGAACCAAAAAAGACCAAAAGATACACCTAGTTGCAACAAAACAATGATTCATATTTATCCATTTTACTTGTTCATATGAGTTTTTTTAATGTATAGCATATATTTGATTAAATTTTTTTTTCACTTTTACTTAAATTTATCATATTTTGACAAAAATGTTAAGCCTATGTTGTATGTTTTTTAACTTTTATATGTTGTTCCTATAAGAGTTAAGACACTTAGTAATTCAGTTAACAAATTCCAATAAATTTCCAATCCGATGATTCTTTCTGACTTACTTGACATTATTAATAATAAATATACCTACATTTTAAAGGAGTGATGTCCTAAACAGGAGCATAGTATTGTTGTGGTGTATTTTCCAGTACAGATTATGATACATTCGATGTACCAGTGAGTATTAATAGCATTGATATAGACTGTATTGATGTTCATTGTGATGAAGGAACATGTCACCCAGTGCAGTGCAGCTCATGTGTCATCATTGTACAATCAATAAGCAAAATACAGACTATCAGCAGCCTTTCTCTAAATATAGTTACATCTCTGCATTCGTTACCTTTGACAACGGCCGTACCGCTGTAGCTGCCCTGGTAGCTGGTGTCTGTGCTGGGTGTGTAGCACTCGTACTTCCCCTGGTCCTCAGACCGGAGCCTCTGGATCACGAGTCGGACTTTGTCCCCAGAGTCCCTGTCCACCCTCACCTCCCCGTTCCTCACCCGGGTCTGGAAGGGGGCGTAGGGGAAGCCTTTGTCCCTTGTGGACACCACTCCCATCTGCTTCCCTTCAGCATCGTCCCTGTACAGGAACCACTCAAACTCCTGCGTGCGCGAACCTTCGTATCCTGTGACCGAGCAGGGCAGGGAGAGGGAGAACCCTGCTACTCGGTACAGGGGTCCAGCGGGAAGATGCACATCGCGACACACGGCGTACTGGAGCACTGCAGGAGGAAAACAGACAGACTGTGAGCACTTGAAAGATGGTGGCGAGGATACAGGAAAGACTAGAAACTGTAACAACACTCATTTCCCGTCGGTCACGCTGGTTTTATCCCCCGAAGCATGTTTGCTATAGATGGACTCACCGATCAATGTCCTGAGCTGATGACTAACAGGCGATCGATACATTAAATGGTGGGGGAAAAAACCCAAAGGCCGGGCCACTTTCCTCCAAACACAATGATATGATTAATAAATAAAAAGGCAATCATCTCAGTGGGCTTTTCAGTTTGCTGCCTAATCTTTTTCATTGATTTAAAGGACTAGTCATCTAAATACTGAAACAACGTTGTAGTGTTGCAGAGAGCTCTACATTATCAACAACATTCATCAAGGCACATTCAATGAAACCTGTTGCAATTTGATTGTGGTGCTCATAGCATGAAAAAACATCATATAACAATTATTTTCATTTACAGATTATTTTCTCAATACAGTGGATGATCATCTGGCCAATTAGAATTACAATCAAGCAAAGAGGGGACACATTCATATTGCTTATTAGAGCTACAACTAACTTTTTTTATAAAAATAATTAATACTCAATTAATCTGTAGTTTACTTTCTAAATGAACTGGTTATTGTTGGGCTATATTTGGGCTATGAAATCCATTACTTTGTACAGCAGCTGGATTGGTGAGATCATGCAAGAGCACATGAGAATCCATCTGATCAGGCTTCAAATCACCTGTTGAGTGTCCAAACCGGGTTTGGTTCAGGCCAATCAGCGCCTCACGTGAATTTATCACGAAATGATCAGACGGTGATAGACAACAACCTTCCCTTCTCCAAACAGTTTCCAAAGACAACTTCCTGTGTAATAAACTATCTGGGGCATTAGGTTAATTGCTGTTGTTTGACGTATCTTTTTTCCTAAACAAAATCCACAATTCAGTGATATTCAGTTTACATAAAAGACTGAAAACACCAAAAAAATATTCAGATTTGAGGAACTGGAACCAGAACATTCTCGCATTAAACAGAAAGCGGCTTCAGGTCCAGGTTTAGTTTTGACTCTGAGAACAGAAAGCAGACCTTTCCCCGATGGCCTGAGCGGTCTGGATGGTCCATAAGGTAGCAGCAGTCCATAAATGTTTATTGGCCCTATATCATTCAGGGTTCGATAAACCAACAGCTGTATTTTAAAGTCAGTACTGTGTCAGACAGGAAGCCAGTGTAAAGACGTCAGAACTGGAGTGATGGGATCCACTGTCTGGGTCTTGGTGGGGACTCTGAATCAGTTGCAGCTGCTTGATCGACTTTTAAAGGGAGTTCTGCAAAGGCAACGTTACACTAGTCGAGTTGAGTAAAGAGCAATGCCTGGAAGTTGTTCTAAATGCTTCAGTTTTCCAATTGCACACCCTAATTTGTTCAGTGCACCCACTCAAGACTTTTATGTGGTTCTAGTCCCTTGCTGGAACGGTTATGTAAATGTGTGTGTCGTCTGCATAAGTACTGTAAGATGTTTGTTGTTTCCCATACCCTGAGCCAGTAGGAGCAAGTTAATGTTGAATAGCACTAATATGAATGGATTCTTTCTTTAGCATGACTTCATAACACTTAGCTGCTGCATTATTCAAAAGCACTGTTTGGGTGCTTAAACCTAATTTAATGCAAGAAGAAATTTACACAGAGACACTCAGTTGAAAGATTCTTCTCGGAGCGAATTGGAAATTCCTGTGCCTTTATTGTTTAACACAAGTGTGGCAACATGTAAGATTTTCATTGTTTTGATTATGAGCAAAAATATTCAGTGCGAGTACCTTCAGGGTTGAGAGCAGCCTGTTTCCAGGTTCGGGTGTCATTGTATTTCATGAGAGTCGTTGCTGGTTAAATATGCCACTTCCCTCTACAATCTCTATCAACATTTCGGGCTCAAACACAACCGGGCTATTTAAACAGAAATCCACATTTTGCCACAGGCAGTGAAACTACTCATACCATTACTATTCACTCATGCACGGGGTCCTTGTCCCAAATATTCCAATGCTGATACTGAGTCATTCAGGAGGAAAGAAACATGGTTTCAGAGGGGAACCTCGGGAGGGATTTTGACCTTTTTCTGTGCCAGTCTCAGTTCTGCAACCACAGGTATTGAACAAAGTCATTTCGTCTTTTTTTTCAGAAGCAGGAATAATAATAATAGTGTAAAAGTTTCACATGAAATGACAGATGTATTCCATTTACACCCACACTACAGTTCCTCATATTTATGAGCAGGCAGTCAGGTGTGAGAAATGGTCTGAAAATGCGAGTTTGTTTTAGAAAGAAAATCATTAAAATTATATTTAACTTTGAGTAGACTTACACCAAGTTATTAAGGTGTTACATTAAAAATTAGTTTGTCAAAAAAAATCGAAATTGGAAATTTTGTGACACATCAGTCAACGAAGTAGCCAGCCAGAAACATGTCAACTCATCTCTTTAGTAAAAAGCCATATTTTGGGAAAAAGGCATTCATATTCAAGGCAAATTTGGGCCGCCATAAAATGTAAGAGATTATTTTCTAAGAAGGGTACATATATCTTAAGATATCTTATACTTAATATCGGTTGCCTACAAAGTAATTTCAAACTGCAAGTAATGCCAACAGCCATTAAAAAAACTCATCTATCCAAATAAGATATAACCATCCTGACAACGGCAGTCAACAAATAAGACACTGAACAATGCACCAGCACCAACTAACACACCCTTTCTATTTACCAAAACTACCTATTGATAACTACCTGAACAACTAGAAATACTAGACGGGCGGCACGCCTAAATGCAACTGCGGCTTTCTCACAGGCCGAGTCGTGGCCCGATAACAACACGCCCATAGATAATGACATGGGAGACTAGTGGGAGGCTTAAGCGGATCAAGCCCTAATTAACATTGGGCTCGGACTGATAGGGCTGGGGGACACTGCAGCCTGTGACAATACTCAATACTGTCTGGATTAGATGCTCTGCAGCCAGGGTGGCCCAAATTCTCTCATCAAGAACCCACAAAGAGATGCATGCGGGACCCCTGACCCCATTTATGCCCTCATTTATGTCCCAGGGACCCTGGCCTCTTTGGATGCTAGATATCATTTATTCAATTATTAATACTGTGCATGAGGAGATGATAAACAAAAACTATGAAGGTCAGACTGAAACTTCACAAACTGTTAGGTCAAATCATGAAACGAAAGAAGACAATTACAACAAAATGGGAAGTATAACGTTAAAAACAGAAGTCCTGATTGACAAGCATATTTACTATATTACTCTCCTCAATTTTGTCACATGGACATTTTGATGCCTTTTATCAATCAAAGTTAAATTAATTGTTAATTTCGTCACATGTACTTGACATACAAAGGAATCGAAATTGCGTTTCTCACTATCCTATGCGTTTTACATGTACAACAACATTAAAGTGCAATAGTGACATAGCCAAGAAAATAAAATCTTACTCTGAACTCTCAACATACAACCCATTCAGATACAGAGGTGAAAGAATAAGTTACAGGTGAGCAAGTTAATTTGCAACTACTTGATCAAGGCAACTGGATTTTTTAAAGGCAAATTTACAAAATAATAATAGTAATAATCCCTAAAATGTTCTGCTTCTTAAGTTTACTGCTTATAACCTCCTGAAAACCCAACATAATAAGCAAATATAAAAGATTAGAACATGTCAATTCGAGATCTAGGAAATTGTGAGCGGTATTTTTCCATTAATTTCTGATATTTTTCAGAAACATTACTCAAGAATATAGGGAAGTTGAATAATAAACAACATGTATATGGCCAGTTACTCTTTTCTTTCCTCTAACAGGTATCTAGTCATTCTCATATAGGCACCTACATTTTTGTTTCTCTGCTACATTTATTACAGTAGCCTCCATGAAGTCACTTGTGTAATAAATGAACCTGCAGGTAAGAGAGAAAAAGCCCCATAGATAAACCACAGGAGGCAAACGCATCCACAAATAAAGATGGCAGACTGAATAATGACAAAAGCTCCGGATGATATCCAAAGGAACAATCATGCAAATGCATGCTGACAGATGGCCCGGGCTGTGTGCAGTCAAACAGGTAGAAGGCAGACGCGCTACTAACGTTACTCACAGCAGTGGAGGGAAACGAATATCGCTGTTTGCATAGAAGCCATCATGGTCCTCAGCTCCCCCCTCCTCTCTGTGCAGATGGATTATGGTCACTCAGATTCCCTTCTCTCTGTTGCTCCGGTCGTTTATCGCCGATCATAGTTCATCACAACTGTCAGAACAAGAAGTGACAATAGAGAAAGAATGTAGAAATACACACACACACATACACATACATAGACACGTGCGAGAGCGCGCGCACATATACACACACACGCGCGCGAGAGAGAGAGGAGTTAGCACCATTTGCTAGCTGCAGGGAGAATAATATCATTGCAAGGATTCATGGCGAAAATTAATGCGAATTTTTTCACCTTTCTAGCATCATGCACCGCCTCATCCCCGTCAACAAATCGAACGCTCCATTAAGTCCCGGGTGGCGTTTGTTATATTAAACAGACAGACATGCAGCCAGTGCTGCCGAGGAGTGCCTGGCATCACAGGGGGCTGCGTGTGCGTGTGTGTGTGTGTGTGCGTGTGTGTGTGTGTGTGTAGAGAGGAGGAGGAGGAGGAGGGGGAGTGGTTGTGACTTGAAAAAAAGAAAGAAAGAAAGGGGCGGAGTTCGCATGCAAACAAGGCTGTGAGAAAAAAAAAGATGTCAAACCGGTTCCATTGGTGCAGAGCGCGGGGACGAGCCAATGACAGGAGAGTGCTGTTTCCCAGTAGAACAGGCAGGGGGCGCTACACACACACACACACACACACACACAGCTACCTCCATGCCCATCCCCTGTGTTATCAGGTGGGGTTATGACTTCTACACCTTGCTACAGAGAAGGCTTTTGTTCAGAGGTTGATAACATATTTTTTTCCCTGTTTAATGTTTAAACAGGGATTCACTAAGAAAAGATCACTGTTTTTTTTTCCTAACAAGACAAATGAAGAGCAAATGTGCACATATGAAAAAGGTGTATATGGGCCTATAGATGACAAAAAAAGATCAGAGTAAGCGATACATGTAGAACCAGTGAACCTTTTTTATGGCAGCTATCATACTAATTAAGGCTCTCTTCTATTTCCGTCAGGCAGCTGCTGCTAATGTGCATGTGGCTCACTGACGGAGCCCCGCTTAGTATTATTGGTCACACCTGTGTGTACCTACTAGTTTACGTCAGTATGGCTTATTATGTAGCATCGTATTAAGGATCACACTGCTGTTTTTAACCATGTTTTCCAAACTAAGCAAACCGTGCTTCTGCAAAATTGTGGCAATTGTGGCTTCTGTTGGCCTTGGCAACGTTTTACTGACGTGTTCCCAACTTGTCAGGCATTATGCGACATGTGGGAGGATCACTGTGTTCATGAACATTTCAACTGCATTAGCGGTTACAGAGTTACTTGTGAATTTGAAATTGACCAGATCATTCCTTGAAACTTTTTTTCTTGACACAAAAGGCAGATATGTTTTGGGGTTTTTTGTATGTGTTTGTGTAATTGTCATTTTAAAACATGCATCACTGCTGCCAAAATTGTAATATAAGCAAAAAACTGTTGTAGTAACGGAATGCTTGTCTCTATGAAGAAACACAGGGATAACATTTTACAATGTAAAACACTTTCTGACAACACTTATGATTATGGAAAATTCACTTTGCATGTTCATTTTCATTATCATAAAATAACCTAGACCTAAACTATGCAATAGCATGCTTTTGCATTTGAATAGTTTTATGAGTTGCAAGGAAATTGAAATTAAACATGCAGTCTTGGTCTGGGCGGTATGCAAATTTAGGTTTCTGTCATGCCACCTTATAGGGAAGGTTGTATTTCCTTTGAGATGCTTTTGTAATTAAAGGTAGAGTGGCTGCATGTCACCTGGGCTGAATTCTGTGTGATTAATAGCCAACACACAGAAACATCACATAATAAATACAAACTGTCAGTCATCCCCTTTTACTGGGCTCGTGGTTTAATTGCTTGTATAATTACTGATATATATTAGGTCCACTCATTAGAAATTACTGTTAGGAACAATGGACCCATTGTTACACCCACTCAGAAACTCATTTACAGCTATGCATCTTGCACAATTAAAATAATAAATGAAGTTTTAACAGAAGCTTATGTTCAGAAAATTACCTAGAGTGCTGTTTATACAGTATGTGTTGGTGCTTTTTTTACCCCCTCTGTCTATATTATAGACGTGTGATACATGCATGTGACATCAGTGTAGGATGGTATTTTTAGATGTCCTAAATACATTTTTAAAACCCTTTTTAGAACGTGTTTACCCTTTATTTATTGGTTTTATGTGTGTGTGTAGTTGCACATGTATGTATGCCTGTATATGCTGTAAATGCATGTCTTATTTAGGCATTACAGTGGATTTAAACTATTTATGTGTTTTGTGCACACATGTGATGATTACATTTGTGTATTTTTTATATATATTTTATGTTTGTAAATTTCGTTCACTTGTGTGTGCATTTACGCATTTGAGCATTCATGTGTGTTCTCAAGCTTGCTCATTTTGGTGAGTTTTTAGTGCATTATACACATCCATGAAACATTTGAGACAGTTTTATTCAACCACCAGATGGCGACATCTAATTGCTATATTGAGAGCTCCAGTCTACATCAGACCTGTAACCAGCCTGGTGAAAGGGGTCGTTCTTATTTTATTTTTTTAATAAAAAAGGGGACCTTTTTTCCCGGCTGAGGTTGGTTTCTCCCTTAAGAAATGTTGAGCCTCAAACATTTGATTTTCTGCATTCTGTTAAATTTTTCTGCATCAGTTTGTGTCTTTTGAGCATCCATTTATGGTGGAAGTGCCTTTGTATGTAGAGAAAAAGAAAAAATCAATTAATTTAAAATTACACCTCATTATTTAAAAGGAAATACAAACATTTTCTAGCCAACTCGCAAAAACAGCCATCACTTGCTCCATCAATAAAGAGTCACTCTACTTTTAAAATGCTGCTTTTTAACAGTGCTGAGGCTTTAGTGTTGTTTGATGATTTGTTGGACAATTTTTTAGATTAGTTTAGAATTGCACGTGGTTATTTAAAAGGATAAACAGATTTATGGCCGGGGTTTGATACGTCCATAACAGACTATATAGGTAACATACAACACACTTCAAAAAAGGAAAAATTCAAATTATAATATAGAAGAAAGTGAGAGGTCTTCACTGTCACTGTCACTAGGCAAATAACATGTAATAATATTGTTATACAGTGATATCCATCTATACTTATGCTTCCAACATAGTTCTTAGTTCTGAAAACCTGAATCATCAATATGAGGTTGTTGAACAACGCTTTTCACAATTTGACAGTGATGTAAACCAGCGATAAATCCCAGCGAACATTTCTGTGGCCTGTGGAAGCAGCCTCGCTACATTCCCCCCCTCTCTGTCTCTTTTTTATATTTCTCTCAGAGGCAGAGCAATAAATGAATCTAATCGATAATGTGCCTCTTTTTCCACACACTGGAGTCGCGCAAATTATTAAAACCAAGAGAAAAAATGCAGGAAACATAACATCTGAGAGTCGTTTGTATATGTGGCTATGAGTGTGTACATGTGATGGTCATTAGTGGACACCGCCACTCAGACTGTTCACTCTATTAGCAAGATTCATGCCGTCACGGCACACCTCATTAGCCGTACCAGTTGTCCCCCCATCTTCCTTGTTTTCCTTTCCTTTCCTCCTCGCTCCTCTCCAGCCTCCACTCCTCGCTTTGAGCTACATGGAAACATGGATGACTTCACAGTGTGGCTCGGCAGAGAGAGAGGGGAAGTCATTAGGGTATTCTGGGTTAACAAGGCGGCGAGCAGGATATGCAGACTTCAGCAGGAGCCTACGCTAGCACTGAGGGATGGCACTCATGCAGAGTAAACTTCCTCAGCCTTTCGCCTTCCAATGTTTCACAAGTTTTAACCAAGTTGGACAGTTAGAGCATGATGTAGTGTGATGCCGTTCCAGGAGAATAAACCCTCTAAAAGCTGCATTGATCTGCACGCTGCTTGCTGCGCACATGTCTGTGTATTACTCATGACAGGCAATCCTAAAATCCCAAATTCTCTGCTATTACAGTTTGTATTCTGTAGATCTTCAATTCCAACATTGACTTTCTCTAATGTTTATCAAATGTCAACTATCACTTTTATAAATCTAGTCAGTGGTGGAAAGTAATAACTATCCTAATATCTAATGAAGTACCATACTTAAGGACAATTTTGAAGTACTTGGACTTTGCTGTGACTTTTCTTGGTGATCTTTATTTGAGCTATTACACATGTACTACACATATATAAATATATATACTATATACGCAACAACGCAACAGTGATAATACTTCCAAAATTAAATATGTAACTATAAATTATTATAAGTTAAATACTTTGAGTATCTGTCCTGTTTTTGTCCATCTGATGAGGTGTACGATAGTCACTCTCTCTCCTTTTAGCTCTGTTTGGGTCTCCACCAACTCCTGAGGGAAACATCTAGTTCTTCAATGCCACAACGTTTCTAACTCTGTCTGTCTGCGGTTCGCTGCTAGGCAGGTAGCGTGCAGTGGGGTTTTCACTTCACTGAAAACCACTGCGTGTCCCTTCAGAAAACAACACTGATGAGAGTTTAAAGTAAACAGCAAACAATGAGTTTGAACACACAAAAAGGCTGCGTAAAGCTCTCTGTTGGTTCACCAGTGTTTCTAGTAGTCCATGATCCATCCGTAATTGGATATAGATGCTTAAACCTCACACATTCTTAATTGTAGCAACTTTGTTGCAGCAGAATAATAACTTATTGCCACCTTGTTATATTGAACAACAATATTACATCCAGCAGACTGGTGATCTGACAAAGTACCATTTAATTACAGCAAATGTTAAAAGTGAAAAGATTTATAGTGGCCTCCAGCTTGCAAAATGTTTGATTTCCTTCTCCTGAAGGCTTTGTTTCACACAGTTAGCTATTTAAAGCTGACAACTGCTACCCGCTGCTACTGAAAAGGGTTTTAATGAAAGCAACATTTGTCATTTGTTGGCTGCATATCGAAAGCAGTATGTGAAAGAAATGCCTGAAAAGAGCGGAATGAAACTACACAGTAGGGTGATAATTCTTTTTGCGTTTGTCAGCGACTTTTTACATTTAATCCATGTTAGTGTAGTATTAGTGCAGCTTTAATAAAGATTACATTCATCAATGCTTCCAGGCAACATTCAGCAGCACAATGAATGATCCTTATTACATCTTCTCCCTCCTCTCACCTTGTTCTTTGTGCACTCACTCCCACTCTGTCTCTTTTAAGGCCACTACAGACTAAACTGTGACCTACTCGAGACTGTCTCTAATTACTTAGTTCTACAGTCAAGCAAAAACCCCTGTCATTGACGAGACCTCACCAGGTCTGTCAAGAGGATCCTGTCACTGTGTGTGGCATCAATTCATAGGTACTGTAAATATTATGTATACCGTACCATGGTAGAAAGAATTACTCAGATGCTATACTCAGGTAAAAGTACCAATACAATAATGTAAAAATGCTCTATTACAAGCAAAACCCCTGGTTGAAAAATCCAACTTATCTAAAATTTCGTTTTAGGTTTTAGAAGCAAAATGTAGTCAAAGTATTAAAGTAAAATATGTGTTCTTGGTTCCTCTGGCATATATATCAATTATATATAACATCATTAGATCATTAATATGTGTGTAAGCAGCATGTTACTGTTGTAGCTGCTGGAGGTGAGGCTAGTTTTAAATACTTATACAGATCACTTTAGTTTAGTGCTTCCAACTCCAGGCCCCTCTACAGGGTCACCATATAAATGTAATGGCTCATGAGATGATTAATGAAAAAAAAAATAAGTTTTTTGTCTTTTTCTCTAATCTTTGACTTTTGGTGAAATATTGGATCATTTGAACATTTATCAAAATGAAACCATATGGGAGGTTTAGAAGGAAAAATCACTAGTTGGTGAAGTTGTTGAGAACGTCATGATCCTGAAACATGATCCTCTTTGTAAAATGACAAAAGCGAAAAAGGTTTAGAAACTACAAGTTCAATATTCTGCAGTTAAAAGCTTGTTTTATGGTCCATTGTGTCATTATTACCTCTGAAATTGTAATAGAACAATATTTTCCTCTGAAATGCAATTTAAAATACTCAAGTAAAATACCTCAAATTTGTACCTATAATGTACTGGTTTACTTTCCTCCTGATGCAGAATGAGTCTAAGGTTTGAACACACTTTGTCATTCTAGTGAATGGGAAGATGTTTCTATATAGATCTGTACCTTTCATTCATTTATTTTATTCTTCCTGCTCTGAAGTTATTATCATTGGCAGCAACAGACACAGTTTCCGTCTCTTTTTTTTTCCTCCCCATCTTCTTTCTTTCAACATTTATCATTTCAACTTTGACTCAGTCTAAACACTTCCACGGTTTATTTCTCTCACGTATAGATACAGCCCATACACAAACATGTTCCGGTAGTGGCTACACATCATCCTTCCACAAGGCAAACACACGTACACATGTACTGTATTTGGGCTCAATTTATGTGAGCAGTCATCACCACGCTGGCCCAGTCTCACCACGACAGAGGACACACACTCTGCCAGCAGTGGTGGTGGTGGGAGGATCACTGCTAGACAAAACAAAGAGAAGGAACAGCGACATGTACACGTACAGCTAATTTACTGCTGACAGGATATTAATAACTTTCTCTCGGAGGGCCTTGGGTTTTGTAGGTTTCCTCTCTTTATTACAGAATGCAACAACAATGTTTTGCTAAGCATTCGACCACATCGTTTGACTTCTTTTGGTCACCGTCTTGGACTGGAAATGTGTGAGGTTGATCAGTCAGTTTTTCTTGGAACGGAGGGGCCCGTCGGTTTTTTCGAACTCCTCTTAAAAGAGGAATAGAAAAAACAAAACCTGAGAGAACATATAAATGACATATATGTGAGACTCCATGAGGATAAAACCAGATGTCATGTTGTACCCCTATTTTATGATCAGTTACAGCACATGATGAAGAGCAAAAACAGCATATAGGAGCAACTTTATTATCCACAAATCTCCTTTTGTGCAAGCTTTTCATTTTCTTTCTTCAAAGAAAAAAAAACACACACACAAAAAAGTAACACCTATTTTCTGTGTCTTCTGGTACGATAATAAATTAGTCTTTTTCATTTGTATGTTGCACTGTAAAATGTTTAGTTCTATGTGTGTAGGAAGAGGGCTGGTTGGCTTCTGGCAGCTATATATTGTGAACTGTTAGAAGTGGTCTCCCATGGTGTAATTGGCACGGGCTGGAGGACGGTTTCAGCCGCTGCCAACGCCACAGACAGGCAGGCCGACAGATAGTCAAATAGAAAGCCTAATGGGCAATTTGGTGGACACGGAACGAGAGAGACATAGGCAGAGGAGGAGAGGAGAGACTGAGACAAGGGGGGCAAGCGGAGGCCAAAAGAGGAGAGGGGAGGTCTGCAACGGGGGGATTGGAAACATATGCAGTGGTCTGACTGCTGGTCTTCCCCCTCCGCCCCATCCAGACAACCACACACAACAAAGACTGGAGACGGGCCAGAAATGGTGTGAGGCTGAGCGCTAAGGTGATGAAAACATGGGCAGCGTTTCACAGTCGTCTGGCAGCGTTTTATAAAAGAAAGATGGCAACTCGAACAAACTAAATAAATGCAGATGACACAACAGACAATAAGTAACTGTATAATAGAATGAATGTCTATATTTTTTAATGGTATCCTGTCAACATCCTATTATGCATTCATTCATAAATTTGTTTTCTTTTGTAGCCAGACGAGATGACAACTGACGCCATTTGATTTATTAGCAGTTGCAATTTAATTTGGTGAGTGAGTTGTTGGACTAATTATAAAATAAAGCCCTTGGCTATAGTTTGTAAAATGCGCCATGCACGCCGATGTCCGTACTGCATGTCTGTGTGCTCTCTGCCAAAGATGGCTCCCCAAAGAAAGCCAAAGCAGACTGAACGGTGCCTCTTCTCTATGCAAAACTAACCAACAGTGAGTCAAAGGTATTTCTCTAAAACAATCTAATTACAACTAAGTATGGGAGTGGCATATTATGTTCTGATCATGACTCATGGTTTCAGTAAACAGTCCTCGGACAGCCATTGTAGAGACTTCCATGTTAGGTAGTTACCGACATACTGTAACTAGGGGAAATAAAAACTTCTCAAAAGGTGAAGTAGGTTTAAGTAGCACAATAAGAAAGAGAGAGAGATACAACGGCTTGGTGGAATGTCTTTCATAGTTTAGACTATTGTGTATGAATATTACCTGAATGTAATATTACCTTCTAAAGTACATGTGAAGATTGTACATAGATGTGTGTATACATTCTGCTGTTACAACCTTTCGCCAGTTTAAGTGAAAACAGTGAATAATGATGAATTAATAATGTATATATAACAGTTTAACTCTTCACATACAGGTGTGGTTCATTACTGGAATTAAAAAAGCTTGTTGGGCTTGAATGTAACCATAATGTTGTCTCTGGCAGAACTTTGCAACCTAAAGACAATTCTGATTTGAATTGGGTTTTGATGAAGAGGTAAAACCATCTCCTTCAGATGCAAATACTTGTTACATTGATTATATCATTTAATGAGTCAATTTAGCATCGTTCCATCTTGTTTACTTCCTAAGTGTATTTTTTTTTAAGTCACCGGTAATGTTGCTCTTACTTTTCTAGTGAATGCTTTTTAAAATGATATTCCATCTTCTCGTTGGTTCCCCAGATGTTTAGAAGAAAATATTGAATTTTAATGGCCGAAAGCGCAGTCACCATCTGGATTACGATCAAACGTGGTTCTTCTTGACTGCTGACTTGCTGCATACATGTTAATTATTGTGGCATTTTTTTTTACTTGCTTCGCTACAGTTAAATGGAACCAAAGGCGGATATGATAAATTATTCATGAATTCTTAAGCAAAACATGTGTTTACAAGCACATGTGCTGAAATGCCGTCGCTTACAAGTTGCCCACCTGTATACAGCGTTTGCTCTTGCTTGCATGTGTGTGCACGCAGGAAGTTGCACTTGCACAAGTGTGCGGCTGGAGTGTGCCTGGGTGCGTGCAGTGATTAAAGTCGGGCTCCACGGCGAAAGAGTGAGAGAGCGTATGTATCATCAGTGCGGTGATGGTGGTGGTGGTTAGAGGAGGAGGAGGAGGAGGAGGAGGAGAAGGAGGTGGAGGGGGTCCGACACAGAGAGACAGACGCCAGCCTCGGTTTGGAGCTGAGCCTGTGGAGGGACTGTGGCTGACGGAGAGCGGAGGGACTGGGGAACGAGGGAGAAAGGGAGAAGAGGAAAAACAGAATTTGAGGATTGAAATACTGAAATTTAGATGGATTGTAGATGAGAGGGGGAAGCTGCATTAGCAACGACCGAGCTGAACAGAGGTTAGAAGAGTTATATGAGAATACTGAAATGTTGAGAGGCTGGGGGAAAGAGGAAGGAAGGGGGGGGGGAGGAAAAGAAGACGGAAGGGGGGAGGCTGGGGCCAAGCTGCTGTGTTGTACGGGCTTGCTGCTGGAGGGATGCCGGGGCTTGGGGGGGGGAGAGAAGAGGGGGAGGAAAGGGGGGGAGAGGGGGCTCATTAACCAGTGCGAGATTGGAGCCTCAGTGGCTTGCTCGCATTCAACCACATTCGGCCTTTGATGAGGGCTGGATCCTCAAGCTCAATCAGTCCCACATGAGTCCAACTGAGAGGGAGAGGGAGACAGAGAGGCTAGGAGGACTCGCCGAGGGAGACAGAGGGGGTGGTAGGGATGGAGAGAGGGTACGGAGGGAGGGATGGAAGACAGGAAACGGCGGATGGTATAGAACAGGAGGAGCGGAGGCGGAGTGACAGCCCAGGGGAAAAGAAAAAAGCAATAAAGGAAGCAATGTCAGGATACGGCTCGACGGGCGCTCACATAGAGCCACAGAGAACCGTTTCGGGGACTTTTCCTGAAAAACAAACTACTGTCCGGAACAGAATTATTTTCATGATACAAAAATATTTGAGTGGATGCATGAGTCATTGTGAGGGAGGACTCATAAAAGGAAAACACACAGAGATGTTTGTGACTGTGCACATACTTACATCACTCAGGGCAGCATTACTGCGGACTGGATGTTTGCACATCTTCGAGTGACGTCACCTGTGTGTTAGATACTAATTTACCCCTGTGTGCTGTTCTGCGGGATAAATGCAACAATGTGACTGTTTTATTTCATTCAATCTGTATACAGAGACATTTATTGAGTCTTCATGGTCATGCATATTTGTGTATGCTTACCTTCTCATGTTGTATTTAATGTCAGCACAGTTTATTCATGCAAACGAAAACACATCTGTGAATGGTGGCTGAAGCTCAGTGCACTACAATTTAAATAAAAGCAAACTTCTATTGCAAATGAGTAAATTGTTTGTAATGCAACTTAAAAAATGAGACCTTCCCAACTTCCTTAGTTCTCTTTAATGGTCCGTGGACTGATTTCTATACAAAGCACATGCTTTGAAAAAGGAAATAGACGTCTGTGCTCTGAAGTGCTCTGCTTCTTTTCTGCCCCTTTGCTGTGGCAAGAGGGTGCAACACTATGTTAGCTTAGAAATAGGAGTCCGCCAACATCAAACAACAGCTGGCACCCACCACAACACAGAGTGCGACACAAAGTCCACCTAGGTACAAAGGAAAAAGTTTGTCTAGTGAAGCCCGTCTGGCCAAACAACAGCGTTACGTCAGGAGGAGTATCAATCGCTGTTTGTCGAGAGCTTTCACCGAGAGACTTAGTGATGTCATCAGAGCTAAATTCGCTAGATGAAATCACATACTAGTGAACTACAGTAGATGGAATATTCTCATTGACTGTATACAAAGAAAAAAGTCATGACAGGTCACCAAAAGTGACGGCAAACCACCCAAAACGCCCCCTGGTGCCTGGCTGCATTATAGGTCACAAGCAAAATGGTAGCTGAGATAGTTTGGCTTCATTTTTTTTTTTTTATAAAACTCTTATTTTGCTGGATCAATGCATTGTTTCAATGTTTCAGCACATAGCAATTGTTTTTTTAATGTAACTAACATTACTGTACCAAGTCTGGACACGAATAACCTAATTTTATCCTCATCTATGGAGCCACTCACAGGTTGGGGGAGGGTGTAGCAAGATGGCTTTGAAACAAAAAAGTGACTTTGTTAATAACTGCGGGTTCAACATCGATCCGGAAGGTAATTTACCTTTTGATGCAGCCTTAGGAAGTGCAGGCCGTCCTGCATTGAATCCCACAGTGGAAGCCCCTTCATGCATGTCTTCCCCTTCTCTCTGCCTTCCCATTTCCTGTCATCTCTCTGTGGTAGTATCAAATAAAGGCAAAAAGCTCCAAAAATATACCTATAACTTCTAAAAAAGAAAGTGTTCTCTGTAATTCACACCACAAGTTTATTTTAGAAATGAGCTGTTTTTGCTAAAATATTTCATCATCATCTGTTATGTTAGGTACTATTGTCTATAAGCTCCATACAGACAAGTTTGACAGCGCCCAAATGGTTTTGATAGACCACACCTCCATTATAAAGGAATGAATGGATGGTTCCCAGACCAAAAATCAATCTATATTCATCTATGGACTGGTCTTAGCCAGGTTAGTACTGAATCATAATGTTAGTCAAGCAATAATAAACTTTAAAGTCCAAACAAACCACCTACATCCTTCCAACATTAGCATTTGTGGAGCTGTACATTTTTTATTTAATTATTTCAATTTTTTTAAATAGCTTTTCTATAGTCTATAAATCAATCACAGCCATGCTAAGCAGCTATTGGACAGGTGTGTGGAAGTGAGGTGAGGTGAGAAGCATTTGAGTTCTCTCAAGCTCTGTCTTTCAGCTCCTTTTTTAACTATTTGTTTACACGAATAAAACCTCAAACGCCTTCAAGGAGAAGCAAACGACAAGAGAGAAATCAGGGAGATGAGTGTGATGCGCCCAGGAGGACGCTGTGATGACAGGGACCCCGCCTACGACTGTAGCCATTTGGAACATCTATAAACCCTGGGGAACTCTGCTGAAGACTGTGTGATACAGTTGAAAACCTTGAGTTGGGAATGTTTTTCAACCTTCTCTTGCCCGAGTTGCAATGTCTAAGTGTTTTTTAAGCATGTCTCAATTTGCTGTAAATGTGTTGTCAAACTCATGACTATTTTACAGCTCCTGTGTGTTTTATCTGCAATAGACAGAAGAAGAAGGAGAAAGGTGTGTGCGTGTGTATGTGTGTGTGCGTGTGTGTGTGTGTGTGTGTGTGTGTGTGGCTGATCGTGTGACTGGCGTGTGGCATGGCGTCACTACTGTGGATGAATGTGGCAGCGTTTAGTGGTTCTCCTGAAGCTCAGGTCTCTCTCTCTCTCTCTCTCTCTTTTCCTTTCTCCTTTGCTCTCTCAACACCACATCAGCACCAGAGGGCCACAGGATCATTACCCTATTACCCTGTCTCTACCAGAGCCAGGATTAAACTTACCGCCCCATCTGCCTTCTTCCTTTCCCTTCCTTTATACAGCGTTCTGCAGGAACAAATTAATCGCAGTAGCCATGAGGGGCACAATTAGAAAGTGTTTAAGTAAATCAAAACATGTCCCTTCTCTCTGCTCCACCATTTGCCAGCAGATGTAAACATTGACTTACCTAATGAAAGGCTACTAAGTTGGCTGATTTAGTTTGTCTGGTTGCGAGAAACATGAGATAACCAGACGTCCAAATGGCAAGGGACAAGCTGATAAAAGAAAAATCGCTCTCCCGCGTTGGTGAAGCCAGAGAGGGTAACAGCAGGAATGTAACTGCATCCATGGTCTAAAACTGGATGATGTTATCTGGATGATAACCTAAAGGCTGGATGTAACTCTATACGCTGCAGTCCAATCCCCTCTACCACTTGGCAGACGTATAGAACTGAGGTTACTTTATTGGTTTCCCTAATTGGTGCCAGTTTCCATTTTCATTTCCAAAAATTACAGTGGGGTAGCGTTCTGTTCATTCTGCACACATCCACGCTGTGCATGTGTGTGTGTGTGTGTGTGTGTGCGCGTATGTAAGAGAGAGAGACACCGAGAGGGAGAGACAGAGAGAGAGAGAGAAAGAGAGTGGGAGGGGGGGGCATAAGAAAAACAGAGATAGAGACGCTCTGCTGTGCTGCATGTGTAAACGTATGCAGTAACTCTGTGATGACTGTTTGTGCTTTGTTCTGTTTATGTGTGTATAATGAGTCATCAGTGATTGGTCAAGTTGATGTGGTCAGCGATGGAGGCAGAGGGAACACTTTACAGTAAATGGAAAAGAACCTCTCAGGGAGGGAAGGGGAGGAGGGGAGTATGGGGGGCTGTAGGGGGTGGGGGTGGGGGGGCTGGGCCAGAGCAGAAGAGCACATCATTCCTCCAATTGTAGGAGTAAATTACACAAAAATACACAAAACTCACCACTGCTGAGCGCAAAAAGCCACCGCGACGGAGGAGCAGAAAAAAGAATACTTTAGCTTTGGATAAACACACGTGCAGGGGCTGCAGGAAAAGTAAACAAGGCAAAGAGATTTTTGGCTGGAATCGCATCACTGGAGACGGCGAGGTCGAGACAGAGGAAGGTAGTGCTGCATCGGTCGACATGTGACGTGTCATTGGCACGTTGGGGGAGTGAGAGCCAGGTTGTGATCCGGTTCGAAGGAAGACACAGCTCATTTTTTAAACTCTGCGCATGACACTGTACAAAATGGCGTTATCTTGTAATGAGATTTGTTAATCAAAAGTCTTAAGGTTTCTCTGCCTCACAGACACACATACGCATGCACACACTCAGTTTGGGAGGGGCTGAATCAGGGAGGATGCACTGCCCCACTACGCCCACCGTGACCCATTATTCAGCAGCTCTTCCTCGTAAATGTGATAATTATATGCTTGCCCATTCACAGAACAGCACAAATATACAAACCATGTTGCTTCTGTTCATTCTCCCGTAATTCCTTTTTTATTTCCTTACACTTAGTTAATCCATTATAAACCAACATTGTTACACCATTAAGCAGTTTCCTATGTGTGCTATTATATGGTGGCTTGTGAGCGGTAACATTAATTTCTCTTCTTTAATACAAAGGGCAGGACCATCAAGAATATGGAGCTCATTAGGAAAATGTGAATTATTACGAAAGTATAGCGGGCTATGCGTAGAGATATGTGAATTTGGTTCTCGCGTGCTAATCTATGTGTGTGCATTCCAAGTATGCATAGCACGCTCATGCGAGTGTGTAGGTGCATGCGATGTGTGTCCCAATGTGTGCGCTGGCAGGCCAAAGCGCCATTGTGCAGCGTCGACCACAGGGCCTCCTTCTCCCCCAACCCGCCACAACAAAGAGCAATTAAACGCCGCTGCCTTGCCAGCTGAGGAGCCGACCGCCAGCCACACTTCCACAAACAGGCAGATCTGTTTAAAACCAAAGGGGAGCGGCAATAAAAACCCAACCTACCGAAAAGCAACCCCCCTCCAATCCCCTTCCGCTGATTCAAACCAGAAGGTGACTGACTGGCTTCACCCTATCACTCACTATCAGCGTTCAGGCCGCATTACCGTCACAACGTGCAGTTTTACATTCAAAACTTAACCCGTGAAGTGATGTATTACACGTGGTCGTTGCGTGTCAACTATAAGGGCCAGACAGTTAAAAGACTTTTGACTTTTATAGCCCCATTCAAGCATAGCAAGACTACAACGTGCCGCGCAGCAGAGCTTCATTCAACATTTGAGTTATCTCTGTATTACAGGGCTTTAAGGTGTGAGAAATGAGCTCAGATGGGCAGTGCTCGTCAAAGTTTGTTGCTGTAGGTTTCCTTCAATGACAGGCTACTCCTCTACAGGATGCGTACACGGAATTACACTGTGTTTGTTTGACCTGCCAAAGATCCTTTTGAGGATTAAAGCCTTTTCTTCACCACATTAAAACAGTGGAAATGGTAGCACATAGCATACAGGCTCATTTGATGCTCTCATTTTTTGGCGTCAGCCGCTGCCAGGCACCTACTACCGACTGTACACGCTGTCTGAGTTTTGTACAAGTGTACTGTGTCATTTATTTTTTACGTTATTTGGTGCAATGATAGAATTAAGGTATCAGAGTGTAAAAATACCCCATTACAAGTAAAGATGTCATATTTCAAAATGTTTTAAATGTTTTATCACTGGTGTACTTTAATTACCAGGATCAAAAATAAAAACACTAGTAAAAAATTCACTGTTGAATTATTTTAAGTCATAGCATCAAGTGCATAATATAATGATATGATGCATAATGAATTTACCACAGGGTTTGTTTTTGAAATATTACAACTTAAACTGTGACTAGAACTAGTGGTAGAGGAAGTTCTTTACTAAATAAAAGTACAAATTCGAAATATACCAATATTTCATTGAAAGTCACAGACCTGCATGGAAAATCTTTACATTATGTATTAAGGCATAAAAGTCCCTCTGGTTTGGGCCCTGTGACTGAAGTATCAGTCATTGAAGTATCAGTGTATAAGGAGCATGTCACTGTTGTAGCGCCTGAAGCTAGATTAAAATATTTCATATAGAGTTAGCACCCTTTTTTTTGGTGGACGGAAATGTGAACCAGCTACATGTAGCTTTTTGTAAGATGTAAAATGACCAAGCACAGATTTCATCAATGTGCTTCAAATCTTAAACAATTAACTAAACTTGTCAAATACATGTTGTGGGGTACGAAATATGACATTTCCCTCTTAGAGTGAAGGTATAAAGTATGACGTAGCATAAAATGGAAATGCTCATTATGTCAAAATTGTACCTCAGTACAGTATTTGAGTAAATGTAGTTATGTCCACTACTGAATATAACTGTAATATACATGTAGTGGAACAAAAAGTATAATATAATACAAAAATGAAGGTAAAAAATAAAATAGAAAAGTAAAAATTAGAATTATATCTACCTATACTTTTTAATATAAATATAATTAGTTATATGCCACTACTACACTGTTGCAATTATATTTGAACAAATAGTATAGTCAACATGTTAAGACAAAAGTTCAATGTTTAAGAGACAACTTACTTTTTTGTATCAAAACAGCAAACATGAAAATAAAGAAATGAGAAAGTTAAATAATAAACATCAACACACAAAAAAACGTTAAAATGTTTAATCGAAATGCCTTGTAGTACCTTGCAAGCACCTTGCCATGTTGGAAGGTGTTCATAGAACCTCAGTTTGTCCTACATGGCTTTGGTAGAAACTTGTCTCTTTTTCTCTACTGCACACTTGTATATGTGTCCTTTTCCTCTTTGACCCCAGCAGAGGGCAGGAGTGCAGGAACCTGCTGTGAAGCAGCTGTGGAGCCGATGCTGGCCCCGGCCTAGACCAGCCCACCCTAGCCCGGCTCGGCCTGGGTTCAGCGTGGGCCGCATCGCGGTGTCTCTGGTCAGGCAGCCTGGAGCCCTTGGGCGCTGGCAAGGGGTGCGGGCGTCCGGGAGGGGCCCCCTCAAAAGCCATCTACGAGGGGCCACACCCACACGGCCATTACGGTGGAGGCTGTTCTGGGCTTCTCCCGAGGCCGCCCGTCTGCCATTTTTAGAGCAGCAACAGAGTAGACCACATGCTGTGGCTTCAGGCAAGTGGGGGGAAGGAAGGTTTCTTCTTTATTTTCAGTCAAAGCGCCATGGTCTTTGGGAGAATTTCTACATTTGCACTCCAGTTGACTCAGTCAGCGTGGAGAATTTGTTTATCTCTTAGATTAGATGGAATTAAAAAAAAAAAAAAAAGGTTTGCTTAAATGTTTGTTCAGCAACAGGGCACTTCTCATTCAAAGAGCTACCATTCCATATTATATTACCGTTAATTCATTTGTTTTGCTTGTGTGGTTTTGGTGTTTATTCCAATCATAAAAGAATAGATGAACTGAAAGTATTAAACTTAGTTCCAGGATCTTGTGAAATATGTGAAGTTTGGTTAATTCAGTCCTGCACAGTCTCAGTGTTTTTCAGGAGAGTGTGTGGGTGAAGCGTTGGGTGGTCTAAAGAAGAGAAGACGTGAGCTTCCTCTTGCACACATATGGTGCGGCTTGGCCTTTTTTGTTTTGATTTCAGGGGTTTTAGGTTAAAAGTAATAAAGTCCCCTTTAGGTACGACATGCTTATTTTACCTACCTATAATGTAATTTCTATTTCTGAATTGTGTGCCCTCACCACTCCTCTCACCATTTCTATGAGTGCTTACAGGCTTTTTCCAGTTTGAGCTTTAACTCTTCTGCATCAAGCTCTGCACCACCTTTTTGATCAGTATCACGAGGAAGTCCCCACACCAGTCTCCTCTTCACAAGAGGAAACACAAATCAGGAACACTTCACTTCTCTTCAACACAATCACTCAATAGACGGGGACATCTGATACTCTTGGTCACTCGTCTGAAGACAAACGCACTCTCTTGACCCACTTGAAGATATTAACCCTCTCCTGTAGCGCAATATGTCTCTCATAAATAAGAAAAAGTTCCTCTCCCTCAAACCGCATCGTTATGGCACTAAGACATCACATGTAAAGCACTGAACAATCCTCTGTTAGTAAAATAAAAAGGAGCTGGAGAGATAGAGGCTTTGTCTTGAGAGTGGCGGACCACAGAGCTGAAGTCGATCTCATGAGGGACAGAAAAAATGCTATGCAGACAGAAACAATCACTGTTACAGTTAAACAAAAGGCCTTCGTTGTGCTGTTTTGTGTTCCTGAAATGCATCAAGTAAGATCTGCAAATGTATGTGTTCCTTTATGTAACATTGATGTTTTTAATTAACTATTAATGATTAACCAAAAGAGACAATAAAAATGTTGTGGGGTTGGGGGGGGGTCATAAGCTGAGGAAAATATCTGAATTTGTGTGAGGGCTTTGACAACTCTGGCGTGAAATTCTAGTTGTTTCAGGGCAATAAGAACATCCAGACGGGGAGTTCATTAAATCAGGGAGAACGGAAGTTATTACCACGGTGAGGGGACCAAAGATGACTGCTGGTGGCACACACACACACACACACACACACACACGACACATGGACACATGGAACAGATCACTCGATGCATGGAGTTGGATTTGCCCGTACGAAATAAAGTAACCCAAAAAAAGAAAACCTCAATTTACTCCTTTTAAAAAACCCTCCCCTCCTTTTTGGCAGGGCTCCGCCAGGGAGTAATGAGCTCCCACCCAAACCTCAGCACCAGCTGCTGTCAGGGTCTGGGGGCACTGACTAAATATGTATAAACCAGCGAGTTGAGAGGATGGAGGTGGTGGGCTGCTCTGTGGGCTGACAGCTTCGTACCGTCTGACACGGCGATGTTCAAAGCAATCAATAAGAGTTAACGTGATCAAACAAAAAGCACCTAATAGATTGGAGGAATCACATCAAGGAAAACATGTGCAAATATGTAAATACACACACACATACACACACACACACACACGTAAACATACACTAAAATCATGCATATGAGTTACTGTTGCCCCCCTTGGACTCAACCCCACTTGGTGGGTATTTATGTGGTCATTTCTTGTGTCTTGGATCCCAAAACATAGCCCACTGTGCTGAAATAGTGTTACACTGCAATCAGTTTTCCGTCTTTTAACTGGTCTACATTTATTACAAAATGTATTATAATAACTTTTTTTAAGACAGTGTCGATGTTCGGTCCAAGACCCAAAAGTCAGATTTTTGCCTGATAATATAATCATGTCATGTCCTTCACTCACATCTGAGGGTCACACTTTAAAGGTACAATGTGGAATTATCAAAAGTATATAGAGAAACAACAGTTTTGACATTATGTCACAGACCTCTACTGTATCTATTGGACTGCAGCTTCACCAATGCAATTAGATTGAGCTGCCATTGGCCAACAGACTTATAGGTTACATAATTAGTTAGTTATAGGCAGGCAACTAAAGTAGTAGACCCACAGAAAAGACCTAGGTGCTGTTGCTGCTGCGTCCTGTAAGAATATACACACACAGTAGTCCACAAAATCTGTCATGCCTGATACTGAGGAAACCCTTTACTATAAGAAGAAGGTACATTTTGTAACTAATGGGATTGAATATGGATCTCTTTTTATTTTCCATTCTCGGTGGAGGAAACACGCAGTCACAGATCCCTCAACTGCTGTCATTAAACTGTACATGCTGATGAGTTAGGCAGAAAGTCAGTGACGTTGGGCTTGTAACTGCAGCTTCAATGATACAATCTGATGTGTGTGTGTGTGTGTGTGTGTGTGTGGGTGACCAGATAAAATCATTCCATCTAATCAGTGCCTGTTGTTTTGTTGAATTTGGAAAGTTACACATTTGTTGTAGGGAGGCTTTCCCGTCATTGCTTGACAATTTGATTTGATGCCTTTAAGTCGGGTCTTTCCGGTCAAAAAGCCAAAAAATAAGCTCTTTCTTTCAGAACGGTGTTAGCAATCATGTTGTTGCAATCGAGACCAATATAACAAGTCTAATAATTACATGAATTGCAGTTAAGAAATATATATATAAATATATATATATATATAGTTGTAAATACAGATGTAACGTTATATAAAGCCTGCCTAGTCTCAGTTGACAAAACTGTCATAAAATAACAGAATTTTTCATAAAGGTGAGTGTGACATTTACATATATTTGGACCTTTTACCCCACACATACAACATCATTTGAATCAAAATCCTAGTGTGCACAATACAAAACATGCAGTACTTGTATTAAAGATCAACCCTGCCACACTGCTTGTAGCCTACAGTACAATCCTTCACAGACAACTTGCAGTGTCCAGGAAAAAGCGTAGTACTCCTTACAGTCCCTCTCATTTCACAAAGTATGTATAAAGAGATATTGAAAGAGACTGTCATTGCACCATCCTGAGCAATTGCATGCATGACGCCTGTTGGGGTCATTAGGTGGCCACAGGTCTCCTCGACAGACGGGGAGATTACAGGCCAGATGTCGGCTTGTATACAGCAAGAAGGCGGTGGCCCAGGATTTGTTTGGGAGTAGATGGACTTCTGTGTTTCTAGAGCTGATACTTGCATGTAATACCCTGTATGATAAACAGTATATTCAGCATGTTACGCAACATTTGCGATTCCAAAGTGGGATAATGGCTCTGTCATTCTGAGAACAGTAGAATATTCTTCATAGAAGGAAAACAATTAATGTCTCCCCAGTGCCGTGTGGGATTATTTCTGACATGTGTGGTCACCGAGACATCACAGCGGGACGGGAAGAAACTCGACTTTACTGGGGGGGTGGGGACGTCAGCCAGAATGTACTGTTGCACTTTGAAAAAACAATATTGAATGTTATAAACAGCAGGGAACATTTAGCTCCTTTTCTCTTATTTTGCATTTTAACAAATGCGAATAGGAAAATATCTTCATACAGGGAAAGGATTACTTTCCCCTCAGTGCTATATGTGATTACCACCATGTCTGGTGACTGAATATGTTCTGTCCACTGGCTGAAATGCAGCTTGTTGGTGGTTGGATTACTCAAAACCACCAACATGCCCCAAAGTAGAGACAGACCACTCGAGCCGGGCAGGTCATTTTATTAGAAGCATGTTGTCGCTTTTCATGTCTGACTCAAAAGGGCATAAGTGACTAACATCTGATGCCATAATCAGGAGCATCAACAGCGGTACAAATGAACATGATATACACTGGTGCGTTGTGTAACCCACCACCCTGTCTCTCTGTCCTTCCTCCTGTCTCTCATTCTCCCAGTCTTTCTGTCTATACATCTCCCTCTTTCTCTCTTCTCCCCCACTCCTCTCGCTCTCTCATTTTCCGTTGACAAGCTTCTCTGAATCTTTGACCACACAGCCTGGAAAAATAGCACGGAGTCATGCTGCAAGGCAAGTCTATCCCTGACCCTGATTCCCTCTCACCACATTTCCATCAGCAGCGAAGTAAAACACATCTAATCATTTCAATTTTCCCCCTCCGTCGCAGTATTATTAACATTGTTAATTTTCTGAGGGCTGCAGCCCAGAGGGGAATGTCAAGGGAAATGCATTATGGCGAGATATTCCATTGATCCGCCATTATACACACTTACTTGGTTGCTGTAATGGCCTAATGATACCAAGAGGCCAATTCAAAACCAATGTAAAAAACAGAAGGCTATTCACCCCCAAAAGAAAGATGCATTAAAATCCACGCATGTTATGTGAATGTATAGATCTGTGGCCTAACATCTAAAGAGTCCCTCTGCTTTGTTTCGGCCACGCTTTGCTGCTGTGCTTTCATCTTACCACCAAGTCAAAATATCTGGCAAACTCTTCACTACTATTTCAAGAAAGATGCCTGCTGGATGAACTTACGAGTATGAAGTGAACACAAGGAAGTGGGGAGTACTGGGAGTACTGCATGCCTGCACAGCCGGAATGAGTACTACAATGTCGTCTTGAGGACCGACAATTTACTTACTGTGAAGTAAAAAGCAGGGGACCAAACTTTACAGGCTACTTACTTTATTTCATCAGAAATAAAGACTGGTTCAGAAAGATTGAGAGGACATTGTTTAAAATGGGTTGATTTAAAGGTACAGTGTGATGTTCCTGTGGGCATCTAGTGGTGAAGTCGCAGACTGCAACAAACAGATCAAGAAGATCAACTCTGGAGGCTGTTTTGAGAGCCATATCACTGCAACATGCACACTATATCTGGTTCTTCTGCACATTGGGGTATTCAGTTGGTTAAAATCTGCATTCTCAAAAAGATGTCACAGTGTACCTTTAATTGCACTTCCTCAGTAAAACCTTTCTAAAATACTTTATTATAAAAATGTGCTTATGCAAAATAAAATTTCCCAACATACCAAAATCATTGGCGTTTTACTTTCTCTCATCACAAAGAAGAAGCATAATATATTTTCTTAATTAAATAGTCCAAAATCTTTTAAAAATCTACAGTTCGATAGGGCCGAAGCAATTGCATTTTGACATGTGATAACTCGATTCTTCAAACAAATTTTGGTAAGTAGGCTTTTCAAAGGTTCCTGAGGTTCATGCAGCTCTACTAAGAGGAGTGTATGTAATTAAGCATCTGCCTTTGCCTGATTCACCACCTTTATTCTCTGATCCCCTTTCATACACTTGAGCGCCTTTAGCACACAAAAAAGAGCTTGTGTCACTTTCTTCACCCCCTTCCTGCTCCACAGTTTGAACCAGTTGAACCATGCTGTATCAAGGAGTGGACTCTATCTTTCTCAGAAGACTTTGTTTGTAAGCAGACAAACAACACACTTACTGCCATCATTTCAAACCGCTCCTCACTGGGAGCGGTTTGTCATTTGCTGTAGAGCTGAGCAACCAGAAGAATCTAGAAACTAGAAGGTTTGCACGGAAAAGTTGACCACTGCTGTACATTTTAGAGAGTCCTGTTGCTTCCTGTTTTCTTACAACAGTGAAAATAAAGAAATATCCTGCAAGCGACACTCAAAACCAGTTGATATCATGAGGAGTACATGATCATTTCTATATGAACTCTCACATGGTTTCTATTAATAAATCTTCAAAAGGTCCAATATTTTACCAAAAAACAATTATTATAGATAAGATTTCTCTGTTCTCTTTTCTTTTTTTTCCTCTAAAATTAATCATCCACAACCCTACAGATTTATCTTCTGACCATTTTGAGGGGCCCAACCCCTAGGTTGGGAACCACTGGACTAAACTAGCTAATAGTATATAAAACAGTTAAAACTAGCTCCACCTCCAGCAGCTTCAACAGTAACATGCTGCTCACACACTGATGCTTCAGCATTAATACTCTAACGCCGGTTTTTCTCAATTGCTTTGGCTCATTTCTCAGATGGGAATGAATATTCTCAAAACAACATGTGCAACCCTTGAAACCACCGGGCTCTGGATCAGATTGGAAGAACTCATTCCTTCCAACAAATTGCAAATGTCTTAGCACATCTTTGCAAATGAGTAAGTACAACTGTCAACAGTTTGCACAATTACCAACTGACTTTATCTTTCTGATCAAAACTGATTATGTTGCTACTCAGTCAAATAGTTGTACCCTTCAAAATAAGTAGACATCATTTCTATTGTGTAATTCATCACATGCACAGCAGTCCACTGAATCTGTCGTTATTTCATAACATGTATACCATGAATATCATCACTGTAACATAGACAATTGTTTGAATTCTGTTCTGCAGGGAGGCAGGAATCAAAGCAAATGTCTCTACTTGCTTGGTGATAATATCAAAAGCATATGAATAAAAAACAGTAACAATTTCTATAGACTCATTTGTGCAGTGTGTGACGTTAAACCTTGTACTGTTAAAATCATCCCCTCAGTTTGACACACATGATGCTCAGTAAGCGAGACAACAAACACTCTAACCATTGAACGTCAATGAAGAAATGGGCCAGTGAAATGTCTAAAGGTTTGACCAGTGTTATTCATGTAATCCCGAAGGAACTTTTGTTTTTTTTATTAATTTTTGGGGCATTTGGATGAGAAATTCTATGGTGGTCTGCTGAACCATAGAGGCTAAAACAGTCTATCATTTTAGATGTAAACAGTCAAAGCTGTGACATGTTTTCACTGTTTTCCTAACCCAGGTTTCGTTTTTATGAACTATTTTACTGGTACACGTGTCTGCCACCTACCTGAGCTTGTACCACTTTAAGTTAAAAATAAGATTTAGACATAGATGCTTTTTGAATACTTCAGTTGTAATAACTGCTGTTCCTGAAGCACATAGAATGTTTCTTGTTAATAAATAGGACTCTATTTGAAATTAATTCTTGACTTTAGTTTTTGTTCTTGCATCAGTTATGGCAATTTATTGTTTTAATGGTTTCTGTGTTGTTGTGATTTGAAGAAAATCGTGATATCAAATATCAAAAAATCTGCCAGAAAAATCACGATTAAATTTTTCTTAAAATCAAATAGAGACTATTTTGGCAAATCCACTTGGAGCTTTGAGAGTGTTTCTGTTCAGAAAAAAAAAGTAACTGCACTGCACAAAACACTTACCAAAGATGAGTCAAAGCAATCAAATCAAGAATAAACTGAACTACCAACACAAAGGGCTTTATCTTCCAGAAAGGTTTCAATTCAATTCAATTTATTTGTATAGCCCAGAATCACAAATCACAGATTCAGATTTAGTTTCACATGCACTTTTAACCCAGCGGGGTTCAAATATCATCAACTAATCATAGGAAACTACTACGCAGTTGTTAGGGTAAACTGAAGTATTTGTGATTGAGCAATCACCTGCCCCTAAGGCTAATGAGCTAGCAATGCAACACACATCATACATCTGATCTGAGAGCTGTCACATGGACAATAACTACTCAGATGAAACATAGTGTATAATTAGCCTTGGGGGAACATAATAGTGCCCACCCAACGCCCCGAGGCCCATCAAGCCTGTAGTGCCTATACTGTACTCAAAGAAATGTAAACCACGCCGGGCAGAAAATAGCAAATAGAGTGGAGAAAGCTTTTTGAAGAGGCTGTTAAAGAGCTTTAACGCATTCTCTAATTATAGATCCCACTTGCTTGCTTTTTGAAGAGAACTGTAAATGGGAACACGCCAAAATTTTAGATTGCTACAAGTCTTATAAAAATGAGGAAAAGGCTGACCACTTTGCAGCAGCGGAGTTTATTTCACCTCCCCTCTCATTTCCACTTAAAGGTATAAAAACGTGAAGCATTAATGAACACTAAGGAGAAGGAGCAGTTCACTTAAAGACTCATGGCAGTAATGCGCCATGTGTCAAATGAGAGGGGAAGGAAATGCCTCAGAACGTGTCAAAAGATTGCCACGTATAACACATGTATCTGTGGAGATTTTGGCACGATAGATAAAAGATAGATAGACAATAGATGGATGGATGCTGGATGGATAGACAAGCAGGAAGAAGGTACTATCTTCACTTTGATGTGAGGTTTATATGATTGAGCATGATCCTGTAGGTGTGTGTGACAGTGTTTAAACTGCTGCATGTAGCAGCCTTTGTTCTTGTACTCACACCCCTCCTGGAATAAGAAAATAAAGCAATGAAGGTCAGTTGGAGAGCAGACTGCCAAATATAGCCGCCGTGTTCATGTGAGGGCCAGACTCTCCAGAACGACAAGCCCAGCTCTGACCATGCCCTGTAATTGAGGAGAAAATAAGGACAGAAATTATATGTTTATTTTTGACAACAATTTTAATCTTCTGTGCTCTCCTTCAGAAAACAAGACGCCCACAAAAAGGCACTGAGAATTGCTCCTACTGACTGAAAGTTGAGTTTTTCTGACTCAACTTTCAACCAATAAAAGGAAGCAGTCAACTGACCTTTCAGCTGAGGAATCTGGGGAACGATGTTGATTAAAAATCAAATTATTTCCTCCTCATCTAGTGACATTTATCTTCATTCCAAGCACAATACACAGCTCAATGAAATAATATAAAAAAAAAACAAAAAAAAAACATAAAAACATGAGTTTGAACAAATGCAATAACAGAATATCTTTCTCATTAAATATTGATTAAGTTAGGTTAGTCTTGTATTTTCCCTTATAAAAAGAAAACAAAGATCAGAGTCATTCCTTTTCTTCTCATTGTACTGCACTTACAGTATAAATACAAATACTTTCATGATCACATTTTTAATATACTGGTGTGAAGGTTTTTTTTTACTATGATGTATATATATACATTTTATATATGTAAATGACTGCAATAAAAAATACAGCCTAAAGATGTGGATGGCTTTAACTGTGTTAAAAAAAGATTAAAAAGTAAAATAATTCTCTAGAATGTGTTTTGCCTTACCCTGGATACATTTTAGAAACAAAAAAAATCATGTCATAATTTTAAAAAAGCATACAGCAAGTTTAAGAAAGGACAAAATAAGCCATATTAACCGCATACAGGCAGTAAGGGGGTAAAATACATTCTGGGTTGGAGAAAAGAAGGCCAATTCCTATTTACAGATCTTCCTCTAAAAGATTTTTTTTTATCCCAGACGCTCGATAGAAAATAAACAATGTCAGAAAGATATTTAAACACCACTTTACAGACGTTTATTTAGCCAAAACTTTTTTTTTACATTCCAAAAACCTTCATTTCTTCCTCTTTTCGTCAGACTAGAGGAAACAATCTCGCAAAATCCGCCGTTTTTGAATTCATTTTATTTGATGCGATAATCTCTTCTTTATTTTATTTAATGACTTGATCCTTTTCTTCTCCGCCTGTCTCTTTAACCATCACAGTTAATGTCTAAAAAAGCAGTTAACTGCATTTAAGGATATTGGAAACCGAGAGCGGGGTAGAAACCAGAATAATAAAATCTCGAATGGAAACCACAGTCTCGGTCAGCTTAATTTTTTTGTGATGTGGCGCATATAGGCCCAGGCTACATGTTCTTTTGTTATTTTTCCCCTCGTACAGGAAAAACCGGGAGGGCGCTTTTTTACTTCTTATTTACAGCCCCCTTTTAGATATTCACATGCACATATATATATATATATATATGTTACGTGTCTAATGAATCGCATGAATGCAATTTACAGCTTCAATCTCTCCGGAGAAATAGCGGCTTTAACTTTAGCGCACTGATCCCAGTGGAAAAAATAATGCCAGCGAAAATTGAAATATAATGTCCACATGGTGATTGATGAGTAACCCATTCATGCATTTATCTTTGAGAAATGATTCGACACTCGGGAGTTCGGGGAGGTGGGACGTGCTCCGGTCGTCCACCAATCGGCTTGCCCTGCCCTTTGTATTTGCTCCTATAGCGCGGGTTCAGGCTGTAATTAGGGGGCGGGCTCCCCGCGCCTCAAAACACTTCCCCGCGTTGCTGGCCCACTTCTTCCAAACTGTCCCGGGACTCCGAGCTGCGCCTCCACCGCTCCGCCTCAGCTTCCTTAGGATTTAGTTTCTCAGGGATGGCCGCATCTATTCTGGAGGTAGGGAATGTAATTGTAAGTATTTGTTTTTCTTTTTTTTTAATTCCCCCCATCGTTCTTATTTATTACTAATATTAACCAATGCTGTTGCTGCTGTTTATTTTGAAGTTTCAGTGAGGAAACTTGCTTTGAAGATATTTTTGGGAGTTCTGAATATAAACAAAGTATTTAAAAAAATGATAATAGGAATGAAGGATCCTTAAAAAAATCTTTGGCCTTAGTGATGATTTAAAGAATTTTAAGGAGGAGCTGCTGACAGTTTGTATGAATAAGTGACAATCAACTTTTTGTTTTAGTTAATCTCTTTTCAGAGCAAATACTTCCATTTTCTCCTGGGCTTCTTCTTATCCTAAAAGCCAGAAAAATAAATTGGAAGAAAAACTGAACTCCTATTACCACCAGCTGTCAGTGTTGTAGGAATAAATGAATCAAGAGATGAGATGTTTAAGTCTGTGATGGAGCGATATTAATGTGAAAATAGACCAAGGCTCAGATAACCACTTATCACCTCTGAATAGAAAGTCCCTGCATGCAAAGACCATCTGAAAATATTTATGCTGATTTTTTCCCTACACATACACAAAGTTAAGAATTTACAGTGGTACAACAACAGATAAATAACAATAAGATCAGTACTGCAGAAACACTGTCAAAATCTACAGAAATCTTTGGATAAATATAGTTTTAGCCATGTGTAAGTGTGAGTAGACGTAACGCCTATGATATGCTAGGCTTTGATGCTTGTGACCCACCATAAGGAAAAGTGAAACACTAGAAAAAAGATGTACTGATTTTTTATGTAGAATTTACATTCTATTTCAGACCTTTGAGTAAATATGTTTACTTGAAATGATAAAAAATAATCACAAAAAAATGGGCAGCTACAATTTAAGTTAACAGGAGAAACATGGTTCCACTTAAATCTGTCAGAAAATGAGCAGACAAATGACAAGCCACTGTGACGCAATGTACCATTTGCTTGTTGAGCATCTCCCCAAAAAAAGAACATTTTTGACCAGCTATCTGCACCACTTGCAATTCATGCGTCATTTGGGTATGCCTGTTCATGAATGTTGAGGATTGTGGACACAAAGGGGGAAGGAGGGGGGAAAACAATGCGAAATTATGAGTAACTTGTAGATTAGTGGTTTAAGTGAAACGAAAGAGCGAGGGAATTCCTCCTTTGCTGAGCAGAGCAGAACCTCCACAAGCGTAAACAGTCGTGTCTTTAAATTGCCCTGACTACTTTGAAAACGGAGAGAGCATGAAACGCCAGCGGTGGCAGTCAAACATACGTTTTTTATTAGAGTTGACACTGACAGGAGCGGCAGCAGCAAAAAAAAAGCCGTTTCCTGCTGACAGACAGTCTCATTTTCCCTCCTTGTCTCCTCCCCAGGAAGACACACGCTATGGCTCCAGTCCTCTGGCTATGTTAACTGCTACCTGTAACAAGTTTGGCAGCACCAGCCCAGTCAGGGATTCGGCTACACCCGGTAAGATCGGCAGCACCACTCCACTAAAGAAGCCCTACAACATGACCTCTGACCTTCAGACAGCTAAAAACGGACGGACCGCAGACGGCAGTGGCCTGGCGGACTCCTACACTGGCTCCTTCACCACAGCTGGAGGAGGAGGCGGGCTGCTCACCCCCACTGGAAGCCCCCCTCCTTCATCCGGAGGCTACGCTACAGAGTATAACCCTTTCTCCCACTCCTTCCAGACCTCTGTCTCCCAGGACCCGTCTCTTTTAGTGTCCAAAGCCCACGCTACGGCCGACTGCCTCACCAGTGTCTATACCTCGCTGGATATGACGCACCCTTATGGCTCCTGGTATAAGGCCGGTATCCACCCTGGCATTACTGCTGCCCCGGCTAACGCCACGTCCTCCTGGTGGGACGTCCACCCCAACTCCAACTGGCTGTCAGCGACCCAGCCCCAGGCAGACGGGGGTCTCCAGGCCTCCCTGCAGCCTGTGGCGCCGCAGGCCTCCCTCAGCCCACAGCTGCCCAGTTACAGCACCGATTTTACCCCTCTAAACCCGGCTCCTTACCCGTCCGTGGGGCTGGGCTCCTCCTCTCACCTCCTCCAGCCCTCCCAGCACATGCTGCCCCAGGACATGTACAAGCCCAAGCCTGTGCAAAGTGCAGGGCTGATTGAGAACCCCATGGGCCTCAAGCCTGCGAGGGGCTCAGGGGGATACAGTGGAGGGGGGGCGCCGACCAGGTCTTCATGTGACTGCCCCAACTGCCAGGAGCTGGAGAGGCTGGGGGCCTCGGCCGCATCCCTGAGGAAGAAGCCGGTCCACAGCTGCCACATCCCGGGCTGCGGGAAGGTCTACGGCAAGGCCTCCCACCTCAAAGCCCACCTGCGCTGGCACACCGGCGAGAGGCCCTTCGTGTGCAACTGGCTGTTCTGCGGGAAGCGCTTCACCCGCTCAGATGAACTGGAGAGGCACGTGCGCACCCACACGCGGGAGAAAAAGTTCACCTGTTTACTGTGCAACAAGCGTTTCACGCGCAGCGACCACCTCTCGAAGCACCAGAAGACCCACGCGGACTCTGCGATGCAGGGAAAAGCTGTGGCTGTGGAGGGAGAGACAGACCCCCGGAGTGAAGAGACGGCAGAGCTCAACGCCAGCGCTGTGCCCACCAACGCTGTCGTTGACCCGATCACCAACGGAGATGAGAAGACTGGCACGGCTAATGGAGTGGAGAACAGCAGCGGACTGTTGGAGATCTGACTTCACTCCTGTGTCACATCCAGTGATATGTTGAAACATGATGGGTTAGTTTTTGCAGTGAAAACGAGACCTTTTAAATAAAAAGAGGGGCAGTATTTTTTTCAAGACATACAAAATATATCAGATCTTGATTGAAAAGACTTGATACAATAAATGACTAAGCATGTTGCAGGTAGCAATCACTTCATTTCCTCTAGACCACACACAAATAAGACACAAGAACGTCTGCACACATACATATATTAATGCACAAATCACATTCAACACACATATATAAAGCCGCCACGCCAGCGTGTACATGCACACACACGAACCAATGGTCAAGCATATATAATGCAAACACGCTTACAAGCACAATCACAAGTGTACGCCTGCACAAACACACGCACCGCACTCACACACTCACACTCACACAAGTTAACACACTCATGCACACTTTTTCTGCCTTTTAAATGAGACAAACCACTGGGGAAATATAATCTGCAAAAGCAGAAGGAAAAGAGCTCTGAAGCCGCAAAAGGAAAGTAGTTTTAGAATGAGACTTATGGTTAGGATGATGGAGTTGATGGAGCATTGCATGCCTAAAGAAAAATCTGATTTACAGCTGTACTTTGATACTTATTCATTATTCTTGAAACAATCAAAGGGCAGTCTTACTTACTGTTTCTTGTTGCCAAAGACATGTCAATGTACAAGGTTTTGCATTTCACTTTTGTTTGCTGTTTGCTTCTTACTATGTCTAATTTAATTTCATATTTACATAAATAATCTAATTTATGTCTTAAATTATACACATGGGAGATTATCTTGCACCTTGCAGGAAATATAATGCCTGAAAAGAATGCGAGATAGTTGAAGCTGGCCAAAAAGAAAATAAAATGCATTAAATTAAGACTTATTTTTCCTATTTATTAGTTATAACATGGAGTTTGGGGCTATGTTTTAAAGATTTATTTATAGATCTTGAGGTTAGATGTGTGTACTATTTCTATATAATCTTTGAATTGTGAAGTTTTCCACACCTGGCAAAGTAATGATTAAAAAGGGCTTCTCCTTGTTTGTACATACTATATATTTACAACAAGTTAGGTGTGTTATTTTTCTACTTTTTACATATTTTCTCTACTTTGTGTAACTTTCCACAATGAAAAGATGTATGTGTTGCTTCATTTAAAAGAAACATAAACATAAGGGCGTAATTTGTTGCTCAGAATTTTGCTCGCTATGGTGAACTACCAGTGTTTGCTGATTTATTGTGAAATGAGTGTATAAGATACTGTAAATAGTAATAGAGCATGACACCTCGTAAAGGTATACATGTTGTAAGAGTCACGGTGTGGAATCGTGACCGTTTTGGTGCTTTTTAAAAGTAAAGAAATTTCAAAAGCATGTCTGTTGCTGGTGTTATTCCTATACTTAAAAAAAAAGCTAAAAGCTGCTTTTTTTTCCAAGCATGAAGCTGACTCCTCCCCACCCTGCTCACCTCTCCTCTCCCTCTGCCGCACTTCTCATATCTTACTATATTTCCACCTCACATGGCCGAGCAAATACTTTCATTATCTTTTGCAGCACAAACAAAGCCGTCCACTGAGGTGAAGTCTTAACTCCGCACAATGACCCCCTTTCAGTGAGCCACTGTAGTTACACTCAAGACAATTACTCCACTCTCCAGCTTGAGAGGGGTAATTACTGTGAGCGATGCTCCAGGAGAGTCCGAATAGAGGAGAAGAGGGGATTAGGACAGGGGAGCTGTGGTTGCATTGTTTATTGAGGGAGGCGGTCAAACAAAGGTCCTCAATTAAGGCAGGATGCAAGACGAAAGACGTGATGTGGAGATACGACTGAAAAGCAGAAGCCAGGCCGACCGTTCTGCTTTTTTTTTTTCCCCCTGTCAAATCTGACAGCATTTTTGCTGCCACTGCTGTTCCGTTTGTTAAAGTTAAAAGTGGCACTTGTATGTCTTTCCATCCAATTTCCAGTCAGGTCATTCTGGCTTTTGTAGACTAATAAAAATACTTGAGTTGGGTGTATGTCCCGCTCTGCATTAAAAGATAGCCTCGGGAAAGACTAGATGAGACTTGCAACAGATGTGCTTGAGCCTGACAAATCATTATTGTACCTTTACAATATGTTATTAACCACAATGGCAATGGCACGGGTGGAGTTCTAAATGGAGGACTGCAGTATTTAAAACCAAGTCATGAGATTATTTACATTAGTTAACCTGTACAAAAAAAGAGAATGATAGAACCCCCTTGAAGCTACCGACTCTCCTGTTGTAACATTTACACTTCCCGGGCTGCATGGTTTCAATTTAAGGCTTCTAATGAGCTGTAGTTGAGGTCAATTTATATAAAACGTCCCGGGGCCCGGCTCTGTCATCAGGGACTGACATGTTTATGGTGGTCTGAAGTGGGCGCACGGTCAAGTCCACAACATAAAAGGCAAACAGCGGGAATGGGGTGTGTCAGGCCAGTGAGTGAAGGGTGGGGTGGGGGTTTAAGAAGATGGTCAGTGGCTTTTAAAACCTCTGCTGCTACCGGTATTTTCTTTTTTTTTTTTTTTTTTTTTTTTTTTAAAACATACTCCCCTCAGCAGCGGTGGTGGTGGCGTACTGTAGCCTTCACTTTATTTTTACTTTTTTATTTAGAAAGCCAGGAAACATTAAGTGTTGCTTCGAATAAGGTCACAAAAAGAAAAATATACATGGAGTGACACATAGAGGCAAAACTAGAGGCAATCTGTTCCATATGGTTTGCCCACTCATGCCCCTGTACTCCATTTACAAAAATCAAAATCACAGCAGCGCACAGGCTTGTTAGAGGCTTTAAAAGTTATTCCAGCAGACACACCTGCTAAAGACATCACACAGCTCGTTTCCGACCCAACTAACACATAGAAGCAATTATAAAACATTTACTCCAGCTATGTGTTTATTTTAACCATAAGCCTTGATGAGTTACACAAACGTGAGCTTAATGAATTACTTCAGGCAATTTTAACTTCCCGAGAGATGCCAGGTCCTTAAAATAAGATGTGCTAAACAAAATGCTGATGAACCTCCTTTTCCTGCTATTATCCTAACTGAATAGTCATTGAAACAATGCTGACATAGCCACAGGCACGGGAGCCTACTGCTCCCTATCAGTGTAGGAGGGGTGTGTGTGTGTGAGGCATGAAGCAGGACAAAAGCACAGGTGTCTGCAGGTGTGACCGGGTCTCAGTAGTAAAGCGGGGGTAGAAAGGGAAAAAGAAAATATCAGCACGCCCACAGGCTCAGCAGTCAGGCCATAAGTAAAAACAAGATAAGGCTCTTTGGCAAAGGGGAAAGGTAAAATGACCAGAGTCAACCATAACATGACCTGGGGACCAGAGGTTAAATGAAACAATAGGTTGAAGAGGAAAACACAACAGATAAGAAAGGGCAAGAGGTAAAGAGGTCAAACTATCTCACAGGTGTATTTTGATTTAATTTCTAGTCATCAGTTACATTTTTAAGAAAGGAAACAACACCATATTACAGAAAAGTACAATATCCTCATGTGTTTTTCTTTTCATTTATGCACTAAATTCAGTTCGTGCTGTGATGACATGCCACCAGCTGATGCAACAATGTTGTATTTTGCTGCACTTACTCCCTATTTCTCCTTACTGTTCTACCTGAGTCAATGCTACATTTCAGATGGAAGTGAGACCACCCTCTCACCCAAAAATTGTGAATTGCATTGATAAACTGTTAAGTGTTATTCATATTGACCAATACTAATCATATGCATGTCACAGTTTTTATTTTATTTTATTCGGCTGGAGCTGTCTTTAAAGTTTAAAGGGAGCGCTCCGATTCCTGCCCAATGCACAAAATGCGGCACTAAACGAGGCCATTTTGTTTATAGGAATTGTGGGAGGGTTGTGGGTGACTCTGTGCCCCTTTAAAAAGATAATATGCTTCCCATTTAATGGCCTCCGGATGACAAATTGCTTCCAGGGGAAAATGAAGTTAAGAAAATTGCATGTGTGACACGTAAAGACATATCCACTGTACTTAAGATGTTTGACATCCATAATTCAATTAAACGCAGCAGTAGGTGCAGTTAGGATTTTTTTTTTTTGAAAAACCACATTTGCCGATGGAGGCTAAAGACCACATGTTTTGGTTCTTTATCACTGATGGTGATTATTTCCTATGTTGCCCTTCAAAACATAACATAAAAACAACTTACGTGTCCTAATGACGACAAACTGCAAATTTGAAGGCAGTGAGTTTGACTGAAATTTTACTTTTATTCATTAACAAGAGGAATAGCTCTTGGTTGGTTGGAAAAAAAACCTTAAAATAAATGAATACCCTACAAATATCAAGAGCACACATAAACTGTTCTTTCCTTTTGAAAATACTCACTATCTTGACTGTAATACAGCCCAAACTGGTCTTTTTTCTTTCTTTCTTTCTTTCTCTCTCTCTCTTTCTTTTTTTTTTAAAGCTCAAGCCACAAAATACTTCCTTGGAACATTTAAAGTGAATGGATTTAAGAGAAAGAGTGCAGAGAATGGGGTGGTGGATATGTAAAACAAACGAACAAAAGAGCCTAATAAAAAAAAAAACTGTAAAAAAAAAAAAAAAACATACAACACACACACACACACACACACACACACAACACAATCGGGATGACCTGCTGCTGAAAAGCACAGCGCAGTAAGTGAGAAAAGTGACGACGGCCAAATAGCAAATGAATCTGGATCTGGATCAACTGAGTGAGGAAACTAAAGAAGGAAAAAAAAGAGGAAAGAGGGAGAAGAGAGAGAAAGAGAGACAGCGAGACAGACAGAGAGAAAGAGAGAGAGAGAGAGTCAACTGAGTGATTTGGGTTGGAAGCGGGAGCAGGGAGCCAGGGTTGGCAGGGTTTTGGTGGAGGAGTGTGGTGGTTCAGAAGTCCTCCAGCGCGAGGCGCCAGTGTGTCCGGCGGGGGCCCTGACCATGAGCTGCCTCACCCCCCCTGAGCCACGGCCACAAACCCCCTCTCCCCCTTCACCACCAGCACCACCACCCATCCAACCCAAAACCCACTGGCAGGCAGCGCTTCACTGAAGCTGCTGCTGCTGCTGCTGCATGTTTATTTAATATTCTGAAGAAATTGAAATATCTTTGTGGGTTAACACACATACATACACCATTACATATCACTCACCCGCGCACACACACACATATGCGCATGCACACACACACACACACACACACACACACACATTACCACCACAATATATAAATAAAGTAGAGTAATAACGTTCACTTGATCTGTGGCCAAGAATAGAGTTGGAGAAAAATCCTTTTCAAATGGTGTTTTCAGAGGCGCAGAGGGAGGAGCGTGAATGTCTGACACTGCATGTTGCCCGAGCAGGCGGCATGTCTTAGTCTGACTCCCACAGAGGAGAGAGAGCATTAACAAAGTGCTTGACAAACAAGAAATACAGTCCCCATGCGACAGGAGCGGCTTGCCTTCGAAAGATAAATAAAGATGGATACATATATTTGCTGGTAGATTTAATTTAATCACACATGAATGGAAGGCGATAATTCTATGAGCGTAAGCATTTCACATGTTAAGCAATTTAGCAGCTCTGAGTGTGTGGTCTGTAAATGAGAACATGCATATGAGGTGTTAGTGAAATGTTACAAAATGTGCATGCCAGCCTTTAGGCTGAGCGTGTGTGTGTGTGTGTGGGTGTGTGGGTGTGTGTGTGCACCTACGGCTACACGCACACATCCATAATGAGTCTCTGATCATTACAAAGCAATTCCTTCAGACAGAAATCCCTTAAACAGCCTTGGTTTTGGGCTTCATGCGATCCCCCCTTCTGTCTCCTCTCTCCTCAGCAGCCACCAACCACTGCTGCTGCCAAAAATAACACAGGAGCGCCACTCGAACCCGCGCCTCGCCACAGCACAGCTCGGCCGCAAGAGAAGGATCAAAACACACACAAAAAAGGAAACACATCATATTGTGGAAGGAGGGAAAAAGAGCATTCATACAGCGCCACGCTTGAAGATATCTACTGATGATTTTGGCAATGAAAAGAACCACACATACTAATGCACCAGGCCAAGACAGGGAAAAGGAAAGTGTGTTTGTGGATGTGTGTGTGTGTGTGTGTGTATGAATGCATACATTTTGGATGAAATATATTATAACTGCTAGGATGGCATTTATTTCTGATCTCACTCATTCAAGCCAGTAGCTCCATAAAAGACACTTCCATTATCACGTTAAAGGTCAATTAATCAGGGCCTTTAACTGACAAATAAAGCCCAGGCGAACAAGACAAATTAATGCTAGTAGCAGAGTAAATTAGCTGGAGTGGGGGGGGGTGCGCTCCGGTCACCAGTCTCTGGTGATTTGATTGTAGGTTTGGGAGTTCAGATGAGAGACGGCTTTACTCATTGTCATGACCGGCTCATTTTGTGTTGCGCTTGGCAAAACGTTCTTATCCACACTGGCACGGTGATGCCAGTGATGAAGCCATCAGAATCCGAGCTGTGCTTCGACGGTGTCCAGCAGGGGTTTACTAGCAAACCATCTCAAGATTAATTGTCAAACCACAAAAATAAAGGCAATGGTAGCGAGGTGGAAAATGTACTGAAATATTTTATGGAAGCGCTGCTAAATAGTTGGGCAGGAGGCTCTGCGCTTTTGTGGGCCCAAAGGATTTTAAGGGGTGGCTCAATTCCCTCTGGGTATTGACCAAGGCAAACAAATCAAAAGTCCAAAAAAATGACCCAAATTAGTGGAGCTGTCAGTTTTATAGCTGCATCTATAGTCTTATCAATTTCATTGCTGTTACTTAAATAAATGCAAGTTTGTTTTTGTTTTGTATTTACACTGCTTTGTATCCATTTCAATTGCAACTGATTAAATAGACACACTAAATTATATTCAGGTTTACACTCTCATATTTAGCTTTAGGATAGTCAGGCAACTCAATTTGAGAAATTTATTGTGTTTCCATCTCTGTCCATAGTGGATTTGACAGGTGCCAGAGGGTCCCAGAGCGCTGCCAGAGTCACCAGCAGGGAGGCTCCTCTCAGCTGGGCACATCAATGACTGCCCGTCGCCCTCTTCTGGATCAAATTTGTCATAACAAATTAGATCACAAGGAGGCAAATTGAATTGGACTTGCCACACAAAACAAAACACCCTTTAACTGTTGAAGCCTACAATTAAATGAAATCTTAAAAAAAGAAAAACTTGTGTTTTTCCAGAAAACTGTAAGCTATGACTTGTGTGGTATTTGCTTTCTCACAGGATGATGGAAGCTCACCAACTTACCAGCTCAGTGACCTAGTGGTAGAGGGTGGGGGGTTCAATCCTGGGCCAGGTTGTACCAAAAAAATGAAAAAATGCATATACCTCTCTTTATTCAGGGTTGGACATGTGGGGTGAGATCACCCAAGGATTCCTAGGCGTAGCACCGCTTCCTCAGACTTTTGGTCAAAAGTGAAACTTTAATTTAACATTTTGGAATTAATAAAGTATGAGGAAAAAATCTGACCCTTAAGTATGAAGGTTAAGTAAAAATAACAATACAGCAATGTTAAAATACTACATTACAGGTATACGTCTTTCTACTAACACTGAATAGGTATACAGACAATACTGCAAACAAGGCAATAGTTGTACAGAAAAAAGACAACACTGGACACAAAACATGCTGTTGTGGGCTTCATTGTGTCCAGAGCTAATATACACACAAGGTGGGTGTTCCACTGTATTAATATTATAAACGTGGAAGGGAAATAGGTGAGAAGGATCTGCCCTAATACTTCCCACCCCAACAAAAGAAATGTAAAAATGGCTTTTTATAAAAGGTCAGAATCCTCTAGTTTCTTTCATAGTGATGTGGGTTGAAAGCTTGTTTTATTTTCCATTGTGTAAACTCTTCATCTGGATGTGAATGTACAGGAGTAGAAATGCAATATGTCCCTCTGTGAGGTAGTGAAGTGGTAGAATAGAGAAGAAGCATCAAAAAGAACTTTCCTATCAACATTTGTCATATCTTGTACTTGCTGAATTTACCGTATGTAGTATTTCCTTTTTGTACAACAGTAAATGATTTTAAACCTTAGGTAGAGTTGTCAGCTAGTTTACCCTTTAGCAGCATCATTACTGTACTCGTTATTTTTTTCCCTTTAATCATCCTCCTTAATCCTTAGAAGTTACTTGTATTTAATGTACAATTTTGAATGCACAACTAACTTTTAATGGTAGCTTGGCCTATGTATGTATTTCTAGACATGGTGCCAGTGGTTTTACCTGATTCAGTTGTGAAGATGAAGCCGTCAACAGCAGACATTTTTGTCGTAGAAAAAAAACGACCATGATGTATTGCATTTCCAGTTCTTTACATCACGGCGCAGGGTCCAGAAAACTCGGTTCATCCGAGTAAAACCTCCAGACGATGGCGGTAATGCGAAATGATGAAACTGCCGTTCAACACTAAAGAAGAAGGAGATGACGCAGAAGATTTTGAGTTCGACCAATGAGAGCTCGAGGCTCGCGGCTCCGTGATACGTCACGTCTGCGCTTATGGACCACTGCGCTGCGTTGAGTTGTTTGAGTGGAGGGAGCTTCGTCTGCTCTTCACATATTGTTGCCTCATCATCTGTCTGGAAAAACATTGTCTAATGAAACCAAGTGTCTGTTTTGGTTGGGGGGACTTGGCATCCGAAACCGACCGGCTCTGTCTGCATGAAATAGGGAATGAACGACGAGACAGCATCGGACAGCTGGAAGAGAAACTCCGGGTGCTCCAGGTGAAGCTAAATTAGCTTAGCACGGTGGCTAGCGGCGTAACGAATCTGGGAATACGATACATAGCATCTGCACATATTAGGACAGAGTCACTGGTTTAAATCATATTTAAAGTGCCGAAGTAATGCAATCGTGAAGTGACCCTGTTAGTGTTCTAACGTGACGGCTGGACCTATAGTGACCTGCAGGTGCCATTAGTGGAACGATAGATGAGACACATGAACACTATATTCCCAATAAAAAAAAATAATAAAATCACTAACAGAAGGAAAAAGTGATGGTAAAGGCGAAGAAAGGAAATAATTGCATAGTAGCACAAAATAGAAGTATCAGGAAAGGGATCTTCTTTTTTATATATTATTGTTTGTGTAAAATATAACCATGAGTCAATCATCAATCAGTTTTGTAATTATTATATATATTTGCTAAACTGTAATTTAATAATTAATACACACACATACTATATTGCTAAAGGTATTCACTCACCCATCCAAATCCACCATCCAGTGCACAAAACCTGCCCATAAGACTTGGGTGAACTAGACTGGTCTGCACAGTCCTGACTTCAGCCTGATAGAACAACTTTGCGATGAATTAGAACAGAGACTGAGAGCCAGCCCTTCTCCTCCCACATCAGTGTTACCTAACAAAAAAAAAAAAAATCCATGAACACACTAAACCTTTTGGGCAACCTTCCCAAATGAGTAAAAAATACAATTTTAAAAATCATATGCAATTAAGGCAGGTGAGCAAATTCTTTTGGCAATATAGTGTGTATATGAAACCGTATATACTGTCAAAACCTGAAAGGGTAATATAGAAGCTTTTATTACACAATAGCCAGACAGGAAGTAATGGGAGAGATATGCAGCCAAGGACCACTCCAGCTGGGAATCGGACCAAGGTCAGCAGCTTAAGAGCAAAGCTTTATACATAAAGCTGTCTATGCTTACACCACCACAGCACCCCATATATTATATATTTTTGACTTGAATAATAATAAGAACTAAATGTTGGTGAGGTAATTGTATTATTCATAAACAGCTTATCACTTGATAGTCCATCTCATGCAGCTTACACTGTTTTTCTTTCTTTTTCTTCACTTAGTATTGAGCAAATGCTGGCTGTGAATCCCGGAAAGACGCCCATCAGTCTGCTGCAGGAGTATGGAACGCGGTTAGGCAAGACCCCAGTGTATGACCTGCTGAAGGCCGAGGGACAGGCCCACCAGCCCAACTTCACGTTCCGCGTCTCCGTCGGAGAGATCAGCTGCACCGGCCAAGGGCCAAGCAAGAAGGCAGCCAAGCACAAAGCAGCCGAGGCTGCTCTGAAGATGCTCAAGGGAGGTCTCGGAGGTCCCACCGGACTTGGTGTTGGAGTAGACGGCTTTATTGGGGTTGACGTGCCTACTGATGAAGACAGGTCAGTTTAAATAAGTACATTAGAAGCAAACTTTTGGATCAACTGTATGTCATTATATCTGACTCACACCAAGGAAGATCACTGCCTAATAGGTGGAGTAGTTCAGGATTAAACATGTGAGATGGAGGTCCTTGTGGATTCATTATCGACTCTTCTGCATGTGATTTTATTTTCTCTTCTGTGCAGCTCCCAGTCAGAGATGAAGACTTTGGGCAGTTCTCAGCAGTCTGAATGTAATCCTGTAGGAGCTCTGCAGGTGAGGAAACAAAGCTAGAGCTTTTATAGTTTAAGTTTTATCTTTGTAAATAATACAGTCAACATTTAGCTGGTTTTCTATTGGCAACTCCATCAACAGTGTTTGTAGTTGCATTCATTTTTCTTTGTTTAATTATTTGTCTATGCACTAAATCTGCCAGGAACTGGTGGTGCAGAAAGGATGGCGTTTGCCAGAGTACACAGTCACTCAGGAGTCTGGTCCAGCACATCGTAAAGAGTTCACCATGACCTGCAGAGTGGAAAGATTCGTGGAAATCGGTAATTTCCAAGTAAGAGTCGGTATATCAAGCCGACGGTTTGGTTCGGGTCGCTCATTAGGTCCAACCGAATGAAGATAAGAAAGCAAACACCATTTGTGACACAACTCCTAATTTTCTTCTCCACCTCAGGAAGTGGTACGTCCAAGAAGCTCGCCAAAAGAAACGCAGCAGCTAAGATGTTGTCACGTATCCATGATGTCCCAGTGGACCTGAGGACCAGCAACGACGCTGACGCAGAAGACGACACATTCACCATGGTGAGGTGGAAAAAAACCCTTGTAAACCGCTAGAAAACAATGTGTCTGTAAAATGGCCTGCATTTGTATAGCGCTTTTGTATTCTTTTCGACCACTCCGAGCACTTCAAACTACAAGTATTCATCCACCCATTCACACACTGATGGCGGCGGCGATACACAGTGCCGCCTGCCCATCAGGAATCTAACCATTCGTATATACATCGATGGCACATGCCATCGGAGGAGATTTTTTGATAGGGATGTAAAACATCATTATCATTAAATGTTCTGCTTCTTTGTCTCATTAATCTTGCATATTAATTGCTATAAAACCCACCTCCTCTGCACACACAGCACATGGGGAGCAGGGCAGAGTCGGGCAAAAGCAAAGGCTTCAGCTGCACGTGGGACTCCCTGCGAAACTCCGCCGGAGAGAAGATCCTCCAGCTTCGCAGCCACCCGCTGGGCATGCCCTCCGACTCCAACTTCTGCTCTTTGCTGAGTGACCTGTCCGCCGAGCAGTGCTTCGACGTCAGTTACCTGGACCTGGGTGAGTTGGCTGTCACTGCTGGTTTCTGTCTGTGCTGGAACTTATGAACAGAGATGATTAACAGTTGTCACAGCCCACTAGCCAAGTATAGTGTTGTGGCTTGATGATTCAGCTGTAACGCAACCTCTAAAAATCAGTTTTTGCCAAGCTTCACACACTTAAATTCAGACGATTAATCAAGTAAATATAAAGTAATCAGTTTTTCAAGCAGAAACACCTTTTTCTCGTTTAATTTTTGTGATGAGTTGTTGTCATTTCTCATTGTACAGAAAATATGGATAATCAACCAGTTAAAAAATTATTTTATTATTTTGATTTATCAGAGTTAGACCTTAATTGGAACATAGCCTTGATCTTGAGTTATGCCACCGACATATTTATGGTAAGAAAGCGATTGAGAAAGGATCGTAAATGTCAGACCCTGAATCTGATTTATAATGGAGATAATATCTGTCAGTGAAATGCCAATGTAATATACTGTAGTGTGACAAGGCACATCACCTTCCTTCTGAATCAAGGAACTCTTAATTTTCCAAAACAGCATGATGGTGTAAATGTGGTGAGGTAGGGCTGTATGATTTTTTAATAAAAAATGGAATTGTGATTTTTCTGGCAGATAGTGCGGTTCATTCATAATTTTCTTCAAATCGAGTTTCAGTGTACAACATTTGCAACCATCACAAGAATCTCCATAATAAAAACTAAAGTCAAGAATTGAATTCAAATGTAGCTGTATTTATTAACAAGTAACATGCTACACATACATCCATTGCTTGGGCAATAGCAGTTATTACAACTACAGAACTAAAAGAGCATCTATGTTTTAACTTATAGTGCAAGGGAGGAAGCATACACGTTAATTGGTAAGTAGACAAAAACAGAAAACTGGGTTAGGAAAACGGCAAAAAGACCAAAATCACAGCTTTGACAATCTCATAATCCTAGTGCCTGAAATCACAGTTTTCCATCTAAAACGATTGATCATTCAGGCAGTGGTGAGGCAACCAGAAATATTTCATGGAATTAACACACAAAAATAATTCATACATTTTTTAGACTTTTAAATTACAGTCCAAAAAAGTGCTCTCGCTTGAATTTCTCCAGTGATGCTGCTGCATGCAACTGAGTGAGCAGCACTTTCTACTTGACTAGATTAATTTTGACCAACATTACTATCAACCGACTGTCAGACTATTACAAATAAAGAAATAAAAGTTGACTATATAAATATAAATTAATGGGCATTTGACACAAGACTAAGACTACCTAAATTGAAAAATAAATCTAAAATGAACGTTTGGAGGCAAGTAAGAATTTCAATTGTTAAAGTTGTTGTCCAATCTTGTTTCAGAGGAGCGCAGTCTGAGCGGCCTGTGCCAGTGTCTCGTGGAGCTATCCACTCAGCCCATCACGGTGTGCCATGGCTTCGCTCCAAGCATCGACGCCGCACGTGCCAACGCTGCCCACAATGCACTGCAGTACCTCAAAATTATGGCCGGAGGGAAATGACAGGAAATGAAACCTTCCTGACACCTTACAGACTCCCAACTCACTGCGGCGCCGTGGCACTAGGAATCTCTCCGGCGCCATGTGATGAGTTCGCTCACCTGAATTACCTCAAATTTGAAATTGAAGACTTGTTTTTATAGCCTTGAATTAACCCACGGAGACCATGTTCATCACCGTCGATTTCTAAGTATTGCCAATGAAGATTTAATCACCTGAATGCTTATTTATCCTTTTACTTGATGTTTCACATACAAATTATTCTTTTTTTATATTATTGTTATCCATACCCAGCACTGTATGCTCCTAATATTTGAATCTTTATCTAAAAGTACAAATGGTGCTTTTGCAGTCAGTTCCCAAATGACGACGAACATATTGTGGTGCGAAAAAAATTCAACAGGGTTTGTAGAAACCGGGACTGTTAATCTCTATGATTGGTGCTTTGTTTAATCCCTGTTCACATGGGTCGATGCGAGAAAAATTTCCCCCAGCCGTGCTCCTGAATCATGAGAAGAGCGAGAAGGACTCTTTTGCTTAAATATCAGAGGATAATTATTTTAAAGGCTGCCCCTTCACTCCTTCACACAGCTTTTATGAGTATTTAAAATGTACCATTGGTTAAAATCATTTCAAAACCATTCGTCCTAGCAGTCAAAAATGTGACTTAAAATTTTTAAAAATCCATCCTTTCTTAGAAATGTGTGCAGTTGTCCTCTTTATTCGGTAGCATTCTTTGCATCATTTGGATGGAGACACAGTATGTTGGTGTTTTTGATTTTAGAAACTCAACAAGGTCATCAGACATTGTCACATTTACGAACACTAAAAGATAAACTAATGTTTTTGAGGGCATAATTAACAACTCAAATAAATCTTATTCTCAAAATGAATTCTTTTTGTGATATCCAAATTAAATGTTTCAAATAAATAATGTTTTTTTGTAATTTAACTGTCTTAATTAATCAAAAAATGCTCTTAATTGAACCTGTAATTCTAGTCGAATGTTGGTACAGAATTGGTATACATATACACACACACACACACACACACACACTTTGCATTTTCATAACTTTGATGCTTTCCAGGTTTTACTGTCATCTGTGATATCTGTGTGACGGGGGGCTGCTGATTTCTTCCTCTGCGTAGCCGCTGCTGTCAGACTGAAAGCTGTCACCTCGTACAACTTCACCTGGACAAGAACACAGATGCAATCAGGCAACAAGTTCATGTGCTGCTGCACATGGAATCAAAATGCACGCTAAAGTGCTCTCTTGGAAGCTAAAATCATGATAAAGTGCTCTCTAGTAGCCAAAATGCACACTAAAGTGCGCTTCCTTTTTGCCCCAGCCCTTCAGAAATCTGTGCACAGTACTGCACACATTCCCAGAGACAAATACATATGCAGACTTGTCTTCACCTATTCATGACTGGGATCAGCTATTTTGTGAACCACACACCAACTTCATAATAACACTGCAACAATTAGTCCATTAATAGATTGGTCATTTGAAAGAAAGCTAATCCTTTTTCACAACGGATTAATCATTGCTGTATCTTTAGCAAACACATGTCCAAAACTTAGTAGCTGCAGCTTCTCCAATGTGAGGATTTGCCTTTTTTCTCTGTTTTGCATCATTGCCTTTCAGTTGTGGACTGCTGCTTAGACAATCAAATTGAGGCTAATTTGATTGATAGGAACAAGGGTCTGAGAAAAAAGTGATTTGCATGTTTCATCATATCCTGACATTTCAACTAAGAAAAAGTCAGGCAGGTTATCTGTAGAGCACCTTTTAACGCAAGGCAATTTAAAGGGCTTCATGAAACGTTATATTATACAAATTACCATATAAAAACAAATAAAGAAAATTGTAGATTTCAGGAAAGAAAATGGAAATAAAAAGACATGATATACAGCTCCTGCTGTATATTTCAAATAGCTAATTTGAAATAACATACACAAATAATATATATAAATATATACCGTACCTTTGTACTGTTGTTTTGTTGCAAGTGCTGAGGTTGTTATTTTAGTAGTTTCTGAATGTCCAAAATCTTCCTCTCCTGCACTATGCACCTATTGCGATGAACAGAAATAAGTATGTTTTAACACTATATCTATATCTATAAATGATATTTACATTTTTTTTCAATTATCAATATCATGAAAATGTATTTTATTTAAAGATGTAGGAGGGGGGGATACTATTTAAAAAGGGGAAAAATGGGTTGTGAAGCAGAGACAGGCTCGATAAAATGAGCCAACTTGATAAATTTACTTGAAATGTACTCCACAACCATCACTGAACCATATGATATGAGTGCAAAGCCAAAATGAACCATTCAGTAAGGTGACATTTTTTGCTGCTTGGATAATCTGTATAATATTTAAACTTTTTTACTTAAACTTTTCCCTTCTGAATCTGTTAGTAATTAATATCATAGGGTTCACAGACTCAGCCTGGAATGACAGGTCAGTAGTGAATAGAAATGACGTGTTAAATTTGAAAAGAGAGCAACAAAGTTAAATGCTGCTTATTTAAAGCATCTGGAAAAATGGAAAAAAGTACAACTTTCTCTGTGGATATTGTGCGTTATTAGACAACTAATACCTCTTCCAGCTCAAAAGAGTTAACTTGCTGCAGGTTATTAGAGCTGGGCCTCAGGGCCTGATGAATCAGTGGATTGAGAAGGCCAACTTTCCTCTTGTTTAACGACTCCTCACTAGTCCGTGCAGGTGGGACACTGGAAGCATGGCTGGAATGTGGTTTGTTCAAGGAACACAAAGAGACGCTATCACCTTCCCAGCCAGTCACAGTGATGCAACAATGGCTGGAGCAACCATTAGGACCGGGAACAGGAAATGCTCCAGATGCATCTGCCTGCATCGCTTCGCCTGAAGAGGCGACGTCACCCGAGTCTGTGTGAGGGTCCGTGTCGGGCTCAGAGACACTAGTTTGAGTCTGATTTTGTGATACAGGGCACCATCTATCTATATTTTCTGTGAGAAGGGAGACATGAGGCGACATGTTTGTTTTCACACAGTGTGTGTGCTGACAGCAGAACGGTGCCTGGTGTACACTCTCCACTATCTGTGGGCAGATTAGATCTAGCGTGACCTTGTCAACTGGTTTACCATCAGCTGTCCTTGTGTCACTTTGAGTCCGACGTGAGTCGAGCTGATATGCAAGAGACTGATGGGCTGCTTCTATCACATCATCTGTTCTTATACTTGGAGTCACTATGTCGGAGTCTGTCGGTTTGATGATTTGTTTATCAGAGTCGACATTATCTGTTTGTTTACTGTCCTGCGTTGCCTCATGACAGATTTTATTCCCGTTTGGAAGAGCGTCCGTGTCTGCGACAGCCTGCTGTGTTTGCTCAGCTTCCTGATTATTGCAGGACTCATCAAATCTCAGAACCAGCCTCATAGCTGAACTGCCGGGCCCAGTCTTGACCTTGTCCAGGACTATACCCACAATGTCGGGGAGGCTTGAAGTCTTCCTGGGCGAGGGCTGTGGCGAGGTGGAGTCCGATCCGCGAGGAGACCCCGTGTAGAGGCACATCTTGGACACAGTGTCCTTCAGTCTCTCCACAGGGGAGCGCGGTTCGCTGCGAATGTGGCTCCTAAAGCGTTCGATCTTCTCCACGGGGGACGAGCAGAAGGTGTACTCCGGCGTTGCCAGTTTCTGGACCGGGGTCCGAGACACGTGGGAGAACAGCGAGTAGAAAGCGTTGGCTGTCTCTGTGAGCACTTGAACTTGTCTGAAACGACCTGGACAAAGAGTAAAACCAAAATGAATATGAGCACAGTGGTGATCCCAGAATTATTTGGCCCCGCGTTACACGTGAAATGGTCCTAATAGTCTTACTAGCCAGAGACAGGCTGGGATCCTCCTCACGTATCCGCCGCAGCTGCGAGTCCAGGAAAAGGCGGAAGTTGATGCCCTGAGACTGAGAGGGGAACGTGAAGAAGCGAGTGGGGATGCGCACAGTTACCTGTGGCTCATCGCAGCCAAAACCCAGATCATACAGAGTCTGTTCTGCATCCTCTGAACACATCTGCAGCACTTCAAATACACTGGTGTGCAGGTGAGAGAATGGACAGGGAAAAGTTTTAGTCCGACATGCATAGAACTTGGTGTAAAAGATCTTAAAATGTGTTTTTACCAAATAAATAATAAAAATGTAACTATTGCATTGAAATCCGACCAATGACTAAATATAAAGCAGGAACCTAAAGTGGTTCACCTTGATGTGGTTTTACAGGTGGAGGAGGAGAGGCAGCTGGAGGACACGCTGTGGCCCAAGTTCAGTGTGGGCAGACATAGACTCTGACGAGGGGTGCTATCAAACATGAGTAAAGGGGTCAGTAGGTCAGTGACAAATCATGTTTGACAACATGACACAGTCAAAACCCTTTTAAAATACAGTTTTAGAAGCATTCGTTGGGTCTCCTAAAGTGTACATTTTGTGTAACAGAAATAGCATGAGGAATTTTAAATATTGAATACACCTAGAATATAAAGCTAGTTGAAGCCTGAGTAAAACTATTTGGTACCAAGTTTTTAGATGTTGCATCAAATGACAGATTTGCCAATGGAATAGAATCATATCAAGGCCAGAAATGGCATCCTGCAAAAATTGTCACTTTTCAGATTTTTTAAAAATATTTTGCTTCAATAAGTACTATACATTCATAACATGTATAAAGCTCATGATCCTCTACAACTACAGCTAGCGTTATTTTATCTTTAAGCCATTTTCTCAAAATGACCTGTTGACCTTTGACACAAAATATATATATTTTATAATACCTGGAGTATTTAAGATTTTAAGTGTTTAAACTATACTAAAAAATGCACCATTTTTGACATATTATAATAAAATATAATAAAACAACATTTTGATAAATCCCTTCATAAAAGTCTGATTAATGTACTTGTTATCAAAATACAAAAAACCTTTATAATAGATTTTTTAAGAATACTCAGGGGATATGCAAATTATGTTTATTTACCATATTTGTATAAATATTATTTTATTTAGAAAAATTCGAATACATAGTAAAATGTCCATGTTCCCTTTCACTGTTTTAAATTTCATTAGCGTCAGCAAATGAAAAAAATAACCTATTCTAGAATGTTTTTAAAAAAAGTAAAACCGGGTAATTCCAAACTATTCTGAGGAAACATTCCTGCAAGAATAACACCAGAACAATGCGTTCTATTATCTTTTCATCATGAGCAGGGAACGAGGTCAGCCACTGACCTGCAGGTGGGTTCGCTGAGCTGTCGTTTGGTGGAAAGATATCCTCCGCCGCTTCAGGGACCATACAGACGGAGAGAAAGAAAGACACATTTCGTTCGAGTTTTCTTTATTATTAATTACATAAATGTAGAAAGTCAGATGGTTTGAATGGTGATCATTTATCATTGAATGATAAATTGATCAGATTTGCAAACAATTCCAATCTGAAGAACACCAGAGGAACATATCTTCCCACCCAAGCAGAACAACATGCTTACTCTTTTGTGACTGTTTATAGTCACTTCAATGAATTGTGTTGTTGCAGAAAAGCCCAGCCCTGTTAGCAGCATGGGTTCATATGCAGTGAAAAATACACACATTGTTTCAGTGTTGATATCTTTTGGATGACATTTGGATTACTCACCCAACTCCAGGTGTCATTTCTCCACTATTTAATGCACAAGCTGAAAAAGAAAACTCATTTTAGACTACAAGAGAGATTCATATGTGTGTGTGTGTGTGTGTGTGTGTAGGAGAGGGGGGTTCCCTCAACAACTGAACCTCACATGTGCACTCTCATTTTTGCTTTGTGCCCAAACATGTTGACTGTCAAACAGCTGCAGATGCAATGATGAACTTGTGCCAGGATGTAACTCAGAGATGAATTCAGATGAATTGGGGCACACCGATACAAAGAGTGTTGTTATGGATACTTTCATAAACAGAAGTGAGCTACCAAAGTATAATTGAAATATTAAGGCATTTAAGGTTAGGGTAACCCGTGATACTTTATTAGTCTTATGGTAACATTATACTTCCCATAGCTGATACACTGGTCATTATTTTCTCAAGATACCAACTTAATGTCAAGATTTTTCATTGCCATAACACTAAATATAGCCTTTAAATTAGAATCCAAATTCTGATATACAAATATATTGTGGGAATTAACATATACCTCCTTTTTATATTAACATTTATAGTGGTCACACATGAATTATACGGTGTCCAGGGATGAATAAATAAAAAGAAACTATATATTATCTTCCTGTTGTAGAAAACTTTGAAGCACCTATAAGAAAAAATTATATTCTCACGCGCAGAGCTACAAGCCTTGGCTACGTTATTAGTATATATTCTACGGAAATGCTTTTCAAAAATGTGCCTTCTTGAATTGTAACAAATTTATGCCTCAAAGGTTTTATGCACAGATACAGATACACACTCTTTTGTCAGCAACATCTGTGCTACATTGGGTGCTTAAAGCATATTGGAACGTTTCGATTGCAGGAAATAACCAGTCAATATGAATGGAATGTACCCACCATGCAACTTCTCTATGTCTTTTGAAATAAAGCCATGTTGGTTGTTTGTATTCCAGAGAGAAATGTCACTTTACAAAAGTTCCCTGGCAGAATGAACAATGAATAATGAATGGTTTGTTCACTCTAACTTAAGCTTTGTTCTGCTGAATAGATCTGACCTTATATAAGTAACCACATGATTGAAATCTATAACGCCTCTGCATCTTGCAGGATATACAAGCTTGTTAAAAAAAAAAAACATTTAAACAAGGCAGTAACTCTGATCTGATCAGCAGCTGTGACGTCAGAAAGTAGCCTTTAAATAGTTTGCCTGAGCTACAACAGTATATTGTAATATTTCTAACAAGGAAATAAGCAGTGGTGGATCAAGCATTTAGCTCAATATTTAGAGTACTACTCGAGTATAAGTCCTGAGTTGAAACTATTACCGGTACTTAAGTACCACTTGAAATATGAAACATTTAGATCTTCTGACCCCACAAAACATCATATGAATGCGTTAGGCCCTGATAAGGCTGTATACATTATGTCTAAGTATAGTTAGATGGTTACATACCATCAGCACCGAGGCTCAGGTCATCATCTAAGTCTTTCAACACAGACTCTGAAACAAAGAAACACAAGCAATGATTTAAAGCACTTTTATGCCTTGAAATCTTGAAATCTTGCCCGTATTCATCATTGGTCTGTAGTACTTGAATCTAACTAAGTACATTTACTTACTTTACCTCACTGGAATGTTTCCATCTCAGACTAGTTTACAATTCTACAATTCCACATTTCAGGATAGTAATATCCTAAATATTTTTACTCCACCGCATTTAGGCGTATATACATATGATGAGCTTAGCAAATGTCCATCCATCCATCCATCCATTTTCTATCCCGCTTATTCCCTTTCGGGGTCGCAGGGGTCTGCTGGAGCCTATCCCAGCGCATTTTATGGCGAGAGGCAGGGGGATACACCCCAGATGGTCGCCAGCCAATCGTGGGGCACACACACCATTCACACACCATTCACTCTCACACTCACACCTATGGGCAATTTAAATTTGCCAATTAACCTGAGCATGTTTTGTATTGTGGGAGGAAGCCGGAGTACCCGGTGAAAACCCACGCAGACACGGGGAGAACATGCAAACTCCACACAGAAAGGTCCCAGACCCAGGCCCCAAGGCGGTCTTGAACCTGCGACCTTCTTGCTGTGAGGCAACAGTGCTACCCACTGCTCCACCGTGTCGCCCGCTTAGCAAATGTAGTAACAATAATTCTTATTTGACTTAACATTTCAAAACTGGACTTTTACTTATAATGGAGTGATATCTTTTATTGTGTATAGACATGGGAAAAAAGAACTAAAGAACTTAATTATTTATGATTTTCAATCACATACATTAAAGGGAGGATGTTAATTTTACAAAAAGGGCCTTAAACAGCATTGTTGATGTCACAGCTTTGTCTCAGTTCATACTCACCAAAACTCAGCTGCCTGCTGTTATCTGAGGATCCCTCTAACAATCTGTGAAACACATCCATATAGCTACTGAATAAATACACACACATATCTGATCCATTTCATTTGCAAGCCATCCCATAGACCAAAGAAGTATGTTTGCATAGATAATCTCATCTGGAGTATGACAGCAGCAGTATATACTGAGGACAGTCACTGCGATCTGCTGCCTTATCAGCTCTCAACAGGCCGATGAGAGCTGCAAACTTCCCTTTGCTGAAATGTTCATTTGCTGAGCAATTGACACCAGCAGACTGGCCTGGTAAAGCTCATGTTGACTTCTGAGAATTCATCCTGCCTTCGTGTTATTGATAAAGTTACTTTTCCACTAATGCTGCTTCTGTTATTATTGGCTACTGCATTAAATAATGTGTGTGCGTGCTGATCTCCCTCCACCAATCAGTTTCATAACATGAAAGGGGAAGTGTTACGTGTTATTTTTGTATGATTGTGTTAGTATGAACCACAAGATTTATATAAAAAAAAACTGAAGCTTGTTGAAGTGTGGGTACTTGCACAATGAGAGTAACAATCATCTTTAATTTCTTTTTCAAGAGATTACGATTGGCAGATGTGGCAGCAAATTTGCCTTTTCTGCATATTCAGTTTGGAGCATAATGATTTTAAAGAAAGCTGATGTTTATTCACATGGAGGTGTAAGAAAGACCTTATCTAAGACCATTGTGGCAAAAACAATCGTCTTCCTGGAACACCTGACCTCAGAAATGTTCCATTTTCTACTTGCGTCTGCTTGTGAAACCAGTTTCCAGCGAGTGAAAGCTCCTCCTTCCAGAACTCAAAAGTGACCGTCTTACAAAAAGATGCAGTGAAGCTGACTCACCCACAGCCCTGAAGCCAATTCTCAATTTTTCCTGTAGAGCATCCTGTGGAAATCACACACATACACCACTTTGCGTTAAGTGTAATCGTTTTGCAAGAAAAAATCTGAGTTTTTTTTTTTTTTTTTTATCTCAGGCACATTTTAGTTGAAACATTTGTTTTATCACATTCAATGTAAAACTAAGATGGAAAATATTGTAACGCTGATAAAGGCAAATGTAAACTGCTGAACATCTATAGCATTACGTGACTGGATCTGTCACATCCTGCCTGGTTCAGACTAACCCTCTGAAAAGACATCGTCATCTACTGTGGAGGCGGAGGGGAGGTTGCATAATGGACCATCAGGGTCCAGGTCCTCCACCGTGGGCCACTGGCGGCTGCTGTTGATCCAGGCTCGCCGCCTCACTGTGGAGGACGAACTCTCCATCGCTGCAGAGTTCACAGACAGCCGAGGAGGGGATGAAGCTGCGAGTCAAGAGTGGGGAAACTTACCTAATGTTTTGATGAAGAAGTCTATGATAGTTAGAGTTTTGGGTCTGATATATTGTGCTAATAATGTTTGTCACTTGAGTTTAGATGAGAATATTATAAGATGCTCCCATCCCTGCCACAGTAAACCTCTCCACTGACAGATGAATGAGGTTCTTTTGGATTAGCAGCCACTACAGTATATTATTACTAACCTGGCTACCTTGACATTATAAATGACAAATTTCTCTGGATGACATCAACTGGCCCAGGAAAACATATTAAATGCTAATGTCAGCAGCAAATCAGTCTAACTGTTCAGCTACACTACATGTTCAAAGTTCATATATATATATATATATATATATATATATAAGTTACCGTGCCTGTTAATTCAAATGGAAATTGTTGAATATGGTAAGGTTTACATGTTTCTTAAATACCAAACTGACAAACATACAATTTGAAGACAAAAATATAAACCATTTTAAAAGGATGGGTGCATGAACCCCTGAATAGATAATAAACTGCATGTGTCAGAGTAAAGAGATAAAATGAGATGCATGCTTACTTATTGGTTATTAATCAGCATAGATTCATATACATTAAAGGCAACAGGTAAATGCAACCAAATATATTGCAATGAACTTTTAAAATTTTAAATCCTAACTCTACAAAAATAAGGAATTAGTGCACAATCCTAAATGCATGTACAAATATACTGTTACGTAGATTATGAGACATTTGGCTTTTTTAGGAAAATAATACTTTCAGGAACTGAAAACAGAACCCCATGTATCACCGTGTACTAGGATTTAAACGGTGTATAGTGCTAATCATGAGGAGAATATAACTTATTTTAAAATTACTGATGAATGTTTCAGAGACTGTATTGAATATAAAAGGCTTTCAGTGTGTCCATAGATATACAAATAGATTTCTATACCCTGCAATGAAAATGTATCTGCAGACTGTATCAATTAGGTGATGATTTAGTTGAAATATGTAGGTATTCAGAGTTCTCCAAAATCCCACTAACTGCCAGATAGTTAACAGACTTAAGAGAAGAAAACGGCATTTACCTCCATCGATGCAGGTTTCAGTTCTGTTGCACTGGCGCTTTTTTTCTCATTTCCTGTTGTTGCTGGCTGAAGTATCTGAAACTTATCTGCAATCTTTAGCAGACTCTCGACTTGTATCCAGCCTGTTCTGTTCTGTTCTGGTAGGTTGCAGTGAGACACATCAGCGAGTATGCAAGCCTTTCGCCGGCTGAATGTGACTGGTTGACTCATCACAAGGGAAGGTTGTTTCAGTAAATTGTAGGAAGTGACAATTTGCATGTCATCTGAAACACAACAGTTCAGCGTGGGACGAAGCTGTGACACATCCTGCAAACACAAGAGCAAACACACTCAACAGGTTGCTGGAAAAAACAGGTAAAGTTTAACTATACAAAATATGTGATGGAAACATAATGATAACCTAATAAAATAAGCAAACTATGGCCTGCTAGTGCAGGCAAAATCCCCAATGGCGTTTAGTTTTAAGATAGCAGATCTGTACCAGAATTCATAACTTCTTAACACTTAAAATTGCTCACTTGGCTCAACTTAAGAATCTTTTTTATTAGCTGATGATAGCCCAATTTAGATGATCTCATCACTGTGACCTTTACATTCTACATCCTGTTGCAGTGGGGAAACATTTGACAGACAAGACAAGAGTGTATACTTCATTTGAACTTTTTCTTTATTCTTGTGACTTTCTGTGCACCACTGTGTGCCTATTCTGTATCAATTAATGGTGGAGATCCCATTCACACCATTTGGCTAATAATACAAAACATAACATAATTTAATGCAATGAGGCTCTTATTCTGCATTGCTTTTAAATATGTATTTTTCTCGAGATCAACTTTTTTGATTTAATATTAGGTATTATACCTGCTAAGTCAAAACACATTATGTCTTTGTTTCTTTATTTCAATTTTTTAAATTCTATTTTACAAAGTAAAAGTCTGCTTCTTTCAGGTTCTCATAAAGGGAAAGGTAAATACACATTTTCTAAATATGGCCTGCATCCCTCCTGAAATCCTCGCCCTAAGCTCACAGGTTGTCTAGTTTTTCTGTCTTGTTTCTTTGGTTTTGCATATGCACTAAAACAAATTCATTGTGGTTCTTGCTGAATAAAATCATTTTTAGACATGTTTGTGTGGATGGCATTGTTACAAATAAACCGGACAATTCGAAAACTGCCATGTGGTGTAACCCTAAAAACGTAATGCTAAATAGTAAAAAGTTTGTTTTTTCTATTTTAATATATACATAACTAGTTTTACATTGTAGATAGATTAAAATTAGCACAAATCAAGATTTTTATAAAAAAAATACAAATGGACTTTTAAATGATAAAAACCAACTGGAACATAAAATGTACACTTTGAGAGACCTGATGAATGCTTCCTAAATCTGTACTTATAAACTTCTCGACTCTTTCTCATCTTGCCAGCCTTGCCTGGTCCCTGACCCCCATCCTGCAGGGGGGCCTGAGAGCGGGTCTCTGCTGGTGCTGCTGGGTCCAGGTCTGGTCTGAGGGTCTGAGGGGGGGCTCCACCCTCTGTCCTGTTTACATGGCCACATGTGCTGCTCCTCTGACAGCCCCTCAAACACCGAGCAACACAAGCCCTCCCACACCAGGACCATTTTCTCCTCCCAGCGCGTTTACAGCCAGTGTCTAGTCTGTGTGTGTGTGTGTGTGTGTGTGTGTGTGTGTGTGTCCTCCTCCACCCGGCTGTCTCCTCCCGCCTCCTTGCTATTTCCCAGCCCACAAGGCGCCACCAGGGAGTGGCTAGTAGCCACGGAGGCAAGACTTAAACAGCCGTCCCCACCTCCGTGTCCAGAGAGGGGAGTTTCTTTTTTGCTCGGGAGTCATAAAAAAGTATCTCGGACGGAGGGAGCGGAAATATCGACGTTTGCGTGAACGTATTAATTCATGGCGCCTTTTAAGCGGAAAACGGATAACCCAACGTCAATCATACTCAAGGGTGCTACCTAACATGCTGTGTTCCGCCCCTTCTCCGCTTTTAGGCCAATCACAAGAGCAAAGTAGTACTTGTTGGCAGAAAAGCGCTTTCCCATTGGAGGAGAGGAACAATCCTGTCCGAATAGCTCTCAGATGGGTGCGCTTCATTTGTGTGTCGGCGTGGTGCCACAGTGCCAAATGTAGCAGACCACGACTTAGACCAGTATTCATTAAAATGTTTTTAATTGATGTTCAGTTCGATGTTCTGCTTAATTACGTTATACGATATTTATTTTACATGTATTATTTGAGTTAGTTGATTTAGTTGCTGTAACACTTCATTTTTCTTTGGTGTTAATAAAACATTCATGCATCCATCTATTATTGGTATTTAGATGCTTTACATTGAGTACGTAGAATACATTTGATAAAAATACTGAACAAGTAAAACTGCAGAAGTATTATAAGGAAAATGTATCAAAGTATCAAAAGTAAAAATGCTCATTATACAGACTGTATTATAGTATAGTATACTACTTTCAATCATTGAATACTTGTGAGAGCACTTTTAGTGTTTCAATGTGGAGGCAATTTGAGATTACGTGCATAGCATTTTTTTTAAAAGAAAACCACAGCCACAGTTGAATAGAAAAAAAAGATAATAGAATAACAAAGTATATATTTTTTGTCAGTTATTCCAAATAAATGGAATGGCTACTCCAAAGTACCATATTTCCCTCCGAAATGCACTGAAGTGGAAGTATGCCGCAGGAAATGAGTACTTGAGTACTACTGCGATTTATCTATCTATTTGGATGAGTGTATGCCTTGAACACAATGAAGAGGAAAGTGTGCCTTTGGTTAAACCACCGGCTCACCTGGGCCTTAATCGAACGCACCCTTCTGTCTCCTTCATAGAGGGGGAGTCAGTCCGTCGTCAAGTTAGTGTGAGGTTGTGAAAAGTTGTCAACCAGAAAAAAAGAAGAGAAACTCCTCCCGTCTTCAAATTATGAGCAGTAAGTGAACTTTTTTTGGAATAAGTAACGTGTTGTGGACGAAGCACCAAGTTACTCGTTAGAAGTTGAATTGAAGGACGTTACTTTAAGCGTATTCACTGTTGTAAATAGCACTTTGGTTGTTTTATGGCGTCTAAAGCAGTTTAAAAGTCGCCAACTACTTAAATGCTAATTGTCGGTATTTAGCTAACAACATTTCGCCAAGTATTTGGTTAGCAGCAGCGCAACTTCTGTTTTTACCCGCCTGTGGAATTATTTAACCTTATTAGACACTCATAAGCTAGCTAACCAGCCACACTACGCGGTAGGAGCCTATGTGTCTCTCTGGAACAGTTCGCGTTTCTTCGTGACATTAACTTACTTGTTGTGAGTTCATGTTAGCTTAGCTAACAAGCTAGCTGGCCCTTCAGGCACTTGTAGTAGACTTTCCTTGCGTTTCTTTTTTTCTTTAAATTGCTTCACGTTAGTGACACTATTCTTACAGTTGGGCGCCGATCATGTGAATACTGTTTTGTTTTCCCTCCCTTTCCCCCGGTTTACTGAATCCATAACTCAGTTTGCCTGTGTCCACTGTGCCTGTGCTGCTGGTTTTTGAAAGTTACGGAGATCTGCAAAACTCTTCTTCCGCAGATCAGCAGCAAGGTGAAATGGCCGCTGCGGAGAGCGGCGGAGGCTTCAGTCAAAAGCGAAACGCCAATTCACAAGTAGGTTTAACACGGACCACATCCACACGAGTGCCACATACGACGGGGGTTTTATCCCGCGGGGATACGCAAATGCACTTCCACTCTCTCCGTCTCTCTCACAACCACTAAACGCCTATTTCAGTTTAGGCTTTTTGATTGTGGAGCTGATCAGTGTGGAAGCGTGTGCGTGTTGTTGATTTTCTCCGTGGAGCACATGTCACCGGGGTGGGGAATGGGCAGGTAAAATTCGCCCACACGGGGTGTTCCCGTCAAACCCCTGCAGTATCACGAGCATTTCGCTCGGCCCATTTGGCTGGCCTCGGAGGGGGTGGCTAGAGGAGTGTGTGAGTTTATAGGGCAAAATAAAAGTGTGGGAGGGAGATGGGTGGGCTTGGGGGGAGGGGAGGCCGAGCCCGCCGCTGCTTTGGAGTGTTAAAAAAAAGTGGTACCTCCCCATACTCTCCCACCCTGGTCTTCTCACTCCAGCCCCCTGTGAAACCAGAAATAGGCTTAATGTTATGAACTGGCATGGTTAGATTGGCAATCCTGTGTGTCTTAATTGACTCTGGCATAGATTTTAAAACCCACACCAGCAGTGTTTCTACTCTACACATTTTAGTCAATGTATTAGTTTTAGTCAGTTGTAATTTAAGTCATAGTTTTTGATATACCAGATTTTGCTGACTATGTCAGATAGGCTGCAAATAGATTTACTGATCTACCATACTTAAAAAGAAAAACATTTTCTAGGTAAAATAAAAACAAAATTTTAACATAAACCGTTTTTATTTTACAAATTAGTCATGGAATAAAATTATGTCAAAGCATATTAAGTGGGGGAAAAAATAAGTGTTAGACCTCATTTCCCCTTTGGAAGTTGCCCAAAAGTTTAACTTATTTACTGGTCTTCTACAAAAATGTATTGATTGGCTGATCTGCTTCAATTGCAGTAGTAAAGGTTTTATTAAAACAGAATAAGAAATCACATTACTCCTGTTTTGGTTGTTTTTAAAGCAACCTGGCTTAGCAACCTCACATTTCTCTGACCCTAATCTAAATATCTTCTGTTAGTTCTGAGATGTATTTTTTTTTTATTTTAAATCTGTCTATATTATTCTAATGGTGTATTTGGGTTTTCTATTTATTTTTCAAATCTCTTATGACTTATTATCATTTTACATTTATCCTAATTCTATTTTACTTGATTGTGAAGCACTTAAGTTTGCTTATTTGATTAAAAATTGATGTCATCACTATAGTTAGTTGGTTGTATTTCATTTTTACTGCCTAGATAAATTCAACATGTCAGTGTCATTATCATGGCTTACATAACATGCTTGTTGATGGTAAGAGTGATTTTTATGTCCTTAATTCCTTCTCTCCTCTTTCTGTATTTCTTCTACCTCCAGGACTCGCAGCAGCCATCTCCTCTTGCACTGTTGGCAGCCACCTGCAGTCGAATTGACACCCCAGGAGAGAACGACTCGCCTGCTGACCAACAACAGCAGAACCAACAGCAACAGCTGGATGTGAATCAAGGTGTCTTCACTACCGGTGCAAACGGCTGGCAGGTTATCCCCCTCAGCGTTCCAGCGTCCTCGGGCGGCAACACCATCACCACCGACTCCTCGGGGGTGATGATGACGACCGTTGGAGATGCAGGCAAGAGCAGGCAGGTGCTGTCCCCGTCGGTAGCTGCTGTCACCACTCAGGGACAGCAGCAGCCGCAGCAGTTCGTAGTGACTCAGGCTCCGTCACTGCAGAATCAGCAATTGCTCACCACTTTATCAGGGGTGATGCCCAACATTCAGTACCAGGTTATTCCTCAGTTTCAGACCGTAGATGGCCAGCCACTGCAGTTCACACAGGCTCAGCAAGATTCTGGCCTTCCTGCAGCAGCACCAGGACAGCAGTTTCAGATTGTATCCTCTCCCAATGGCCAGCAGATCATAGCCGCAACCAACAGAGCTGGTGCAACAGGAAACATCATAACAATGCCCAGTCTCATTCAGGGAGCAATTCCCATACAAAATATTAGCTTAGGCAATGGCGTGTTACAAAACCAGCACCAGTTCCTGGCAAATATGCCTGTGTCACTAAATGGAAACATCACTTTGTTGCCTGTCAGTACCGGAGCCAGCAGTACAGGGGGGGATGTGAACGGTGGAGGGGATACAGGGGGAAACCAGCTAATACAGCAACTGCAGCAGCCAGTGTCTTCCAACAGTGGGGCCTGTTACATGACGAGCGCGTCCACGGTCACCACGCAAACGTCAACGTCTTATGGAATGACCCAAGCACAGAACAGTAACGTGGCGGTGGCAGGGGCGTTCCAGCAGAACTCTGCATCTTCTCTGGGTGTCCCCATACAGCCAGACAACCGAGACGGCCAGCAGCCGCAGCAGATCCTCATCCAGCCTCAGCAAATCATTCAAGGTGGAACACCTCTCCAGACCATCCAGGCCGGTACCGTCACGACCGCAGGCGGTCAGGTATTCGCTGCTCCGACTCTCAGCCAGGAAGGGCTTCAAAATCTTCAAATCATGCCAAACACGAGTCCCATCCTGCTGCGCACTGTTGGGCCCAACGGCCAGGTGAGCTGGCAGACCATTCAGATCCAGAGTCCGTCAGGAGCACAGATCACACTGGCGCCAGTACAGTCCCTCCCTCAGCTGGGCCAGGCTCAGGGACACGCTGCCGTCAACACCGTACAGATCCCAGGCCTCCAAACTATCAATCTTAATACACTCGGGGGCTCGGGGCTGCAGATGCACCAGCTACAGGGTCTTCCCATCACCATCGCCAGCACCACAGGTCAGTCAGCTTGTTGTGCAGTATGTAGACATAAAATTTGGTGGGCTGCCAGCGGCTCTGGAAATGACCCAATGTTCTAACTAATGTTGTTTTAAGATTGTTCTAAGACAGAATTAATATTTTTTGTTTAAATTTAGAACAGAAGTTATGACTTTTCAGTATTTAGTTTATATATCATGTATACATTAACATGTATTTGGTGTCTTTACATGTATTTATACAGTGAGAATACAAACTAGCAGTTGTTGACAATTAGTTTGTGTGATTTTTGTTGTTTTTTTTGGCTTCTAGATAATGCAAAGTATCTGGTATCAATTTAGTTTGCTTTGACTTGCTCTTTGTGTGTAAAGTACACTATACTGGTTTAACCAGTTCAACTGGCCCAGAGCTCCCTTTTTTGCACTGCATGGTTACTAGTTTCCAGGCAGTCCTGCATTACTTGAGGCAAAAGCCACATGACTGTAGTTGAGACTGGTCACGTTTGTGTGAGAGAAGGGGTGTAACTTGACCCCTCCCTTCACTTAGCAATCGTTTATCACGTCTACCGCCTGCTTCAGTTGTCAGTGGCAATCACTCCTAAAAAATGTCCTTAATAGTTAACTTTACTGAAAGTTGTGAGTAATCCATCCTTACATAACAATTGCATTTGCTGTTGTTCTTATTATGAAATTGTATTTTTCCCATCAGTTATGTAGCAATCTTTGATGCTGCTGATATTTAACAAAAATATACTTTAGTGAAGAAGCTTTAACCTGGAAGGCTCTGGCTATCTTGCTTTAAAATGTGCAGTCTATTTATGTGTAAATTTATACTATTAATATTTAATAGGACATCTAGCAGGACTTTCACTGCTAGTGAAACATTTCTGAACTCCCAAAGTTTGTTGTTTGAGTAAATATTAGTCGAGAGTAGAACAAACCTTCTCACACCAGTGTTTTTTCTTCCATCTCTACAGGAGAACATGCATTACAGACAGGAGGAGAAAGTTTGGATGACAGCACAGCCTTGGATGATGAGGATATCAGCCCCCCTCCTCAAGGACGACGTAACCGGAGAGAAGCCTGTACCTGCCCCTTCTGCAAGGATGCCGAATCACGGTATGTCAATCAGCTGTTTGCTCATATTAGCCTTAATTATATTGTGATTATTTTACAGCATCTTACCCTTTTTCTGTAATATATCAATGTTTTACTGATATGGTTTACTGTTATTTTAATAGAGAAATATGAGGAAAAAATTGGGTTTATTTTTCACCCACTTACGGAGAAATTCTTCCTCATTTTAATTTCCCCTGATAGTACTTTCCTTCCTCCAAGAGAAAACACTAAATATCACATGGGAAAAAAATGCTATTTTTTTTAACCCTGATTCGTGGTTTGTATATCAAACAGTGACCCAACTAAAAAGAAGCAGCACATCTGTCACATCTCTGGATGTGGCAAGATCTACGGCAAGACGTCTCACCTGAGAGCTCATCTCCGCTGGCACACAGGAGAACGGCCCTTCGTCTGCAGCTGGAATTTCTGTGGCAAACGGTTTACCCGTTCAGATGAGCTTCAGCGTCACAAGAGAACGCACACAGGTGACGTTTAGAATTTAGTTTGAGATTTAAGTCCCAAAAAAACAACATGATTGACTTATACGCTTTTTTTTTTTTTTTTTAAAGAGGAATAATAATTCAACTGAATCTTCCATGTATGTGTGCAGTTTGTGTTAAAACAGTATTTATTATAGTCTCAGGTGGAGTGGTCTTTTAAATAAAATGACTTTTATCTCCTGTTTTAGGTGAGAAGAGGTTTGTTTGCCCAGAGTGTCCAAAACGCTTCATGCGCAGCGACCACCTCTCCAAGCACATCAAAACCCACTTAAACAAGAAAGCAGTTGTCGCCACCGGCAACAACACAGTTTCGACTGACGCTGGTTCCCCTGCAGCAGGAACAGAAGCCGGCACTGGACCAGTATCGGCCAGTGACCAGCACACCATCGTCACCATGGAAACCTTATCTGCAGAGAGCATAGCTCGATTAGCCAGCAGCGGAATCAACATGATGCAGGTGGGCCTTCACCAGATTAATGGCAACAGCTACTAAGAACAGAGGAGAAGCAGGAAGACGGCCTTGGTGGACATTGTATTTGGACGTTTGGGGTTAAAAAGGGCACGTCTGACTGCAGACACAGTACCTCACAAAGACTTCAGGCAGGAGAGGTGGTCACAATGCAACACAACAGACATTATTGAGAACTTGAATGTTGATTCCATCTTTTATATAGATACCTGCAGCATTCAAGGACCAGAGGTGGTTTGGATTAAAATGTTAGACTAGCATAATCGTGAAATCTTATTTCCCCTGAGTGGAAATGACAATACACTAACATTTGTCCCACAAAAAGAACCAATCTTACTTGATAGTGGGATTGCAATAAAACACACAACCAGCTCACTTGACAGTGAATTGTAAGTAACATTCTCTCTACAATGTTCATTAGTCAAGAGGACACTACTATGTCAGATCCTCACACTTGTTTTCAAGGCTGTGAGCTTCGCTCCTTCTGCCCCTCTTTACCTCAGGTGGTTCTTGCCTTCTCAAACTGGGCTGCTGTCTCATGTGTGCCCCTCAGGTTATTTGGCCCTCAGCATCCCATAATGCTACCCCCACCCCACTAAAAACTATATATTACCTTTAAATTCTGGCCACAATAATTTGGTTCTTAGAGTTCTGTGTTTGCAGTGTTGGGAGAGCTGAATGTGTTCAAACTAATCCCACTATCATAGGAATATGTAAAGCATTTGTGGATGAGCAGAGGGCTGGAGTACATTAGGTCACAACCTGGTCAGAGCCAGAAGCACTAATCGGTGTGTGGATGTAGGTGTGTAAGAGCACTGAACTCCTGAGAATAACTGTTTAACCTCTTGTGTAGGTACACACATCCAAGCCATCTTGCTTTGATATGGTTATCATAGCAAAAAACATTTTGATTTTTTTATGTAAATATATATTTTTGGTAATGTAAAGGCTACAGAAATTCTTAGCATAGGCAGGATCATCTTACATGATTGCAAGAGATTGCCTTTCAGTTGTATGAACTTCTCATGCACAATCAATCTTAATCTTATGTTATAACTTTTACATATAAATGTAGATTAAATGTGTAAACTTAAGAGCCTTTCTGTTATAGAATAACTTATTCTATACAGTCCTGAACTTCCCAGTACTTTTTCTGTGGTAAACTCATGTGAATCTTTGCCTTGCACTCACATCAGTTTTGTTTTCTTTCTGTGGAAAACTATTGTTTAGTCATATCTGGTCAGAGTGAAGTATTTTGTAATGTCCGGACAGCATAATCATGTAAGCTCAAACCAAAGGTTCATACTCCGTTTATAAGCAAAAGTAGGAAACTTTCTTTGGTCCATGAACTTTCTAATACTTTTTACACTTGTAATGCATATGTTTAAGTTGTAACTGGAAAATATCCAGCTTAAAGGCAAACCTCGGATGCACATCCCTTTGTTGTCCAAATAAATAAATTGCAAAATATATTAAGGGTCAAGGTTTTTCTGAAAAGATGTGCTTCTCATCATTGTTCAGATAGTTTTGTTGCATAAGATCTTGACTTTGGGGGGAAAAAATGTAAGTTTTATGTCAGCAAAAATATTTGAAACTACAGATAAAGTTCATTGGACAACAAGTGCTCTTATTTTTTGCCCCATTTTAAATAAGGGATTTTATATTGTGTGTATACTACTACTGCAAATGCCAACAGCTGGATTAAAATTCTGAATACACTTGTCTTGTTTCTTTGCAAACCAATGTCTCAAACAACATGCTAGTTAAACTGCTTTATTTGGTTAAAACAAAATACAGGATGTGTGCATAATTTAATCTGTGAAACATTAGGTCTAAAAACATTACACCAGGAACAACAATACAAGTGCTCCCTCTAGTGTCCTGGAATCTTCAGTCATCCTCACTTTTCAGTTTGTTTCTGAGGCTGTATGGAGAGAATTGTCAGGTCCAATACTTACAAAAGCTATTGGGTAGGTTTTATTTCACAAGTTTAAAGACATTTTATAGAGACAGTGTTAAGATACAAGTACCTGTTCTTAGTAAACTGAAAATAATGACAAATCCAATATGGGGCTCATTATACAACCTAATGGAATAGACCCTAGTAATCTCTACCCTCTACCAGTAAAGCAATTAAGAGTAATTATCAAACTAGGTAAGGAGGTTTTACAAGTTTCTCAGCATTGCATCACCAACATGCTAAAGAATTGTTGAAATTTACACCTGAGAGGACCTGTAAAAGACTTTTTCCCCCATTGGAAAAAGTGGTTTAAGAGCACAATTGTGCTTTTTTAAACCTTTCAAGGTCCAACCAATCCACTGAATGACATGTCTGTTAAGCCATTAAAACAATTGTTGCTATTACGATTATTTGGAAACAATCAAACTGATCCAATACAAACTAACAATAGGGCACCCCACCTGCTGAGATAGGAGTGGACATCAGAGAAGCCGTGGTACTGAGCCAGGGGGAACAGAATGCCAGTCGGGCAGCGGCCCTCACGCTGGCGGCAGAAGCTGCAGTTGCAAATGCCCCGACAGGGCGGGCACCGCCACTCCTGAAGGGGGAAAACAGTTAAACTTTTTTTTTTTTTTTTTTATGAAACTGACAAAAGTACACAGGAAAGGGGGTTTAAAGGCTAACATGATTTAACTTTACATGCACTATGATTCTTTTTTTTTTAATACTGAAAAGTCCTCCATTTCTGCAAATCCCTCTTACAGAACTAGATATCATGATCCATAGAACTGCAATTGCCACATTTATGCAATGTTGAAACCTTATCCTTTGGAATTGTCATTGATATATAATCTCAGAGATCTAGAATATAATATATTAACACATTTAAATCTACCCCCCCCCCGCAAACCTAAACATTCCATGACAGAAAATAAGGAAACACTATGTGCTGCAGGTGTAGCCTGTGCGTTGGTGTCTCAACTGGATCAAGCAGCGCCGTTCTGACGTCTTCTCCATATCGGTTCCTCAGGCACGGCCCACAGAACTGACCCTGAATCCCGCGACAGTCCTCACTGCGGCAGCAAGTCTTGGTGTCTGTAGTTTTCTGACGGCACTGGTGACACGTGGAGCCCTGAAAACAAAGAAGCATAGATGTTAAATGGGTACATCGTTCACGAGTTGCTTGCATTGTGTTAGATGGGGATCTTTAAGACTAGGAGAGATACCAATCTGGTGGGGGACTTGATGACCACAACAGATCTTCACTTTTGTGAACTACACCTCGTCTTTGACTGTTTTTATTTTTTGGCAATTCCAGAGTACATGATATCTGATTTTTGCAAATGGAGTGATGTCTGGATACTCACATCTGAACTCATCACTTGCAAAAAACAGTGGAGAAATCAGATTTGGCTACAGTGTCTACAAGGCCTTGGTTGACCACGATCAAACCGTTTCAGCTACAAACTATAACATACAGTGTCAACTCCCAGAACTCACTGTGACACGGTTGTAGACTTTCTCAGTCATGTTGTCTGCAATCAGCAGAATTTCATCCTCTGTGATGTCTTCCACAGGACGGACAATATGAGGTTTGGACTGAGTAGGGCGTGGGGCGCCACGGCTCCTCGGGGCCCCACGCACCTAGAAAACAAAATAGATGTTTGTTTTTTTCCCCCCACACTTTTACAGACTGACAGACACTGATAAGTTTTAACAAAAAAAAGGCATGTTGAAAGCCCGACATGTTCAACTCAGCAATATACAGCACATATTACAAATTTTGAGGAAAAATAATAAAATAGTTTCATATGATTTATAAAGTTTGATTATCACAGCTTAAAAGTGGAGAAATCTGATTTGGCTACAGTGTCAAGCACTGTCATGCAGCTTATAAAATTTTTTTGCACAATATGTTGTATAAGACTGTTGAGATTTACTATAAAAAGTATTAGAAAAATAATTACATGCAATAATGCGTATTGTATTGCACATGTTAACATCTTTATAGAGTGTAAAAGGTGTCCAAGAAGTTTCCAGTTCTAAGACAAGAGTTTAAAACAGGAAGTAGTCCAAACTTTTGAAGACAATCATTGATAATTGCGCACCTGCACTTAGAGAGAAACGCAATTTCGATTCCTTTGTATGTCAAGTACATGTGAAGAAATTGACAATAAAATTGACTTTGATAAATGCAGAAGTGAACCTGCAGCAGCTCGTCCTCTAAGGTGAGCTCCAGTTCTTCCTCCTTCGGGGCCGATGAATCCTCAACCCCCCCCATAGAGCGGGTCTGTCTGCGGGACGCTCGCTCTGGATTCCTCCTGGACTCAGCTGCACCAGAGCGTGGTGGACGCTGCAGGTGAAGGTTGGACACAATCCCCTCAGTACATTAGTCTATGCTGAGAAACTATTATTCAGTGCCACCTGGCCAATGCTGCAAGATGAATATTCAATGTACTCACTTAATTTTGACCTCAAACAGTGGGATTTTTATTTCTGTCCACCTTGATTTATGTTGAATATAAAAGAAACTTTGGAACAAAGTGGACTGTGGTGTGTGAAGAAGTTTTTATCATCATCTACTCACAGAGCTTCTCTCTTTTGGCGGTTTTCCTGATTGTTTCTTCAGAAAACCTGCCCCTCCTGGCATCTTCTGCAGGTCTGCCATTAGCTGAGCCAACTGTTTAAAAAATGTATTTAAAAGGACTGGAATCAGAACAGCTCAACAACTTCTGGAGGCATGAATTATGAAAATTGTCAACTGTCCTGAAGCTGCCTGTTTTTTATTGATAAGAGGAGGTTGAGTAAACATTTCAGTGAACCTTTGGGCATAAATTTACCTTCATTCATTTTTTTTTTAATTACTCTACAGAAAATAGAAGGAAAATTAGCCTCTTAAAAAGGTGTGATACTCAAATATTTACTGTATAAATTTAAAAATCTTCAGGATTTAGAATCCTGTAAATCACTAAAATAATATTTGTATAACCATAGTGTCTGAGAACTGCTTCATATCTGCATTGCATGGACTCAACCAACTTCTGATACCTGTGAACCGGTTTTTCAGCCTCACACTTCCTCTGCTTTTCTTCAGAAACAGAATTTGTGTGTTGTCACCCCACAGGTTTTCAATGGGATTAAGTTCCGGGGATTGGGCTGGCCACTCCAGAACTTTCATTTTGTTGGTCAGGATCCAAGATGCTGTTTTTTGGGTGTGTTTGGGGTTGTTTTAAGAGCATTCTTATGTATTTAGAGGTGTAAATGATATGATTTGCCTAGGAACATATCAACTAGCCTAAAGAGAAATGGAGAAACATTTGTGCTTTTTTTGGTCCAAGGGCCACAAGCAGTTCGTCAGATGAACGCGACTGAGTTTAAGCCAGAGTTCATCCTGAAGACAGTGAAACATGTTGCTGCAAGCATTATGATATGGGGAAGTTTCTCTTACTTTGGTATCAGGCCTATTTATCGGATCAGTTTGCCTATGTCAAAATACTTGAACAAGACACCAGTAAACCAACAGCAGCTTAGTTTCTGACCAACAAAATTAATGTTCTGGGGTGACCAGCCGAATCGGCAGACCTTAATCCTGCTAAAAACTTGTAGGGTGATGTCTGTTTCTGGGGTTCTGAGGCAAAACCAATAATACAAAATACCTGTTCATAAGAGCCAGAGGTTGTTTGACTGCATGTAACACAGATGTGAAGCAGTTAGAAACTGTGGTTTATACAACTAAATTAGAGTCACAGAAATCCTAAAGATTCCTTTTAAGTTAATACACTAAATATCTGGGAGGCTAATATTGAATTTTATTAAAATTAAAACTTTTCTTCATATCTTGATTTATGATATAAACACACCCATCTAAGGTGTATCCCTGCTTGTCACCAGTAATGCTCTGGGCTTGGCTCCAGCAGAGCCCCTCGAGCTTAGTGAGGAATAACTGGCTGTTCCAAATGCATCAAAATAAAAGTTATAGGGAGTTTGGCTTTACTTTTGTTTACCAAGTTAAACAACACCATATATATCCACAGTGTTGCCTCTAACATAGTACTACACAGGATTTGGTTCTGCCTTTGCAATTTACCATTGCTTTATTGGCTTTGATGGTCTGCGCTCTCTTGGCCAGAAAAGAGTCCGACACGTCTTCTGATTGGGAGTCACGCTCCGAATCAGAAGAGGCCTCCTCATCTTCCAGCTTGTAGTTTCTCTTCTTTTTTGCTGGACCTGTCGTCCGCAGCCTCTTCACGCCTCTCTTCTTTGGCCTGTTCTCTGCATCCTCATCCTCCGGGGCCTGTCTGGCAGGCCGGGCGGAGCGGAGAGCCACCCTCAGCCTGAAGGGATGAGCAGCAGCAGCTTTAGTTGGAGCCTTCTGCTTCCTGGGGGAAGGCTGGGCTTTATCCTCAGCTTTCAGATTTGAACTCTGATGGGCAGAAATTGAGAGATTAGATAAGCGCTTCTTCAGCTGATGGCAACTCCTTCACTGGACTCAAACAAACTTTATAGTGAAAGTTAAATTAAAGAAATCACTGCAGGGTAAAAACACTCGTTTTATTAGGAACACCTGTGTAATCTAACGCGCTCGTTTTGTTGAAAGCATTTGTATGAGCTTCTGTTTGTTTACCATAATGTACCAACACCACATCAATAAAAACAATGTCTTCCGGTTTTATCTTTTTTCCAAGCACAACAACTACCTCGTAGTCCTGCTCGCTGATTTCACCGTCAGAAAATCCGAAAAAGGTTCCATCGAGTTCAGAATCTTCCGCAAAAACATCAGCCAGCTCGGCAGGAATTCCTAAAAACGCCGTCTAGTCAAAGGAAATATAGACAAATAATTTTTAACGAAGGTGTAGTTAGTTACAACAAGTATAAGCTAACAGGTGATTTTACGTTGCTGTAACGTTACCATCTCCCGTTAACGACAGTCCGGACGTCCAACTCTGAAACCGCGCGTTGAACGATGGAGAATGAGGTGCGTTCGTTTTGTAGGTTAGCACAGCCAAGGTCAACGCCGCTTTTAAACTCCGTCCTCGTGGGCGGACCTGAACGGCCTAAACATGCCACCTTTAGACGGTAAAACTAAACGAAAATATAAAAACACACACACACACGTTTGATACGTTAATATTTCTGACATTTTAAGATAAAGGAGTCAGAGATACAGACAGTAGCCAAGTTAAGAGTGTTGCTTTGAGCTAAATGCTAACGGTGGCATGCTGGCTATGCTAAAGCTAAGTATGCTAACATCAGCACAAACTACAGCGACGCAGACAGGAATGCGACGAGGTGTTTGCAGCTGTGTAACTTGGTGTAATTAAGAAAATGCTTTCTTAAAAATACGTCCTTAATTACACGCAAAAATCCTTAACTTTGAAGAAAACTACAGGTAAAAGAACCAACGTATTAGCAATAAGATTTAACATTACTTAAAGCTATCAACCTATTTGACTTTTAATGTTATATACGGGTCAGTGAAAAATCATGGTTTGCAAGATGAGAAAGTAAAAAATATGTTTTTTGTTATGTCAAATAGTGTAACCAAATTGAAGGATGGATAAGAAATATTTAATCCACCTAGAATAAAACACTAGCTGAGAGAATGTTTCTAAATTTGCCAGTGTAAGCAGCATTTTATTGTTGCAGCAGTAGCTGCTGTAGGTGGAGATAAGTTAAACTGAAGGCTGACAAAATGTAAGATGCAAATTTTTTTCATTTAAATTGTTGTGTGTACTTGTTTGTCTCTAAGTGATGCATTCAAATATACCCCACATCACCAAAAGTATTCGCTCAACAGCCTGGACTCAGATATTTAAGTGACATCAACTCTTTTAGGAAGGCTGTCCACAAGGTTTAGGAGTGTGTTTATGGGAATTTTTGACTATTCTTCCTGAAGCGGATTTCTGAAGTCACAAAGTGATGTTGGATTAGAAGGCTGGCTCCCAGTCTCCGCTCTAATTCATCCCAAATGTGTTCTTTCAGGTTGAGCTCAGGATTTTGCAGGCCAGTCAACTTTATACGCACCGGACTCTGTCATCCAGCTCTTTTTTGTGTGGCGGGATGGGTGAGTGAATTCTTTTGGCAATAAAGTGTATGTAGTGGATTACAAACTACAGTATTTCCCTCTACGAGGTAGCAGAACTAAAGTATAAAGTAGCATCATATGGTAATATTTAAGTACAAGAATCTCGAAAAGGGTACTCAAGTAAAAAAACAAGTGAGAGACACTTCATAGTGAATCTTATAATAATGTTTAAGGGGAGATTTTCAACTAATTATATCACATCTTTTACATGATTTGACTTATGTCAAATGTTCACATTGATTCAATGCTTAAAATGTATCTTACCTTAAAAATTGTGATTATGAAACTGTTGCCTTTTATTAAGTGCATTATTTGGCAACAAGTATGTGTGGTACATGCAGGTGTGTGGCAGTGGGAGTGATGCTCAATAATGTGGGAAACTCCTCTCACATTCCCAGCACTGATAATATTCACTCCCAGTTCCCGTTTGGCCGGTCTGGGCTCAGAGTGACCATGATCCTGCAACTGTGGCGGGTGATTCTGGCTTTGGGTGGGTACACTTGCTCATCTTATTAATGATTTTATTACTGCAAGTTTTTAAAGCGACTTAAGGTACTTAGAAAATTGCTATATAAATTGAATGTAATAACAGTATTATTACTACACTTGACATTAATAGTCTTTCTCTCATCGATGCCTGTGAGCTGCATGTGTCTGTTTCTTTTGTTTCAATTAGAATTTTATTTGTCTTCTAGGAGTACAACGTGCATATGAAAATGATATGTGCTGCTGAAACACTTTATTATGTAAAAGTGTAGTGGCAGTTTACGGAGTGTGCCGGCATGCAAGCTCATAAAGCTCCATGAATTTATAAGATCTGAATTTTATATCTTCTTCCAAAATGTGGAATCTTCTATAAATAGCCATACTTTAAATACATTTTATCTTGAATTAAAATCTAAGAATTTTGTTTTTTTTTCAGACTTTGTATTCTGTGGATTGTATCAGATCGTGTTGTGCATGAATAAGCATCAGAGATGCTCAAAATTAATTTTCTATAATTCATTTTGCAGCAAAGCTCCTTTGTGTTCAATGAATCCACATTTACAACATCTAGCTGTCTGTTTCTCTTCCTCTTCCTAGAATGCATCCTACTATGTATCTCCAGCCAGACTTCAATTCAAAAGAGACAGTGTGCATTTCAAATGAAGCCAGGAAACAAATATACGACTGCAAACAAAGAATATATGAGTGCTGGCAATGTGAGCGGTTCAGTGCAGCTATGCGAACACACACACTGCTGTGTGGGCTATTTTCTAATCAACAACAAGCAGCCAGAGGTTGACCTTCTTGGTAAGAATCCTAAAAACTCATTAGATATCTAAATCAGTAGAGCCCAAATAATAATGGATTTTTGGGGTTGATACCAATATTTGGAACTTAAACATTCCACTAATTTATATATCAAAAGTAATTGTAAATAATGTAAAAAATATCATATAGACATCCTGGTTAGATTCTCTCATGTGTTTTTTCTGTTTGTTTTATTGTGTAACTAATTTTTCTGTTTCAGCTTGTGATGTGCTTGAAAAGTCTTGCCCAGACGCAACCTGCAAGCCACAACCTCGCATCAATATGCACATTATTAAATGTGTCTGCAACACAGACCTCTGCAATAGCAACATCACCTGGACCCCGGAGCTGAAAGAGCCTCAACCCACTGACTCTTATACTGTAGGTATGCTGATAAGTGATTTATTTTCTCTTCATCGCAGAAAATATGAACAGACATGTTTCCTCCCAAGCCCTCGTCAAACAAACAATTTACAGTCTGCTTTTAGGTTCTAAATGTGTTTCTTTTTTTTCAGAGACTGCAACTTCAATGATCATCTTTGTCCTGATCGTGATCATGATTTATGTAATTGGGAAAAGCTTCTCTCAAAACATAAGTAAGATGATTTTTTTAAAAATGTATTTAACACAGTGATAAAGCTGTGCAAAAATCTCACAAATATTTTCACGTGGGTAAAACTTTCATTTTCTATTTGTGTTCTACTGGTATACAGCATGAAAAAAATGAATTTGAGGATTATGATATGTATTGTAGCAGCATGTCTGTCACAATGAGAAATAGCATGAAGCAGCATGAATAGCAGAATTAAATTTGTTTTTATAGATGAAATATATTGTATCCCATTTTATTACTGAATACAGTACAAGTGTGAATTAACTTACATTAAATGCCTGGGGGACTTCATTGTCAAGGTTTCATATCATCAGCACACAGTAGAGGATTTAGCTAGACCCCTCAGGTTTAGATGAGTCAGCTTCCATGTTACTGCTCATCCTTGGAAGTTAGTTAATACAGCAGCCTCCGCATAATTACTTTAATTGTCTTATACGATCTAGATTCCAATTACTGAGGTGATATAATTGTTGCGCATATTATAGCCCGTCCCCTTCTTTGCTTCCCGTAAGGATTTGGGGGGGAAACATGTGAACAGTGTGTTTTCTAAACTCAGGTTTGGTTCTCATGCTACCTTTGTTTGACCCTGAAACATTCTCCCTGCTGGCCTGGCCTTGGTGGTTATCGCTGCTATAATGCTCCCTTTACCTCATGTTTTTTTTCTTTGTTACTCTTCAGTCACATCCTGTAGCATTTCAGTCAGGCTAGTTTAAAATGAGTTGACCTTATATTTACACCGGGAATACAACTGTTAAATAAGACAATTTAAAATCGAAAGGAATTATATATAAAGATATCCTTGAACTAGTGAATCTATTATACATTACTTGTCTACTTTTATCATTTTAGAGAATGAGCAAGCCTCTTCTCATGATTCCCATGTCTCACTACTATGTTCCTGCCAAACAACAAAAACTTCAGAGATCAACATTGCTGATATTGAACTCCAACAGGTAAACACGGATATCAAATCAGAAGTATTGGAAAATCATACAGTTATTTGATTTATTTTTCCATGGTGTTAACTTGTACTCATACCTATATGTTGTTGTTGTCCCTTTCAGATTGTGGCCAATGGGTACTTTGCCACCGTTTGGCAGGGGAAATACAAGGGATCCATGGTGGCTGTGAAGGAGATCCCTGGAGATCACCCAAGATGGAAACAGCAATTTGCAACAGAGAAGGAGGTTTATGAACTCCCATTGATGAAGCATGCTGGGATCGTCGACTTTCTGGGTTTTGGGAGGAAACTTGGCAGTTGGCTCACAGTCCTGCAGTTTGCTGAACAGGTGAGTGGCAAGCATTTAGTGAAGGAAAGTGAAGGGAAATTAATTGTGTATTGCCTGTTTTCTGAGAGATGAAAACATATAGAAGGGGATCAGGTAGGGCCAGGAAAAGAAGAAAAGAGGTGCATTCTCTGCAGTCATTTTAAGCACTATGGAGCAGTAAGTTCCCTTTCAAATGTTCTGTCAAGGCTTTTTTTTCAGTCCAGTGAAATGACATTTTTTAGTTTACCACCTCCTCTCACACTCATACTATCACTGTATCCATGAAACTACCTCCCTCATGTTCATGTCCTTGGACGTTAATAATAAGTGTCCCTTTGATTTCAGGGTTCTCTCCACTCCTTTTTGTGCAATCACACTGCCAACTGGATTTTGTCACTGAAGCTGTGCCAGTCTTTATCACAGGGGCTTTCCTATCTCCACTCTGACCTTCACAAGCATGGTATTGGAATATCACCATTGTTTGTTTGTATGTGCTACCATCACACAATTTCAAAACTGATATCATCTCATCAATTTTTATTTTCAAATCACTTTTTGTGCACAGAAAGATGTAAAAGTGCTATACAAGTTAAAAGCATCTTCATCTGTTAAGATTTCAGTTTATTGAATGCAACTTTGACAGAATTTCAGAAGGAAGAATTATTATGTTTCAGTGTTTCATCTTTCAGTTCCAAGAGACAAAAATGGAAGTGACTTACTTAATATATTTTCTGTGTCTTTCTTGTTCCATATCCCCTGCTGCATTTGTGAATCCACACTAAAAGATATTTGCAAATCAGATTACTATCACATAAATTCTCTTTGTTTCTTTTCTTGTAGGGGTGCATAAACCTTCTGTGGCCCATGGAGATCTCAGCAGCTTTAATGTGCTTGTGAAAGCAGATGGCACCTGTGCCCTCAGTGATTTTGGTTGTGCCACCATCCTGCGTTTATGTCCCAGCCCACGGAGCTGCTCAAGAAACACAGTGATCACACCCATGTGGACCAACAATGTAGCATTACAGGATTCAAATCTATTTGAGTAAATGAGAACATGCAAAATTCTGTAACTTAACTACACTTCATTATTTTGCTCATCTGCAGGGTTGTAATCCAGTAGGCACACTGTGCTACATGTCCCCAGAGATCCTGGAAGGCTCCGTAAACCTGAACAGCCGCTGGTGCCTTCAGGGGGACATGTATGCTTTGGGACTGCTGCTGTGGGAGATTTGGATGCGCTGCTCTGATTTATTTGAAGGTAAAACTTATACACAATATAATGGTGTAGCCTTTAGATTTGACCATTTTCAATTGTGTTGTACTTCTCAAGTGGAGCTAGTCCAGACACACATGGGCTATTAATCAGGTGTATCTGGCCAAAATTCTTAGGCAGAACAGGGAAGGTTTATGTTAAAGGCTTTATTCAGTTGGCCGTAATGGTCATCACTTAAGTTAAATGCTCTCCTTTGTCGTTGATGTACATTAGCAGCCCTGTTCACATGCAAGGACCCATCAAATAAATGATGTTAAAATTCAAACAAATGTCTCCCTCTGCAGGCCGTATCATTCCACAGCATCTCATGCCTTATGAATCAGAGCTGGGAGCCAGTATGACAAGGGAGAGCCTCACCTTGCATGTGTTTCACATGGGAAAGCGACCTTCAGTACCAGGACACTGGGAGGAGCTACCACAGGTATTCTTCCAGATGACGTGTCACACTTGGATATAGATATGTTAGGTTACAGATGCTAGGTAATAAAAAGGGTAATGTTTTGGATTTAATGTGCTGTAACAAATGTATTAACTGACTGTTTAAAACTTTCAGGGATCTTTTCTGGAGGAGCTACTGATGGAGTGTTGGGACAGTGACCCGGATGCTCGGCTGACAGCTCAGTGTGTTGAGAACAGATTAGTCTTTCTTCAGCCTCATCACTCCTCGTGACTTTTTTTTCAGTTTGCCCTCTACAAAAACAGGCTTGTGTTCATATCTTAATCCTTTTTATTCTCTTCAGGTTATGTGTAGTATGCTTTTAACATTGTAGCATGTAACATTCCAATGTTTGCTTTCAGTCACTACTAGAGCTGTAACGATAAATTGATTAGTTGCCCACTATTAGATTGAGTCACCATCTATTTTTTATAATCCTTATGAGTCATTTTTTAAGGAAAAAATGTCTAAATTACTCTGCTTCCAGCTTATCAAATGTGAATTTTTTCTGGTGTCTTCAGTGCTCTAAGGACTGTTTGAGGATGTGACCTTGGGCTTTTGAAAAGAGTGATCAAATTTTTCACCATTTTCTATAATTTCATGAACCAAACAATTAATAGATTAATCAAATAATAATTGACAGCTTATTCAATAATGAATATAAACATTAGTTGCAGGGATTGTAACCCTCTGATTTAAGTTTTATATTCAAATAATACATTTTTTTTAAATATACCTAAAATTATTAGTTGGTGTTGAAATGATGTGGCTTTTTAACAGGACCCATTCTGACTTATTGTAGCAGCAAAATCACAGGTGGTGCTGTTAGATTTAAATGTTCCAGTAAGCCAAGTCAGGAAGAAATCATTATAATAGCTAAATCCCATTAAGCTGCATTGTTTTTTCTCTTTGTCATTGTTTTATTATGACATTTGAATAGAGCAGAGCTGTCTTTAATTTTATCAGTAACACCTGTGCTTTTTCTGCATATTTCTGTGACTTTGTGTTGTGAAATCATTTATTGGTTATTGTAATCAAGAATTTACACAATGATTAGTTTGGTTATGTAGGTACATTATTTGTGTCAACATCTTTGTTGTTATTTTAGAAAATAATAATATAAATGTGTAGAAAGCCATGTGACAGTGTTTAGATTGGTTGGTCCATAATGTCCTGGGTACAGGTGTGTGTATGACTTGTGTTGATTTTACACTAATGAACTACACATCAACAATTCCTTTAGTCTCTTTGCCATCTTTTTGTACCACAGAAACCAGTAGATGAGCATTTCATCCACACCTTTAATGGTCTGTTGTGTAAATAGCGTGCGTAATGCGTGTCCAATCAATGGCGCGTATCCTTTAACATTGGGCGTGGCTTCCTCGGGCAGTTTTTTGTTTTGCTTCCGTGCAGCTCAATACGGAAGACAAGAGCTCCGAATTCCTGACCAGCACACGTTCCAAAGGTAGGCTGAAGGAATCCCGTCGCTGATTATGAATAGAGTTTATGAAACAAAGTTAAACAAGGACTTAACAGTTAGTGATTTGCGTCGTATTATGTAATATAGTTAATTTATGGATGCGTTGCAAAAATGTTCTTGATATTACAAAACGATGTAAAGTTATTAACACTGACGTGATAGGTGCGTGCGCGCGCGCGATGATGTCGAGGTATATTTAGTTATATCCAATTAATCTCTGAGCCTATAATAAATATATATTCCTAGATAAACTTGCACAGTCTGCTAAAACAGCCTTATAATGCATTGTCATAATGTTTAAACTGTTTCTATTTAACTTAAAAGACTGTAGTTTGTTATGCAGTTAAATCATTTTGTGTATTGTTACATTTATTAACTGAGTAGAGCAAAAGCAAACATGACAATCTTCATGCAGGTAGGATTTAGTGTAGAATCAACTGGAAAGTGTGTGTGTCTGTGTGTGTATGTATATATGTTTGTTTATATATGTGTGTGTGTGTGTGTGTGTGTCCTGCCACTTTAAAGCTCTGAAACCTCAACAGGAACCATTTTTGCAGTTTGAGGATTAGGCACATCACAGCCTACAGGCTTGATGTCTGTCAACATCCACTGTTGACACCTGTCAAAAACCCTAAAGATAAACCAATAGGTAAATTTTCAGGCAGTAAAAAATACTTGCATATCTGCGAATAAGTCTTAGTTGTTGTAATTGAACTATAATGAAGCATCAGGTTAATTATAGATCAGCAAGTCCACAGGAAATTAAGAACAAACAATTATCTAAGATTCTTTATTTTTCTCAAATGTGAGCAGTTGCTGCTTCTGTGTTGAATATACACCCTCCAGACACTTTTATTGGGTAGACCTGTCCAACTGCTTGTTAACCCACATTTCTAAAGAACCAATCACATAGCAGCAATTCAATGCATTTAGGCATGTAGACATGGTCAGGACGATCTGCTGCAGTTCAAACTGAGCAGCACAACGGGGAGCAAAGGTGGAAAAAGTGACTATGAATGTGACATGGTGGTTGGTGCCAGATGGGCTGGTCTGAGTATTTCAGAAAGTGTGGGCTGGGCGAAAATGCCATGCTGATGCCAGAGGTCAGAGGGGAATGGCCAGACTGGTTTGAGCTGATAGAAAGGCAACTGTAACTCAAATAACCACTCGTTACAACCAAGGTATGCAGGAGATCATCTCTGATCGGGCCCCTTAGTACAAAGTGAGCATCGTTGCATTGCCACAGCCTACCCGAGTATTGTTGCTGACCATGTCCATCCCTATATGACCACAGTGTACCAATCTTCTGATGGCTACTTCCAGCAGGCTAACATATCTTGCCATAGAGTTTGAATCATCTCAGACTGGTTTCTGACATGACAATGAGTTCACTGTATTCAAAAGGTCTCCACAGTCCAATAGAGCACCTTTGGGATGTGGTGGATAGGAGATTCACATCATGGATCAACAGTTGAATCTATACCACAAAGAATTAAGAAAGTTCTGAAGGCAAAAGGAGGTCCAACCTGGTACTAGCAAGGTGGCTGGTCGGTGTATTCTGGCTGTGTAGATTTTTCACACTGTCATTGTTTTTATTGAAACATTTGAATAAAGCAGAGCTGCCTTTCTAGTGAATTGTTGAACTATAATAAAGCAGTTGGTCAAAAATTAGGTCAGTAAGTCCACAAGAAATTAGTTGTTGAAAAGAACAATTATTCAAGATTCTCTTCTTTCCTCAGATAAACATATTTTGGCTTTAATCTGTTTGGAGACTCTTTAGGCTTTCTGAATCCCCGACACCACATTTTTCACTTTTAGAATGCTGGAGACTGGTTCAACCAGATGTAGTGACAACAGAGGAAATCTTCTGAGATGAGAAGTCTATTTTACCTCCTACAGAATGAGATGATGAGATGCAGTGTGGTTTCACCTTTCATTAAAATAGCCTTTCTGACGATTTCTCCAGGTTTCCTTTGACACCTGACATCAAAATAACCATGTGGCCAAATCAAGGTACGATTATAGCTTCTATACCAAATATACAGTATACTTAGAATGTGTCATGTCAGGACTTGGCTTAGAACTGTTTTATATTTTTTTACATTTGTGGATATCTGTGTATGTGTATGTATTAGGCCCCCCTCCTCCAGTGGGACCAGCGAACCCACCCTCCTATCCGGGGTACACCCCTGAAAATCCTATTGCCCCTCCTCCTATCTTCCCCCAGCCTTCAAATCCAGCGTTCCCACCCGGTGTGAATCCAGCCATAGCACCCCCTCCAGGGGCGATGCCCTATGGAGGTCCAGGGCCTAATCTTATGGCTCCTGGTGGATATCCAGGAGTCCCCCCTGCAGGAGTTCCACCAGGTCCTTTCCCACACTCCCCAAAAGGAGGTCACCATAAAGGTCACCACAAAGGTCACCACCATCATCATGGAGAGATGAATCCCATGACCGGGGCGTTAGCTGGGGGAGTGGCAGGAATGGGAATCGGTCTGGTCGGACATAAAGCCAACAAAAAGTTGAAGAAGAAGATGAAGAAGGCACACAAGCACCAGAAACATGGCAAGGTGAGTTTGGGCTTAAAGGTAAAGGTCTTTTGTAACAACATCTATGAATGCCAAACTAGATCAAAGGATGAAACTTGGACCTGCCAACGCCCATAACTTTTATCTCCATGATGACTTATACAGTGCAAAGTGCAACACGAATAGCGAGACACAGCAGTGTTTAGAAATGAATGCACATTAAGCTCTCCTGGGAGTGGATATAGATTATTATCATTACAATTAATATTAGTGCCAAGGGACATAACACAACAATTGAGGAATGATGATTATTTGCATAACCCATGATAAACACTGGATTGCAAATCAAACATACTGTATGAAGAATGAAGTCACTTACAATAAGAAAATGGTATATCGCTGCAATAAAGAATTTTTTAATTAGAATTGCTGAATACTTTGATCAATCATCTGCGTTTAAAATTTGAGAAGATTTTATATATGCAAAATGCCAATCACAAGTTTAGAGAGGTTGAAACCGACAGATGTTACTGGTTTAAACAAGTTTTTTTTCCTAGAAATGCTGCAGATCTAGTTGTATATTTCTTCTTCTCCTTTTGTAGCTTTTCCCTTCAGGGGTTTCCACAGACAATCAGTTGCCTCCATTTAACCATTCTGTGTCCTCTTCTCTCACATCAGTTATCTTCATTTATGTTCTGAAAAAAAAAGATTCACAGAAATAAATAGGAAAAAAAAACATCAAATAATCAATAAAATGACTTATCATAAATAAAAAAGTATCTCTGCTGCTACAAATGTTATCACTGTGAATGAATGTCTGTGAAGTTTGCACTGTCATTCTATATTAGCTATTGTAGATTAATTGGTTCAGTCCTGACTGGTGCTTTCAGGTGTTAAACACACAATTTAACTTAATTTTCTAGTTGCTATGGTTGTTTTGAATAGTTCTGTTACTATGTTAACCAAAATAAAGCTGCACATTAGAGGTTTTGAGGAGCGAGTGAGACCATGAGGTTTAACTAATCTGAAAGTTTTACATGCAGCTCCACAGATGCAACCATTAAAAACTAGAGGTTTTTGTCTTTTATATGTTTAGCTGAGCTCCGTATGATATGGTTTTGAGTAATGGAAATAATGTAATATATCTGTTGCAGGACTAGTTTACTTTAAAATAACTGAAAACTGGAACTATGCATTAGCTGCATTTGACTCATCCTCCTTCAGTGTCATAAGATCTGTTTTAATAAAGCTTGATTATCAAAGATTTATCCAAATATCTGATATTTGTGACAGATGCGCTCAGACACCAGCAGACATGACTCATATGTTCTGGTCATGCCTAAAATTGATGGAAATACTGTTTGTTTTTTTTTTCATTTATTTTTTTTAATTTAATTTCACATCAGGGATATTGGAACTACCTTTGGACCCATCTCATTGTGATCCTTGAGTCTTTGGTGTCATTCACGCCCCCTCAAACATGTCCTGGCTGTGAGACATTATGTCATGTCCAAAGCCTCAATCGCACATGCTATGTTTCCCAGAAATTTTACAGCATTTTCCCTTAAAGAGGTCATGTGTGTATGAGAGCCAGAATTGATTTTCTGGAAAATCTGCCCTGGCAATTTCCCACCACAAGACCTAAGCCTCATTCACACACATGCAGCCTTTTCCCAGAAAGTCCACTCCTCTGGTCCAAACGGCCTTGGAGAATATGGGTAGGAAGGAACACATCTTATCACTGCTTGATATTTGAAATGTGGCATATGTGGAATGTGCAATATGTGAACTGTGAAATATGTGGAATTTGCAATGTGTGTAATGAATTTGTGTTGATTTGCTGCAGTTTCTGCGATGTTATGTTTGTTTTGTTATTATTATGGAGACGGTTATACTTGTGGGGGGAAACTACTCTGTAATAATACAATATTTTCAGATTGTTGGATAAATTTAGGTAATTTAAAGAAATAATAAATACAAGAGCTGAATACTGCTGAGCCTGACGGTGTTAATAGGATCAAAAAACAAATCATGGTTGAAGATGAGTAAGGTCTAAATGTATTTTCCACCTAGAATTTAAAACTAGTTGATAGCATGTACTTTTTTTTTTAATGTTTAAGGAGAGTTAAACTATGTTAGAAAGTTTTAGGGTTACACCACATGACAGTTTTGGTGTTGTCCTGTTAATTGGTAGATGGGAGTGGCTGTAAAGCATGTTTTCAGACAACGCCATACTAGCACATCCTTGCATCTCAGTTCTGAAAAACAAGCACTCAGCACTTGAAGCTTCATGTATTCTGAACAGGATGTGACTTGTTATATATTAGGGCGGGATACATTTCCAGGGAGGTTATTTTAGCGAATATTTATGCTACCAGCGGTGAGAACAATGAACAAACTCACCTTCAAAAAAAACAAAGTTTTTAGTATTGTTATAAAAAAATCACCAGAATAAAAAAATGTCTTGTTCTTCTCCACAGTCGTCCAGCAGCAGCAGCAGCAGCAGTAGCAGCAGCAGCAGCGACTGAAGCCGCAGGTGTCACAGGAAGCTGCTTCACCAAGAGCAAACCAACTGTTAACTGCAGAAACATAAAATGCCTTGCTAACACTAATTACAACAGTAATTCTGTAATGATACATTAATTTATCATATCCTAATTGGGCTATTTGTAACACTAGAATGGTGCATGCACAGGCTCTTACTGTGAACATATTCACACCATAAGTCTCTACTGTGGCATATTAACACAGTCATAGAAAGGACAGTATAGACTTGTTTCTTAATACCAGACTATGAATCTAACATTGTCGTTTAGTACAAGAAAATATGTTAAAAAAAAAAAAAAACTATATTTTTCAATCCAGCATGAGATGTTTCAAAGATATTTCTTTGAAAATATGAAGTAACTTTAGAATAAAACATGTATTATATGCCTTTATTTTTCCAGATGTGCTGACTACTGTGTAAAATGACTGCAGGAAAGCCAATATCTGAATTGCTTTGTAACTGCACTAATTGCCTTTATAACTGTTAATGTATACTGTAAAAATATTCACTCAAGCATCATTAATAAATAGACCTGAATGAAGAATCTAAAAATGCATGTGTAATCCCTATGATGGTAAAATGGTAAATAGTGTATTCACTGAGTTGCAATACATTTTTTCTCCACTAGTGGTCCTATGTGATGAAGTATAGATGTATTTCAGCATCAGAATCACTATTACATTATTGCCCAGTAAGTTTACACACACTAGGAATTTGAATGTATGTACATAGAATAAGAACACAACAATCTTCAGAAATCTACATGAAGAATGACTATATACAAGTGAAACCTTTACTGTAAACTGTAAACTTTATGCAAATAGTGCGAAGAAGTGAAGAGATGATTAGTTTTAAAAAATATATAGATTTTGTAGAGATTATGTACGATATGCAGCCATGAATTTACACTTTACCAGAGGTCACCAAGTACATTCACTCAAGTACTGTACAATTTCATCATACTTGTACATTGCTTGTACATGTATGTAAGAGATAAATATTTTACTCTACAAAATCATTTTACAGATTTAGTTATTTTTCAGACAATTGTAACATTTTGCATACAATTGTTACACTAACATTGGTATTGTGATAAATTTCTTTTTCTTCAGTTTTAAGTTTTCTATGCACTTTGTGTGAAAGTTGACAATTATAATGTGGTACTTTTCAGTATTATTCTGGAACAAAGTTAAAAAAAAAATGCTGAACTAAAGCATTAAATGTTCCCAAAAGATTAAAAACAAGTAGTATAATAAATACGAATTTCGATCTACATAAGTAGTACTAATACATTCTTTATACTGATAATATTTTTCCAGCTAAGTAACATTTTCAATTCAGGACTTTTAGAAAAGAAAGTAATTATACTTTTTTATCCATTCATCCATAATTGAGTTTCACCCAATGACGCTTATTTAGTAAATAATGTCCCACAAATGTGCTGCTATAACTTTTCTGGACTTGTTTTATGGAACATAATATGGGTCAAATCCGGGATGGACATGTGCGTGTTTTTATTTGGGAGGGGGGTGAAAGGGGAGAGTTCAGAGGTCATAATTGTGTTGTCTTTGTGTAAAGGAGTGGAGCTCGATCTCACATCACTCTTCCCTCTTCCCCGAGTCCTTTCTAAACTCTCCCCCGGGTCTCTACCCTCCCGAACCTCTCCCCTTCTACCCTTACAACCCCAACCCTCCCCCCGATCACCTTCCAGCGCACGAATCAGGTGAGTTTCGTGTTGGTGCGCGTTGTTGTTGTTTTTTTAAAGAAATATATTTGTTGTTATGCTCAGAAGTAGCGGAAAGAAATCGCGCCCAGCGTGCTAACAGGCCGCATGATGATGAGCACGCAGTCTGCTAGCTCCGCTAGCCGCGGGGAACTTTAATTTGTAACGTGGCGTAAAAACATTGCTGCCTGCTGTTTGGTGCTCGTTCTGATAGAAGTGGGACTTAGCCATTGTGCCACGAATGCCACCGACAAAACCAGCAAGAATTGCACAACGGAGACTAATTTAGCCTTTAGCTAATAGCTAAGTAGCGCACGCATGCTCCATTCATTGAACCAACACGGGGGGCAGCCAACATGCTAAGTGGCTAACACACTTACAACTAGCTTCAATAGTTCATTTGACTTGTTTTAAACTAAACTACGCACGCGACACAAACACGTTTATAGCTGCTTAAAATGTCGAGCCGATGTGTTTGTTTATTTATTGATATATTGCCTTAACTGGGCTAATAAGAAGATAATTGTCCGCACATTTGTTGATAAACTTGAGTCATAGCTACTGATGAAGGCATCGTTAGCCGACAAGCTAAACAAGGCTGACCATATGTTTTCCAATCAGCAATCAGGTGTTTTTAACGATAATCGATTGTTTGGGGTCGGATAACGTGCTCTCTGGTGCTGTGGGATTAGGTCGATCAGCCAAACCAGCGGCTTGTAGCTTCCACAGAGAAAGTGTCGTTAAGCACTATAAGCCCTTTATCTGATTCAATGCAATAAACGATCAGGGTTTAGTGTCAACGTTAGCATCAGCTTTGACACAGATTCATTCTTTTCATTCACAAAACGTTTGTCAAACATATGAAGTGAAATCTGACTGCGTTTTGCCACCGCGTGAGCCAACGTTACACATTTAACCCATTTACCACATGCCATGGTGAGGGGCTCTGTAATCAGCAGGTTAATTGCTTAGCAAACTGGGCACTTTGTGTAAAGGTGGCATTTTAATTTAAAATAACAATATTGTGAGATTTTTTAAAAATGTGATGTGAGCATTACATGTGCAGCTACGTTATGTAAATGCAGCATGTATTTGTTATTTAATGTAGTGAATCACAGTTATTGTAACGTTATCTTCATTCATTGGTATATAATTGTGTGTGTTTGTCTGTACCCCTTAGATCCATCTTGGTGACCAAAGCCCCCAAATCTATACGGACAACTACGTTTCAGTTTCATTTGCAGTTATGGACTCCGGTGTGATTGAAGGAGGGCTCAATGTCACCCTTACCATTAGGCTGCTCATGCATGGCAAGGTGAGGTCACTCGCTGGCACACGTTGAGCATATGACGACATTATGCATTGTAATGATGTTCCTGAGGGATGCAAAAAGAGCGGACTTGATGTGATGAGTAAGGCCATTGCCACGGAGGTGTCTTCCTCAACGCTAAGTGGGAAAATGTTTTGAAAAGTGTCTCTGCAACATCACAAGCTGTGTTTTTCCCTCATGGCTTAATGTGTTATTCCCCCAGATGGATTAGCTGTGTGAAAATATAAACATGTTTCTTGTTGCTAGTATTTAGTTATGTCATATGTAAATAGCTATTTTAGTGAGAGCTGATAAGATTCTTCATCCGCTCAAATCAGCAATTACATCCTCTAGCCTTTCAAAATGTTGTAGCAGTCTCCCTCCCCATGCATTTCTTGCTGAATGATCACATAGCAGCCTGAAAGATCAAATGAAATTACACCCAGCCATTCCCACATTTCAATCTAAACACTTGGTGAAACATCTAAAAGGAGGAGGCATAACTATCCCATCTGAGTTTGAAGGCGGCCACACGGCCCCACACTTGTTGCATCTTGTGCCCAACAGTGGCCTGTTGTTATTATTGCAGTTTCAAATGATGCCATATGGCGAGAAGGGGCTGCTTAGAATCGGAGTCTTGGACATCGGTTTACACTGCAGACATACCAAACCGATGAACCAACCGAAAAACGATCCTCCATCAATTCTGCTATTTGGTAGCATCCTAAAAACAGCTCCCGGCACTGGCTAGGCATTAGCAGCCTACAGATTTTTTATGCTGTGTGTCCAGTCTCTCATTGTGGTCAACAGCACCATCTTGAGTCAATGTAGGATTAGACGAAAACCAAAATTGCCTGTGTCAGAGACCTGGAAAAAATTGGATTGAACTCCTTGAGTAGATGAACAATGAATTTTAAAACTACCACATTGTGATGCTTTGACTGTAGCATTCCCATTAAATATAATGGATTACATCTAGTGACCATAACTGTTGAGGAATTTCTGAAGGTGGTGCTCTGCTTGCCTTATCCAAGTGATAGGAAACCATAGGGGGCGACACGGTGGTGCGGTGGGTAGCACTGTTGCCTCACAGCAAGAAGGTCGCAGGTTCAAGACCGCCTTGGGCCTGGGTCTGGGACCTTTCTGTGTGGAGTTTGCATGTTCTCCCCGTGTCTGCGTGGGTTTTCACCGGGTACTCCGGCTTCCTCCCACAATACAAAACATGCTCAGGTTAATTGGCAAATCTAAATTGCCCATAGGTGTGAGTGTGTGTGTGAATGGTGTGTGAATGGTGTGTGTGCCCCACGATTGGCTGGCGACCATCTGGGGTGTATCCCTGCCTCTCGCCTTAACGCGCTGGGATAGGCTCCAGCAGACCCCTGCGACCCCGAAAGGGAATAAGCGGGATAGACAATGGATGGATGGATGGATGGAGGAAACCATAGACCATTATTTACCCAAGGTTTTGCATTGCATTGCCTGAAGAAAAAATGATACAAGACATTGTTCCAGAGGTTAGACAAGTCTTTCTGTGGTCATATCAAATAGCAGATGAATCTATCAGCATAATGGTGCCCTATCTTTTCTTATATTTCAGGAAGTTGGAAGTATTATTGGAAAGGTAAGCCGCTGTTTCATGATTGCATATTTGATTAGCTCTATATTTGCATTAAAATCAGTTTCTTAAAGTGGTGATGAATGACTTTGATATGATTCCCTCCAACAGAAAGGTGAATCTGTGAAGAAGATGAGAGAAGAGGTGAGGTCCCATCTACCATTCTGTGCAGTAGATTCATTGATTCATGATTCATGAAATGTCTGATATAATAATTACTTCCAGGCCACAGTAGAAGATTGTTCCACAAGTCTTCCAAATTGATTCTTTTAGTTATGTGACTTTCTGTTTATATGTAGAGTGGGGCTCGCATCAACATCTCTGAGGGCAATTGTCCTGAGAGGATCATTACTTTGGCAGGGCCAACCACCGCCATCTTCAAAGCATTCTCCATGATCATAGAAAAGCTGGAAGAGGTAATTTGTTTGTACAGATCAGCAGTACCCAGCCTAAACACACACACTGGATTAACCTTCTTGTTCTTTTCCCAGGACATAAGCAGCTCAATGACAAACAGCACAGCTACCAGCAAGCCCCCTGTGACCCTACGCATTGTGGTGCCCGCCAGCCAGTGTGGCTCCCTCATTGGGAAAGGTGGCTGCAAGATCAAGGAAATCCGAGAGGTATGCACACAGGAAAAAACATATACTACAAACCTAAAACAACAACAACAATGCGAGTTGGAATTCCTTCAGCATTGGCAGACTATTACCTTTCTATTTGAGGAATTCAGTGCTTAAAACTCCATGCAGATCTTCAGTTCTGATCTTTTTTTCCCCCCTATTTTCTTCCGTTTGTGTGTTCCAGTCAACCGGTGCTCAGGTACAAGTGGCAGGAGACATGCTGCCCAACTCCACGGAGCGCGCCATCACCATTGCTGGCACTCCACAGTCTATAATTGAGTGTGTGAAGCAGATCTGTGTGGTCATGCTTGAGGTAAGTATAATGAAAGCAATGAAGCAAATTAAATTAGCAATTGTAGATGAGTGAACAAATGTTTTGAAATAGTCATATCTCTGTTGTGAGCTTGGTTTAGTTGGAGCTTGGCTGTTTTAGTATCTACAGCTATTGTAAAACCATTAAATGGCACTATACAGAATATCATAACTTCTTAAAGGAAGGCTTTATATTTTCATTAAATGCGTATTTAAATTGTCCACATATTTTCTTTTTCAATTTCCCTGTAGCGGGTAAAGCGTGCAGCTCATTCACTTAGGGTCCTGTTTGTAAGACTTAGCAGTATCAACAAACTTGACATAAATAGAATATAACATTCAAGTATGTTTTAATTAGTATTCAATCAAAAGCCACACTCTACTTTAGAAACTGTTATGTACCAACCCTGGCCTTTAAAGGGTTTTTAGAAAATTAATATTTGATATTTATTTCAGACAGAAGTAGCAGCCTTGTTTAAAGTGGAAACTGTAATATGGGATATTTTCACAGACATTTTTGAAAGCTGACGTCTATCTTTTTTTTTTTTCTTGGTTTTACAAATACAATAAGATGTCTGTTTGTAGTATGGACCTATTATACTTTTATGATGAACTTTTAATGTTACAGTTTTAGTTTAAAATGTGGGAAGTAATGCCAACACGATTTAGCAACAATTATATGATAGTATTTGTAATCACATATTGATGCATTCACTTGTTTTGTCTCCTGCACAGTCTCCCCCTAAGGGGGTCACTATCCCCTACCGACCCAAGCCTTCAGGATCTCCCGTCATCTTTGCAGGCGGACAGGTACATATGACACTTCAGAGGGAAACGGGATCCCCCCTATTTGTTTGTGATGTTTTGGGTTGTTTTTTATTGCTGAGATTGTCTTTTATTTGGACTCCACTGAGTCTGGAATACATGTTTTGTATTAGCTGTATCCTAATTGTATGGCCTGATTTAAGAAAATTAGCATTAATTTAAGTATTGTTTCATGGCCATAAAACTTTTACTTTAGGTTATTACTCTCTTTTTGTGATTGCTCTGATTCTGGTTTTATGTTTTGAACATTAAGTTTGTGTGTGTGTTGTGGTCTCTTTAGCTTTATTCATGTCCATTTGTTGGTATGAACCAACTGCTTTCTGAAGTTTGTTGACCTAACATCACAAGGTTTTTTATGTTACTAAATACTTTTTTTCCCCCTTTGAAAATATATCTCTCCTTTGGTTTTCCTTAATTCCACTATAATATCTCTACAGATTTCTCCTTTCCCAGAAATGTGGAGACTTTGGACAAGACATACATGTTGATACTCTTAGATTTGAGTTGAGAGGAGGGTTTTGTTGTGTTTGTCTGTAAAAGATATTTGGACATTTGGAGGGATGTAGCTGGAGCAACAACTTTGCCTAAAATCAGATGTGAGGCCTATGAAAGCTTTGTTTTCATTTGTTTCAGGCGTATGCCGTACAAGGACAGCATGCGATTCCACAGCCAGATGTAAGTGCAGTAGTCCTCTTTACATGACCCTCCCACCAGCACCAATACCACCTATGATTACAAATGTGTGACCACCGACCACCCACCCATCGTACCCGTTTAGAGTGCTGCCCTGTTAGCACTTCATGTTTGTTTAATCCTCTGTTGATTGGCAGTCAGTCTTTGACTAAACTGACATTCGCTGTTTGTCCAGACTCTCCACTGTTCCATGAATAATAATCTGTTCCTGCTGCTCACCCTTTCTGTTTTTTGTTTTTTTTAATTCTCTTTTTTTTTTTTAACATGTCTCGTTCATTAGTGTGGCCCAGATAAACATGTTCTCTGTCGCTCCCCCCCCACACACACATTACTGCTTATTAATTTGTTTCTTGTGCTCTGCTCACTTGTCTCTTGACTCAATTAATCTTTCTCTCTCTCTTTTAATGAGCTTTAGAATTTCCATCAGGAGCATTGGATGTGATAGATCGTATATAATTAGTTACATAATTAGTCTTATCTGCCACTAAACATTAGCGTCAGAGCGAAAGAAATGTAGACCGATGTGATCTAACATGACAACATTTATTAACCTAAAATGATAGATCCAAGACCTTTTTAAGATGTGTTGTTTACTTTGATGTAATATATATATATATATACACACACACATTTAGGAAATCCGTGCACTTGGGAGCTCCCTTCCATTCCATGTGTATTGTTTTTTTGATCCTGTCCCCAAACCTTCACGAAGAAACGCAGCCTACACTTCGGAGTAATACCTATCGGGTAGCCTACATAGATGAGCTAAAAAAAGTGAACCATGTTGAGCTCCGTGAAAGGATAATAAATACTCCGCAGCTTTGAGCGATGAAGTGTGTGGAATCTGTGGTGTTCTTTCATGTAGTTGCCTTTACTGACTTTGATTTTTGTTCTGTTTTTCCCTCTTCCTGTGTTTTTCCCATTTCCTCTGTTTCTCTCCCTGCCTCCTCTCTCACTCTCACAGTCTTCCTCTGCTGCTATCTCTCCACAGCTCACCAAGCTTCACCAGCTGGCTATGCAGCAGAGCCCCTTCCCCATCGCACCAAGCAACCAGGGATTCACTGGTATGCAGCATGACATGGCCCACAGGCTTCCAATGCCACATTTTACCAACTTGGCCACGCTCAAAAATCCAGTCTCTGGCCAAAGTTCATGAAATGATATCTGCTGTGTCAGTCTCTCAAACATTTGGGTAATAAAATACTACTTTGGCTGGAAATATATTCATCTAAAATGGCAGAACTATGGGAAATTGATATTGAACAGGATAAAATGCTGCACCCTCTCTATCATGATATGTGTGGTGTATATAGTCTGACACCTATGGATATAACTAAACAACGTTTAGGAAACTTAGTTATGGATGCAGCCTTCTAGCAACAAAAGCAACAAATAGTTTGATTTTAGAGTAGTTCCCCAAAATGTTTTTCCATCAAGTACCTAATCAACACATTTGTAAGAGGCAGGAAGAGGATGTTTTATAGATTATAAACAAAAGATGCTGATTAAAATATGTCATGCCTACAAATGGGGGGAAAAAAAGGACTTTTCCGTTTTGTGCAAAACCTGATAACTGGTTATCTTAGCATGATTTTGATAACGGTCCATAGAGCTTCTTGTGATGTCACTTGTCTTTCTCAGTGCCCCTATTAATGTTGGATGGGGTTAAAATTGGTGTGACTCTAGCGTAAACTATATGACAGACAGGAATCTAGTCGTCTTTGGTCAAAGCTTAGCAAATATTTGCTGAGCTTTGAGGTGTTGGGGTCACTGTCCTGCTGCTGTATGAATCCTTTTCCACAAAGATGAAAACTACAGACTATATCAGGTCTCTGAAAGATGAAGTGAGAGTAGGTCATTTCTGTTACTGACATGATCCTCAAACTTGGATTCATCAGTAAATAGGACCCCCCCCCCACCCGTGCTGGTGTTTTTTTGTAACTTACTCCAAGTGGTTGACCTTGTTTCCTCTACTGAGAATCGGTTCAGAAACTGCTACTCATTCTCTGAGACCACTACAAGACTTATTTCTTTTGATCAGTCTTGTGTTCTTTAATTAGCAGATTCTGTGTCTGTGATGAAGTTACTTTCTCTCTAAGCTGCAACGTATTGATCTTCCAATGGTGTACTACTTTTGTAGTACTTTTGCTCTGCCTTCTAGTGCTTTAGTTAGAACTGGTTACAGTTTTTGTAAAGCACTGAGAAAGCCCCACCTTTCTTAAAATGACTCATTATTTCTGACACTTGGTTCTGATGCCAAGTTTCTCAATATCATGATACTACTTAGAATATTAAATATTTCTCAATTTTACATGTTGGATCATGTGTGAAATATTTGTAAATCGTCAAATTGTCCGATTATTTCTAGATTTTATGTGAAAATATTAGGCTACTTCCATATTGTGCAGGGCTTAATGCTCAATTTGGATATATTTTTTGTGAAATTCATTTTGCTTTTAATACAAGGTTGTTCACATTTCCAATTAAATGTCACTTGTATGTGATCAGTACAGTACAGTACAGTACAGGCCAAAAGTTTGGAAACACCCGATTCAAATGAACGTGCTCAGTATTTACAGAAATAAACAGTGACGCTGGTGGTGAGTATCTGCTGATTTTTAAAGTTGCTGCCCTGCACATGTACAACCTACTCCTTCAGTGCAGAATAGTGATATTTGTTGCTTGTTGATGATGTGTAGGTAACGTGACCTGGCCGTTCAGACTGGAGTCGTATATCAAAAGATCAGATATGTATTGGTTTTAGGACATATCAAAATGGCCTGGGTTGCATTTGAGAAAAACTGGATCTCTGTCGTTCAGACTGTCATTAAAATATCACATACAAGTCACATGGGGTGGAGGAGGGAAAAAACAAATAAGATTTAGGTCACCTCAGGCTCCAGTCTAAATGTAGTCTGAGACTTCTGGAACCACCATAAATTAAACTAAAAATCCTAGATTTGAATAAAGAACAATTTTACTCATCAGTGAGTGGTACCTGCTACTATGTCTTTCCTCTACCACCATGCATACAGCAATATGGGATATTCTATCTAAAAATGAAGTCTATTTCCTGTCAATAATTTTAGTTATGCTTTGAACAACAGCTGTGATATATGGTTAAAGACAATATTCCAACATTAATGGCACTTTTCCCTGCATCAATACCGTATATATTATAATCTAGCAAATGTACATGCAGAAACCTACATAGACTCTACATTATGTCATCCAGTACTTCTGATCTCGAGAGAAACGTTAACCTTGGAAACAAAGGGGCTCTTACATTGTTTTATAAGTAAAGAGGGATCACTTCAACCTGTTTTTTAATTACCTCTGCTGTGTAGTTTCTATGCACTTCATGTCACAAGTAGATTGATTTTCTTATTTCAGAATTCAGAATGTTGTTAAGGTTACGTGGTTGTGATGTTTTTTTGCCCCCTTTTTTTATTTTATTTTTCTGTCAGGGATCGATGCTTCTGCTCAAACCAGTTCCCATGAGATGACCATTCCAAATGATGTGAGTTCACCCAAAAGTCCATATTATGACGATGACATTTAACATTTACAGAGGGCACAAGTTCTTCATGTCTCCCTTGCATAACGTCACTGTTCCTCTCCACTGTAGCTTATTGGGTGCATCATCGGTCGCCAGGGGGCCAAGATCAACGAGATCAGGCAAATGTCGGGCGCCCAGATCAAGATTGCGAATCCAGTGGATGGATCAACCGATCGCCAGGTCACCATCACAGGCTCGCCTGCCAGCATCAGTCTGGCAGAGTACCTCATCAATGCCAGGTAAGATCAACTGTTAAACTGTGTTGGCTCCCAACAGGTGATTCATTCAAGTCTGTTTCAATGTCTGCTACAATAGTGCTTTTCGGTCAAAAGTATACTTGCTAAAAACTACTCGGGTCAACCTGATGAGTTATTTTTAATCTGTTTGGACAATCACCCTGCGGTTTTCACCTGTCACATTTAATTTCTTTCAGAACAGTAACTCATACAAGAGTATTGTGCTTTGTGTACCTTATATTAATAATAATGTGCAATTACACAAGAATTGGGCCATTTCTCACGTGCGAGTCCCTGTGCCATTAGGAAAAATTCCGTTCTTGGCATTTTCTTTTACACCTACTAGTTATGGCTTTGGTGTTAGATTTCTGTCAGTCTGCACTTGTGCTTCTCCTCTTACTCTACCCTTCACTTAGCTCACATTGATCCATCGCTAGAGATTACGTTTTCTTTCCGTTTTGGATACCACATTCATTTTTTAATGACGCTTTTTGTCCTGTTTTGATCACATCCCTGAGTGACCGCCCCCACCCCCCATACCCCCAACCCATTCTCCCTCCCACCCGTCCCTCCCCATTGCTCACCAGCCTGCCCTGTGACCCATCCCGACTGTGTTGTCCCTCTCTCCTTGTCTCTCTTTCTACAGTGTAGAGTCCTCTAAACCTCCTCCCTCCTCCTCCTCCTTGAACCCTGAACAGACCAGCCTGTGCCCTTCCTCCACCTCTACTACTACTACTACCACTACTACTACTACTACCACCACCACCTCCTCTGCCGCTACCTCCTCCTTCTCTTCCTCCTCCTCCTCTTCCTCCTGTGTGGTGCCCCCCTCAGCCTCCATCCCTCTGTCCTTGTTGGCTCCAGGGCCGCCTCCTCCCTCCTCTTCCTCCTCCTCTTCTTCCTCCACTGATTCCCTGCTCCCCAGCTCTCCTGCCTGTGTGTCGAGTCTCCTCAGTCTCAAGCCCCTCCCTCTCCTGGCCCTCCATGTTGTCAGCGGGGCGGGTAACCCCGCACACCCAATCCCCCCCGAGCCCAAAATTGCCCCCGAACTGGGCTCCAAATCTAAAAGGCGAAGGCTCTCCCCTTACTAATGATGGAAGCATAAGTCATCTACTACTGACAATGCTCTTTGTTGTCTGTACCTGCACTTGCTTTTGTATCTGGCTGTGCCACCATGCCACGCTTACTACAGGAAACACTTGCACACAAAGTGTTACACAGCCAGACGGATGGTTGCTGCCATATTTATTAAATTGGTATCTGTAGCTTGATTTGGCCTGTCTTCTAAAGGAATGACATGTTGAGTGCATTATATTTTTAAATGACTTTGAACCTAGCATGGACAGTGAATTGTTTCACTGATTTTACTGAAGCATTTCTCTTTGTGTAAGCTCTGCTCAGGTAGCGGCTCTCTCTTTAAGATGTCATATGGTATTAATGGAAATAGTTTTCTTGTAGTGTATTTTAAGTGTTTATGATTATTAGGCCTCATGAAGATGAGTAAATGTATCACAAGGATTTTGCTCATGTAGGAAATGATTATTCATGTATCTGCCCTCAGGTATCAAAGGCATCAAATCACCTTTTCTGATCATGTTGTAGATATAAAACTACAACAACATATCCACTAGCATTTTTGAGGAATGCATCTGTTCACTCTCTTTCCAGCAGCCAGTTAGCTTAGCATAAAGACTGGAAATTGAGGAAACGGTTTCTGGAGTCTGTCTCTCTCCAAATACAAAACCTGACAATACCTGACAATAAATATGTATACTAGACAACCTAGTATACACATTTTGTTTGCTTTGGGCAGAGCCAGGAAAGTTGCCAGTCTTTAAGCTAAGCTAAACGTACAGGCTCTTGGCAGCAGCTTCATGAATACTCACAGACGCAGGAGAGCGAAATCAATCTTTCTATCTAATTCCAGACAGCGGGTTAAGTGTATTACCCTAAAAGCTGAAGCACTTGTTAAACACAGCGCCGTTGCCGAACCTTCAGTATCAGTTAATATCAGATCTGACTCTGAACAGCTGACGGTCAGGAAAAGAGGCCAAACTGAACATGTGGTGATCTTTTCCCGTCTATATCAGAGCACACCTTTCTTGTTTATTAAATCCATATTATGTCCTCCATTTAACAAATAATGTAATGTGTAGTAAAGGAAGTTAACATGTATCCTGTTTGTCTGTCTGATTGCATGCATGCTTATTCTCTCTCCCACCCTGGTCTCCTGGTGTCTCTCTGTCTGTTTCTCCAGGCTTTCCTCTGAGGCCACAGGACTGGCAGCCAACTGATAAGACACTGCATCTGCACTAAATCTCACTTTTATATCATCGGCTACCATAAAGCAGTCAATGCAACTATTCAACTTAAGAGTTTATATATTATACCGCCTCTTCCTCATTTGAAATCATGTTATCCACCACTGATTTGATCCGCTGCGTTCATTATTTATTTTGTTTTTGGTTTTTATTCAAAAGAAGCAAACAATTCGGTTTTTAAATCCCATTATGAAACAAGCTGGAGGTTTTTTAAATTTTTTTTCTTTCTGATGGATCCCCTCTCTCGCTCTCTTCCCTTTTTTCTTTCCTTGTCATCACAGAGGAGTAGAGTTGGAAAAACTCTGAATAGTCATATAGATTTAGTTCTGTACAGTACAGTTTTTTTCTTTAAAAAGGAAAAGACAAAAAAGGTAAAATTAAAAAAAGTATCAAAAATAAGAATAGAGTGACTGTTTTATTCTGTTTATATACCTGCCCCCCCCTTTTTTTTTTTTTTCTTCCTCAATTGGTTCTAAGTCATTTTGCCAACTTGTATACCAACATGCTTTAGGCATACAGTACCAGTCAAAAGAAGGTGTGTCCTAGTGTTTGACTAGTACTGCACACTCCCCTTCATTACCTTTTCAGACAAAGTGCGTGTAACAATGAAATCCACACGTGTCACTGGGAATACGTAGCGTACATGCACTGTCACTGATTTTTATTTGGTTACAATGACAAATGTTCTAACACAATTGAATTTATCCACATAATTTAAAATGTGTATTACTACGCATGTCACCCCCCCCCCTACATGTCATTCCTGTGTTCCCCACTCCTTTTTCCTTGAGATCATATGTTGATATTTTGCTGGGATGGGGGGGTTTTGGGGGATTTGGGCTCGGCTCTAGGGATCAGAAGCAGAGGGTTCTCCTCGCTTTTTTTGTAAAGACTGATATATACTAAGAAAAGAAAAAAAAAAAGTTGGAATATTTGTTTTAAATGGAGGAAATATTTTTTTTTAACTACCAAAGGGGGGGATTAACTCCTGGACACTGATCTGTCTGTCAAATGTGATGAGGCTGAGAACTGAATCATTTAAGCTCTGGAACAAGACAAAGAAAGAGTTGTGAGTTAACACTAGTTTCCTGCTCTTTGCTTTGCTCAAGTCAGAATTAATTTTATTTTTTATTTGCAGGAAAGAGAACTTTTGTGCACGTTTTTTGAGACTGTAGACCCGGGTGCCACAACATTGTTAAAAAAATACAGAAATAAAGATGTGAATTGCTCAAACCACAAATTGTCTTGAAAATTCTGTCACCATTTCGATGGACACACACATTTGAAGGTTTTCAAAGTTTTTTTCTTTTATTTTAAAATGGTTTCTTAAATATATTTATTGTACAGTTACAATAATGCAGTATAAAAAAGCAAAACATTTCTGTTCATACAGGGTTGTTCCAATCAGCGTTAGGGAAACACAAGTACCTCCTCAACTGAGACACTAGAGGGCAGTAGGTTTGCTTTTTGGCAACGTTTTCCTCCTGGATGAGGATTATTCTAGCATGTAATCTTGAAAGGGGGGGCACATTCAGTTTAAAATGCTCTTGAAATTGAAAAATTTCAAAATAAAACACCTTAGAGGAGATAAAAAATTGAAGCTGCCATTTCTAGCTTATTGAGTTGGACCTGGTCCGTTGTGGTTGGGACGGAGCAGGTAGTGATGTGCTGTACAGAAGCGTTTTTATTAGCATACTGTCTATGAAGGAGCCTTACATGGAAGTGAAAGATGGCCATTCCCAAAATGCCTCTGTTGGCCAAAACTTCAGCTGGTGAGGACAATGTCCAAGTGACCTTTCTGAAAACGGATTAGCTGTAACTGCAAAGTGGGTTTGTAAAGCATCGACATCTAAGTTCATCCCTTATTTGGGGGGATTAAAGGGGTAAAAGTGGACATGGGCAAATGTTATCGTCAGAGATCCAGACAGGAAGAAACTTCAACATTCGCAGTAATTGCTTTCCCTCTTATAATAAATAAGCCAAATGTAATCTCTCTCTCACACGTTCTGAAGTGTTTCTGCCACAGAAAACAATACAAGAATCACAGGTTTGCATTGATGAGCCACATGGTTACGGTTTGTAAAATGATCTAAGCTTTAAACTCTGTTCTGTGTGGTATGTTGCAAACAGTGATCACATATCTTCCAGTGGGGGAACAAAGTGAGGCTTTGTAATAATAACCATAGATATTATTCATGGTTATTTTGGTTGGTTTGTGTCCCTGTCCTCCATACTGTCTTCTCTCAGTCATTAAACATTCGCCAGCAGTTTTTCTTTTGCTGCATCATCTTCTAGGGATGAAGCTAATGTTTGATGTGAGTCACGAATGGTGACGGATTCATAAATATCCAATATGCTATACACACTTTTTCCACAATCATGCTTTTTTTTGATGTTATATACACCCCCAGATGCTCAAAAGGGGATTTTTTTAAAGTGGTATTGCATTTAATACAGTAAACACTGCAATACTAAGTAATTAAAAAAAATAATAACAAAAAGCATGTCTGCCCTGAAGGAACCCGGTTGTGGTTCCTTTGACCTGTGCCTGGACAGGACATACTGTAGAGAGCAGACATATTGCTTTTCTTTTCTCTTTGTTCACATGTTGTTCCTCTTTTCCTCTGTAATCTGATGCTCAGACATGAGCAACAGCTACAGTACATTCTACTACCATAAGCTTCTTGAGGTTCAAATAGAATAGCGCCACCTAAGTAGAAACATCAGCACCTTTAAATTATACAATCTCACATTCTTAAAAATTTTGTTCATTTTACAACATCACATATTTACACGGATATTAAAACACAGAAGTAGAAAAATTGCAACGAAATCCATGGTGCAAATATAAATTAAGAAAAGTAAACTATACAAAGGAAAAATGTAAACCTTTTTTTCGTTTTTAAATATCAATGAATTCATCGTAAAATAACTTTAAATCATCCGTGCATAATAATCGCGAGGAAACCCTTATGTTTCATAAATTAAGTGCAAGCAGCAACATCAACAGCTGTTCTGGTAATGTTGACTATTAAAAATATTATAGAAGCCCTGATAGAATTTCATAAAGTTCTAATAACATGACATTTTACAGAAATATGACACAGTGTTGAAAAGACATGACACAAATTCTGATGACGGTGGTAAAAATACAAACTGACACGGACGTGACGAGTAATGAATAGACGGTCGCAGTTCGGCCGCTTCTGACGGAGGCCTCTGTCGCTGAGGTGTAATTTGAAGGGTTTTTGCAAAGCTCATCTCGGGTATGTTGCTGGGGTGGGAACGGAGTGGGCTGCTGCTTTCTCAGCTCAGCTAATGCCCCCATTCAGTTTCACGTCCTCGTGATGGATTCATCCCAAACGGAATGGGATTATTCTGTTCTCTCCAGTTTTTTTTTTCACAGCAACACTCACCACTGTTTTTTTATTTTTATTTTTTTTTATTTTGTGTTCCTGCATGAGAAAACGGCAGGGGGGATTCTTCATTTCCTGTCTCTTGTCATGACTCAGTCTATTCTCGTGTATTGTGAGAGTGAAGGAGGCTCTCGGGGGCCAGATCTGCGGATGTTCGCGTGGGCTGAGGTGTCGCGTTTTTTTCACCAGTTGTTCGGAGGTTGGCTGGGCTCTGCGCTGCCTGAATGGTCCAGCTCAGTGCTGTCACAGTCTGAGTCGTCATACAGGCCCTGGGGAAGACAAAAGTATGGATTATATAACCTAGAACAGCCCCACATACTAGAAAATTGATGTGAAATATCAGATTAGTGAGTGGTGACATGACATTTGTCCTAGTCTCTAGCAGCCACTTAGTTCCAACTCTATAAAAGCTTTTAGTCATTCATTGCATCATTTATTTTCTTTATCAACAGCTTTGCCTATTGTGATCATTATTCTGATGAAGGCCAGTGTTCAGCAATCTGAAAGTGTTTCTTTTTCTTCATAACCACACTAATGAAGGATTTAAATTTTCTCCTTCATATCAAGAGTGGTTGCAGCAGTAAGACTATAATATTTTATTCCACTGGCAGATAGTGTATCTGATATTTCAATTTTTTCCCCCTGATTTTAGTCAAGTTAATATATTTTTCAAAGTAAATATTAGTCTTCTTCTCTTAAAACAAGACCAAATTGACCCAAATCAGAAAAAAAAAACTTGAGACAAGAAGAACTATCTGCCAGTGGATAACATAATTCTACTCAATATTGGACTAACAGATTTCAGGTTTTGCTATGTCTCCTAACACAGATTCTCTTTTATCTCACTCCGCGTACCTCATAATTATGGTCGTTGGTGGCGAGCTGGGTCTTGACTTGTCGGAGAACGGCCTCCTTCTCGGAGAGCCCGTCGGAGCCCCGGTCTGACGGGTCGGCGGGAATCTCCGAGCCCTGGGACAGCAGGTCGTCGCTCTTGTCGTCCAGACGCTCGTCCGTGTTGGTGCTGACCACGTCGGGCGTGCCGCAGTGGGAGTTGTCGGTGGTGTTTCCCTCCTCGCCGTCCGAGACCGACAAGTTCTCCGAGCTGAAGGTCGACAGGGACTGGCATTTGGTCATGCTCATAGGACGCCTGAGAGACAACAAAACAGGAAAGACTATAAACCCCGGGGGAATCTTTTCTATGTCGTTGATAAGCACTTTACAGTGGAGAGACACATTTAAACCTGAGAGGCTGCGGTTTACACTCTCCATCCCATATGTGCGGTGCATCGTTCACCAACACTCACCGTCTTCTGGGCAGCTCCACTTCACTGTCCACTTCTCCCTCCTCCTCTTCTGATGACACTCCGCGTCTCTGTGGGAGAGATTAGCAGAAAACATGAAACACCCGCGTTGCACACAGCACACCATCCTGCCAAAAAAACCCCTCCTGCACCATCTGGTGAGACAGCGCCCTGATGACATTCACGCTGATACTTGGTACCACTTTCAGAAAGAATAGTCCCTACGGGTTTTGGGTCCCCCCCCATCTCCCCACCAACAAAGCCAGTAGCACAATTCTCCTTTATACTCAACTGCAGATATGTTACTACGCAGATATTTTATACCTTAACTAAATATGCCTGTGCAGCTATTCACAGCTTCTGCTTATTTTACACTGATAAAGGCAGGAAAAGCTGAACCCATCTCTTTATTAAATTTGGATTTTTTTTTAAATAACAGTTCCAGTAAGAAAATACAACACAATGTTGGTTCTCCGCTACCTGACTGCGTGTGACTGCCGCTCGGTACAGCAGCGCTGCGGGGGTGAGGCGCTGGCTCCTGGGGGAGCGCGTGATCACCGTCCCCTCTTCCTTCTCCTCGCCGTCGTGGGGGACGCGGGGGTTGGCCCTCCCCGCCGCCGCCCCCCTGCCGCACGGTGAGTCGGGGCTGCTGGAGAACGGAATGGACGCCGCGTCTTCGCTGGGCGTCTCGCTGCGGGGAGGGGTCTCGGCCAGGTCTCCGTTGCCGGCAGGGCCTTCCTCCGGCCCCCCCGCGCGGCTCTCCTCCAGGCCCGCCGAGGCGCTCTGGCTGCCCGCTCTGTCCAGGCCCGGCCTCGGCTGGCTCTTCCTGCGGCCTTCAGCCTCCAGGGTGGTCGAGATGAGGTCGGGGCTGGAGGAGGACATCTTCTTCAGCAGCAGGTCGTGCTGCAGACCCCTGAGGGCCGCGCTGGGGTCCAGGTGCTGCTTGCTGCTGGGGACGGACGACGTGGCGTTGACCATCGCTAAGGAGGAGGACAGCGTGGCTTTCAGCTGAGCAAAGTCCCCGGTGCTGCCTTTGCCCGCCTTCCTGTAGCGAGGTTTCCCTCTGCGAGAGCGGCCGGGGGAGGTAGAGCCCTTGTTGGGTATCATGACCTGGGTCATGGACGAGTCCAGCTTGGGGAGGATGACCTCTGACTTTAGTAGGTCTGGCCTGAAAAAGTCAGGACACATTTTATTAGATTGTAGATTTGAAGACATTAAAACTCATTAGTAAAAAAAATCCAATGTCATTGTTTTTAACTCATGTATAATATGACTGTGTGTGTGGGTGAGGATGTAGGTATAATGTATGTGTGGGTGAGGATGAGGGCGTGAGTGAGTGTGTGTGTGTGCGTGTATGTAAGATAAAGTGTGTATGCAGGTATGTTTGTGTATAGACACGTATAGACACGTGTGTTTAAATCTGTACAGTGTATTTAGGCACTTTTTTTTTTCTTTTTTTTATCACCAATTGCTCCGCTGTCTGTGGAACGCTGTCTCGTCTCACTATATACTGTGTATATGGCTGTAACGACAATAAAAAACCTTGAACCTTTGACAGGGAAGACAAATGGTTTGAGAGAGGGGTGAGAGAAGATGGCACTGTATGTCCACTTACAGCAACCTTCACCAAACAGAGGTGGTGGCCTACCACTATCTGCAACACACAACGCTGTATTGGAAGCTCTCCCCAGGAAAATTAAAACTTGTTCACTCACACCTGGAGTCAGAGCACTCCCCAGGGTGGGGGGTGTGTTTATGTTAATTCAGTTACAGACTGCGAGCTTTAAATTCCTGAGTTCCCCAGCAATAAATCCCAGTACTGACGAAGCTTGTGGATGAGAAGTGAAACGTCTGTAGATCAAACTAAGAGGCCCTGCAGCTTCTCTATACAACTCTGCATTATAAAATACCCATGTGGTGCACTCACTCAAGTCATACACACATAGAATAACGGCCTCACCTCTTGCTGTGTGATGGCAGTTTCTGAGGTACGTTGCGTTTCTTCATGAGTTTCTCCATGGAGTTGGAGGAGGCGGACTGTCTGGAACTGTGGTGCTTGAAGCAGCCCGGGTACTTCTTGTCCAGCGAATGCTCCCTCCTGATGTTAAACACAAAGCCCATATTCATTTAATGGCCGTCAATGGATGCTTTAGCAAGACACGAGAGAGCACTTTGTTACATGCAATGACCCTGGGTGGACCGGATGCTTCCTTCACATTACGGCCAAACCCTTCACCTATTTTCTCTTTTGTTACAAAAGCAAATATTGGATGATAACAAGCTATGTGAGTAAATACAGCTCTAATTTTGCTAATGTTGTGGGGTTCATTTGCTCTTATTTCTGACTTGTGAATTATCAGAAAACAGCGTTGGTTTCCATACTTGAGCAGCTCTTTCTCCTTGATTTCCAGCTGCAGCATGATGGCGTTGAGCTCCATGTACAGATTGTTGGCTCGCTCCAGTTTCCGTTCATAATGCTCCCGGATGTCCAGTGCATGTCTGTGTGGAGAGGAAACATATTCATCCTCTAATGCTTCCATCATGACATTGATTACTATTTATGATACCGTTTTAACAACAACTTCTTTGCAGCCTTGCTTCTGTTTCCTGAAACTGCACATTTTGTATAGGGATACTAATCTGTAGGCTTTGAAGTGTATTATGTTTGTAATCAATTTTATCCTTTGAGCAGTTTTTCCTTAGTCATGTTGGGCCTTTTCCAGTGAGTTTGGAACGTTGCCTTTTTCCAGTCCAACATAGTTTTAGGAGCTGGGCAGGACTGGATACCCAACATTAAACTGCCATTGAATTTAGTCCGACATCAATTTTCCTGTTTTAATAGTGGAGGCTAACCTCAGTTCCTCTCTGCGTCGTTTAATCAGCTCCTCGTCCAGCCTGTGGAGACACGTCCCCTCTGACTTGATCTTCTCAAAGTGGTGCCTGACCTCGTCCCTCCACTCCGCCTGGAGGGACACATAAAACACACCCAGCACCGCATTAACGACCCGATCGAATGCCAAAAACATTTTACAGTCAAGATAATAATAACGATAATTTACAACGGTTGACAGAGATGAGCGGCATGGATTTAAATTGTTTTACTTTGACCACCCCTTTAACTAAAAAAGGAGCTGTTAAGTCTCCTTCTCATATTTTACATACTGTAAATGTGGTGTGTTTTTTACATACAGAAAGTTTTTTTTTATTTTGGTTCTGATCAACATTTAACATTTTTACGCTTAGGTGCTGTTAGCACAACAAAGCTTGACTTTTTTAATGCACCTCAGTCTGCTAAAAAAAAAAAAAGCTGGATGACAGTCAATACTCAGGGAGCAAAGTTGATCATGAACCAACATGACACACACACACACACACCCACACACACACACACACACACACACACACACACAAAAGGAGTGTGGCAGTTGTTATTTGATACCTGTCATATCTAAGGACAAAGGAAGTCATAAATCATATATATATATATATATATATATATATATATATATATATATATATATATATATATATATAAGCACACGCATGAAAGATGTGAAAGTACATACACACCCGCACATATATATATATATATATATATATATATATATATATATATATATATATATGTGCGGGTGTGTATGTACTTTCACATCTTTCATGCGTGTGCTTGTCTTTTGCACTTTTCTTATTAAGCTAATGGACTCTGTGCGGACTCTTCAATATCTCCGGTCGCCCCCCACCTCCTGTCCACATCCCTCCCTCTCTCTGCTCCCTGCTCTCTACATTTAAGGAAATCAATACACTCCAGCAGCCAATACTTCTTTCTAACGTCACAAGAAAAATCCATTATGGGGCAGAGAGGAGAGAAAATGGGGAGGGCTGCAGAGGGAGGGGAGTGGTGCAGGGATAAAGAAATAAAGGATCAAGGATAAGCAATGGAGGGAGGGAGGGTGGTGTCTTATTTTTTTTCATGAGATGTAACCAGAGGAGGAGGGTCACGGCTGAGAGGAAATCTTATTTTTATTGTCTGTGCGCACAAATGTGTCTCAATATTATCCAGTTATCGTCACATCAGGCTGAGTAAATAAATACGAACCATATATTCATACTTTACTGAGTCCCCTTGTCCTTTATCTGCTTGCATTGGGCCTAACATAATTGCCATGGACCCCCATCCCCCACCCACTCACAGGCCAACAAACACCACCCTCTTCCATCAGACGGGCCTCCTCCATCACGCTATGATAGAGGTCGAAAAAGGTCCCCGCCTTGACCAGAAATCACCACTTTGGCATGGGACAAGCACGACAGGCGCCAACACGGCCAACAATAATATGTCGTGATTGAACGAACCCGTATCACCAGTGGGTCCCAGGAGGCCGGGGCCCCACCGCAGCCTCATGTTCCCCACTGTATACTATAGTTACTGCAGCAGACTGGGAACAAACGGCAAGGTGACATGCTGTTGATGGCGGTGGAGAGACGTACTGAGCTCCATCCGTTCATTTTAGTTACAGGCATATTTGACTAGGGAGAACACAACTTGAGAAATGATTGTTCTCAATGGCATTTTCCCATAATTCTACACTGTCTGTTTTCTCTGATCTGTGATGCTTAAAATGGTACTGATATATAGTCAAAAAAAATCGTATAAAGGCTTAGGGTGATGGCTTAGGGTTTAAGATGCTGGCTATTTACTGAAATGTCCTTGGTTCGAGTCTCTCTCTCTCTCTCCCTCATTTCCTGTCGTCTCTTCGCTGTCTGTTATTAAAGCTTAGGAGATCAAATCAGAATTCAAATAAAACTGTCCTTTAGATATAAAAGAGAGTTTGGATTTCAGGCAGCCGGAGGATAAAAGGAAGCTCACCTGCGACTGAAAGTATGTTTCTTGTGCGGTCGATAAGATGTCGGCCGAGGCGATGTCCAAATGCAGGAGGATCTGTCGGAACGAGGGCCGGTTTCTCGGCTTGCAATTCCTGTGGAAGGGTTTAAAACATTTGTTTTTCGATGCAAGAGACACTCAAGGTTTTTAATTCCTTCTTATTCTATCATCCTGCTGCTAACGCCTGGACTGTCTTCATCATATTTCTCTCCTCACCAGCATTGCCTCAGGAGCAGTTTGAAGCCGTCGGGGCAGCTATCAGGCACAGGCAGCTGCAGGCTGTTGTTGCCCACTCCCCAGATGATGGCGGAGGAGTCCACATCCTTATAGGGCACCTCTCCTGTCAGCATCTCCCACAGCACCACGCCGAACGACCTGCAGTGAGATGGGGCAAGTCTTCATTTCATAGGCAGCATGAATGAAAAGGTTTTGGATATTTTTGGTGGATAAAATGGGATGGAATCTAGGTCTGTATTGTATGATGGAAAGATAACAATTGTACATCATTAGTATCATATCACGTGTACAGTGTACTGCCGATTCAGTTGATATACTGCCTGGCAAATACATCACAACCCTAGAAAACAGTTAAAAATGATTATGATTTTCCAACGTTGTAATAGTTCAGTGTTTCAATGATGAGTTTGGGCTCTGCTTCTGTTTTGTAGGGACCAGGAGCCCACGGGAACCCTACAGTAGGTAACTAAGGAAGGTCTTTTGTTGGTGACTCTGCAGGTTGCCACGGCGACCCTGTATCCAAGGTGCCAAGAGCATCACACTCAGCATTGAGGGGCGTGTGTGTGATGTCGGCTTCACGTCTGCATTGTTGGTGTCTCTCTATCTCCTTATTCATCATTTATGGTGTAAATACAGGAGAAAAGAGGACAATCTTTTACTTCTTCCCAAGGTGGATTTTACCAGCAGGTTAATTAGATCACAACTATTGAGGCGTGGGAAGTGTATTTCTGCACAGTATGAAAATCATTTAAAGTAATGACTAGCAATAGAAAATGATAAGATGAATGAAGTGCATTTCACACTCCACGCCTCTTCTGTCTATTAAGCCATGACTAAAATAGTCACATATCCTGTCATTGTATTACTTATGAATGGAATTATAGTTAAAATAAATGATTCCCTTTTTTGTTGGGGACCCTCTGGAGCCCCCTCAAGGACCCCTGTGGAGCCCCCTTTTAAAACCACTGCACTAATGGACTGATTGCCAAGGGCAGTGCTTCCTAACTTGGTCCCATTGTTGTTGGTGTTATTTTTCAATGACAGGCCTGGCGAGAAAAGGACCCCCCCACAAAAAAAATGGGGTGATATAAAAGGCAGGGGACATAATTAAAACACACACAACTGGGAGTAAAATGAATATCATTTCTATTATATGCTAATTCATTTGCCCAATTAAAATAGAAGAGCATTCAATTAACTTTAATTAATCATGATTAATCTCAGTAAATTATGGTTCTTTTTAATCAATTCATAGCTCTAGTCTTAAGATTTATAGACATATAAAAATATCATGCTTTAGCAACTTATGTGTATTTTCAATAAATGCTTAAGAGCATGCTTTTGTTTTTTTTTGGTGTTTGTTGTGTGTGGTAAGCTGCTGCACACAGTCACCCCTGCAGGGATAAATAAACTATTGAATGGCATTCAGATGAAGTGTTGAATTGTATCACATTACATTGTGTTTGCATTAAATTCTACCTCTTTTTATTTTACAGAGCCCTTATATAAATAAGGACTACGTCAAAAGGTGTCAGAAAGGAACATGAATTCCAGCTGTCTCAGGACATGAGCACAAAACAAAACGGAATACTTACAACATAACATAGCACTTAACCACAGCCTCTCCCTCTCAAATCTTCCTTTGTAGGCTGCACTACTATGAAGTGATTTACATAAATTTAAGCAAAAGTGCAGGGTATACACCCTGCTTTGCTTTCTTTCTACATCAAAAGCTTTTTAATCCTATTTTCACTACTCCGCTAATGCAGTGCTGGCCCTGGGCCAAACCATCCACGGGCTAGGAAGGTTATTCCAGCCTCTCCTGAGCACTGCAGCATCTGGCAAATCAATTATTAAATTAGCCAGCGTTCCTTTCAGGACGGAGAGGAAGACTGATGGAGGGATGGAGAGAAAGAGAGAGAGAGAGAGAGAGAGAGAGAGAGAGAGAGACAGAGACAGAGAATGTTGTGGGGTGATCAGGGCTTAACACAGGGCAACCCATCAGATAAGGAAGAAGCCCTATAGAATTTCATGTAATGAGATATTATATATATATATATATATATATATATATATATATATATATCCATCCATCCATCCATCCATTGTCTATCCCGCTTATTCCCTTTCGGGGTCGCAGGGGTCTGCTGGAGCCTATCCCAGCGCGTTAAGGCGAGAGGCAGGGATACACCCCAGATGGTCGCCAGCCAATCGTGGGGCACACACACCATTCACACACCATTCACTCTCACACTCACACCTATGGGCAATTTAGAGTTTACCAATTAACCTGAGCATGTTTTTTGTATTGTGGGAGGAAACCGGAGTACCCGGTGAAAACCCACGCAGACACGGGGAGAACATGCAAACTCCACACAGAAAGGCCCCAGACCCAGGCCCAAGGCGGTCTTGAACCTGCGACCTTCTTGCTGTGAGGCAACAGTGCTACCCACCGCACCACCGTGTCGCCCTATATATATATATATATATATATATATATATATATATATATATATACTGAATAGATTTAGTGGAAATAGGAGCCTGCGTTCTATACTGTAGTAGGCTGCAACTAATGACATTCCATGTTGATTCGATGACAGATAAGACAAATCACATGGGAATGTTCACGTTTGCAGGGTTGCGACACCTACCAAATATCCACCTTCTCTGAGACGGGCTCATTGCGTATGACCTCAGGAGCCATCCAGGCCACCGTACCGGCGAAGGACATCTTGGTGCTCTTGTCGCTGAGCTCCTTGGACGTGCCGAAATCAGAGATCTTCACCGAATCATCGTAGGTGATCAGTATGCTGGAAAGATACGGTGGGCCCCCGTTAATCAAGCTTTAAATGTTTGAGAGAACAGTTTTGTTCTCCATACATCCACACACATATACACAAAAAAACATTGATTGGTCGTGTTGTAACAAGACACATCATTACTCCATGTTAGTTAGCCCAATTCAACATTAGTAGTTTGACATGATTTAATTATAACATGACAAATAGGCCAATGGGTACATCTTTCAAAATACTGGAAAACAGGAGTAGTGAGTCATCCCTTTCTCTTCATATTGTTTTGTCCTTGTTGTAGCTATACACCTAAACAACCCAACAGTGCCAGGTCCATCAAACTCACTTTGGGGACTTGAGGTCTCTGTGGATGATCTTGTGGAGGTGCAGGTAGTTCATACCGCCAGCGATGCCCATGGCCCAGTCCATCAGCAGCGAGGGGGTGATCTTCCTGCCCGCTCGCAGCACCTCGTACAGCTGGCCCTGGGCGCAGTACTCCATGAGGATGCAGTAACACGGAGCCTGGGTACAGATCCCTCTGAGAGTACAGACAAGTATGAACAGTATGTTAGGACAGAGCATATTACAGATGTTACAATTCCTGATTTTAAGAGCTCACTTATTAAATTCATTATTTGATCATTTCATAATTATACAATAACTAGAAATGCATCAAAATATGCGCAAGTATAATAAAGATAGTAAACAAAAGAATGTTAAATGAGCATAAAAAATGTGTGAACACAAGCTTGTCATTAACCATCAACATGTTCATCAACAACTATTACTAATACGACCTATTAGCGGCAACTGATGATTTTTGACTAACTTGAAAGTGATGATGTTGGGGTGTTTGAGCTTGCGCAGGTGCTTGATGTCCGTCTCCTTTATGTTGCGCACTTTCTTGACGGCCACTTCCTGCCCATGCAGTTTGCCGAGGAAGACAGCGCCCTGGGCCCCGCTGCCCACCCACTGCAGGTCGGATATCTCCTCGAACGGGACTTCCCACGCCTCTGAGTTTGGGGAAGAAGATTGAGGAAAAATTAGTTCATCTGTGTAGTAAGACTCTATTACTGCAAACTCATGTTCTCAAGGGCAACTGATGTTCTATATTGATAATTCCATCAAAATTAATGACAATTCCTTTTTTTGTGTAATAGGAATGTCCCTTATATTCATTTTGTGAATCCATGCTAGTGGTGTGGCTTCATTGGGGCCACCGAAATGTACAATTTCTAGACAGTTGATCCTGTGACTTTGGTGATGCTGGCTCAGGCTTTGGTATAAACAGCAGGTTCCCATTTGTTAGTCACAACTAACATTTCCATTACAAACACCTATGATGACCTCAGGATGAATAGACATTTTTCACAGCAGCCATATTGACATAAATAGTAGGTAAACACAGGTATTACCCATGATGCTAATGGTATATTTTTTGCTTTTAGCTCTATCTCTTCATCTTTTAATGAGTCATCATTTTGCATGGTAGACAGTGCTGTGTGGCATTGCGTAACCACTGTGTTATATGTTCAATGCCAAATAGATCTAACATGCTCAATTCATGTGTTGCTGCTGCATACCAAAAATATACCGAAAAGTGAAATAATTACACCAAGAAAGAAAGGAAAGCTGCAGAGCACCACCGCAGGCACTACTATATTCATAATAAAGCAGCGGGCTATCAGTATAACCTGTTGTAAGCCCTGCTTCTTACAGGCAACACAGAATCCAGGATGATATCTTGTTCCGTAGTTGAACCTGACGTTAACCTAAGATCGGGGTGTGCAGGCAGACAGACAGGGAGCTCTAATCTCTTGTGGGTAATTCTCCCTCAGCCGCCTAAATCCTGCTTAGTGCCATTCTGGGGCTGATGCGAAACAGGGGTCCAACGCTCGGGAGGGGGCTGGAGGAGGGCGGGGATTTGAGAGCCTAAAGTGGTTGTATGGTGAATAGAGAGGTGGAGCTGGTGGTGGTAGCTGTGTTTGTGTGTGTTTGTGTGTGTGTGTGTAAAGAAGAAGATGAGGAAGGGGGGGGTTGGATACCCCACGTGTCAGCTGGGGTCCTTGTGGCCAAAGACAGATTGTTAGTGCAGAGAAAATGTACAGCCTGCTTCGCTACTGTTCCCTACCCTAGCAAAGACCATTTATCATATTAATACAGATGATATAAATGATTAATGCTCTCCAGTGATTGGTTGAGGGCTCAGCGTCTAATGAGCCCTTCGAATTTACCACAATAAAGACATTAAGGACATATCTGACACACTAGAGTTTTCCCTCTGTGTTCTTTGTTTGGTCTGGAAATCTGAGGAAGTTCAGCACATCACCAAGCACCACCCCGCAGTCCGTCAGAATCAATAAAGGACAGATTTTTGCTTCTAATGTGCCACATTGTTCCTTCTGCTTAAAGCCTAGGGACAGGGCTTCGTGGTACGACAGGCAGGCGTTCAGTTGCAACACGCCTATTTATTGCACTTTCATAATATCCGTTTTGCTGTTGCCTGTGTGGCTGAGTTCCTGCGATGCTGCGGCGAGGAGGGGAGCGGTGAGGTGCAGATGGGCTGGCAGCGATAACAGCACAGGATGAAAAGGATAGGAAAGGAGACAATGAGAGATGAAGAGAGGGAGGAGGGATGGGGAGGGGGGGGCAGAGGAGAGATGTGAAAGTCAAATATAAAAGGGTGATAAAATATCAGAAGGCTATGAAGACAAGGGGGGAGATATAAATCTGTCGCCTTCATGACCCGACGGGTGTCGAATGTATTTAGTATTTTGAACAAGTTTGCGTCTGACTTTCATATTTGTTCATGTCAGGGCAAGATATGAAGTGTTTCTGTTTGTGTGTGTGTGTGAGTGCGTGTGTGTGCGCGGGCACGCGTTCCATGCGTGCTATGTATGCGTGCGTGCGTCAGATTCGTGTTAATAGAGATGAGAGGCGCAGGGTCAGAGCGTGGCCATGCATAATTCATGAAGCAGATTTGGCAGAGGAGTCCCAGGGGAGCTCCGTGCTATTGTAGTGGCTGCAGACATAAACAACACAGCGTCACAGGCAGCTAGTTTCGGTGGGGGAGCGGCGGTGGGGAGGGAGGGAGGCAGGGAGGGAGGCGGGGAAATATCAGGGGAAAATTACCCCCTTGCAGCTCTGATTGAGTCTCTTTCTGCCCGAGTTTCTTTCACGTCAAATAATGTGCTTGTTTACAACATGGCCTTTATGGAAGTCATTTTTCTATGAACTGTTTAATGTAATTAAACAAGGGGATAAGACCATTTAATTAGCATATCAAGGCATCAGACTGAAATTAAATGGGTGCTGGTGGTTGCTTTTAATGGAACGCTAGAAGCCACCACTGCCTCCGCTGGATGCTGAAGTGTCCCGTGAAGTGGTTGTGACAGCTCGACTCACCGTCCAGGTTGTGTTTGTGCTCCGTGGAGTAGGCTTTGCCAATCATAGTCCAGACCGGCCGCAGACACCCGAACAGGCCCTCCAGAAAGCCTCCCCCTCCTCCGTTGGACTGGCACTGCAGCCTGGCGGCGTCCGCCTGGCTCCTGAACCCGCTGCTTTCCGTCTCCTGTCCCTCTCCCTCCGTCCTGCTGCCATCGTGCTCGTGGAGCTTCAGGACACTGTTGGCAAAGTGCTCTTGTTGTTCCTCGCCCGGCGTCTGGTTGGCCTGCCCTTCCCCTCCTCCTCCTCCTCCGCCTCCACCACCGGGCTCCACGGCGCCCCCGGTATCTATGGAGAGGACGTTGCGGAGGACGCACTGGGTCGGGGTCAAGTCCATTTCTGGGGTGCAAGGCGTTTCGGCATCGAGCCGCCGGAAGGACGGAGGATCAGAGAGGGGCGAGTTGAACCCGGAGAGGGAGGGTGAGGGGGCGCGAGGCTCGTGAATAAGCGCCATGAGGGAATGTGGTCATCCAAACAACTCGAGAACTGGGAGCCTTCACGGGGCAAAACATGGAGAGAGGGGGAGAAAGGAAATTGTTACAAATCTGATCTTAAATCAAATCATTGCCATTACCGCCTAGGAGCTCCAAGTGGCATGGCTGATTTAGCTGAATATTTAGTCTGTATGAGAGCGTCACCTTTGGATGATAATTTAGTTCTATTATAAATAGAAACTGTAGCTATGGTTACTAAATTATCATAAGTGCCAGAGAACCTCAATGCAGCAGCCAAACGGCTCAAGCCTGATGAAAGCAGCTCTGAAATACAGTATCTGTGCAAACAAGGGGCGACTATCCCCCTCAGCAATGATCAATATCACAGAAAATGCACATTCATGTTTTCTGCTCTCCCCCTTTTTTTTCTGTTGTATCATTTAAACACTGCTGAGCGTTTTCTACTGGGCTGTGTGGCGACAAAGGACCGCACTACATAGTCCATAACTCTGGGATGCCAGAAAAAATCAGATGCAGGGTCAGTAAACAAGTATTGATCAGCACAAGGGAGATATTTATTTTAATGTTGGTCATGATCCTTGCTGCACCGCAGACAGATACAAGCAAGGTATGAGTACAGTTATCATTGTACATACAGCAATCACTACTAATGAGTGTCTGAAGATATTAAATCAACTCTAGAATGCGTATATAGATAGAAGGATCAGCCTGGTAACGTTGGTGCAGCATCACGAATATACAGTATATATGTCTATCTATCTATCTATCTATCTATCTATCTATCTATCTATCTATCTATCTATCTATCTATCTATCTATCTATCTATCTATCTATCTATCTATCTATCTATCTATCTATCTATCTATCTATCTATCTATCTATCTATCTATCTATCTATCTATAGATATATATCAGCAAGGTGTTTTATAATATTATTCAGGCCATTTAGTATTGCTGTTGGTTTACCATATTGCAATGTTACAAAAACGAAGAATGGTGCCACATGCATTTAATTAAATCCTTCATTTCAGCAAGATCACTGGTATGCTAAACCGGAGGAGATGAAATGACGGCTGTGCTGGAGAATAACGAGGAAATTTTGCACGCCCCTTCAAAGCTCGACATTTCTCCAAGGACGCCAGCGTGTATGCGCTCGGCTGAGGATGAAAACGCATTATTTCTTGCAGGGAGTCCTTTGAAGTGATCCCCTCCTCCGCTGTTTCGTGACACGCCGCAGCTAAAGGGGTGACAAGTTTTACCTGCTCAGTGGAGCATTGATACACATCTAGAGCCATAACAGTGCCAGCATGAGTGTGTTGTTGTGACAAAAATAAACATGTGTTTGCCTTTCAGAAAAGCCAAAACAGGCGGCTTTTATGTTTTTTTTTTTGAAAAATGACCATTTAGTCATTGTGAGGTGCACTTTAAGTACTGTGCATATCCCAGTTGGATTAAAGGTCAATTTAAATCAAATTACTGAGCCTAAATGTATCTACATGCTATTACAGATCATTATATTGACCATCCTACTGCGACAATTACTCTAACTAAAGTAATCTGCCTGGCATCTGATATATGAGCTGTAAGCGCAGTGTGCCATGACTACCTACAATAACCATCATCTCGAATTCGAATATATAAATAACATTCAAATATAATAATACATTATTGTCAGAGAAAGTCAGATGGCAGGAAATGGATTCAGGCCCCTTTAATATAGATTTTTGAATGGGATTAATCTTCTTATGAATTTTAGGACTGACTGGTGCACAAAGGAGCTTTTCAATATAACCTTGTTAATATATTAGGCCTAATAAAAGCCTAATATCTCCTGTTTGAGGGTAGCACGTTGTATCCGCTGTTCATAGGAAGAGAGGAATAATCCAACACACACACACACACACCCTGGAGTATTCCATTAACCAAACCACGACCAGAAACCATGAAGTCTGGAGGAAGCATCGTCCTCATTATGACATTCTGCGCAGAGAGAGAAAAAACAACAACCACCGAGACACATCTGGTGTCTGCAAACCTGGAATAATCGCGCATCATTCACATGCGACTGAGCCTGCCTGCCAGCAGGCTCCGGCTCTATGTATTGTGGCGGTGTCAGCTGGAGCAGGATGCGCTCTGTTACAGGCCAGTGCGCCGTGGATGCGTCGGACGCGGCTTCCTGCGGGTAGAAAGGTGCCCGGCGCACCAGCCAGCCCTGACAGCCCAAATCACAGCCGAACACACCCAACCCCCCTACCTCCCCCCCCAAAAAAATAAGCGTGTTTCCTACCTCAGTGCTGACAGCTGAGGTCCATCACTGGCGACGCTTTCCCACAACGAATCTGATATTAAAACGCAAATACTTCTCCTTTTCCCCCCAGTGTTCTTCCTTCTCCTCCCGTCCGTGGAGGAGCTGGAGGTGCGCGTGTTCCGTAAACAGCTACACTCCCTCGGTCCGCTGCCGCACCTCCTCCCGCTGCGTTTCCATCCTCCTCTGAGGACGCAGTCTGCGCACTCTCAGGAATTTATACGGCTACTGTATCTCACCTATAGTAAACAGGACGGGGGAGAGCGCAGAGGAGAGGATGGACGGATGGATGGGTGGAGGGAAGAGGGAGGGAGGAGGGAGGAGGGAGGAGGCGGCCAATCAGAGGAGAACATGCGCCGTGACGCGCCCAGTCCGGTAAAGGCACGGGACGCGCGCAGGTAAACGGGTTTATGGAGGCTGCTGTTGAAAAAAGGCGGTGGAGGGCGGTCAACCGGTGTGTGAGGTGATCTAAATGATGTCATGCCCAAGGCACGCAGCATTTGACTGGACGGCACCGCGTAAATCCCCCGCAAGCCGTATTAACGCGTTCCGTGTTGGCGCATAATCCGCCAGCAGCCCGTCTGCCACGGAGCGGACGTGAAAGGGGGGAAAACAGGCGTCCCGTTCCCAAAAAAAAAACACTACAAAAACAATATTATCATCCCTATCTGCAGTCTTTGCTGACCCATTTCTCTGAGATGCACAGAGAGAGAGAGAGAGAGAGAGAGGGAGAGCACGGGGCGGCGTGGCAGAAATGGGACTTTCCCCCCGCGTGGTTTTCTTTCCCTCAGCGACTTTAATTAACCTGAATGAAATAAAACATCACAGCAAATTACACCACTTGTCAGCTTTCAACACAAAAGCAGGGGAAGCAGGGTCCAACACACACACACACACACACACACACACACCGTCAAAGTCTGAATAATTCAAGGTGTTATTTCAAAGTTACACGAATAGACTAATAATAAGAGAGTACATATTTTTGTGTTGTTATTATCATTATCATCAATATTATTATTATTAATAATAATAATCATATTATTAACATAGGGATCATGGGCTTTTGCATGACAGAGCATTTTAGAGGATCTAAATTTTGCTGATGATTTGTCACTATAAGCACACGCACCCTAACAGATGCAGGACAAAAAAACTAGTAATAGCAGCTGTTTGACAGAGAAACTTGATCTGAACAATATCACGAATGAATTCAAAATTGCAATACCTGCCAGTAATATCTGCAAAAAAATCCTTCTTTTTTTACGCTATGATACAGCATACAATAACAATATATAGCATAACTCTAAAGCAAGAATGAACTAACGTCAAGATGTGACTTCTAACAAAACCTGGATTAGGAAAATTGCAAAGAAATCGCAGTTTTAATGAGCTCAAGTTCACATTGCCTGAAATTACGATTTTCCATGTAAAACAGTAGGTTTTTCAGGCCTACTAAAAACCAACTCATCAAAAAACAAAGTAACGTGAATCAACAGCAAGAAGAAGTCATCAGGAAGTTTTACATAATCTGAAGAGAGAAATACAGAGGAGAGGAATAGACAAGGATCTCAAAGCCAGATTTGGGAAAGCAAGGACAGCACTTAAAGTCTTAAATAAACTCACTCAAAACTAAACTACAAGTCTTCAGCTCCAATGTTGAATCTGCTCTGCTTTACACATCCACACCCTGGAAGATAACCACAAACATACTCAACAAACCACAGACATTCCTTCACTGTTGCCTCCACCACATCCAAGCAATCTACTGGGTCAACATCACCTACAAGGCAGGAGGAAGTGAGGAAGACCAAGAACCACCTGGACACGAGATATAGGAAAAAGTGTTGTCATAGCAACAAATGGATCGGAATGGCGGATGAGGGAAGAGGATGGAGCAGTTTCACATATGGCCAGTGTTCCTTGGGAAATTTAAAGGTGAATAAGTATACCCATGTATGCCCCATGTGGGCTGAGAGGACACCATAAAGTCATGCAAGCCATGTGAAAAATGATGCAACAGTCTACTGAATCGCCAAAAAATGTCAGATGATCTATGATCATAGAAAGCTCGCTCCTTTCCTAAGAACACCCAGTGCACACATTCAAGTCAGCAGGCTTCTGCATGAAGAAAGCTAGTGAGGCCAAATGGGAGATTATGAAATGACTGTATACAGCTGTGAATCTTCCAGGTGTCAGACTGACACGGAGGAAGACGTGTTTGTGGAACCGGGGAATCCCAATGTCTAAGCTGTGGCATTTACTCGGATCCTTAACGGTTGTAGCTACGTGACCTCTTTTGAGCGCTAAATCCAAATCCAGCCCTCATCCCCCAGATTAACGCCGTGTTGGGTTTAAACCCTGTAACGATGACCTCATCTTGCTGCTCCTGCTGTAGACGGTGGGGGAAACCCAACTTTGCCGACCATGTGAGACTGAGAAACCTGCACATACACACGCACTCAAAGCCCTTCCTCCCCCTCCTCCCCCTCCTCTATTCCCTGTGTTTTGTTAATTTGTGATGAAAAAGATCACAAGATGCATTGGTTTAGAGTCATTCATTAATTTATTCTATTTTTTATTGATCTTCTGTTTTGTTATGCGGTGATACAAAAGTTTGATTACATTATTTCGTATTACTTTCAATCTTACCTTCAAGTCCCCGAATAAATATTAAGGGAACCTTCGCTCCAAAATGTGCTTTATTAATGTTTCATGTTGAAAATCTTGGGAAGAATCGGGAACTTTAATCATCCAGATCTGCGATTCCTCTCTCTTCTGTCTTTAGGCAGTCTGAATAAAGAAGCATATCCTCTGTTCTATTTCGAGCTTTTTTTTTCTTCTTAAAACGTGATAAGATGATTTATTTATCAGCACTCGTGGTTGCAGGATGGCTCGTTGTCAGGCATCTTCATGCCTCTGAGGACCGGTGCTGCTGCCTCTGATGTCCACCAACATGGCCTTGGCCTCTTTTTGTGTTTACCCCACCAAAACAAGCCGGGACTGAACGCTGCAGGGTATCAGTCGGTATCAGATCAAAACCTCTAATCTACAAAGTGACAGCTTTTCAAAACTACATACAGAGGGACTGGCGCTGAATTTGTTGCGATGTGAGCGCTAGCGTCTCATGACGCATCCCTGCATAATAATCCTTTAATTTACGGGGAGCACACATCAGAATGTGCTAAATTAGAAGAGCACGGCTTCAAACTGACTGAAGGAAAGACTGTGTGGTATGCATCCTAATGGCTGATGTAAAATGCTGCATTGTTTGGCAACATGCCTCATGATCTGTAGGAGTGAATTACCAGAGGCCTGCAGTGAAGGATGCTGTGAGGACTGCCAAACCGTGTGAATGTCTGTGCATGTGCATATACATGCCTTTAACTAAGAGCATACAGCATGTCGTGTCCAGCCTGGTGCCAAGTGGACACAGATTGTCCCAGTCCGGTTTAAAGAGGGGAAGGGGCAGAGGTGTGTTTGGATGGGGGGAGGGGGGAGGCAGCTTCTGCCTCACACGGGAGCCTATTTATGGATCCTTATCTTCCCCTTGTGTTGCTCATTGTCACTTTCTCCCACACGCCAAGTGAATTGTCGGCCGGTCTTCAAATCCACTCAACTGGGTTTACTAAAGGGAAGCGTGGACAAAAGAAGCAGAGGTAATTGCCACTCTGCTTCAATGTCATATTGACTGAGACATTCTGAGCGTGCATGTATGTTGGGTGTGTGTGTGCGTCACTGTCGGCATGTGTGTTCCGGTGGTTGCTCTGACATCGCGCAGTGAAGTCATCAATCAGGCCGCCGCCGTTTGTGTTTCGCCCATTTCACCCACTGATGGGATTCATTAAAGATTGGCGCCAACCAGTATTGGTTGGCGTGTAGGGGGTTTGTGTGTGTGTGTGTGTGTGTGTGTGTGTGTGTGTGTATGTGTGTGGAGATGGGGGGGGGGGTTCTCCATTTCAACAGGATGATCTCACCTCCTGTCTGCAGCTCAGGATGCAGACTTTTCATTCATAAAATACGCCATTCACACATGAACGGGTCTGTTGCGCGTGTAGGCGGCGTGCACGACCAGCGTATCCCCCCACAGGATGCAGGAGGAGACGGTTGAGGCGGGAGAGCCGATATTCAGGTGAGATCACTGCCGGGCTCTAAAGTTCCTCTTTCCGCTTCAGAACACTATAAAGAATTAGTATATAGCGCCTTGACCTTGGGTTCGTTATAGCCCTGAATACTCAGCAGCGGAAGAACATGCCATGATGGATAACTCATATATATATAACATCCTCAAAAGTATCTGTGGGTTTATCCTTCTACTTCATTTAAAAAATGTTATTAAATATTTTTACTTTCAAAAGATGAAGAAGTCTCCTACGTAACTGTAAAGTCCCTTCTCACTGTATGTATACAGTAGGCTTCAAGATTCTGGATCCCACTTTCATAAAGTGAATATTGGGATCCAGTATTGGCTTCTTCTCTTAATTGTCACATATCATGCTTGTAGACCACACACAGTGAAGGCTGCACTTTCAGCTGTAGCAAAACCTATTTTTGAGTGGAGGGAGGTTTTCTAAACTCACAGTTACAAGAACTATGCCAGACAAGTGAAGGGCCATAATGTCTCATTCCGGCATGTTCTAAAATATGCTAATCCGACATTTAGATCAAGCGGTGCTTTGATCTTCCAGGGAGATTAGAGATGCGTCTGATTTCCCCTTTGAAAGCTGTGAGAGGCGAGCAGGCAGCCAGGCGGCCTGCTGCGGAGCCGCTGGCAGCGGCCAGTCAGGACAGGGTTAATAACAATAAAGGGGAGGTTGGACAAGCCTTCCTGAAAGTCACGTGGCTCTGTGCCGGGAAGGGGGTAGGGGGGTGGGTAGGCGAGTGGCGAAGAGGAGGGGGGGCAAGGAGAGGGAGGTGGAGTCTGGAGCGTGTTGCCGTAGAAACAGAATCCTCAGTTGGCCAGTGTGAAGTCAGAGGCGTAATATTAGGTGGTGACTGCAGTTAGATGCTGCTGGTGGTGTGAGGTGGGTGGGAGGAGGGGAGGGGAGGGGGGTGACTCACACTAGAGGATGCACTTTGCATTCTAATGGATGGACGCACACGTGTATACACACACACACACATACACACACGCACACACACACATGCACACACACACACAAATCCTTGGCTACATCACCTATACCTGAAATCCTCTGTGCCTTATCTGTGTTAGCATCTCTTCCCTTTACTGTATTTCCACTAGCATTTAGCAGGGCTCAGAATTATACCACGCTACTGTACTTTAGAGGATATAATTAATTCATTATGTCAATGCAAAATCCATTAGCCTCTATTACAGCTTGGTGGCTTCACATGCCTGCATAGGGCATCTCTTAGTGGGAACGAAATGCTCAGACAGACTAGTAAACTATAGCCAAGCAAGTGATGACGGTCTCATAATTGCATAGCACACACAGCTATAAAGCGATAATATGTGTAAACCATGTTTAAGATTATCATTGGATTAACTACACTTCCCAAATGCCCTTGAGTGTAGCAGCTCACCAGCTGTTACAGGGGAAGTGTTAATAATTACGATTTTTCGACTGTTGTTTTGAGGGTGTTTATCTTTTGGCTGCAGGGGAGTCAGTTTGTATCTCATTAGATCAGTTACGGGTACCAAGTTCTCGTTGATGATTTTTGTTTTTTTCCCGTCAGGGTAGAGGACATGAAAGCATTTCAGCAGCAACAATTAACAGAGCTTTTCTCAAATGCACAATTCGGAATCCTACCAATTAAAAATATATGAGATGTGTGATGCCTCGGGCTTGAAAAAGGCAATTTACTCTCACAGCCACCAAATGTTTAAATAAATAACTATAAAATAACATGATGTCATAATTTCTTATGTTTCTTCAATATTTATGATTATATATTCTCTTAATTCATGCAATGAGTGCAACTAATATTGTGATATTATATTAAGATCCTATCGGAGTGAATTTTGACAGAGATTTTGACAATTTTTCTACAGTAAAGACTACATTTTATAGTCATGATTCTATATTATATTATTTTATTATAAAAAATATTTTTTACATTATGGGATAATTACTTATCTCTGCAAATACAGATAAGTTTTTTTTATTTATTCTAAACACTTGAGAAGCTGCTGCATGTGGCCACCACACCATTGGTGGGTATGCTTGTGGGTAAATAACAGACTTTTTCGAACGCTGCTTTCGCTTTTCCTTTTAAGGCAAGCTGGGGGCAGAGTCATTTCCCATCACTGCAGTGTGTAAAACTGGAAGCGGCAGGGAAAAAATCACAGGCACCGTGACGTTTTCACGGTCTCCACCCACAGCCGCATCTCATGGTGTACGGACGGGCCAATGGGGAGCGGGCTGACTGATGCTGGCCGGTTAGTGCTGTAGGAAGCTGGCTGATGAACATCAGCTTCAGGCTTGTTTATTTCAGTATGCCTGTGTCCAATGAGTCATTCCAGTTTTGGGGAATACAAAAAAAATGATTTTTTTGGATCTCTTGACCCTTTTTGTTTGTGTTCATCTCCATTTATGCCAGTGGTTCCCATCCATGTCTCTGCTCTGTTAGGCAGCTGTGTCCTGTCAACACACATCACTTGGTAAAGATGAGATAATCCTCACCTAATTTGCCTAATATATTCAGCATAATAAGAAGTAGTGGCATTGTTTCCAAAATTTCTATTCTGGAGGGATAGCCACCAATTAGACAGGGTTATGCTAATTACCCACTTGACTGGATCACATATTAACTGCATTAGGAGTAAAGTGGCCAATTATTATTGGTGACCAAAGTGGTGGCAATTTTAGAATGTGGGGATATATATGACATTTCTTATTTTGTTGTCTCAAAAACAAGTTGCTAACATAGATGAATCATTAAATAATACAGCATCAGGAGGCTGGTTTTGCTTAGTGTGCTTGGAGTGCAGTGAGCTGTCCATGGTGCTGATTATGGGCTGTAAGATTGAGTGGGAAGTACAAACGCTATTAGTTTACTTGTTTAACCTGTAAGCTTGAAGTTTTGAATTTTAAATCAAATTTTCTTGAGATTTTAAAAACAAAATAATGTTTGATTGTTTTGTTTACCATATACAACATATTAAGATAGAATCTGTATTTAAGTTTCAAAAGAGCGATTAGATCCCACAATGTTTCTTGCTTTTTTTAGCAGCTGAGACTAACTAAATCAAACCATTTCTCCATATTTTCAAGATTCCAGTTTTAAGTTGTCTTCTAGTTTATCTGACCTTAATACAAGACTAATGAATTCAACAAAATTTGCAGACCACTCTTCTTACACACATTTTTACAACTCCAGCAATTCTAAAACTATATATACATGCATACACACACACGCACATATATATTTGACATGAGATAATATAATTAAATTATTATTTAATTAAATTATATTATAGTAGTAGCCCTTTCTGTAAACAACTACACTACTATTACAACTAAATAAATAAAATGTACTCTTCTTCTTCTTCTTTTTTATTATTACTATTTATAGTACTAGTAGCATGGTATTAGTAGTGGTATGGTAGTACAGTAGTAGTAGTAGTAGTCAGGACAATGCCATGTTGTGTAACCCTAAAATCTTGTTACTAGATAGTTTTACTCTTTAAAAATGGTTTTAAAAACAAATGCTATCAACTAGTTATATTATAGGTGCCTTAAATATATACAATTCATCATTCTTTTTCATTTACACTATTTAACATTTTGTGTCAAAAATAGCACAAAATTGTGACTTTTGTAAAAATAAGTGGTACAAATGGACTTTTCAATGCCAAGAAACCAACATGAACACAAAATGTACATTTTGAGAGACCTGATGGATGCTTCCTAAAACTGTATTTCAAGTTTTTGACTTTCGCATCTTGCCAACTGCGATTTGTCACTGTAGTAGTAGTAGTAGTAGTAGTAGTAGTAGTAGTAGTAGTAGTATTACTAGTATGAAACAAAAGTGACACATCATGATGCAGTACTACAGAAGTACCATCAATCCAACTCAGTGTCTAATTACTTCTATACATTACATTACTTGTAAAGAGACAGCAGTATTGCTAATTTTGTAAAGGATGTGAACTCTATAATGTCTATACGTGATGTTCTGATCTATCTACAGCATTAGTTTTCCTACACAAACCCTGGACCCCCACAACCGCCCTCAGGAAATTGGAACTCTCCACTGAAATCGACGTGTATGGATTTCACTAAGCTGAAATAAAGAGGCGACGATCAGACAAACAGCGACACATCATGGCAGATGTGGACGGAACCCGCATCGCAGCGAACTCTCCCGGACCAGACTGACTCATAAACGACCCTTTGTCCATCAGGACCAATGTCACCTCCGGATCCTTCACAGCAGCAGCAGCAGCAGACCGTCCGGTCTCATCAAATATTTGAAATATTTGACAAATTGCTAGATGCTTCCTTGTAACTTTTAACATCAATCAAAACAGAAAACAATGGGTATATGAAGAAATATGTAGTGAGTATTCTACAGTATTTTAACTAAATATGTGTGAAAAGTAATATAGATTCATAGTGATACAATACATACCTCCAATGGTAAAATAAAACAAACAAAAAACTAACATACCCCTAAAAATAAGAACAGCACAGACCCAGAATTTAAGTTTGCTTAAACCAATTACTTATGTAATGTTACTACTAAATAATACAGCTTTTAAAAGTAGAAAATATGGGACCAAATTGATCCTAAAAAAGAGCGAAAAAGAGGGACCAAAGACCACATACCCCACTCGTGGTCTGTCATCTGATGTGAGTTCTGCTTTTAGATGTTTTAAAATAGATAGTATATAAAGCCCATGAATAAAATAACCATATATTCTATTATTCTATTACGGATGGAATTATAGTTAAAATAATGGTTCTCCCTTTGCATGGGACCCCTTAGATCCCCTGGGCTTCCCCATACCCCACCTTGATAACCATTGGCCTAAAGCACGTTCTCATCAAATTTCAATAAATTAGTTTATATATTATTTAAAATATAGTCCGTGTTACTGGATTGGATTTCTTGTTTGTTCATTTTTTCATGATTATTTTCAATTTGTTACCTGCATCTCTACGTGTGTGTTTGTTTCACTGTCTGCAGCGGCCTCTGGCGGTCTGATAAACTCCAGGTTTATTAGAATTTGTCGAACGTTTAGTGAAATATCTTTCATATATTGCTTTAAATGCTTCAATCATTCAACGATTATTCACAACATTTTTTTTAACACAGACACTTATTTATCATTTTTTTTTATTAAAAAAAAACAGTATCCTGGTTTCTCCTCGGTTCGCAAAACAGCTGCACCGCATCCGGCGGGTGCCGCTGTCAATTCCTTCCGCCACCGGTGTTTCCCTCGTGAAGTACTTTTAATGCGGCGTCTGTGTTTGGTAGCGCTTAACGTTACCAAACACACAACTTTTGTCAACTATAGCAGTCCAGTGCGTGTATTACGTCTGTTAAAGACACGGGCGAACTGCGGCTTGCCCTTGGTCGACGTTACTCGCTTTGCACCACGATACATGTCAAGTCAACCGAAGAGGGTCCGCACCGACAACATGAGCGTCAAGATCGGGACTCATAACGGCACCTTCCACTGTGACGAGGTCCTGGCCTGCTTCCTCCTCCGCCAGCTACCTGAGTACAAGGTGGGTCCAGTGTGGGGGATGACACGGGGTCTATTTTGTTTCCCGCTCTGCTGCTAAAAAATGGATGTTGGCTCCATACATTTTAACCCTCCTTTTCCCTCCATGAGCCAACGTGTGAAGAGCTTATACAATGCACGGTTGTTATTTGTTATGTCTATAGTGTATTCGTTTTGTTTAATAATGCGTATTTTTTTAATATAAAAAGGTGTTCGTTTCCTCGTATTTATCTAAAAATCCTCCTTCGCCTGTCGGAATGTGTAGTTTTACCTGCTCCACAGCGCCCCCGTCCCTGGTTCACTGTAGCGCAGGAGAAAGACGGAATTACACCTCCTAAGCAGAATGTTAGAGGAGACACGCGTTTTACTGAAAAAGATACAATATTAAGGAACACTAATACACCATAGACTCGGATAGCAATCGATCCTTTGATGTAGGCACTGTTTTTAATGATTGGTTTATATAGGAAAAAACAGGCGCGAAATGTAAGGAGCCCCTATGTAATTTTTGTTAGTATCTATGAGACTTTCCAGAATGTGTATCCAGGATAAACTACAGCTACTGAAACGTACAGTAATTTGTTCAGTTTCTAGCACTTGAATTGAAAAAATGTTATTAAAATCGTACAGATACGATGATTCTTCAGTCTGCATTGGCTGTTTTTGTGGAGGATTATTCATTCTGTTCTTCTATCTCAGGTTCCATGTCATAATGTAACACACCAAATGGGGGTGCTGCTGTATCGATAGATGGAACGTCCAGAACCATCTAATATAGTTCAATTATTTCTCTATAATTTTTTTATGAAAAAAATGCCACAGCAACAGGTTCCAAATCTACATCACAACATAACCACTATAAACCACATCGTACTGTACAGATCATTGAGATGTGTTTTTAAAAGAGTTTGCAGTTAAAGGAAAACTTGTTTTATTGTGATGGATTAAAAAAAAAGTGCCTTTTAACTGATGATTATCAAAAAAGGCAGTCAATTATCGGATCAATCAAATAGATTTGCTCAATTTTAATTGATTGTAAGGCTGAAATTACATAGTTGATTATTTTATCAATTATGGAAACAATTTATTGATTAGATGTTGTGGTTATAAAGACATTGTATGGTTGTACAATGTCTTTTCCCCCAGACCAACAGTCCACAACCCAAAAATCACCAGAATTAGATTTGAGAAGCTTGATCAAAAGAATTTCAACATTTTCTTCTTAAAAATGACATATTAATTGATTACAAAAATAGCTGGTGAATAGTGTAATGGTTGGCAACTCATTGACTAATCCATTTATCATTGGAGCTCTACTTAAGTGTAATTAAAATGTCCAATATTGCATGGATTTGTGGAAAACTGTAGAAGACATTGAGGATGGCAAACTGGGAAACAACGTTTGACATTTGGATGAAATCCTCTTCTGTTTTTCCTTCCTTTTTTAAACTAATCCAGCAAGGTTAAGTAAAATGACAGATTTGACTTTTAACTGAAGGTCAGAGTCCATAGCGGGCTACAAACCTGCCTCTAGTGGATGGAGTTAAGGACACTCTCTCTCCTCAATTTTGGTCTTGGACTGAGAAGGGTTAGAAAAACTAAATGAAACCTATCGGCAAAATCCATATGTCATTCCTTCCCTGGAAATGTTCTCTACCACGCGCTTGATGATAAATGAGAGCATCTCTCAGAACCTTTCCTCTCGCTGCACAGGATGCGGAGATCGTTCGGACCAGGGATCCGGCCCAGCTGGCAGAGTGTGACATCGTTGTAGATGTGGGAGGGGAGTTTGACCCGAAGAGGCATCGCTACGACCACCATCAGAGGTACAGCGCTGGCAGGAAGATGCTGCACAACACCTCACAAAGAGCCGCAATTGATTCATGGATGGCAGATGGCAGCCGCAAGCAGGGATGATGACCTGCATGTTGCTAAAGATAATAATGTCTATAGAAAGCACAGGTCCCTCCCCTTTTGTTGTCCCCCCTGGGACATTATTTCTAGAAAAAAAAATGTTTGGTAGTAAGTGGTGAGAGAGGAGCCTTTTTTTATCTTGATCAACTGGATTACAATTTCAATGTTTGGGATAATGACAAAACTGTCATGTCGTGTAACCCCAAAAACATGGTACCAGAGAGTTTAACTCGCTTAAAAAGGTTTTTAAAATCAATTATGTTGTTAACTAGTTTTATATTCTAGGTGGATTAAACATTTAAAATATATCATTCTTTTTGTTACACCATTTAACCTTTTTTTAAAAAAAAATCACACAAAATCCTGTATAATAATAAAAAAAAAAGATATAAACAGACTTTTAAATGACAAAAAACCAACATGAACACAAAATGTACATTTTGAGAGAATGCTTCTTTAAACTGCATCTTAAAAAAAAAACACTTGCTCATCTTGCCAACCATGATTGCCATTATTTGTCACTGGCCTGTTTGCCAAAAATTTCACCGGTTTAAAAAGAATTAAAGGGAAAAAACGATTACAAGGTAAATAATCACATTTTCATCAGCATTTCATATTCATGTGAATTGTGAAGGAACAGGCTCCGTGTTTCCTGCTAAATTTCCTGTGAAACTTACTTCCGAGTGATTGCGTTTCACTACTCAAGGACTGGTGTTGTGTAATCAGCCCCATCCAGGTGTCTTGTCAGCTTAATGTCCTGATGCTAATCAGAGAGAGCTTTTTTTTTTTTTTTTTTTTTTTGACTACGGTAATAAAGATACACCAGGGCACTTTTCCTGGCAGGCGGTTAGTGATAATTAGTGCTACTTTAATCGAGCGCTCCCCTACCATTAGTTCACGAGGCACAGAGGCTGCTGGCACGCTGTCAGGGGCCACAGGATGATGTACTGTAGCTGTCACTCACCTGCACCGATGGGGGCACGGTGGCTGTGAGGGCAAGGATGGATTTACAGGACGTGGGCTGCTGTAAGACGTCATGGAAGGAAGTGAAAAGGATGACTGTTTGAGAGGTCACATTTGTGTTATTGACATTTTACTTACAACCATTAACGTTAACCTAATAGTGGCGCCGGAGAAAAAGGCAGGAATCATCAGTCATTGAGATGCATCCCCTTGGGACCATCAGTATCTCTATCATATGACTTTCTAAATACAGCTGTGTGCATTTCTTTTTGGATTAAGCTTTTTGAGAATTTTTTAGAGCACCCACACCTTCTTTTATTCAAAATCCAATTAAAAACTCACTTGATGAGCCCTTTAAAGTATCCTTACTGATATCATTATCCTGGAAAGATAGGAGTTAAACCAGCAAAGACCCAAAGACAATCACTCTTATAAACCAATTTACTTTACTGTACTGAAGGTCACAGACAGTGATATCTAAATGGATTAAAATGGAACATTCCCCGCCATCAGCCTCTCAAAGGACAACATGAGTAACCAGACATGAATTTCACAATCCTGTTTGGAATTTTCAATTATGGATTGTATTTTTTGGACCGAACCGCTTCGTTCTAAACCTCAGACTTAAACACAGTGGACTCAGGCCTGTAATAAATTATCAGGATACAATGGTCAGGAATTGTGGAGCGTTTGAACCATTGGTCATGACGCATAAGAAATCCCTAGTCAGAGAAGCATTGATGATCACTCAAGCATTTAGACTGTATCAAGGTCACGTGATAGTCCTGAGTAATAGGATAAACATAGTGTGGAGCTTATAAAAGCCCAGAATGTGCTGTGATACGGTCTCTTCCATCATTCTGAGAAACTACTGGACTCTATAGAGCCATTAATCTTCTTTTCAAAAGGAGCTCAAAAAGCTATTAAGTTTCCCGCCATGCTTCAAGAAGGGGCTGGATTCCTGAAGCGTTCTTTTCCACACTGCGCATTATTATAATCAAATTCTTTCCAAAATATTTTCTCTTGGATTTTATTTTACTTCACTGAGTGACCTTGATTCAGTGTGGCAGGACATAGTTCTGCTACAAGACGCAACCAACCTTTTGATTTCACACAAACGGTTTGACAACTTCTTTCGGTCTATGTCCCTCCCATCACCTGATAATCGCCATAGCAATGCCTCAGCCTGACCAATTAGCTTGTTAATGGCTGTGATTACCCCCTGCTTCCCTTGCATGTCCCTCATTCATCTGACTGCCTGTTATCCGCTGTGTCGCAGCCCCAGCATTCTAATTAAGCCTGAATTTAATGACCAGCAGTGGCTCGGCCCATCTGAGCACGTGGCGAGGAGGAGACCTCCGCCGGCTTTTATTAATGTGCGCTCACGTTTACGAACACACCGGAGTGTGCTTTCTCCCTCCAGTCAATGCTACCTTGCTCTGTGAAGCGGAATAGAACAGAAATGGATTATTAAGCCTGTTATTGATTCCCATCAAGTAATCAGCAGAATGGTTTATTGTAGGGGTCAGTTTTGAGAAAAAAATGTGAGTTGCCCGTTCATGAGCGAAACATAAGATTTAATCACCCAAATAAACCAAATAAAGGCTTTATTGTAGAGTATTGCATATCATTAGCCTAAAGAGCATCACAATTGGGCCATTATTTTAACTTTTATTTTTTATTTAGCATTTATCAGTTAATCAGCAAATACTGCCAGTGCTAATACATAATGGTTATGGAAATAAATATGTTAGCCAGTAGATGATTTAGTTTTTTTTAACCAAATGATAATGATAACCAATTGTTTATTGATACTGATCAGTTACAAATAGACTGATTTCTTGAGCCAAATGCAGGGTCTGTAGCAGCTGATAAAGTTATAATAAAAGTTCTGAACTGATGAGATAACTGCTAAAAAACATATGTTATGGGCTTAGTTATTCTATTTTTTAAAAACAATTTTTTCTTTTGTTATATAACGTAATTGGCAAAAGGTTTTTACATTATTGTTGCACTATCAGCAGATATATTTTTTTTCAACAACTTCAATCATTGTATAAAATTGAGTATATTTTTGTCTGTAAACTAAACTAAGATTCTCCTCTAGGACTTTTGTGGAGACCTACAACAGCCTGTGTCCTGAAAAGCCGTGGGTGACCAAGCTCAGCTCAGCGGGCCTGGTCTACCTGCACTTTGGCCGCCGGGTGCTGGCCGAGCTGATGCAGCTGAAGGAGGATGACAGGCAGCTGGAGGTGCTCTACGACAAGGTGAGAAGAGAAACATGAAAGGTTTATAGCTGGAAGCAGATTAGCACTATTTATTGTGTTCTGTCCATGGCGAAACACATTTTCCACTGCTCACTGAAAGCTGCAAGTTTCCACATGGTGTTGGGAAACAAAGAGCAGAAAAGAATTGCAACAAATGCACTACAGCGGCTGGACATATCTCTACAAATGTCACATCAAGTGAGGAAACGACACATAATAAAATGTAATTAATGCTACTTATTAGAGTAGGTCGTTTAAACAACGGAAACCATGCAGTCACTTTATGCAGGAAATGCAGAATGGTAATTTAAGTTCAGTTGATGGCATTTTGTCTTCGTCAGACGATTTGCCGTGAACGGCCAAAAGAAAAGAGGACAGACAGGGATGTTACAAAGGTCCTCTGCCAGATTCAGACCGAGGACGGCACAGGTCTAGTTGATGCATTCAGACAGCCTGGCCAGCAGGAGGCCTGGCACATGGAGCACTTTGATGGCTGGGCAGGCGCATTAAGCCAGCCAAATCTGAGGTCATTATTAACTCATATTATCATCGACCTTTTGATTTGTCAGTGTGTTTGAAGCCCCAAGAAATCCTTTTGCTCACAGCTTTATTTCAGGACGCTGCATGTGTAGGCCTCAGCCAGTTTAGAAAAACGTCTCAGTGTTTTTACCCCAAAGCATTGATCCACTTTTAAACCACTTGTGAAATGTCAACAGTTTAGTGATTGACCTTCTGATGACTTTACTAAATACATCTACTTCTGAGCTCTTCTTCTGGTCATTCTTTTGGAATTTTGCCATTTACTGTAAAACAGCTGCAATTTGGAGAGTCCTTTTGGTTTAATGACTGTGTTGTGCACTTTACCCTCCAGTAGTTGCCCACACAGTACGACCAAATGCATTTCAATCAGGATAATGTAATCCCAGTACATTTCTGTGCTGAAAAAGGGAGGATTTAAGGCAGTGCTTCTTTATAAAGCAAAAAAAAAAAAACATGAACGTGTTATGGCTGATTGCTCTGTTATTACATGTCCCTAACCTCTCTCATCACATCCCTCTTTCGATTTCCTGCAGATGTACGAGAAGTTTGTGGAGGAAGTGGATGCTGTGGACAACGGCATTTCACAGTGTGATGGGGAGGCTCGCTACAGCGTCTCCACCACGCTGAGCGCACGTGTCGGCCACCTGAACCCACGCTGGAACAGCAAGAGTCAGGACACTGAGGTGTGTGCGTGTGCGTGTGTGTGAGCACCCACCTGGCCTCTCTCGTGTAGCACAATTGTAATCCTGATGTAGCATGTACTCATGTCAGGTTTACATTTCCAGTGACTCACTGTTAGGGAGCATGACCTTTCTAAAGAGGCCAGAACCTTGTTAAGAAGGAGACCATTTGGCCATTGGAACTGTTTAGTTCAACTGTCTTGGTTCAGTTCAACTGTCTCAGTTCGTCACATAATCATCAGCTGCTCCTTCTTCTTATTCAGCTTATTCTCCTAGGAAAAAGCATTTCCCCTCCAGAGCAGCAGGTGGTGCTGCTGCAGCTAAAGCTAAAGAACATGAAGGGAAGCCAGGTAGCTGGTGTAGCAGACAGTAGATGGACAGATAGCAGATAGTCAGCTGTAGCGGAGACTTGTGTTGGTATGGAGAGTGGAAAAGAGCCAGAGTTAGAGCACTTTATAAGTCTGCAAGTGTGGCCTACGGTGACAGCGGTAAGTGTGACCCTCTAACAAATAAAGCACTGGAGCCATGATCTAAAATCCCCTAAGCAAACACTTCGGCAACATTAGAATTCCTGCACTCTATGAAAAAACATAATTTCAGACATAGGGATGTAAGTCTAGTGCTGATAGAGCCTATGCTGCTTTGCTTTAACTTTGTTTGCCAAATAAATGAAACATGCTGAGACTGTCAATGTCTCCTCTCTTTCAGCCAGAATCTCATCTACGTTTAACCTCAGACTGTAACAAAAAGTCAGTTTTGAAGCTGAAGACATGATAGATTGGCCCAACTGTCAATGTATACCGAACCCAAAACCGTAAATACTGAATCGTCTGACCCAAAGCTTTTAATTTCAAGTAATTTAAGAAGTATGCACTTATTTAAAAATGCAAATGTTCATAAAGTGTCTTTGTTATTATGACACTAGAAAAGTCTCAAACCTAAGATGAATAGACTATGTCGCACACATGGAATCTTAGTGTTATTGATGGTGAGGCTTTACAAACTGGCTAGTTCTATAGTTAAGGCAGCTTCTCTCAGATGCAGCTCTTAGCCAAAGTTGAACATCATCTTAGTCATAAAGACCTTGATAAAGTCATTCATGCTTTCATCACTTCTTGTTTACTTTATTGCCGTCTGCAGCTTGTCCAAAATGCTGTGGCTCCCTTTCTGACCAGTACTAAGAAACATGAAGACATCACCCCAGTCTTTTCTGCTCTTTACTGGCTTCGGGTTGGGTACAGGATTGATTTTAAGATTCTTTTATTTGTTTTTAAGTCTCCAAATAGGCTAGCCTGAGAGTACCTTTCTGACCTTGTTAAAGAGCTCTTACTGAATCCAGTGATTTCAGATGTGTGTTTATTCCTTTTTAAAATCAAGAGGAGATCATGCTTTCGCAGCTTCCACGTTGTGTAAACATTATGAATAACCTCTTCACTCTAAAAGCACAACTCCCCATTCATTTTAGCTTTTGGCACAGTATATTCACTTTTATTGGGGTTTTTATTTCTTTATTCTATTTGATATACTTTTTAAATTGTGTTTTTATACGTTTCACGCTTTTATTGTTTATGCTGTTTGGTGTTGCTTTATTATGCAAAGCACTTTGGTACGCCACCAGCTTTTTTTTAGTGTGCTGTATAAATAAACTTGACATTGACACATGATCATGAAAACTCAATATAATCTTTTAATAAAAACTGCAAAATCAAAATTCAGCCCTTGAGGTTGCACATATGTGTAGCCTACTTGAACAGGAGACCACTCCTGAAAGCAGCCTGGTTATTTTATAGTATAGAGGACTCAACCCACCACTCCGATTTACATTTTTATTATACCCATTGTTTTTTGACCTATTTTTCTCCCTAACTTACCATCCACCACCTCATCACTCTGCCACCCATGCTGTCTGACTGACTGACTGACAAGTGACTGAGGCCACCGATGATTCATTTTTTTACCTGTCACTTTCTAAACAAACACGTGATGTGCTCATCATGTCTCACAGTCACATCACTCGGCTATGAAAGCAATAGCATGTTCTCCATGTTGTAAAGAAGATGAATTTAAGCACAGTTTATTAAAAAAAAAAAAGAATATTGGGTGATGGAGGGAGGGTATAAAAATGTTAAAATGAAACATTTTCATAATTTTAATATAATACCAAGATGACTTCTACTGGACTGAAAGGAAAAAATGTTCATCACCTAAAATGAATATATGGAATATGTATCTGGTTGGATCGGCTAATGACAAAGTTAGTTGATAGTTAGTAGGGGGGATTAGCTTAAGTTTTAGTAGTTTTTTTAACCACATATTGTCGTCCACCAGTTAAAAGGAATCTCTTTCCACATACAAGTGTGATCAATAAATATGTATAGTCTACAGAGACCTCAACACAAACATGATCTAAAGTCCTGCGGTAAAATGCCAGGCCAACAGGGGCCAATATGCAAAATTTCAAATACCTGCAGGGAAGAACATTTTGTACATGCACAGTGCAGACTTTAAACAGTGGACCCTGAAGGCTAAATCCAGGACGCAGGCTACACTTTTGTCTGCCAGATGAGATCTTGGCTTGCACGTCATGCAGCAATCAGAAATTCAGCTGTGAAGCTGCAAATAATACCGGAACGTATCAAGAGCACAGACATTCCCTCAGACATGTCCGCCATCGCTGTCAAATTGTGCAACTGCGACCAACAGTTTGCCCGTGAAAATGTGCGAGCTGCAGTTTGACGTCATGAATCTGAAAATGATCTGGATTGGGGTCAGTACACTAATCTACTCCTACTGATATTTTCAATTCTCTCTACTTGTTTATCTGGTTTGACGAATCTCCTTATAAGTGGCGTGTTGGTGTGGTTCAGAGGCAGAATTGGATAGAAACGTGTGTGGATTAAAAAAAATCAAGATGTGTGTATTTGGGGCCTTAGTGTTAGATTCTATGTTATGGTATGTGTAGCAGAAAGGGTTAATGTTTGGGAAGGATCCCTGCAACAAAAAATAGATATGGTAATGACATATTTTCACAGCATTGGGAGGCTAACAACATGTTTCTAATGAAGGGTGTGTGCGCGTGTGTCTATGTGACAAAACAGACATATGAGAGGTTTGATCTGAACCCTTTAAACCCACCTCCAGTAGGTAATGCTGGCTTTCAATCTAATGACGCAGGCATTCTTCATGAGTAACCTGTCACCTTGCACCGTGACGCGAAACTCACAGAAGGCCCTTCTGTTTTTGACAAGTTGATAATTACTAAAAGGCCCCAGTATAAAGAGGAGCATCTGGCTTTAACGGTCCTGTGTTGCAGAAAATAATGTTTTTATTGCTTTTTGATAAGAAGAAGGTCTAGATGTTCTATGAATACTATACCACCTTTTAAAATGCTTAATCCACAGAGAAATGTACATAGCCTATACTCAGAAACTGTAAGTGGTAAATGGACTGCATTTGTGTAGCACTTTTCTAGTCATTTCGACCACTAAAAAAGCACTTTGAGTGGTCGAAATGACAAGTACAAGTGTCCATTCACCCTTTCACACACGTTCATACACTGATGGCGGTGGCCGACATACAAGCTGCTGCCTTCACAGCAGGAAGCTAACCATTCATACACATTTACACACCGACTGGCATAGCCGTCGGGGGCATTCTGTGCCTGACTTTACAGTCCCATGTAGGGCAATACTATTCTGTGAAATATGTTAGGAACACTGTAGTAGTTTTGTTTTGTTGTTCACTCTAATGTGATGAGCATCTCATAATAATTGACAAAAAGTCCATGCCACTTATAGTGTACACTCTGAAATTTAAATTTATGTTCACCTAAAGCCTTGGACAATGACTGCAATCTCTACGATGGGGTCGGCAATATTTATAATAGAAAAGCAAACCAAAAAATCAATAACGTGCAGTATTTAACATAAGATGGATAGCGAATTCATAGATTCTAATTCTGCATTTACCATGTATGTGTTCACAGCAAGTGTAACTAGGAGGAAGGTTTCATAAAAGTCAAAAACGTTGTATTGAGCATGACAGGAATGATGCGGTGCAATCAGCATTCACAATTGTTCTAGTGTGGCTTCCCTGTCTCTCATTAGTGCTGGAGGGGAACCTGCAGGGAAATGCCCCCCCTGCTGTTTTGCACATTCTCATGAGATACCTGCAGCCAGCCTATGCATACGTGTTGACTAACCTGACTTTTTTTTCCCCCTCTTCTCCATTGTTTGTGCCGTCTCAGTGGAGTAGCTGGCTCATTTGTTTTTTTCCACATTTTAATTCAGATGATTATAATTCTTGTCCCGGCACTTCCACTAACTCACACTTGCGATGCGAGACAGCTCCCCGAATTAGATGGACTGATCTGGCAAACTCTCAACAGTCACTGTTTGTCCTAATTGAAAAACCTAATGGATTTACATCTCCTCCATCCACAGTTGTTAAGACTCAGGCTCACTGCTCCCTCCTCCATCAGACGCATGCCAGTTACATTTCTGCATGACAAACCATGTTGGTGCCTGAGTCTGTGTCTCTTTTCTCATGTTCTCTTGGTGTTCTGTTCAAGAGAGCATGCACGAGTGAGGACTGGGTACATTGTATTTTGCTATTTGTAGTGGAATAATTCGGTATTTGACATGTATGCAATCTCTAGGAGGGTTTCAGGAAGGCTATGGCAATGGTTGGGGAGGAGTTCCTGGAGAATCTGGATTTCTACAAGTCTTCCTGGTTGCCAGCCCGCACAATCGTGGAGGAAGCTATTAAACAAAGGCATAAGGTACAATCTGTGTACATTTTGGAGGGTTTTCCTCTTTTTCAGTGCTGTACATCTTTTTTTTTTTTTTTTCTCTTTATGAAGATGAATTAAATGAACTTGTTTGTGCAAGAGGTCTCTAGGTGTCTGCTGATGATGGCTCATTTAATTACATACTGCAAGCTCTTGTTTATTATATTATTGTCCATCAGCCATGTTGGCTTTCTCTATACTTTGATGTCTTTACTAGTATGAGTGCTTGTTAAATGATAGTGATATACTATGTGAACATTTTTTACTTTGTATACTGTATGAGTTTGTTGCTCTTTATGAATTGAGAGAACAAATGGTAAAATATGCAGCTTAACCCCTGTAAACTCGTGATTAGTTAGGGTGACCAGATTTGGGTAGTTGAGACACCTTTTTGTACCATCGCTCTGTTAAAGACACACTGCAAAAGAAGGGAATCTTTTCCAAATGCATTGCATTTACTAAATGCAATGCAGCTTCATGTTAACAATCTGTGTTTTGCTAAGGCAGTCTGGTGCAGCTCGTTGTTTGATAACCAACTGGTAATATATTTTAGATGCAGCCCTAGTTAAATCATGTTATACTTTAATGCATGAAGCTGATTGACTCTCCCTTTTTGTGTCTGTCCTTTTATCTTATCAACACACGCTTTTTCTCCTCTTGTTTCCAGGTAGACCCCAGTGGGGAGGTGGTGGTGTTCTCCCAGGGCGGGTGTCCCTGGAAGGAGCATCTGTTTTCCTTGGAGAAGGAGCTCAACATAGAGACACCCATCAAGTTTGCCCTGTACGCTGACCAGAATGGACAGTGGAGGGTCCAGTGTGTCCCTGCCGGGCTCAACACCTTTCAGAACAGGTGACTTGTTTATTATTATTGTTATTATTAAAAGGTTATGTAAATTATATTTCTGCTTCATGAGAGTGCTCTTCTGTTTGAAGGGACCACCTTGCATCAATTACTTTGGCACAAATCAAGCATGCAGAAGTCACATTGACATTTTGACACAAGAAATTCTCAGGATGTTTAAAATGACGGCAGATAACACGCGAACAGTTGCAGCCCCACATCCTCCTGAATGTGCTGAAGTGAAAGCTCTAATGGCTGAAACGAGCCGTGGTGTATGATTTAACCTTTCCATGCTTATCAGACCATTTGACGAGTAGTGACAGAGGGTAGGCGTGTCATATGGTGAGAGATTTATCTCCTATTTAGATAGAAAATGCTTAAAAGCAAAAAAGGATGTAAACACACGCCGAACCTCAGCAGAGCTCTCACACAGGTATTTATTTTATGTTTTCAGTGGTAATTGCAGCCTCTGCTCCTAAAACAGCAAGCTGGCAGTACATGTTGATTAGACAATTTACAGCCAATTACCTAAACATACTCCAAGAATCTTTTTTTTTTTTTTTTTTTTTTTTTTTTTTTATGAAGGATACATTTTAAATGCATGTGATATTAGTAAGCATATTCTAGGCAGAACCATGCTCTGTTGAACAAGAGTCTCATTACATAATTACATACATGCCATAGCCTAGCCATGATGTAATCATAACATGAATTTGAAACAGGTCAGGAGCAACATGGTGACACATGGTGGCTAGAGCTGTTCCCTCACAAGCAAGTGTGAGTGTTTGGTGTGTGTGCTCCTTGATAGGCTGACCCCTGTCTGGGGTGTATCCCTGCCTCTCACCTGTAATGTGCTGGGATTGGCTGCAATGGCTCTAAAGAGGAATAAACAGGTATAGAAAATGACTGACTGACTGCCGACTAAAGAACATTAGGAGGTAATATTCACACAGTTCCCTAATACAAAGAGTAGCTCTTGGTGTCAACGTTTTGGGACAATTCTTAAAATCGCCCATAAGACATGGATTCTGGCAAAGATAGAAGTTATTCACAAAGCATCACGGCCCCTAAGAGATCTCCTCAGGTGACAATCTGTTAGCAGCAGAGAGGAGGACTTTTAAGAGGCTTAAGAGTTTCTTAATCAGAGGAGGAAATGACCGACAGAAATATTCTCCAAGCGCTGGGTGACGGTGAGTTAAAGAAACGCTACGGATCTGATCATGCAGGGATAATCTTTTCGGTCAATCTCATTAGAGATGTTCTCACATCTCCAGCCAAACATGTGAATGCACTGCTGTGCAAGTAGGCTTGTGTTTTTAAACATTCTGTAGGCTACTTAAAATACCTAAAAATATGGCTTACGGTTTATTCAACACAGAGGTTTGTTGCATAAAATAATATTCACAATTACACCATGTCCTATTAGAGAATAAATTATATGATTAGACTTGTCAGTCACACTGTCCTGTCTGTGCCCATTTTATTTTTTTTCTATTAGATTAACGAATTACTCTTTTTTTTTTTTTTTTTTAAGAGTGCTTCAAACAGTAGCTACAGGATAAAACACACCTCCTCACTAAGATAAAAGTTTGCCTTTTTCTTGCTCAGAAAAACTTCCTGAATCACTAGCTAGGACCACTTGCTAGAACATTTTAAGCTAAGAATGTTCATGAATGATATGAAGACTCCACTCTGACTATAAATCCTTCTTTGAAAGCTGGACAAAAAAACAAGTTGGGAACATCAGTCCAGTAATGGAAATCTAAATTTGAACATGCAAATCTAATTCCGTCATCATTCTATCCCTTACATAGAATATTGTTGTTTAAGGATTTATGTGTTAGGTAAAGGCTATGGTTTACTGTACTGTGATGGACAGCTGGAGCTTGTTCAAACAAGAGCAGCTGGTGGGAAAATGTGTTTGCCTTTGCTTCGCTTTAATAAAAATATGTGAAGTGTTTTTGAAGGTTTTTGGATGTTAAAACCTATTTTAAGTTCCTTCTCCAAAGGGCTAGAACAGCTCAGCCATCCGCCCACTGTTTATCAGCCTGAACTCTTCTCTGCAAATTCTTTTGCTCTGTTGACACATCTGACGCCAAACGCGTCACAAAGTGTGCACTGCTGCCTCCGCTCCGTTTGAAACATGACTGTAATTGCACAGTTTGTGTAGCCGTTACTAGAGCGATTTGAGAACTTCCCAACATTTCCTGAGGCACCATATTCTTTAAAGTGTAAGTGAAGGCAGGCCAACCAGATGTTGAGTACAAGCACATCATGTTGTGACATCACAACAGGAGCCAGTTCTGAATGGTTTGCTTTCAGCCAGGTGTCAGGGCAATAGAGGAGGCCAGACCAAATCAGAATGAGGATAAGTATAAGTAATTACACACAGGCTGTAAAAAAGTGACATCATAAAAGGCCCCTTTAAAACTCCACTAGTTTCTTTTGTCTATTTTAATTTTCCTCCACTTCATGCTGTTCTAATCCTTTTTATATTCTTTCTTATTGATTTTTAGGTTTTAATAAGTTATGCCTTACAAGTATAAATTGAGCATTTCTGCATCTGTTTTGTTCATCTTTTCATTACCTTGACCTGAGATTTGCCTCAGCCGTGCTCATTAAGTAATATTACCGTCTGGCTCGTTACTCTTTCCATAATAACAGCGATGACAACACAAAGACCTCCCCTGTGAAATTGTGTGATGATTTAACACCAATCAAGTGTGTGTTCGTTACCCCTGGAAGTGTTTACCTGACAAGCCTCTCGCACCCCAGCCCACAATGCAGCTCCAAGAACGTCATCAGCATCCCCGCTGGAGTTCTGGTGTTGGCGTGGTTTCTTTGACATACTGCACACACATCACAACATATGGCCGCCTTAATCTGCGTCATTGGGCGCTTTTTTTTTTTTTTTTTTTTTTTTTAAACCTGTGTAACATCACTTCAATCCACACTACACATTTTCTGCTTGATCTTTTATTGGATGTAACTGACAGAACATCTTTTGCTTTTGCTTAATATCTTATTTTACACTTGATACAGAAAATCCTTAGTAATTCGGTTGCTGTACTCCCCAAGTTTTGGCGACTTGTGCTGTTTCAGTCTGACCCCACTGAGTGGTCCCCATTCACAATGGTCACTCAGGGGTAGGGGAGTTGTGCTTTTTATGTAGGTAGGAACTGTATCGCTTACACCAGCGAGTGCATCTTTCAGCTCTGTGCAAATGAGTGCTGATATATTACTGCAGGGAATGAGAAAGGGAGCAAGTAATTAGTGTTGCCTGTGGATCGACTAATGCTGTCAGACTGACTCTAGTGTGTGTGTATAATCATTTGTGCTCATGTCCGAACTGTTTGAATCAAAGAGGATTGAAAGAGCATTAGTTTTCCTGTCAAACAATGTGCACTCTCACTCCACTTACTCATGTATATGATAATGAAAAGGTTTTTTTTTATTATAACGTAATATATTCAGCAGCTATTATTAAATGCCTAATTAAGTCAATAAATAAGGTAGCAAAAGATAAATTGGCTTTTCCATAAAGCTAAATTAAATCCTACCTCATTGTCTGACATATTCACCCTCAGTTCTTTTTACCCTGGAGCACAAATCATGCAGCTTTCAGGCACATATTTAGTGGGTTATCTGAAAGAGACAGCTTCTTTAGAGAGAAAACAATTTAGTTTACTCCTGGGATGAGCTGTGACATTTTCCATATAATCTCTGCTGCCTGCATTCAAGGCGTTTTTGCTTTTGTCGACTTCTTTTGAAACTTATTCTATAATCTATTATGAAATGTAAATTCATTCAGTGGTGACTCTTGTTTGACCGTTTAAAATACGCTCACTGTGTATTTAAAGGTACAGTGTGTAAAATTTAGTGTCAGAAAAGGCATTTCTATTTTCAGATGTTTTAATTAGTATATAATTTCATTCAAAATAAGAATTGTTTGGTTTGTATTAGTTTAGTTGTTAGCTATGAAAGTCTGATGGGTTGCACTGCAATGTTTTTACAGTAGCCCAGAAGGGACAAACCAAACTTGTCTTGAGATGACCTTTCAGGTCTTTCAACATTTTTTATTTTTGCTTATCTATACGTTTTATTTTAGTTCCACATGTGAAGCATTTTGATCATATGCAAGTTGTTTTATATGTGCTTTATAAATAAAATTGATTGAGGGAGGGCGGTAGGGAGAGTGGGAAGGAACCTCATCACTAGATGCTGCCAGAAACAGAACAAAATTGGATGAATTGCAATGAAGCACCAACATGGATGTTTAAAGAAATTGTGTCCTTAGCTTTTTTTTCATTTGATGCCATTGTTAGAAGAGAACTATCTGCCAACCAAATGACTTCAGTCGGCCTTGGCTGTGTTTGTGTTTTGCACCAAATAGGTAACGATAGCATGCTTAAATGTTAAATACACACCATAACGTGTGTCATTATGGATATCACATAGGCTGCTTGAGCACATCATGATCCTGACCCGACTAGCAGCTTCCCTATCACACGCTTTTTTATTTTCACCTCTTTCCAGGCGCTCCGCATGCTCCTGGCTCTCCCATTAGTGTTCCTCTCCTGCCTCTCTTATGCACAGAATTTCTGTCTCCGTCCTATAATCGCCCTTTACCATTTCTTCACCTTCCGTCCTATCTGTCTAGCCGTCTTCCCATTAATCCTATTGTTCCCCCCCCACCACCAGCCTCCCTCTACCCGTCTCTCCGTCTCACCTTTCACACTTACACCTCCCCCTCCCTCACCTCATCCCTCTCGCTTCCACTCCGCTGCATCTCATCAGGTGGCAGCGCTTTCGGAAAGGCAGGCACCTTCGGATCGCAAAGCACTTCGAAGATTTAATTTGATGCAAACATGGCAGCTGGTGTGGAGCTACATGGGAACAATGGCTTGTACGATGGATAAAGACACATAGCTCCAGATGGCTCTTTCTACAGGTGGCCTGCCTCCTTCCAGTAGACATGTGCCAGCTCTGCTAACAGGGTGTTGGTATCACCTGTGTCCCTGCTCCTGCACCTGGGGGGTGGGGAAATATCTATTTTTATCAGCATTGCTAAGGAAATGTGAGAAGGAAGCGGAGAGTGGATGCAGTCCTTCCACCCTGTGTAGAATATTAAGGCTGACATCAATACGAACCGGATAATATATCGCTCAAAAAGCACGCTGGAGGCTGTCCTGCTCCTGCATTATCTGCTACAACATTAAAGGAGGGTAACAAAAAATATTTAGAATGGTTGTTACAAAGTGTTGATACTGAAAAAATACCATCTAATTTCCTTAAAACAATCTATTTATAACAGTTGGCACGGTTATGGATGTGGCCCCATGCAAGGAGAAAATGTGTGAAATGTGTAAAAACTCTTGAGTTGCTGTGTGAATATTGTGTCAGCAAGCTGCACGAGGAGTCAACACGTCGGCAAACGCACACGTGTCTCTTGTTAGCGTCTTGGAAAGGACGAGTGAACAGACGGTCCAGGCTCTGTACATCGTCAATATACACGAGGCTGATGCTGTATTTTAGAATCACTCAGTAGTACATCTATACACGCGTGACATTTGTTTTTCGCTAATAGGCCGGTCAGATTATGTTCTAGTAAAGGTGTCTGGCGGGAGGAAAGGGAATCTACTTCTCCCTTGCTAATTAATTTGCTAATTGTGGGTTTATTTTTAGACCGGTCATCTTGAGAATTGGAGCTTCCGACCTGTCATAACAACAGCAGCCTTCCCCCTCCTACTCCTTCCCTCATTACCAGCCCTGTTGACCTTTCCTCGGAGCTTGTTTTCCAGCCGTACTGTGGCGCGATCGATTGGTTGATTCATTTACCAGGGATTAGGGGTTTGCCATGCGTTCCTCCCCAGGTTGCCTTAATAGGCACAAGGGTGTATAGACAGGGTGATTGCATGGAGAAAGGGGGGGGCACATGTTTGCACATGGCTGATGCTGATATGTCATTTTTAATTGTCTTTTTGTTTAATATATGCACCCAAGACATATTGGAAAACAGTGCAGTGCAAAAACTGAAAACATAAGTGAAAATATATTGTCTTTGGTTTTGCTTATAGGAGGTATGTATTCCTATAGAAAAATTGAAACTTAAGTACGGTGTGTTGGACTGCTACATAGTCTTAATAGACACATTGAACATTGAGTAAAACATGGATATACATTGAGAAAAGTAGATACATGCAAATATAGGTATTGCAAGAAAAAGGTTTAGGATAATTCTTAAATAGTAATAAATTCAGAGTTGTGAATTGTAACTAAAGTGCTGGGAAAGGAGGAGCCGTAATACTGTAAGAAAGCGCTGCAGGATAATGTTGTCATATGCAAGTCTAGCCTTTTTTTAAGATTTAAGAGGAGAGGAAAGCAAAGAGCAAAGGGCCATTCTGGTGACGATATATCCCAGGTGTTCTACCCTCACACCAACACAGCACATCAGCCAAAACATTTATTGATAATGATATTTTAATTATCAATCTAAAAAAAATCCACTAATATGATTACGCACCATCATGCCATGTGCAGCTGTACCTAAAAGCTGAGGTTGATCTGACAGTCAGAAATATTTAAAAAAGACGCCCGTTGCTTAGTGGGTAAACTAGTCGAGAACTGAGTTGAGTTACCTTATTGATTTTTTTAGTCAATTTAATCTTTTTTTGTTGTTTGTTTTCTTGAACAAGTCCAAACTAACCACAAATGGGGGGAAAAAACCTTGATAAGCAAACTTATCAGCCAGTGCAATAAGATAAGATCAATTGTATTATATATATTGGCCAAATATATATTGGACAAGTTTTCACCTCTTAAGATTTTATTTTTTTTTTCTTCCTCAGTTTTTTTTAATACACAAAAGAACAAAAAGGTGTGTTGTATTTGACAGCCACGTCACCTCCTTTCACACAAGTTCCACTATACTGTACTTTCATAATTCATCAAACGTGTGACAGGGGGGAGAGAAGCTTGAGGTTGGTATCCAATCAGAAGCTTTTAACCACTGAGGAATTCAAAATCTATTTCAGACACAGTGGAACGATGAAAGGTGAGCAAAGAAGTGAGGAATTAATTAGAATCCAAGCGGAAAAAATTAAAACATATATATATGCGCTTTGCGTAGAAGATGTGGGTCTGAGATAATGGAGACAACCCCATCAAGGCGAGAATGACACACATGGGTGAGGACGGGTAATGTGTTTAAACAATCTGAGGCTGTGTACAGAGGTGTAAGCTACATGCAGTGGGCGGTAAATGAGCTGCTCTACATTTTTATGAATTTGCAGCCACCACACATTTCACCCAGAGACACCTTGGAGAGGTCTTGCAGAGCCAATCTTTCCTCCACTTTGGTGAGATTGCCACCATATGGCCCTCCATCCACTGTGTCGGATGTGTGATTTCTTCCATTACTGGAGAAAAACAAAGTAGAATTTCGTGGTCCATTTGCTGGTGCTGATGGCGACAGTGCCGCCTGCAAGGATTACTGCAGTTTACTTTTGATGGAGGCGGTTTACCTGGGCTCCTTCTCCTCCTGAAATCTTGGTTCGAAGCCAGAGACAATCTTCAGCGTCACCATAAATTGACCCTGTTGAATGTTTAATAATTGCACAGCGCATTCTGCAGAGCGATGTGTCAACAGGAAGTGAGCAGCTTGACCACACAGTGTCCATCTGTAAAAGCCAAACTCGCCCTTCTGTTTCTCCTGTGCCAGGCTGTCCCTGCTGGAAGAGTGGCGCGGCATTCGAGATGAAGCGCTGTCGGAGCTCAGCGGGATCGAGGGCTGCATATTCGTTCACGCCGGAGGCTTCATCGGCGGGAACAAGACCCAGGAAGGGGCCCTGGAAATGGCCCGGAGGACCCTGCAGGCCGCCGCCCAGTCGCCTGCGAACGGAAGCAGCTGACCGGTCAGAAAGGACAGCCAACAGCACATTTTGTTTTCTGGGTCAGTCTTTAGAGAGAATAACAGGAATTAAATGTTAGCTTGTGAGCTTGCAGCATGTTTCTTTCAGCCAGGGCTGAAGTTGTTTTGCTCTTTCTCACAAGGATGGGAATGGTAAGGAAATGGCAGCCAAATAGGCTTGGAACAGTTTCCTAAATACTAATATTCTTAAAAAAACAAACAAAAAAAACACAGGCTCATGTTTTTCCTCTTCTCTCTATAAATGTGTAACTGTTTTGCTAATCATTTGCAATAAAAGAGTAAAAGACCATTTGGATTTTATTATTGTCTTTTGTGTTCAGTCAGATCCAGCAAATCCTGCTCATGTATTCTGGTTTTCACCTTCAGCGGAGGTAATGTGATGCAGTCTGAGGCGTCGAGCGCAGCGTCCTCAAAGCCTGTGAATACCACGGCCTCGCCTTTCAAGGGGGGGTCGACGTATGGAAACACCCGGAGTGGTCCGTCCTTTCATTCCCAGCGCGCTGGCGTTTAACAGTTGCGCTACAAAGACAGACAAAGGCTACTTGCGCTGGCTCTGACATCAAAGCGTCATTAATGAGCTCTGATTAATTCAGAGAAATTTAATTTTAAACACAGGCGATGACGTGCCCCTTAACGGCCCCGTGACAAGGTTACAGGCGGCGAGATGAGCTGTAGTCGATTTCCCTGTAATAAATGTGGAGGGATGTGACTTGAATTGTCGTCTTATTAAGCTGTTTTTCCCCTCTGTAAATCTACCTGCTTCTCCCTCCTTATTGCGGCTGCCCTTCTGTTGCAATCACCCTATGTGTTTATTTCCATCAGCGCCCGTGTCATTGGGAAAATGCCAAAGCGGTGGAAGGAACAAGTCATTTGTTGTTACTTACAGATGTTAATGTTGCTCTGCAGTTTCTCAGCAGGGTGAGCCGTTATTTCTTCAGCAACAAAACCCTTTTCCTTTCTCTCTCTCTCTCTCTCTCTTTTTTTTTTTTTTTTGTCCTCCCCACTGTTGCCTTCTTTCGATTCTCCTTATTGAATGGGTGATTGCAACAGAAGGGATTACTCTTTTCTTTATATCTTGAATTCAAAGAATTTATTTTAGTAAAATGGTTTTACCAATGAAACTTTTCATTCCAATTTTTTTTTATTTGTATCTTTAGAAAAGCATTGTTTTGCCACACTACTTTTTGTCAAGCACAAGCGCTCATTTTAGTGTTATTACTCCGCTCTATTGTGCAGGACCTGAGCCAAGGTCTCGATCCAATCTATACACATTTGTGACAGCGTTTCACAGCCGCGTGATTCATACTGTTATCTCATCCGCTGCTGTTCATGTGGAGAAGCCCATTTTTTTTTCCCTGCATGCTTTTCTCTTTGAGAAGAGCAAAAGGTGTGTTCACCACCGTGGCGTAATTGCAGAAATTTCTGATAAAAGCCGAGTTGCAGCCCAATATGTATTGATTTGAGTTCCCAGACGCTGCTTTCCCCTTCTGTGCGCAATTTCAGACTCATTCATGATCAAGTGCACTCACCTCATTGCTGTGCAAAGTGTTTTTTTTTTTTTTTTAAACCCAAGCATCCTCACAAAGCCTTTCCTTGCTATGCTCTGTTTCCCCCCACAGAGCCGGTGATCACTATAGCACACAAACTCCTTTCTTTGTAAATGACCTGCAAAGGTACATTTTTTAATACTTTTGTATTGTCAGCAGGGCTGATTTATGTGGGCCTGATGTTTTCTAACAAAAGAGAGCACAGACCAACCCTATGTGCTGGCCATTCTTTGCAAGCATTTTTTTTTTTAAGGAAGACTCTAGCACTGGCAAGTCCCAGTTGGTCACACTATGGAAAAATAGCTACTGAAAGGCTCAGCAGAACACCTGCCCCCAGTCTGACCTGTTGTCAGTGGATTCAATCCCAAGAGAAAGACAGGCTAGTGACAAAAAAAAAAATGCACCATTGTTTTTTTAGTTTTTTTTTCTCCCAGACTCCATCAGGAAAACTCCATGTAGCTCCACTGTAGGACCATGCATTTTTAAAGTGCTTCCTTTTCACGCAGCACAAGACAACCTACACATCGAATCCTCTTCTCTTCCACTTGATAGAGTACTTTCCCGCTACTGGCTGTTGGATCAGTTTCACTTCTGCCTCTTTCTGTTTATACAAAATGTGCGTGAGCTTCTATCAGATTTCCTCCCCTTGAAGGACTTGTTGCCAGATGATGCCAAACCGCTTCACGCTGTCAACATTGTCATCAGTGAACCGCTCCGGGCATGCGCCTCCATTGGAAGTGTGTCCTCAGAGAGAATGTCCCAGACAGACACGCAATATCCTCCAACACCTTCCTTTCCTTTCCTACTCCAACCCTTTGTTTCCCCCTGCCTCATGCTGCAAATTGAACTTTAGGGATGAGAAAACAAGACAATCCGTAACTATTTACATTCCCCTTCTGTACCTTTTGTCCCTTGTTTTTTTTTTTTTTTTTTTTTTTTTAAAGATTAAAAAAAAAAATATGACACTCACCCTGTGACATTTCAAGCCTGCATTATACTTGCAGTATCCTGTTCTGCATTCATCAGGACCGGATATGTCATAGTTTTTAGCAGGCTGACGGGATCAGGACGGGCTGGGAAGGCAGAGAGCAGGGGGGTGGGGGGAGTGTACCGTCAGTGGCTGTCAGACATCTATTCCCCCGCTGAGGCCTCCATCTTCTCCAGATTGGCACCTTTTTTTTTTTTTTTTATACTGCTCACGGTGGCCATCTCACAGTAAAGAAACATTATATACACTTCATGCCTGCAGCATTATCTCACACTGCATCCATCTTTACTGTAGCTCTGTCTAGATGGAACCACACAAGCTCAACACAGGGATGGATGCTGTAGTTGACTTCCACTAATAACCATGTTGTCTTGCAACACTTTTTTTTTAATCTCATCCTCTGTCTTGTACATATGGTGTATTCCAGTTATGAACATAATGTCTGATACTACTGCTTCACCTCCCTTTTTTTTTACCCTCCTTTTTCTTTTAAAAATTCCTGTCATTTCACCCGTATGTTCCTTTGTCAAACAAAGTTTAGAAAGCAGGAGGAGACGGTTGTTTTGATCTAATTATAAATACAGGTAATCAAGTTAATAGCTCGTGTGGAGGTGAGCTCCTCAGAAGGAGATTGATGGCACGGTTCCTATGTTTGTCTGTGTGTGTGTGTGTGTGTGTGTGAGGGAGGGATGGAGGAGGAGGGATGGAGGAGGGATGGAGGGAGGGGGGGCAGATTGCCCCACACATCTTCGCTAACTCTGGACCGACAGTCAGTGATGAGCCAGTCAGTGGAGGAGCCACAGCTGCTGCTCAGCTCCCCTTTGGAAAAGATGATGATGAGGATGGTGATGGTGATGAAGATGACGTCCAGCCTGCTGTCGGAGATAATCCGAAGACAAACCACAAACGTAGCCTAAACAAAACCCGTCCTTTTTTTTTTTTTTTTAACCTGATTCCAGAACTTGAGGAGCTGTTTACAGGTGAGTCACAAAGCGCATATATTCCAGTTTGTGTCCGTTTACCTTAACGCTGCCATGTGGCGAACATAAGGCGTTCTGTGTGCTGATCGCTGATCGCTGTATTCCTGCTTTTTTCATTCATTTAATTTGCGTTAACTTGCCGATGTGAACTCCACGTGGGCGAAAATGGAAATCGTTTAAAAAAAAAGAGGAAAAACTTCACGTGTGTGATTTAAAAAGTTGCCAATATGATCGAAAAACAAGCAAATCAGTTTTCTAGTGTAGTTGATCTTTATGTTTTATTGACTGAAAGAATAGTGATTTCAATGCAGTCTATAGAGGACTGTTGCAGGAAGCAGGAATCACTTTTTTTTTTTTTTTTTTTAAATAAATCATGTCATGTCCATTTCACTTTTAATGAGAAATACGGAAAATAGAATTCCAATCATTAACTGTGGCCCCAGTGCCTCATTCAACCTCTGTTTATGCAGCAGATGATTTTTTGTTGTTGTTAAATAGGGATTTGCATGTATCTACATTCAGTGTGTTAATAACATGGTAAATGAGTGGTTGCACAGAATCATCACCTCGCAAAGCGACAAGCACTTTAGGCCACTTGATGGACCTCAGCGGAGCTGTCAGTCAGCCCTCAGTCACCTTTAGGCCACATCCAAATCCAAATCCAGGTCACTGTCTGCAGGGGAGAGGCATGCATGGAGGGGGTGGAGCAGACAGTACTTAACATTTAAGAGAACTGTCTTCTAATCAAATTCAAGGGGTCTATTGTGATTTCTGCCTTGGAACAGGAACATTATGGGTGGATTGGTCTCGGCAAAACAAAACTGTGCTGGTGACAACTGATTGGATTGTCTGAAACAAACTTAAAGAGCATTTACACAAAAAAAAGAAAAGAATTAGGGCAGATGGGGAGCTGTGACCTGCAGCGGCTCTAAAATCTTTTAACACGTAGTGTCTCCAGGGGTCTATCTATCACCCATGTGATGCACACCTCTTCCAGATTACATTTTTTTTCCCTTAAATTTTGCCTCACAACAACTGCACATGTAATGAAGAGCATCAGACTCCCTCCTAGACTACATCTAGGTTATTATTCTGGCGATGTCACTTATTGACATTGTGGGACATGCAGGATTAATGTTCTTGCCATTAATAGTGCAGCAGGCAATACTTGGAGCTATCGATCCCTCCTATTTCTAACCTGCTTCCCTACTAATGACCCCCCCCCTCCTGCCCATGGAATATGATTAAGGAGCTATGGCATCGATGAGTGTAATGTGATGCTTTTCTTCTGGTCTTGAATATTAACTGCAGGCAGATCCCAGCAGGTGGGAGGGGGGGGGGGGCGAGTACGGATAATCACACCTAATGATTGATGTCCTTTTAATGCAGAAATACGCAACCCTATTAAACGATCATTACTGCCGCTTAGACCGTGATCCATGAGGGAATCACTGTAGTAAAATGTACTGTTGCATCACCTACAAGTCAAGTTATTATCCAGCAGCGCCATTCAAAATACTCCGCGATGCGGATTACAAGGGATGATTTCCCCGCACTGCAATATGTTTTAGTATCACAGTGTCTTGCCTTGATAGGATAAACAAGCTCAAGCTCGTCGTTTACCCACTGACCTCCTTCCTCCTGCCTTTTTTCCCCCCCTTCAATCTGTCAGATTGTCCTGGTGTGAGCGTGTGTGTCTTGTTTGGGACCTGGTGTGTGTCAGGAGGCTATGGTGAGGCGATGTGTTCACGCTGGTGTGAGGAGAGATATGCCAGCGTCGGCCGAGGGAGACGGCGTGGCGGAGGGCCGGACCTCCGCCCGTGGCTGTGGACCACGCTCCTGTTGTCGGGCCTGTGGGGCCGGGCGGCGGCCCAGTGCCCGGACAGCTGCCACTGCGTCTGGGACACGGCCACGGTGCTGTGCTCGGACGCCGGGCTGCGGGAGATCCCCGAGGGAATCCCCCCGGACACCGTCTCCCTCCACCTGGAGCGCAACTACATCCGCAACATCCCGGAGAGCGCCTTCAGCGACCTCATCCACCTGCGCGACCTCTACCTGTCCCACAACCGCATTGACACGCTGTCCTCGGGCGCCCTGCGCCACCTTGGCCCCGAGCTGCGCCTGCTGGACCTGTCGCACAACCTGCTGAGGCAGGCCAACAGGGAGGAGTTCGGCGGCACGCGCGCCAAGACCCGGCTCTACCACAACCCCTGGCACTGCGACTGCGCCCTGCAGGACCTGATGGAGACGCTCCACCTGGAGCCCGAGACGGTGAACGGGATCGTGTGCGACAGCTCGGTGAGGGGGGTGGGCGAGGGCAGTAGGTGGGAGGACCCCGGGGCGCAGGGCGAGCACGCGGGTCAACCGCTGGTCAAGCTGCTGGATTCCGGGGTGAATTTCTGCAGCCTGCAGAGGAAAACCACGGACGTGGCCATGCTGGTCACCATGTTCGTGTGGTTCTTCATGGTCATCGTGTACGTGGTGTACTATGTGAGGCAGAACCAGGCCGAGGCGCGCCGCCACCTGGAGTACCTGAAGAGTTTGCCCAGCCCGCGCAAGACCCCCACAGAGACGGACACCCTGAGCACTGGTTTCTGAGCGGCTGTAGCGGCGCTGATAAACTGTGAAAGCGCCTCGAGGATGATGCTGATACATGGGAAATGAACCTTTTCTTGCAGCTGCGTTTCGTGATTGTAATATTTCTTTACGTTTGTTTCTACCGAGCCTTTTTTCTCCATATTTTTTTCTCCTCCTACTGCATTTAAATAAAGAAGGAAGGCATGAATATTTTTTTATGATGAAAGGATGAAATAGTAATTACGGAGGAAGAAAGACTTTCTTTGAACTTTCCGACCTCCTGTCTCCTTCTATAGATCTGAGACCTGTGTTTTTATGTTCTCCTCCCACCCTGTCTCTCAAGGCTCTCTGTTATCTTTCATTAAACTCTAATTAGAGTCTTTGACCAACTGACCCTTAATGAACACTTGAAAGATACTAATGAGGTAGACTGTGTTCATCAGGTAAAAAAATATAAGTAGAAACTCAAACGTGGGTCCTCCTATATTTGCCTATGTGCATGTGAATGGCAGCTGGTGCTTTTTTGTGCATCGTTATGGCACTTTTAATTTTTTTTTTAACTTTGATAACAATTGATTTTGCACAGATTCTTTTGAAGCCTTTCCCAATACACGGCGGGCGCTAAGCCAGTTGTTTCGCTGCCAGCGGAGAACTGCTGATCTAAATTTACTCTCAGGAAGCCATTAGAGCTGGAGGTGAACAATTTAGTCTCCAGGCCACAGCAATCAGCGTTAAAATATCTGGAAAGCTAAGAAAGTGTAGGCTTTCCTACAGCTGTCACCGGTGGTACAGAGAAAATTCCAAACCAGATTTGGAAATGGATCAATACCCGTTCTAAACGTTCTGAATCAGATTAGTGTATCCATTTATCCTGAGAGATGGTCTGCCAGTTTAGCAATAATTAATCTCCTGAGTCCTGCTTTATTTTCTGTCCTCTCTGCAATGATTGCTGTGTACAAATTGTTCCATCATGATTGATTTTTTTTCTTATTTCAAGCCACTGTGAAAACACTTTTCTCATTTTCTCAGTTGGTGCATTTTTAATGCCTGCAATGTTCAGATTATCGTCATCCCTGTCAAGTGGCCTGCACTGTAGGGAGCTGAACATCCAGCCTTCTGCATAAATGCAGGGAAAACCTGACCGGTCGCCTATTTTTAATTTCACAAGTTCATCATCATTATCATATCGTATTTGCTGTGGCATTATTCTCAGAGGGGAGGGTGCAGTGTTTGGTTAATTCATGAGCATTTGTCATATTTCACTGTTACAAATAGAAACTGTAAAAGGGCCTCACTCAGTTGGGTAATCAGACACATTTAATGTGCGTTTAAAACAGTTCTCATCAGCCTGGGGTTGTAAATAGCCAGACTTACTGACATGAAATAGTAGCCTAGGTAAAACACATGACGGTTCAGTTCTAATCAAGTTGAACAGCTGCCGGGAAAAAAAGGTCTGTTAACAGGAGGGGAACTCTGAAGAGCAGGTTTCTCCTACAAAAACAAGTAAAAAAAAGACAATCTTTTTTTTTTTTTTTTTTTGTAAATTTACAGCATCATTATAGGTGTTTTTAGACATTTAAGAATGATTTAAATAAAAAAAGAAGGAAAAACAAACTTTTTATGAGCAAAAGTAGGCTATTAAGCTGATGTTCAGAGGGGTCATAAGCCACTGTGTCTTGAATCCTTTCAGTGACAAAATGTAGAGTAATGACCATCTAAATGTTCATGGACGTGTTGTTGCACATTTATTCTAACAGTCGGGTTGGTAGGAGCTGAAGCAAAACTCTGTGTGTACTGTTCTATATGTGGCGTGCATGCTTTGTTACGAAAGACTGGTTCCATCTTTGTTGTTGAAGACAATCCATGAGGTAGAATCAGTGAAACTATGAGTAGCGATGTTCGTACTGTTGGGATGTAAAAAGCTGGTCACAGGTCGGTGGACCACAGGTTGAAAGATTGGAAGATTGGAAAAAATTGATATTGTAACTTTCAAAAAAAAAGTGTCTGTGGATGAACGTGTTAGTGTAACTTTACATGGTCAGAATATTTCCTAAATGTAACTTTAATGTCAGAAATGTTGATATGCCAGAGTTTAAATGCATCATCATGAAGTTACAATGGTGCTGATAACCCAAAACACAAGAACCAAGTGTGTCCTCTGTAATTTTTTTTTTTTTTTAATGAGTGATGTATTTCCGTCCCTGTGATTTGTTTTCTCTCCTGTTTGTATGCCAATAATCACTCAAACAAGGATTAAGTCATAGATCAGCAACTGAACTTTTAAAAAGTGATTTCAGGAAAGAAACAAAATCAACAATGACAAATTTAAATAAAAAAAAAAAAAGAAACGTTGCTCTACTACATTCATAGAATTGCTTCGACCTTTTATTGCTACTGTAGGTTGAAAAAAGGCAATAAGATGAATAAAGTAATAGTACAGGAAGACATTATCAATTCACAGAATGAGCTGATCAGGGTTGGCAGTGTTTCCTATTCCTACTCTACCATGCGATTGAAAACTATTTTACATATATATATATATATAAAAAAAAAAAACAAGAACTTTCTTGATATGAACTTTCGGCGCCTTCTCCATATTCTTTCTGTTTTTTCTTTCATCAATAGAAAAAATAGATAATCTAAATGCCCCCCATGTTCTCCGCTGCCTTTTCTTAAAAAAACACAGTGGAAACAGCGTTTTTTTTTTTTTTTCCTCTGGGATGAGTTGAAATCGTTGCCCCAGAGTATTTGGACCTAAAACAGAAAATGAATAAAAAGCAACTTCAGCCTGTTACTTGGTTTTGTCTTTTATTTCCAATTTACATTAATTAAAACGTAACAAAAACAAGTCATGATCATAATATAATAATACTATTATTATTAATAATAATACTATTATTAATAATAACAAATATACACAACCTCACACACATGAACCCTCTGCGTTGGCTGCAGAAACTGGAGCAACAAAGTCAAACACACCTCAAATCTCTTCAACTGCTTGTCTGTGTGAGTGTGTGTGTGTGTACGCCAAGGCAGAGGGAACGCCCTGTGTGAGGGGACTGATAGGAAGAGAGAGGGATGGAAGGGGGGGGGTCAAAGGTCACAGCAAAATAGAAAAGGGGGGGCAGCAGAGAATGGGCTTTCATGACCAAACTTTGCATCATATTGGTCGTATTCTTCTAAAATACGTGGCTTGTTAACAGGGATTCAGGGGTCAAGGCCTTAGATTGATTTGTAGAATTGTTTTCTCTTTTAGCGTGAGGTAGCTTTAAAATATCAAAACAAATATTGAAATAACTGAAAGATAAAAAGTTAAGCTCAGTATTTGTTCAGAAAAATTGGGCATGCCTTGAGTGTTAAAAAGATGCGGCATGGGCACGTTTGTTTCTGTGCGGCGTTGAAGCAGGAGGGCGGGGAGGAGGCAGGGATATTTATCACCCTGAAATCCAAAATCCCAGGGTGGACTGCACTCTCTGAGAACTTGTATATATATGTATACACACATATACATATATATACATATATACAAGGCACTACATAGGAGTATCTGGGTGTTAAAAAATACAGACTGTTTTAAAACAATAGCACCATCGACTTTTATTATAATACACAGTAACTTTTGATACACACTGTGGTGGTAGAAATAGGAACACCTGCACTTTCTACGAAGCAAGATTTTTGGTTTCAAAGAGATGTTTGCTTTAGTGGATACGGCACAGGAGTGTGGGAGGGGGGTTGAAAAGAGGAGGAAGTAAGAGAGAAAGTTGGTGGATAAAGTTGTTGATTTTTTTGTTTTTTTTCCGTTCATGTGTAATTGGGCTTTTTTATTACTTGGCAACAAACTCAGTTCTACCACACCTGGGACCCAAACCCAAACAATAAATAAATAACACCAACACATTATTCTCTCTCTAGTTCCCTGGTATGTTCCCGTACTCTCCTCATACTTCATCCTTCTTGTTCATGGGGCGGGGCTGGAGTGGGCTGCTGTTCACCCAGGGTGATGTGGGTTTTTTTTGGGGGGGTGGGGTGGGGTATGAGGAGGCCGGGTGTCCATAGGGAGGGTGGAAAGGGGGGGCAAGTTGGCTGGAGACGATGCTGGATGAATCACAGATGACAGTTGCTGGTGCCATTCAGTGCAGATATCCTACGGAGTTCGACTCGGAAGAAAAAGCACTTTTTTACTTAGAAAAAAAGTCCCATTAAAAAAAAAAAGTGTCTTGATTTTTTCTTTTTTCTCTCTTTCTCTCCTCTTTTATCTGAAGTGTGCTCCTCTTTCGTTTTTGTGATCTTCTCAAATCTCAAATTTACCACTTCTTCTTTCTCTTTGGATCCCTCGTCCTTTACAAGAAGCAGACTGCGCCCACGTCGACTCCGAACTCCTGGTCTGCTCCGCCGATGTCCATGGGGGCGATGTCCACGATGGGCAGACGAGAGGTCTTCTGTGATCTGTATTCGATCACTGTCTTGCCCCAGTGTCCCGTGTGTCTCTGTACAGGGAAGAAAACACACTGTTAGACCACCCATCACTTCTTTTATATTGCAGAGAATTTGTTTGGCCGAACGTGAAGTTAAAGTCCTGTATTTACAGCCTGATGCATAAACTGTTCACATGTTCATTCTAGTGTCTATTTAACTTTGTTCAATAGGGAAAAAAATAGCTCACAGAGGCTATGAACTATGAGCAAACTGGTTTGTTTTTAAATTTGTGAATTAGACTGAACTAGTCCATGTAGAAAATGATTCCCAAAATTTCCCAACTGTCGGCAAGTGAACCTCAGAGTGGACGCCTGTGCAGGCTTCAGTCCAGTCTTACCGTGCAGCCGTCCTCCATCACGCTGTACGTGAAGCGGCTGTTGCCCTCGGCTCTGATCTCCACGTCGTTGGAGCCCTGCAGCAGCACGGCCTTCTTCAGGTTGCCCGCGGAGGCGTCCATGTAGGCCACGCTGTTCTTACAGTGGTAGGTGAGGTTCTGAGACGCCTCGGTGGACAGCAGTCTCAGGAAGGTCATCTGGATGGCAGCAGTGTTGGGCGCCAGGCTTTCATCACCGTAGCTGAACTGCATGAAGCCAAACAGACGGGAGGAAGTGAGGAAATAGTTAATAACTATTACGGGACCAATGACATGACCTGTATTATGTCAGTATATAAAGCATTGGTATTCATGCCAAAAACATATATATATATATATATTTAAAGCATAGTCGCAGCCGATAATGTAATTAGCCATAATGTAAGAAATTTGCTATTTATGGACTAATAAGATAAGATAAGATAAAACTTTATTGATCCCACAACGGGGAAATTTGTGTGTTACTGCAGCGTTACAGATAAAGAGAAGAAAATAAAGCTGAAGAAGATAAAAAAACTATAAAAAGAATAAAAATAAAAAACACACAACACAATGTACAAATTCGCAGAATTTGTTAATCCGCATACACAGTATGCCTTATCGACATAGAATGGAGAGAAAATGCTAATAAATAGTAAGAAAAGAGTATGCATAAGCAAGGCATATACACATACACACAAATTTGCATATATATATATGGACATACATATCCACGCACATACCCACATGTACACATGTACACATACATAGGTAATGCACACTTAAGGTGCACACTTAATAACATACTAACTGTCCAAAGACATAATAAAAGTGTGAAAATGATCACATAAGTTATTACGTTATCGGCTGGTTATTATGTTATTGGGTTGGTTGGTTAATAACTGAGCTGATAAAATAACACATTAAATATTGGCAAAAATGTATTACCTTACCAGTTCAGGGCTTTTATTTCAATACATTGGTCAATTACAATTTAAGAGGGCAATTTTATTGCATTATCAGCCCCTATTATGTTATTGGCTCCTATGTTATCCACTGCGACAGGCATAATTTTTTTTTTATTCATTCAGATTTTTTTTCCTGGAATAAAGAAAACATTTTTTTCCCTTTAAAATTTCTCCTCTGTAATTACTTATTAACTATGTATATAGATTTTTTTATGTTCTTATGTACTTTCTAAAAAGAATCAGCTTGTGTGACTGCACAGGGAAATAAAAGCACTTATGGACTTACGTGGAATCCTCCATTCATTGTCTCTCCGAACCAGACGTGTTTGCGCTCCTTGCTCTTGCTGGACCACCAGTTCTTGCGGGGGATGTTGGAAGGCTTGGGGTTGACGCAGGACTCGCCTGTCTCCATGTTGCAGAAGACCTTGATTGCATCAACCGTGCAGCCCTGATTGGGATCGATCCAGTATTCTCCTACAGGCACAGAAACAAAATAAAATCAGCTTCCAGGATGACACTTCGTGCCACTTAATACAGCTCTTCAAACTGTGGCTGCCAACATTGAAGCAGCCCCTAGCTCATCATCATCTCCCCGCTCACCGCTCTTCCAGTCCGGATGGCAGAGCTTCAGGTCCCTGCAGGTGCGAGCCGGGTTCTTCCTGGATCCCTCGGGGCTGCGGATGTTCTCGATCTGGTTGTTGAGGGATTTGAGCGTGGCGTCCACCTCCACATCGTGCTGGCGGAGGCTTCCGGAAGCCTGGTCGGCCCTCATGTACCTGAGGGGATCGGGGGATTTCTCGGTCTGGCCCAGGCCGGCAAAGGCGGACATGTCGATGCCGGGGCCGGGGGGACCGGGAGGACCGGGGGGTCCGGCGTTTCCAGGAGGACCCTGAGAGGCGAAGAGGAATGGAGGGAGAGAGAGGAAGGGTTATATTTAGCAGCACACACCGTTTGTCTTGTCTTCACGCCACATGTAGCCTCGTCACTTGCACATAAATGTTGGATTATTCTCCCTTCTCCAGTCAGACCAGACAATTCCCTCGTCATCTCCCATAATGGGCGCAGGAAGTGCGTGGCCATCTGTTCTGCAATCTGCTCTCCTGTCTCATTTCAGATTTTCAGATTTTTTTTTTCTAAGACTTCACTTTCATTTTCAACAATGCATGCTTCACAAAAAAGCCATTAAAATATATAATTGCTTTACTTTCCTCAGGCATTAATCATTTAATAGTGAAGAAACCCTTCAGAGATCACCTTTTAATGCCCAGTTAAAAAATAAATTCAACCAGTTTCACAATCAAATACAACACTAATGTAAAACTGGGAAGTCTTACATTAACACAGCAACCGCAATATTAAACAGTTTGTAATTATTTGACATTAAATCTATAACTATTATCTAGAACTAGAACTATTTTTTTTTTTCAGAAATAAATCAAGGTGCTGGGCAGAGAAGGTTCTAGCAGGCACTCACAGCGGGACCGGTGTCTCCACCGCGACCACGGGGTCCGGGGGGTCCGATAGGTCCTGGCAGACCGTTTGAACCGTCTTTTCCAGCAGGGCCACTAGGTCCAGGTGGTCCCTATATTTACAGATGGAGGGAAGATTTTGATGTTAAGCCGTGAAGACGCCGCATGTGTCAACTCATTTCACAAATTACTTTTTTATTCACTAAAAAGTTTTTAAAATTCATTTTTGTTTTTGTTTTTTGAATTACAAATGAGTATTTGAGTAACGTTTGAACTCACTCTTTGTCCAGAAGGTCCTGCAGGTCCAGTAGCACCCTGGTCACCAGATTGACCCTAAAACAGAAATGATCAAATCAAATATTTTCAGTTATGAAATAAATAAAGGAAAAAAATGTAACTGAAACAAGGAATCGTTAAACCCATTAAATGAATGTACAAAGGTTTGGATGCCGATAGATTCACATTCAGCCTGGATTCTTACCGGAGGTCCTGGCAGACCCTGGAGACCAGTAAAACCTCTGTGTCCTTTCTGTCCTCTCTCACCAGCCTCTCCAGCCTCACCCTTGTCACCACGGGGTCCTTGGGGTCCCTGAGAACAAGTAGACAACATCCTAATTACAAAAAAACGTACAATAATTCCACACAACAGCATGCAGTTAGGCTGGTACTGAAAGTGTTCATGTTCAGAGAAACTGGACATACAGGCATTCCTCTGGCTCCAGCAGGTCCTGCAGCTCCAGCAGGTCCCTGTGCCCCCTGAAAAACAGAAAAGAAAGTGCCTGAGTGACAGATACTATTGTCCCCTTTGTCCCTGTTATAGCCTCAGAAATTGCTCAAAGATCAAATATGTCTTCTGGAGTAAGATTTGACAACAACAAGCAGAAGAATTAATTTGAACATTAAACTATAAAGAAATGCTCAGAGAACATATCAAATGAATGAGAGAATAATCACCGAGTTGATCTTTTTCACTTTAATCACAGTCCAACAGGCACTTGAGAGTTATCACTTAATATGCAAATTTGAAGCCTTTTTATTCTTCTCTTTGCCTGACAGTATCTACTCACACGTGGCTACGTAACTTGCAAGTTTGAAGAAAATGTTTTGAGTTATGAGTGAAACTTCTACTCACAGACTCTCCTCGGTCTCCCTGTTTGCCGGTGGGGCCGACTGGGCCAGAAGCACCAGGAGCGCCCGGAGCACCAGGAGCCCCGGCGGGACCGGTGGCACCACGATCACCCTGCAGCACAGAGAGCACCAACGTCACGGAGGAGAAGCTACGAACACAAGATCAGTGCTGTGCAGCTAGCACGCAGCTAACTGACTTATATTGGACACCAATATCACATATGTGATTGAAATTGCAATTAAACAGAGCTAAAGGCAAAAGGGCCTGTTTTTTATTGCATTTTTTTTTTATTTTCACCAATTCTCTGACAATTTTCAATTCTAAGAGTCTCTAATTAAACCTTGTGACTAATTGAACCTAATCTTTAACTTGAGCAATAGTATAGGAGAACAAACAGGTACATTAATCAGCGTCCATCAGCACTGAGAGGATTGAAATAAGCCTCCTGGGTATAACAGACAGTGTCTTGTATTTCTCACCTTGACACCAGTAGAACCATCTCTACCAGGAGGTCCATCAGATCCGGGGGTGCCCTGTCAGACGGGATGATTTTAAGTGTTAATAGCGTTCACCTCTACCGAGCCAGATTCCCTTTTGAATATTGATCAGCTGCTGCATTCTGGGCCCCTTTCTCTGACCTCTCTGCCAGGCTCTCCCGCTGGTCCCGTGAGTCCAGGTGGTCCAACAGGTCCAGGGGGTCCGCGATCTCCGGGGCCGCCGGAAGTTCCTTGTTTTCCGGGCTCACCCTGAGAAGAGATAGAGGGGGGGGGGGGGGGGGGGGGGGACAAGTGACATCATGAAACGTGGTGCAGTCGTTCCCACTTCTGTAACAACATGTTCACTCTCACATCACAGTGAATCGTTTCTGGAAGCATCTAAGTGAACACAGATGGGCTTATATCACCATCAGTGCACACTATCAGTAACATGTTAGGTGGTTAATCTCATGCTTCTCATGGTAAAATAATATAAATATATATTCAATTCATTAAATGAATTCATTTGTATGGCTTGACAGCATTAGATAAAACCATCTTGAAATACCAATTTACCCACAGCTAAGAAAGCCCATGATGTGTCACCAGGAAACTGTCCAGGCTTCCACCCTTATGTGTTATATGAATGATGATGAATGATATATTTAAATATTTCAGGCATTAAAATGAAAATGGACAAAGAACAGGATTAATCCAAAAACTAATGATCAGTAAAGTTGTTTTTAAACTCATGACCAGAAAAGTTCAGCTTATCACACTCACAAAAAAAAAACTGAACCTGCAGTTTAAACTTCCGTGAACGTGTACTTTTACGCTTGATAGAAACCTTGCTGAGTTTGGCATCGACGCTGATTTCTTGGCATCCCTTTCATGCACACTGATGAATAATTAATGGCAAGGACATGCCCACTGAGACTTTGTAAGTGCTGTAGGGCCCATGGCTCGTGTCACAGATCAAATAGTGCGAGATCTAAGCGCAGGAACCTTCCTGGCACATTTTATGGCATTATACAGAAAATGGAATCAAATGGAGAAAAAGCAGCGACTCCTGTGAGATCCTGGTTTGCTGATGATCGAATTAGGAGACGGCAGAGCGGCAGTTCAGATGCCGCCTGTGTGACAACACATTAGGTATTGCGCAGTGAAGCCAGATTTATGAATAATTATTCGGTTAACAGCCTGTTTTGTTATTTAAAGTCGATTAGCATTATTTGACTGGCAGCTGGGAGCGAGCGGTAGGAAACGTCACGCTTTACTAATCCTCTCCTCCACAATAAGATATACTGATTATTTCAATACATTTGTGCTTGTGCTGAAATGTTGCATCAGTTGAAAGAAATTGAATTGGCTGCTACTTTAATTAGAAATGTAATATATTTTGGTTTTTGCCTTGCCTAATCGCAGGCCTAATTTTTACATTAAATGAATGAGTTAGAAGACTTAGATACTCACAGAAGGTCCAGGCAGACCAGGGAAACCTCTCTCTCCACGCTGGCCAGGTAGACCCACGATACCACGTGTACCAGCCAGACCCTGAGGACCTGAAGGACCAGGGGGGCCCTGAGAGGGGGAAACAATGTGTTAATAAATGTTTTTTTTTTATTAATAGAATAATCTACAATCTCGCTCTCTATATATGTATATATTAACAATACAGAAACAGAAATCCCTCCCATACCCTCTATAACCAGAACCAAAAATATTAATTAAATAGTCCTTTAAAGTTAGTTAAATAAATAAATTCATTTTATTAATTACGCAGTTTTTAGGGAACCCAAAATATGTGCACATTTTTGTCTTTGTCGTTTTGCTTATTTCTTGCATGTTTGAATTGATACTGAAGTTTTGGGAAATACAATAAAATTCCACATGAAAGAAATAAGATACTGCATGTTAATTTTTGGTGCTTTCATGTGGATTTTTTTAAACCACTAGACAGAGCAAGGCTAGCTGTTTCCTCCAGTTTCTAGTCTTTACCATAAACATCCATGGTCTATATGCTACGCTAAGCTAGGCTATGCTATGCTAGGCTAGGCTAGGCTAGGCTAAACCAAGCTAACCACCAGCTGTCTGAAACATTTCGGGTAGAGACTTAAAACTGGTATCGCTTTTCACATTCAACTCAAGAAAAGCGAACATCTTCTTCCCAATATGTTGAATTATTACTTCAAAAATGCAGTGCATCAGTACAGTATTTAATAGTGATTTTTTTTCCTTCGCTTAATAAACTGCACAAAGCTAACCATCTTTCAGAACATCTGATTTGTGTCCTTCTCTTCATTATGTGCCTTCACCTTGCTTTTGCAGCCATTTTTTTCATCTGTGTTGTTGTTTTCTCCACCCATGGTTTCACGGCTACTTAATTATTTTATTCTACTCTATCACCACCAGCGTCCTCTCCTCTCTAATAAGACCCTTTTGCCTCCCACTGTGATGCGTTGCCGCTTGGATCAAGGTGTAATGGACAGCTTTGAGTGCGTTGGTCTGTGAGAGGTCATTATGATGATGGGGCTTGTCGGTTCTTTATGAGGGTATGTACAGGCTGGCTGAAAGCTCGGGGTCCTGTCATCCTGTCACTGGGCGACTCTGCTATCACAGGCAGTGATGGGTATGCGTATTAATGGAGCGTCTGCTCGCCTGCTGTCCATTAGTGATCAAATTGTCTCTTTGGGCTGACAGCTCCGCTGAAATGTTAACAGTTAACGTTCAGTAATTTCCTCCTCTCTGTAACGCACAGCTGCGTTCACCTTCACGGTGTTTAAGAAGATGTCTGGAGAGAACCAGAGGGCGGCTAAATATGGGTGTGTGTGTGTGAGTGTGTGTGGGTGGATTGGTGAAGATTAAAGAAGTCACGGATAATATAATATCATATAAAGTGATATGATAAAACACACACACACACACACACAAAAGTAAAAACTCACAGGGGGACCGTCCTCTCCAGCATCTCCCTTCTCTCCCGGAGTGCCAGCGGGACCACGGAGACCAGCGTCACCCTGTCTGCCGTGGGGTCCACCGTCCCCTCTCACACCCTTAGGCCCGTCTTTGCCAGGAGGGCCGGCGGGGCCAGCAGCTCCAGGGTTTCCCTTGGACACAGGAGGATTAAATGACATTACAGACACACAACATTTATACAAGCTTACGTGCCATAATTACACAAATGTCCCACAGAGGTTTTTTAATGACAATATGCACTTTTCTCTTAAACAAGTGTGTAAAAAAAAACAAACTAAAATGGCGACTACTGTACTGACACACACACACAAACACAGACAGGCTGCTTTTGACGTGTGGAGGTGCTGAAACAGCGAGTGCGACACTGAGCGTTTTACAGGTGCAAATTAAAAAGTCTTCTGATGTGACAGTAAAAAACGATCCCTGCATCTGTTCTGCTGCACCTGCTAATTGCATGTGAAACGTAAATCAAGCCCAATTTTCATAATCAGTGACAAGAACAATAAATAGGGAAGTGTGGCTTTAAGTCGATTGCAAACATATCCATCAATTTATTTTGAAAACATATTAATATTAATATCTGTTTCTTAGGAACGGTGCTCCATGTTTATTTCAAATATGTATGAGAGCTCATGGTATAAATGAAGGTCAAGTTGTCAGGAGACTGAACTTACATTGGGACCGGGGGGTCCAACTCGGCCAGCCGCTCCAGGGAAACCAGTGGCGCCCTGAGAGAGAGCGGGTAGATTGAATTAGACACAGCTAAAAATAGTCTCACAGAACGATGGTTTCTGCACAGCAAGTGTTACTGCAAGTAACTCTACAATACAATATTTGAAATGAATTGAAGGCGAGATGTGTCTGTCACTTACAGGGGGTCCCTGAGCACCACGAGCACCTTTAGGTCCAGAAACACCTGTGGGACCCTGCAATAGAAAATGTGTTATATTCCATATATATTATATGGAAGCTAATATAAAGATTTGCTTTTAAATGTAGGAAAAAAACATGTTCAATGATGAGTTTTCACTCTGACCCTATATTAATTTTAACAAACATTTAATAAAGACAGCATTTACTGCTGATTTGTGCATTCATGCATTTTTTGTCTCATTACAAATTCTGAGTGTCAATCAGTGCCTGTCAGGCTGCTGTATAATGTTCAAAACATCAATATGCTGCAAACACTAAGTTTTGCAGCTTGTTTTTTAGGGATTAGGCCAAACTATAGAAAATGAATATTTGCTCACAGCAGGTCCAGGGGCACCAGATGGTCCTTGGGGTCCAGGGGCACCAGCATCACCCTTCTGTCCAGATTCTCCCTGCTCTCCTTTGGTTCCAGGTTGACCATCAGCACCCTGGTGGAAAAAATACAAATAGGGAAGATATTATTCCTTTGTAGGTAAGATTAACGGACAGAAGGAACCAACTCATATCTGAATCCTCACATTTCTACTTTCCCATTCTGTCAAAATTCTATCACAGAGCACTAGTTGAAAATATACATAGAAATGGAGTTTGGGTAATTTTTCATTTTGCAGATTGCAGATTTAGGCTGACTACTAGGTGGCTAATGTTAGCCAAACAAAAATAAATGACATTCCCATAAGTTCACTAATTTTATGATTCTTTCATAATGGTGCTACCATGCTATATTTCAGTGTTCTGCATTATCACCTTGTGCCACAGTGGCTGGTGTTCAACAAAATATGACTTAAGATTTGCTTCAAGTAGCAGCAGGTGCTCTTGTAGAAGGAATTCACATAAAAAAATGACATAAAAAGTGACAGAAAAATAGCTTCTCCTCTCCTCCTTCATAATTGCCTTAATAGAAAACTTGACTGTGCTTGTTATTGCTTCAGCGCGAAATAAAAGTCTAGTGTGAACTTGTAGTTCAGTTGATCAAATCAGAGCAGCTGATGTGTTATATCCATGTCTATTCTCAGGGTGTGTGGTTATAACTGTGATGATGCAGGCTGTGAGCTGTGAAGCAAGACAAAAAATGTTGACACCTTGTATTGTTCTTCATTCTGACATACATTTAATAGGTAATCTTAGTGCCACCTCCAAAAAGTCTCTCATTATAAACTGTAGAGTGGACTGCAAAAACATTGGTGATCCGTTAGGAAGGACGTCGTTTATAAAAACACTTATTTAATGCACGGAATAATACACAAGAGCACAGAAATCAATCACTCTGAAAAACAGAGGTGGAGATAAGAAAGAAGTCTAATAGAAGAAAAGCTGACCAGCAAGTTGATTTCTGTCACCTCATGCTCATGCTCATGTTTTTTTTTTTTTTTTTAAAAAGAGAGGAACATGTCTGATAAAATTCTCATTTTCTGGGTAACTGAGCAGACATTTATTTTTTTTTTTATCCTTTTTCATCTTGAGAATAAAGAAGTCACGAAGCTCTTTAAATGGTACCTTTGAGATCTTGAGTTTATAGTTGTATAATGTATCATTGCTATAATAATCTTATTTTATTAGTCATTATTGGAGGAGTCAGTAAATGCTGTGCTCATTATTTTACTAATCAGCTTTATAAAATTAATCCTATAAGGTCGGTGGCTCAATTTATGCACTTTATATCCCACTTTACCTGGATTTATGCTGAACATACTAAGTATAATTATTGTTTTATTATTTAGGCATGTTTAAAAGGTCAAACTGTCGACTTTATGCTGCAACATTTGTTCTTACACATCAGGCCATGTAAGATCTCTGGTGATATTTTTCACCTACGATGATAGTACTACTCATAGTAGCTGAGTGTAATCATAAATATTAATGACTAAATAGAAAAGCCCTGAAGAGAATTGAAGTATAACTTCAATGTTTTAATATTTCTGGCTGTAACCTTGGTAGCATGTCTGCTATAGATCTAGACTGTCACTTCAGGGCCATATGGACTAAATGTCAGGACATTTATTCTGCGTGGCCCTGGAGTCATGTCATTCAGACTTCTGCAGAGATAAAAAAAAAAATGGTCGGTGTTGTTTTACTTACAGGAGGTCCAGCAAATCCAGCAGGTCCAATAGGTCCAGTCTCACCTCTGTCGCCCTGAAAGAGGAAAGGCAGAGAGGTGAGAATGAACTCTGAAAATAGGTTAAAAACACCTCTTTTTCAAACCTATCACCTCCTATTTCACAAAATGACAAAACCTATTATTATATTGACATCATTCAATGTCATCTCGTTTTAGTGCAAGGAACAAATCAATTCATGTATCACAAGGCACATGCATTCAATTAATGACCAGAACTTCCTTTTTTTTACACAGATATTTAATAATAATCAATAATGGAGAAACGGTGACACTTACAGGAGCACCACGGGTACCAGGAGCACCAGAAGGACCAGCAGGTCCAGATTCACCCTGTAAGAAAACACAGCAGCTGCATCAGCAACACACATTCAGCTGTTTCCAGCATAGAGACAGGTGGTGGCATTATTTACAGATCCCAAAGATGATTGTGAGGCCGAAGCAAGACATCTAAACGCAGGGTCACAATAGCTTTTCTAATGATATTTCATGCTGTATATTTGAGGTTAAATATACTTATAGTGAGTTAAAATGTATAATTTATTTTTATTTAAGGTTATTTAAAAGGGACAGAGCAAATTAATGAACATCAGTGCAATGTGAAAATATGTGATTGAGCAAGATTGCTAATTTACAGTTGTTCCTTTTGCAGGTGACAGATGAAAAATATACTAAAAAATCATATAAAATGCAATAAGAGCAGCAATGCAAACTGTATTATGAGGTGCAGGGTATAAAATGCATGTTGGTTGTGCACATGGATCATAGATCACTGGACAAAAGAACACAAATACTATATTACAAATATATCTGCAACTTTTAAACAGTTAAACTACTATTTTATATCTATCTCTTTATCTCTCCCCCTACTTACTACACTAAGTCATTCCAAGCTCTGTTCGGCTAGTTCAGTGTCATGTTTATGGACAATGTATTGGAAAAGAATGCAAATTTGACTCTATCTTTGTGTTTTATTTTGTACAAGAGTGATCCTTGGCAGCACCATTCAAACCCTCACTTCTCTATGTCCCGGTGCCACTGTGCAAACATTAAAATGACATAATTCTCACCTTCTCACCATTGGGACCACCTGGACCAGGAGGTCCGATGGGGCCGGTGAGACCCTGTAAAATAAGAATGAGTGTTAACAAGTCAGCCTGAAAAACCATGAACACACCCATACGTGAGATTGTGGAGATTTCACCTTTTGGGTGGTTTAACTTGTATGGCTTGAATATCATGCATATTAGTGTGACAACTGGCTGTCATGAAAAATAAAATGTAAAGGCAATCACTCACTCTGGCACCGTCTTTGCCGGAAGCTCCTTCAGGTCCTTTCTCTCCGATGTCACCCTAGAAGGGTTGACAGGGGTTTAGGGTATTAAAAAATGACATAAAGTGTGAAATAATGGGAAGTATGTGGAAGTGTTCAGTCGTTAACACTGTGGCTTACTCTGTCTCCTTTGGGTCCAGGAATGCCAGAGCTACCTCTCTCTCCAGTCATACCCTGCAGACCCGGGGGTCCCTGAGCGCCTGAAGTGCCACCAGGTCCAATCGCTCCCTATTATGCAGCACACACAAATGGGGAGAGGTTAACGGAATATTGGCGGTGGGTCGAGACGCAGGCAGAAAAGCTGCTTCAGGTCAGTGTGTATTGAATAATGTGCAGTGACCTGAAATCGCTATTATGTAAGCACCTGCTACAGATGGGAGAAGGTGCCAAATGTTGCTGATGCAGCCACAGCTTTAGGATAATACAAAGCAGTTCTTTTGTTGTCCCATTTCAAAAAGTTTTTGCTAAGATGGCCTGACAAGGGTGAAACATATTGGCCTATTACTATTCTACTGAGACCTAGCCTTATTTAATCAAGCTGTTTTGGTTAACAGAAGAGTTTCTTTTTTGATATCGTTGATTAATTTCTCTTCTTATTTTTTTTAAATTTACTCACTTCAGAATGCTGTAGCAATCCTACTCTGTAGTAGTTTCGCGTTCACTGAATTTTTTTGGTTTATTTAGACATGAGTGAGGAACACAAAATGGTCATAGAGTGAGAATACATCAGCCCATTCAACACGCGCATCTTGTCTCTGCATGCTCTGTTTGACTGGGGGAAACTGAGAGAATAGTGTGAAAAAACGCCCAGAAATACCAAGAAAATAAAGAAAAAAAAAATCACTTGTTGGATTGAAATAAACTTTATTTTCAACTATTAATTTACCTTACTAAATATTTTTTTTGTTTGAAAACTAAACAATCAACCAATTAGTTATTTAATATTTAACATAAATAAATATAGGCCAATATTAGATTCTGCATTTAAAGGTCTTATACTTTAGATTGCTCCTAGGTGTTATTTGATTCTGATTTCTCTGATTGGATGATTTGACAGGCTGTGAATGGGGGTGGGGGCTTGAATGTTGTGACATCACAACTGATCACACTGACAGAGTGTGTGTACTTCTCAGTGGATTGAGAGTTTTGCAACAGTATATATATATAATTATGATTAGGTGGTGGAGATATATAACATCTCCACCACAACAATTAAAATCTTACTTTCTATGATATGGGGCCTTTAAAGCAGAGATGCTAATCATATCACGATCTAATCACAATCTCACTTCCCACTATCAAAGCATATTAAATGGAAGCAAATGCAGACGTGGGTTTGCCAGCGTGGCTCCAGGCCACTCCTGGTCAGGTCTTATCAGCTCTGCGTTCTGCTGCAGCCTCGGACTGAACATCAGATACTCAAACTGCTGCCTATCTCCAGTCATCAAACTGGAATCACAGGGCTCACACGGCCGTCTAGCTGCTTGTGCTTTTTTTTGAGTTAGGGTGAAAACTTGTTTCTTGCATCAATATGTTTACGCGTCTTTTCTCAGAATCCCGCTTCACCCTCCACAGCCGTGGCTTCATCCGTCCTCCATCACCGTCAGCTCTATAATCCTCATCCATTCTATCTGCTCCTGTCTGATTTGAAGGCAGGGAGACCTTTGAACTTGGGATTAAAATCTGACCAGATAACAAACCAGTGGAAATTGCACACGCCATGAACTCATAATATGGCTGTGACGAGTCACTGCGAGGGCTGGAACCTGCTGATGGCTGATAAAAGCAGCTGCGTTCCCTGATTGAAAATACCCTGAGCGATCCGAGAGTAGAAAATGTAGTCATTATATGAATTTTTCAGCCTTCTGAATGCCATTATTATCACATATTATTGTGAGGATTTTTTTTTTTAGCAGAGTTGTATAACCTCCACTGTCATCATGACCATTTTAAACACGTTTATGAAACAAACATTCTCTTTCAGAAGCAGAGCAAACATCTCACACAGCAGATACCCAATATTTACCATATGTACAGTAGCATCCATGTAGGCCAGGGGGGATAAACACAGAAATATGAATCAGTGAGAATCTTTCAGGGCTCAAGGGATAAAACATTTACAGGTTTGATTTGTAAATGGTTTGTGAGAAAGGAGATAATGTCACCTGTGCTTAAAAAACATTAATATTGCTAAATGAGTAATTGTTTTGAATCACAATGTATGATTATAGAATAACTGTGACAACAAATTGAATCTCTCCTGTTTTGTAAATTGAATATAAATTAATAAGCATGCAAATGTTTATAATGCATTCCTCTATGTAAAAAAGGAGGATACATTTGTATGTGTTATTTATACATAACCTTTTATGTGGGCTGTGGTGTTGCCATCTTTACATCAAATTGCAATGAATGTGCTCAGAACTAAACAGAATTTGACTGTAATCTACTAAGTTATTATTGTATTCAGTGTCTTCCTACCTCTAAAGCACTAAATATAATAAAATGACATATTATTGAACTAACATTTTTTTATTGAATGAAATCTTTTTAATTTAACTCAGAGCAGTAAACTGAGATCCGTACAATGTAACACGTCCTGTTTTGTTTATCATGAACATCTTTCTAAAATGACCTCATTTAATTAGTTATGTCATGTTTTCCTTGAAGTAAGTGAGAATAGCTGTCTGTGCCTCTGTGTGGGATGAGGACAGGTTAAGAACCAGTGGGTAAGTACACCTCTGAGGGTATACTCGCCTCGTTCTGGCTTTGAGAGCGAATGTAGGACTTGCCTTGGGTCCGTCAGTTCCAGGCGTTCCAGGCAGACCTCGGGGTCCCTGCAGACCCTGGGGACCGGCAGCTCCTCTCTCTCCCGGGAAGCCTCGCTCGCCCTGCACAGTGACACGGCGACAATCAGCGGCACGGCTCACAATCACAGCCCCGACGCTGCATTAGGGAAAATAAAACTTACTCTGGGTCCAGTGATGCCAGCTGCTCCACCTTCTCCAGGAACACCCTTGAAGGAGAAAAGGAAGATAAGAAAAAAAGATTGGCTAAATCAAGTGTTTTTTTTAAAGAGGAACTCCTATCTGCATTCATGCTGCCACTACAAATAGATTAGTTATGCTCGATTGGGGCACAGGAGTGACTCAGCTCACTAATAAATAATTAGTGAGAGCCAGATATTTATGGGACACTTAATCCAATATGTTTGCTACACTTTTCCATCCACAGTGGGACAAGCGTGAGCTGATTGGATAAGATGAATGAGAAAATAAACAGCAGCAATTCAATAGTACGATCCAATTTGCTGCTGCCAGCAGTTGGAACGAGATGCAAAAGACCTTGAAATTAGATAAATCTGTCGCTCTCCAACTTTTAAGGAGTCCACTGCAGAGTTGCTTACACTCACCTGCAACTCACGCTGCCTTTTAGCCTTTTTATAAACTGACATTTAGACCTGTCTCTCGTGCTTTGCGTCCTGCGTGTCTGCCCGATGTGCCCATTTGTAACATTTTTCTGGTCACCTTGTCCATTTTACTTGGACAGGCGGTTTTATCCTCTCAGAAGGACATCATTGTCTTCACATAATTGACCTACTTAGATATTTAAAGGTTAAATAAAATGGTTTCATAAAGGAACAACCTTGGTAACTTCAGCTTTCTCTATTTTAATCATTTTAGGACTCTGGTCTGAATTTAAAGTGTCTTGTAACAGAGGAGTGAGGCAAGATCAAATGATGTAAGCGAATCTGGAAAATGAAAGTCTAAGGACACTCCTCTTTATATTCATACGTGTTGCTTCACCCACCTGGTCTCCAGGCTTGCCTCCCTCACCAGGTGGGCCAGGAGGTCCAGGCAGACCCTGTGTGCAGTAAACACAGAAAACGTTAGATGGAAATTACCAACAAAAAACAGGTTAATCCTTAAAAAAAAAAACCCTGCTAGCTGTATCTGTCATAATACAGGATTTTCAATCAGGTCAGTTTGTTCTGACCTGATTAAAATCGACCAGGTGCATAACCAGTGGTTCGGATAAACAGACGTGCAATTACTGCCGTACAAGAGTTACAGTTTTATATTCATGGGTGAAGATATAAATAAAGGCAGAGGAAGACGGACTTACCTGGAAACCCGAGGGACCAGGCTGTCCTTGCTCTCCTCTCTCTCCCGCAGGGCCCTAAACGAAGAATCGATAATCACAATCAACTCCTGCCATGAATTAAAAAAAGCTCAGACATTTCGAATAAGTAGGCAAAAATCACTGTAATCTCTAATATTAGTATAGGTGTTACAGGAATATACATAAAGCAGTGTTTGTACAGATTAAATATCCACACCCAAACACACACCCATTGTACAGACATTTGTGACAGAGGGTATTTTATTATTTTTTTTCTTTCTCCAGACAAAGCTGTCATCGAGGCAGCCTGGAAAACTGAGATACTGAGAGTGGAGATACTGAAAGTAGGAACTGAGAAAAGGCAGACATAATATCAGTGTTAAAGCTACAGTGGAGTTGGGGGGAGGGGGGCGGATACGTACAGCAGGGCCGGGGGGTCCAGCTGAGCCAGTTTCTCCATCTTTGCCAGGCAGACCCTGAGGAGAGGAAGAAAGAGAGGGTGTGTGGGGACACAACAGATAGATATCACGAGTTAAGCCAAAGGTGATGCTATTAACTGGATAGACATCAGATAGCTATAACCAAGCTTTTCAACATGCTCCTCGTGTGGGAGCTGAATTACAGAAATAGCAGTGGGCTGCTGCAAAGCAAGCTGCACATCTGAATTTAATCTGTTCAATAAATTGGGCATTTATTAATAATCATGAACATCCAGAGTCTGTGAGCCATCGACTCCACTTCAGCTTGACATTGCGTTCTTTTTATGTTGCTCAACTGAATCATTCATGCTTTAGAGATGTTTAATTTTTGGAATTACAGGAGATGTAAAACACATTTGGGAGTTATAGTGATTTGCTGGGGGTAGAAAAGCTGGATAACTTACTCTCAGACCGGGGGCTCCAGCCAGTCCTTTCTCTCCAGACTTGCCGTGCTCGCCCTGATTGCAACAGAAAGAAAACGCAGCGGTTAGTCACATGGCTGCTGCTGATTGGCTCGGCACCTATTGTGAGAGCAGATAGGCGACGTGTGATGGTCCAAATCAAATAACATTGTTTTTGTTCAGCAGCGCTCCAGCTGATCTGGAGATGTTGCTTTGGAAAAAATGAGACAATAAAACGCACTATAATGGTCTAAAGCAGGTGAACATTTGTTTCCTCACATTGATTACATCTTTTAGCTGATTTTTTTGTTACTCCTTCAGGTTTTAATTGTTATTTTTTTGTAGAGTTGCTTACATTTGCTCCTTTGGGTCCTGGGAATCCCATGACACCAGGCTGTCCACGGGCTCCCTGTGGGCCGGGGGGGCCTGGGCGACCATCCTCACCTGCACCTCCCTGATGGAGAGAAGTTTAAAATCAACAAATGCTGGACCAAAACTTAATCACAGAATATATGCCATGACACCATTTTTTGTGCAGTGGGATTAAACTGTTACTAGAGACTGAGAACGCTTAGTCATGCTTTGTGTGTGACTGTAGATGTGGAGACGAGTAAAGATGGAGCTGGCAGATAAATGTCCAGCGTAGCCAGTAGGTAAACAGCTGCTGCTCAATTAGTATGAATTTCACTTCTTTCCTTACTCCAAAACAAATGCACGAATGCACAAACAAACCCCAGAAGGGGGAAAAACAGGTACGAATTTATAATTTGAATAACCGCTCCATCATATTCAGTGTGTTCTTATGCCAGTTCTGCAGTCAGCCAGAGGAGAAACCACTGCTTCATCACTGCCTTTTTTTACCCTGAGAAGCAAACTGGTTGCATATTAAATATCGTTAGCCTCATAGCATAATGGCCTAAGTCATTTTTTTAACCAATTTAAGATGTTGTTGGCCAGTCAAAATTATTGGAATCCAAAATCATGAACTGCCTAAGTCACTCATTTGACTTACAGCAGTTTTGATAAAAGAGCGGAAAAGCATCTGTTTTTTATACATTAAAAGTAATTTCAGTCAATAAAAGGGACAATTCTAAGTCATTTTTAATTTGATTTGATCAACTGCTGAAGCGTATATTTCTTTTTGCACATCTATTCACACATCCAGTCGGATGTACTGTTAAAATATCAATAAGATACCAATGAATTTAAAAATGTGATTTCTAAAAGTTTTTTTTTAATGTGAATCTAATCTAATGTTCTTTTGCACTCCTTTTACTATAAATGAGCTAAATGGCAGCTTTCAGCCCAGACAATTTTTCCCCACTTTTCAATGTGGATATTGAAGTAAACCACGAGAGACTTTTTCGCTCTGCATTCGAGCTCACACAAACAATGCCGGGATGAGGCTGGTACAGTAGATAATGGCTGGATGAATCAGTGGTATTTAAATCAATTTGATGTGTCGATAAGCGCTTCTGCTGAAATAATAAGTCTCTAAAAAAACAAACCCTGATACAGAAAGTGTGATTATTCCTAATCATTTCCAGGGACACAATGACCACATTATAGCTGTTACAAAAAAAAAAAGCACTCACAGAAGGTCCAACTTTGCCCTGAGGACCAGCATCACCAGGACGTCCAGTAAGGCCCTGTCAGGGAACACAGAACAGCACAAATCCAGATGAGTCACCACACATCTGTGTACAGACACGGGCTAAATAAAGGTAAGGGAATACATGACACTGTGGCACTGCGGGAAACTGAAATTACACCTCTGATGAGGCCTGTGTGGAGCAGGCGACAGTCCCCACACATATCGATGGAAATGACTAAGAACTGAAATAATGAGAGAAAGCATTATAATTGTTCTCTGTTGTTCTTATCCTCATGGTGATTGTAAACATTTGTGCTGCTTTATGGATATTCAATAACTCCAGGAGCAAAACACTGGAATTACACTAAAGTATTATACTATCATCTGTCCCAGCTGGATTGTAATTGGCTGAACTTCACCATGAAGTTTCACTCTTAAAGTGCAGTGTGGAATATCATCTCAAAAGTTAAAAGTTAACTGGTAGTCTGGTAACAAAGCTAATATCCTCATTGAAATGTAATAATATACAGGCATGTCTGTTTCTGGGGTAGAACAGGTGAGACGTGTCTGTCGTGTAGATCTTACTCTGGCACCAGGCAGACCAGACTCTCCAGGACGGCCAGGGTCACCGTTGGCACCCTTGGGGCCGCTGGCACCGGCGGGTCCACGCTCACCAGGGGCACCCTGTGTTAGGAGGAAAAAGGAAGGAGGTGATGCTTCAACTCTCAAGCCGCAGAGGAAATGAGCTTTTCCCTATAATGTTTTGAAAAAAACTGTATTTCATTGACCTGCTGGAGATTCAATTCTGGCAGATTGATTTTGGTAGAAATGAAATTGTGTGTGTGTATATGTGGGAGGGAGATAATATTAAATGAGATGCTGGCTTTGGGATATGTGACATGTAGGTCACTGGTGCATCATGGGCTTCAGAGCTATGTCGCCATCTGGTGGCCACAGGGTGAAGTTTCATGCTTCTCTGCTTCCTGCACACCGAGCTTCAGATCATGAAGAAACAGGAGCACAGACGAATTCCAGTCTTTACTTTAAACTGAAAAAATGATGTATTACATACTTCATTAACTCATCAGTAAAAGCGCTAATATGGGATCGTTGTGAATCCTGAAGAGCACTTCGCTTATTTCTCGCCTCATCGAACACATCATTTTAAAACTGTGTGCCATTTTTTTTTGCAATTTAACTCGATCTGAGACGGAGCTAATGAGGCGAGAAATTATCTCGAAGCGATCAGTCATCTGGGACCATGGAGTTATTAAAATGCTCAGTGAAATCTTTTGCCGAAGTTTTGTGGAATGTTTAATCCATGTTTCGGATTTACCAGAGCAAGGTCAAATAAGACAAAAGAGAAATGCTTTTAAGTGATTCCAAAAGCCTCAGTCCTAAATAATTTGTTCCTAAGTATATAATAAAATCTCCAAATGAGGTGTGTGAGTGTGTGTTTAAAAGTAATCCGCGACAGATCAAAGTTACAGCAACATCTTTTTCATCTTAACCTCTAACAACTTGGCACATTACAGTGTTATGAGGGTGTTGCTTTGGAATTGTCCATTAAAAAAATACAGGTTTTCAGAGCTAACCTTTTTTGCTGTTATTTAAAATAAGATAAATCTAATACAGAGAAATCCAAAGTTCGAGAAATATTTGTATCGAGTTGAGAGATTCAATATCTTTAAGCACATCAGGTACTTCATCCCTATACTCACAGATATGCACATTTAATACAAACATACATGTTCAATCGTTGCCTTCTATGAAGTATGCTTCTTTAGTAAATAAATAAAGGATGTCAACTGAAACATATTACAGCTACAGTTGTTTGTGATAATGCAGGAATTTGAGTGGGGAAAGTGATCAGACTAAATGTTTAAAGTTGATTAAATATCAATGAACTGGATGAATACAAATTAGAACATGAGCTTAGAAAGGGACCTTAATGATGGATTTATTCTCTTTTGGGGCAGTTTAGCTCTTTTTGCATTAACGGTTGGTGCTTAGACTTGTGTGTTTTCTATGAATGCTGATGTCAAAATCCTACCATTATAAGATGGATTTATAAGTCCTGACATTGCAACACTCCAGCTGCAGACATGTCGGAGCCTTGTGCTTTCATGGTTGGATTTGAAGGTCATGGCATCAAACTGAATGAAAATGCAATTTATAGCGTCGTGATTCACGAGTCCTTCAATACAGACATCATGATGAGGGGATTCAGAAATGTCATTTTGCCACTGCAGCAGTGAAAGACAAACAGAAGATTGGACTCAATCATTGTCAAGAGAAATTTCCAAATATGCAGCATATGGAAAACATTAATTGGGTGTTGACGCATCTGCTGCACACATTTTATTATCTCTACCTCTTGCCTTTGCCATAGCTGCTTTTTTTCCTAATTCATCTTTTAAAGACATTCAGCATCAATTTAAATATTTGCCACAAATCTTAAAATAGCATGGACAGATACACACAGTTAGGGAGTGATCTTTTCTTCACAATAACTGCATGTACATTCTCTCTTTAAGAGCAGTTTTCCTATTTATACAGTGGTGATTACTCCTCTTTGCAGGAATCAGTGGAACTGTGGGACCACTCACCTTGGGACCAGCAAGACCATCTTGACCAGGGAAACCACGGTTACCGGGAGATCCCTGCACGGACAGACACCAAACCATGGTTACAACAGGGATAATTTAGCCACTGAGTCTCATGTTGGTCCATGAATAGGTAATCATGTTCTTTGATTAAAACTCCATGTACCATCACTAATCAAATCTGCATATTTTATTTTCACTACAGTATTGAGTAGCAGTGCTTTAGCACTAGCTCTACAATAATCTGATTCTGACCAACAGGACGGCACTCACTCTCTCTCCAGGAGGTCCGAGCGGTCCAGCAGCACCGGGCTCACCCCTGGGTCCTCTTTTGCCTTCTTCTCCTTGTGGGCCAGGAGCTCCCTGAAGACCAGCCGGTCCCTGCAAAACACATTCACAACAGACTTAGCGTTACTGCAGGAAAGAAAGTGAAAAAAATGACAACGTCTGACAAGCAGAAAGGTCAACGGGAGGAAACGTATTTCAGCACCAGTAAGAGGTGATTATAACTCCTGTATGTGTCAGACTCCCCAATAACCTTCAGAAACATGAGGTCATTTCAGAGAATGGCTTTTAAATGCACTTGATTGTTATTGATGGTTATTATATGGCTCAATAATGTGTCTGGATTTGAGGAAATATGGTAAAAAAGCAGGGGAATACAAGTGAAGTGAATGAAACTCACAATTTCTCCTTTGGGTCCAGCCTCTCCCTTGAACCCGGGAAGACCTGGGTCTCCCTAAACAGGAACGGACAGACAGAGGAGAGACAGACAAGCAGCAGGTTGTGATTATTTCTTTCAGTGCCATGTTGTTGTTTGGGACCTGAAACGACCAGGAATGATTCAATGAGTACATACAGATGTTCCTTTTGGCCCAAGAGGTCCAGTCGCTCCCTGAGGCCCGGGAGGCCCACGAGGTCCAGGGAAACCAGGTGCACCAGCGATACCAGGAGCACCCTTCAGAGAGAGAGAGACATGAGCTGACTGGTCACTTAACTATCCACGCATCAAAATGGATGAAGTTCACAAAGTTTTCAGGAGGTGATACAAGGACACATGGATTGATAACTTACAGCTGATCCTTTAGATCCACCAATACCATCAGTTCCAGGGTTTCCCTGTACAAAAATGAATACATTTAGTAACCACACAGATGATCAATACAGGTCATGTTATTATTCTGGGACTGTTTGTCTGCAATGTTAAAATATGTAGCAATTAACACATGTTCTACAGCTTGGTTCTTTCCGTGTGTTAAAGAAGAGCCCAGAATACTGTGCATTTTAAAATGTTAGTTCCCCTCCTATTCAAATTATTCCCCGTTAAGCAAAGCCATTCACGTTATCTTCAAAGTGCTCAGCATTCTCTTTCTAAGAAGTGTTTCGAAGCACTTACAGAAGCGCCAGAAGGTCCGGGTGATCCGGGAGTGCCAGACTCTCCGCGGGGTCCCTGAGCACCCTCAGGTCCTCGAGCACCAGTGGGACCAGCTTCTCCCTGAACAACACGAAAAAGAGGGGAGACAGAATTCATTTAATCTGTGGGCAAAAATGCTGGAGAGAAGAAGTCCATGTGGTAATTGTCATTTTGTGAAAATCAAACTGAGAAACTATGCAGAAAACAGAAAACAGAAAGACACGTTCTCTAGTCTGCTTTGATAATGGACAGGAAAACATCTTGTTTAAAGACAATTGGCATGATTCTCATCAAATATTGTCTCAGGATGTGAGTTGGGTGTATATGTGTGTCTATAAAGCCTCACGGGCATGAAAATGGTGCAAATCAATCAATTACAATCAAATTAAAATCAATGTTACAAAATGAATAAGAATGTTTTCGCAATATCTGTATGTAACCATTCTATGATAAATGTATACAAAATCCTTTTAAGATAATGAGTACGTTGAATGCAGCAAACTGTATTTCACTGTCTGCTTTGCTTCGAACTGCTATATTAAACTAATTTCTGGACTATAAATTGTTTGAATCAATGAATTAAATAAAACTATGGTTTTGTAATGATAAAATGCTGTTAAACATATAATTACAATTTTACTGCAAGGTATACTTAAACTTATATATAAAGTGTTTATGATTATAGGATCACCCAAACATACAGGAAACATGAAGGAGAAGTGAATTTATTGAATAAAATGATTTAGAAAATTTTCTATACATAAAAATAGCAGCTCCAGATGTGAGGCCTCCTGGGCTTGGTCTCTATCTGAGTTAAATACTGCAGTATTAGAGCTACCAAACTGCAAGTAAGTACATAGCAACATTTTTTTATATAAATATATATATGATGATTTCATTAATGAGAGATGAGTCATTCACATAATGAGTGAGGCCTGCGAGTCACCTGATGTGTTTAAACTCACATCAGGTTTGGTTTGTACGTCGATGTTACCTGAAGCTGAGTTTTAATGTCTGAGCATGATGACGTCACACATGACATAAAAGTCAGGCGCGGAAGTCTGGTTGTCATTACGGCCGTTGGTGCTGCTGTCTGCTGCTTCTAATGTACGCTGGTATAGGATGGATTTACAGAGGTGGAGGAAACCAAGTACCTTTACTCAAGCACTGACCTTAAGTACATTTTTGAGGAACTTACATTTTACTTGTGCAATTCTCTTTATTCTACTTGATAACATTCTACTATATACTTTTTTTTCTGAGAAAAATAAGGAAAATACTCCCTTATTTATTCAACAAATTCAGTTAGTAAAATCTAATTTGAAGATTTAAAGTTTTTAAAATACAAATTAAAGATGAAACTGGTGGTTTCCAAACTTTCTGTCTTTTGATAATTACAAAAATCTGTGTAGTTGAGGTCACATTTCATATATCTCTGTTACACCAATTTTTTCTTCCAAAATAACAATAAATGGCCAAATGATCTTAATTTCACCAAAATTCTAAGTTTAAAAATAATCCCAAAAGTGAAAAGAGATTTGTGTTTTTCCTTCTTTCCTCTTCAATTCTTCATCTCATGACCCTCGCATTTATCTACTGATCCTTTCATGGGTCAGAACCCAGCTCAGCAGCTCCAACACTAACATGCTGCTCAGTATTAATAATCTTATGATATCATAATCTAATAATTCATCCGTCAGAAGAACCAGACCAGTACCTGCAACACTTCAACTTCAGCAAGCTCACAATACTTACACACTTTAAGCAGTATTTTTTATGCAAGCTGACTACTACTACTAAAGAATCTGAATACTTCCTCCACCACTGTCTATACACTACTCGGAATGGTTTGCGAGTGTGTGACCTTCGTTTCGTATGTTGCCTGATCATTTCCTGACGATGTAATGATGCAGTATTTATAGTGGCAACACTGTAAACATTAATTATGTTCTTGTTGAAGCTGAGCTCCTTATTCTTTGGTTGTTGTAATGGCATGTGCATTATGATTAGGGCTGAAACTATAGATTAATTTCATTATCAATCTGTAAAAAGTTTTCCTGATTAATCAATTACTTATTGTGTCTCTAATATGTCAGAAAAAGACAAAAAATGTCCCAAGATGTAACCTATTGTTACATGTTAGGATCTTCAGCCTGTTAGTTTGAAGTGTTTCCTACAGTCTGGCTATAAACCAGATCCAGACGTGTAGATAATATTATATTATATTATATTACATTATTATATAATACTTGCAGCCTATTCAGTCACATCAAATTCATCTTTCTTTGTAATTTTGGCTTCATGAGCAACTCCAGTTGTCACATTCACATTTTCCACCACACACACTTGATTTTCAGCTAATTGTTTTAACTCCTATTAATGCGAGAGCTTACTTTACTCTTAATAACTACAACATATTACTGTTGCTTACACATTGTTGTGCAAACATCTGCTGCTCACTAACATTAGACACATGCGTTTCATTTTTAAACAATTTTAATGTGTATATAATTACCTGCTGCAACACAGAGAAGAGAAACAAACCACTGCTCAGAAACACATCTGTGTGGCACAATGCTGACATTACACTTGGCAGCTTATGAAGTAGTTGCATTTGAATGAAAGAAATAATCAATTTCCTGTCCCTCCAGTGTTTGTCTTTCTATCCAAAGCCAAGTGTTAATGTTGTGCAGATCTTCTGGTTTAGCATTAAATACGACTTGGGCCCCTATTTAAAGGGAACTTGGCTGAATAATTCAAGCCACGCGATCTCCAAAGACACTAGAGATTTGACTGGACTGGTGGTTTGCAGCTTTATAACATGGCGGTGGTGAATAAGATTCCTTTACTATTGCTGCAGTACTCAATACTATGACATAATATCAGAGTTTAAAAGTATTTGCAAAAATGGTGACGTAGTCACTCCAATTATTCTGCTCCCGAAGTGCACTATCAAGGCCAATATTTTAATGGCTGGGAAACAACACACTAAATACTTGGATAAAAGCAAGAATGCCTGCCAGTTTCTGGTATGGAAATAATTCTCAACCTTTTTTGAGGCAGTAGCTTGGCTGTTGCTAAACAACACAATTCAAGCAAGCAAGATGGATCCCAGAGCACATTTTATTAGGTTGGGTGATTCAATAATTGTGTTTTTTTCTTTCCTGCTATATTTTTTACTGTGTTAGTTTCGGAAGTTTTAACTTCAGGGCCTTTGCTTCTAAGGCCCAGACAGGGAGGAAAAAATAAAACTGCATTTCATGAGCTCAGAGGGAGTTAACAGGCTGGCCTGATCCGTACGGACAGCGAAGGGGCTCCTGAAGGTACCGCTCAATTAGGTAATATGAGATTTTTAATGATCCTCACCATGGGACACTTCCTAGAATATATTATAGCCATATAGTAACACAAAAGCATGCATTCACTCAGACTGCTGCAGACAAACACAAAACTACATACAAGACCTCTGTGTTTATAGATGTAAGTTGATCCAATGCATAAACACACAGACACACGCTTTTACACTGTGTTGAGTTTGCGTTAATTACTTCAGGGGAAACTCCTGAGTTTTTGCTAAGATAGACTCCATTTGTAATTCCTAACTGTTGAGGGGCTCGGAGGAAGAAAACAAAGCAACGATACTGGGCCCTGTCTGTGTGCAGCTATGCAGGAGGAATAAATCAGATGCAAAGCAGAGCGAGAGAAAGGAAGAAAAAGAAAAAAAGCCTGAGTGAGGGAGAATAACACTTAAAAAAAAAAAAACCTACTCCCTAATTTTCCACACAGATGGAGGTTTAAAGCACTTTTCAATACAGTGCAGCCTTCTCTGATTTCACTAAAGCATTTCAACTTATCCCCACAAAGTCCTCCTCAGGCTGTGTGTCACCATTGTTGCAGAGAGTCCCTTTTTGATTTGATTCAAGCAAGTTTTATTCTATATGCTCACCCTACACAAAACCCAGCTTTTTGCACCTGTTATATACACAACTTGCTTTTTTGTAAAGAAGCAGTGAGAATTAGTGAGTTTGACACATTTTCTCATAGACAGACAGGGCAGACGCAGTTGCTTAGTTTCACACTCACTTAATAAACACAACAGGGTGATTGATGAAGAGGAAAATGAGGCTACTACAGCATTTTGGTAACTTACCTTAGAACCAGGAGAGCCAGGGAAGCCCGGAGCTCCAGAAGGACCGACGGGGCCCTAAAGAGAGGAGAAGACAGGCCGTCAGCTCACAGTTTAATCACAGAGACTCTGTGTGTAGAGGGATAGAGGCTGTCATGCTGCCGACGGGTGTGTGGAGAAGTGTATAGTTCTTATTTTTTGACGAAATCTGACTGGAAATGAATTAAAGGGCACTCGTAGTGATACTTACAGGGGGACCAGCAGGACCAGGCAAGCCATCATTTCCACGGCCTCCCTGTAAAAAGTCCACAGTTATCAGCGCGTGGCAGAAAAACACACGGCCCCGCCCTGTTTAATAATGATGCATAGGTAGTTTTTGATAGAAACAGCGACACTCACAGCAGCTCCGCTGGCTCCAGGACGACCTCTCTCACCAGGCAAACCACGGGGTCCCTGACGCAAGCGAGGAAGAGCAGATCAACTTTGTAGTCAGTTTAACCATTATGATTGCTGTCGTGCATTTATTGCTGTGATGTCCAGAGTTATACACACCATTGGTCCGGGGGCGCCGCTCTCTCCTGGAGCACCAGACTCACCCTAAACACATGAATAAAGACACGTTTTGGGTTAGAGCTGATGTTATCTATGGGTATCTATACTCACACTATACTGTACAGTGGATTACCCAATTTTACCTGTGATGTGGTGCACCAATGAATCAGAAGCCAGTGCAGTGTGTCCCACGCACCGAGTAGCATTATGCTGTGCTAACATGCCAAATAGACTTTTTCTAGCTTTGGCTATCTTGCCAAATTTTAGGACAAAGCCATCATTGAATGGACGACTTGCGCAAAGCTTTCCAGGATAATATCAATTAGACAATCCCATGAGTAAATGTTCATGCATTACATATGTAGGTTCTTGGGAAATTCTTATTCATTGTAAATGTAAAGCTAGGCTATTATTTTCATATGAAACCTGGCTAGACAGAATGTGCTAATGCGATGAAGCAGGTTCCTCACAACTGCAGCTATGCATCAACATTGTACTTTGATTTAAACGTTGGTTTTACAGAAGCCAAAAAGGCCATGATTGAGCGATTCTAAAAGATGACCTGTATCTTTAAAAATAAATGGGTCAGAAAGGAGAACTGGGAACATTATTTTAATATTAACTTGAGGTCTGAGCTGTGCTTGGGTTAGTTGAAAAGGTTGGGCCAGTGCAAGTGATCTCCTATTGACATGTATGCAGGGCTGTTAATATCTCCTGTCTCCTGCTCTCTGTGTGAGAGTGAAAATGACAGAGTTGTTTTGGCAAAAAACAAAAGGGGGCATCAATCAATTGGTGGAACTCGATTTTCATTGCGTGGTGCGGAGCCACAGATTGGTCTATGTGTGGGAAACAATGCAGAGAGGTAATCCTACCTTGGAACCAACAGCTCCAGTCTCTCCCTTTGCACCATCAAGACCTGGGTAACCCTGAAAGAGAGGTAGGAGAGAAAATGTAGTTAGGGAAACAATAAGAAAAAGAAAAAGCAGATGATTGTCCTGGAAGCGATTAACAAAAAAAACCAATAACTTACTCTGTGTCCCTTGATGCCGGGTAGGCCGGGAGTTCCTGGGAATCCACGAGCTCCCTGTGATACAGGTGGAGAGTAGATGAGGGCGGTTAATGTATGGGACAAATGGATAAAGTGAACAGGATAAAAAATCATTTCTATCAAAATGTAGATTTACTCTATTAGACAGAAGCATGTGAACAAATTATATCAAAGCAGATTTTACACAACCTTTGAAAAAAGGAGGAAAACATTTCAACAAAATGATTTCAATCAATAGTGAACTATCTATTGAAATGTTTAGGGCAAAGTTCAGTCCAGTTTGGGCTCCTACAGATACTGGATACTGGTCCTGAGACCACTAAAGACTCATTTATTTATTTACATTTTTACACAAAGCTGTGGTCCTCTATTACTGTCAAATATGAGTTAAGGCACCAGCTCCTTTATTGTACATGTGTACAAAGTGATCTGAGGAAGCACAATCTTCTGATAATGCTATAAAATATACAGTTTGTTATAAAGGTTAGGATACATAGCATACATTTTGCTATTTAGTGTTGGCATGAGTGTATAGTTGTGACATCACAATTTTATGGAAGTGCTGATTGTTAATTTTAAATTCCAGGCTGTGGATTGAAAAATGTGAAAACTTGCAAAAAATATGATCATAGCACCTAGTCCTCCTTATCATCAAAACGTATAAAAATCTCATTTTCTACGATTAGGCACCTTTAACGGTAAACTGTATCTACGGAGGTTCCTTCACTAAACTGTCAGACTGAATCAGAATCAGCAGCAGAAAACTCACCTGAGGTCCAGAAGGTCCACGTTCACCGGATTTCCCAGGTTTTCCAGCTTCACCCTGAAACACAAACATCACAGACAACCCTCAACATGTGTGCATATTGTGTGGATGTTCCCTTTAAAACATAACAACTCTGTGTAAATTCTTGGATGCGTTTTTCTGCATGAGTGGGCGCTCCTAGTGGACGCACTGCCGCACGCCACGTCTGCTGCCATCGAGTGGCTAAAAGTAAGAGCTGCATTTCCGTGTCTGCGTGAAGAGGACGAAGTTCAACTTGTTTGAAGATGAAACACAACACGAAATATTTGAACATATGTGATTATATTTCAATTCAAAAAGGATACAGATAAAAAGAGTATGTAATTCACTAAATATACTAAAGGTTTGACAGTAATGGTGTATATATATATATATATATATATATATATATATATATAGGGGCGACACGGTGGAGCAGTGGGTAGCACTGTTGCCTCACAGCAAGAAGGTCGCAGGTTCAAGACCGCCTTGGGGCCTGGGTCTGGGACCTTTCTGTGTGGAGTTTGCATGTTCTCCCCGTGTCTGCGTGGGTTTTCACCGGGTACTCCGGCTTCCTCCCACAATACAAAACATGCTCAGGTTAATTGGCAAATCTAAATTGCCCATAGGTGTGAGTGTGTGTGTGAATGGTGTGTGAATGGTGTGTGTGCCCCACGATTGGCTGGCGACCATCTGGGGTGTATCCCCCTGCCTCTCGCCATAAAATGCGCTGGGATAGGCTCCAGCAGACCCCTGCGACCCCGAAAGGGAATAAGCGGGATAGAAAATGGATGGATATATATATATATATATATATATATATATATACAGTATATATATATATGTGACATCTCGCTGCCATAACCCAGAACAGCAGTTCATGGACTGCAACACTATAGACTGAACAACGTAAAAATACATTTGAATGAATTTGAATTTGAATTCAGTATTTTCTCATGGCTGACTAACAGTATCAATAATCAGATGAAATGATCAGGTGCAGTGCTTCTTTGACAGATCAGAATATTTATAATAACGTGCTTCAAGGCAGATCCTTAATTATAAGGATATTGTGTTAATTCATACATTTTACTGATTGATGTCAAGAATGTTTACAGCATTTCTGTGTTTTCATGTAAATATGTGACATAGGAAAACTATTTGAGTGTGAGAAATAAGTTTCAGTCTGTTCCCTGGTAAATATTTGACACAAAGATGATTTAATTTCCATGTAGGGACAGTCCGCTTTTTTTTACCAAGCACCTGATTTATCAGAGTTTCTGTTTGTTAGATTAATTTTCCAGTTCAATAAAGTGACGGACACACTTACGTCATCTCCAGGTTTTCCAGAAGATCCAGGGGGGCCACGAGGTCCCATGGCGCCCTGCGAACGAGCAAAGGTGAGACACCGATAACTGAAGAGGGCGAGCGTCGCAGTTACATTTTATACCTCACAATCGGCACACAGAAAACACACAAGACTACACATGAGTTCAATTATATTTTGAACAATAGGTGACTGTTACACTTGCTGCCAGAGGCGAGATTGCTCTGCTTCAAAAAGGTAGAACGAATTCTTTAATATCCTTATCCAAAATCCTTGAATTTAAGACGTTTCCTCACTCTTTCTCTCTGTTTCTGTTTTCTGAGTCAGCAGGTTGAAAAACTAAACCACAGACCAGCAACAATATTCTATCTATATAATATATATATTTCTGTTAACATGAAGGGCTTATTGTTTGAAATTTTCCATTAAAAAAAAAAAACAGTGCAGGTGTCAGAATCCCAGAAGGCTGAAAGGTTCACTGGACATGGCAAACGCCCTCCACAACTGTCAAGACATTTTCTGGTAGAACGATTGATTTTAATCACACGTAACGATGTGCTGGCGCCCTTTTAAAAGGGAAAAACACCTCGGAGGGTTTCTGTGTGCTTATCTGAACTCCACAGGAGCAGATTAGCACAGCGGTGGGGAGACCCTTCATAGTCCACCTGCTGAGGGGACGGGAAGGACGGGGGGGGGGCTGGTCTGGCTTCTGGAAGCTTCAAGAGGAGGATGAAGAAAGAGAAGAAACTAGAGGAAGCTGTAAGAACAGAGCAATCTATATTTTCAGGAAGAATAGGTTAAGATATCGGTGTAATGTGGTGCCAGCCGACGGCACATGGCCAGCTCCTCACGCTGCTTTTCACCATTAGATGTCAGGCTTCGCACAGATTTGGGTTCTGGGCACAAGCCCTCAAACGACTGCCTGCAGAGGGTTGTAAATGGTGAAACTTAAGGAGCTGGCAGGTCAAATAAAGAAGGATAGAGAGGTTAGTGGGCAGCAATGAAATTTTAGAAAGTGTGTAGAAGGTAGTGCAAGAATAGGGTCAAGTTGAACTGACTGTGCTATAGATATTCTTCTATTTTTATGTAACCACTACGGTCATTTTTATGAGTGAATTATCCCTGGGCAAAGACAAACAGATATAAAAAGGTAGCGGAAGGAGAGAGCTTAGAAGAGGCTAATGTGAGGCTGCAGGGGAGTTCATTTTCAGAGAGGTTATAGAGGTATTTTTAATAAACCGTGTAGTGTGAGTCGGGGAAGGATACTTACAGCTTGTCCGGGCTCTCCAGCCTCTCCTGGGTTGCCTTGGAAACCCTGTGGGCCCTGGGATGTAGAAAGAAGAGAGAATAAAGCGTGAAGTGAAAGCGTCACTGTTGTTATATCCAGTAAGTAGAAGTCAGTAGTCCACTACTGGTGTTTGTCAGATTGGTTACACGGTGAATTATTGTTCATTTTAAGGATGTCTTAGTTCATGGTTGAATTGAGTTTTATTTCAATCAAATTAAAAAAAATATGTTGACTTGCAATATAAATATACGCATGTTGTCATTAGGAAGTTCTTTTACATCTGTGTCATTCAAGCCGCTTCACTGGGAGGGCTTCCCTTTTTTCCTCGGAAGTTTTGAATTCTAAAAGCAGTCAAAGGTGTCCAAGGACGTCCCTGCTAGCGGGTTCATGGTGATTAAACCATCAAGTTGAGGCAAGTCAGCTGGCATCGCCTACAACTTAATAGCTTTACTCTGGAGGCTGCGAGGGCTCAAAGGGCTGCAGGTAAAGCTCGGCTCTGGGCTCTGGGAACGGTAAATTGTCAGGTGCTCCGCAGCACGTCTGGGGCTGTGGCATCGGAAAAAGCCCCGGAGCCTGCAGGTGGGAGACAGACGTGTTCCCCCTCCGTCTGCCGCTTTCCTCCGGAAAAAACGGCACTTGCTGTTAAAAAACCGTTTGTGTAAACATTTATCTGTCAGGGCGCAAGTGCCTTGGAAACTTACTGGTCAATATAAAACTACACTCAGGGGAGATAGTCAGTGCAGCAAATGGTATCAGGTAAGTTAGTATTTGCTGAGGGTGAGCTGGGAGTATCCTGTCTGTGACCGGACACAGGATCCGGTCGACAGGTGCACCTGGCTTGTTTTGTTCAGTTTTTTTTTTTATTAAAGGTGCTAAAGGAGATACTTACAGGTGATCCGCTGGGGCCAGGTGGTCCTCTGGGACCCATAGGGCCCTGAGGGAAAGAAAAGAGACAAGAGACACGACATCAGCGCAAAGACGGATAATCACATCCTTCACCGATACACACTTTTCAAACTGAAAAACAGCACAAACAGATGAAACGAACAAGCGGATTCGGCAACTCGGCGTTTGTGTCTGTTGCCAAGTGTTTGTCCATTTCTATTTTGTCAGGAACCATAAAAAAACACATCACCTGCTTTGCCCCGAAGCTGTAAAAACCCAGCAGCTCCACTTGTCAATTCCATAAATCCTTTGAAATTCCATAACAGCATCCACACTTTCCCTGCTGTCTGTCTATCCCTCCCCCCTTTTCCCTGTCAAGCGTCCTCCTCCCACTTTCTCTCAGCCTCTTTTATCACCTGCTGTGTGTTTCTATGGTTGAAAGGTCAGCAGCAGTAGGGCTGCAGCCACTCTTTAGAGGAGTTTTTGAACTCCGCGTGACTTCTTACACTTATGACAAGGAATGAAAAACAACGCAATAGTGAGCAGTTTGGTTTCTAGCAATGTGAGATTTAAGGCATCGGAACAGCAGGTGAGATTTCTTCATCTAATTTGTCTCTGACTCAACGTTAATCTGCTTTGTGGGAGCTTCTGGCTGGGATCACACGCCACAAGTGATTTCGACTTCAGCTTCATGCATCACCGCGCAACGAGAGAAAATAACATTCTGTGGAGGTGATGATCCAAATCCCTCTGTTGCTTTCTGACTTTCTCTCTCTGTCTCTCACTCACGCTCTCTCTCTCTCTCTCACACACACACACACACACACACACACACACACGGACACTTAAAGAAAATCAGCTGTACAAGCACCAATGGGACTGTACTGAGTCACATCAATTAGAGACAAACTTTCTCTCGGACACAAACATATTCCTTTCAGCAAGTTTGTTTTAAAACAAACAAACCCTCATTTAAACATCATGGTTATTTATGAAAAAAAAAAAACCTGGGATCGAAGCCAAAGGAAACGTCACAGCACGCCACAGTGGTCCTCAGAAGCAAATGAAAGTCACCTTTCAGTGGGTGTGGGAAGGCGTCGCCGCAGTGGGCAGAGACATGTCAATGGAGCCTTATATCTGTGTTTGAGGTCGTGCATATGCAGAATGCATTTCAGAGAAAGGGCTGTTAGGAGTGTTTGGTGTGTAGGTGCGTGGGTAGCAGCGTGTGTTTGCACGAGGGGCTGTGGGACGGACCAGTGGGTCAAACATCGGTCCGATCTGTGCTTTCACTCTCTGCAGGCTGGCCATCACCACAGTAAATTAAAAAAAAAAGTGTGTGTGGGGGGGATTATACTGTGGCGAGCTCTCAGACAGACATCCAGTGGGACACTCAGTAGGAGAGAAGGATCCCCCCTCCCACTCTCCACCGCCCCTCCTGGAGTCCCAAACCTCTGACAGGCTGAGACGCTGCCAAAGCTGCTCTGTGTCTCCCAGAGTGCTCTCTCCTCCGGTCACAGGCAGGACGCCATGCCGCCACGCCGCCATGCCAGCTAACCGACTGCAGCAGTGGTTTGAAATATAATCGTCGATCGGCGGCTGTTTCCTCAGTTTATGAAATGACCCCGTTGTACTCCGTGCGACGTGTTCATTCTCCATCAGCGCCCGGATCCTTGCAGGAGTCTCAGTGGAGGGCGTTGATAACCGGCGAATCAGAGGTGACGCTACGAATCACTGCGTCTTCTTATGAGTCTGCAGTCTGATGATTTTAAATCCTCTCCTGGCGAAGAACGGTGACATGGTAGTTTCTGGTGTACAGCAACCACGCGATGTTTGTCTGGTCCATGTAAGGAGGTCATCAGTGCCCTCTCTCACCCCCCCAGAAAGGCCAAAAACACCTAGCACTGTACCACCACCTACTTCTGGTAAGATTCTGCAATTGGCTCAAAGACTTTTGGGAAAGGGCAGATTGGGTTGCAGATCTTTAACCCAGGTGGAAAAGGTGGTCTGTCTAAAAAAAAATAAAATAAAAAAAGGACACGGTAGTGGCAGCAGGCTCTCAGCATGGCTCGCTCACCATTGGTCCCTGCATCACGCCCATCTGTGCGCCACCAGACTTCTCATCGAAACCACCGGCCATCTGAGCAGCGAAGTTCTGAAAGAGGCGAAAGGAAAGATGTCAGTAAGATTTTCATCCAGACACATGCAGGTTGTTTCTCTGCCAATTGTAATCTATTAGTGATGTTCAAGGTCAACTGTTGAATTGAAAACAAATCTCACACTGACTGAAGGGGAAAATCATCTGGTTGGAATAGACGTGATTTGACTAAAACAATGAATAAGAAGAAAATGCTTCATATTGCACCAACTAAGCTTTGGCTCAGTTTCTGTGTCTTTGAGCGGAACTAATAAGCAAAGTGATTGCTAGACGTTCGCTGAAAGAATGCACTTATTTCAGAAGCCAAATTTGCTATTGATTTGCAGCATCTGTGTCATTTTGGCAGGAGTGCTGATTTAACAGATTGTCAGCAGCAAAGATGTGTTATTATGTGAGCTGTGATGCGGCGAGAGGAGGGACAGAGGGCATGAGAACAGTTTTCAACCTTCACAAAGAGTCCTCTTGTTTTCCCCCCAAAAAAGGCTCCTTCCTGTCCCCTCCCCGAGTCGATCCTACTACCTCCTGCCCCTCCACCTCTCCCCTCTTCAATCAACCTCCTCCCTGCTTTTCTCCTGCAAAGAATGAGGCATTCTCTCTATTCTTTCTCCCTGCATCCACTCGCTGTTGTCTCTCGCCCGCCTCCCAATGCCAGCTATTTCCACACATCTTTTGTGCTCCCGCATTCTTTCAAACAATCTCGTTTTACTCTATTTCACCATTCGCTCTGCATCCCCCCCCCCCTTCAAGTCCAAGAAGAACCCATTCTTTGCCTTGCATCAGGCCTGCCATCCCTGCTTGCCATGGGATACTCACTCCTCCAAGGCCAGGGGGTCCATTAGGTCCTGGAGGTCCAGGGGGGCCGGGGTTTCCAGGGGTGCCAGGCTCACCATCTCTGCCGCGAGGACCAGGGGTTCCCTGAAAAAGATTGTTTGAATTAAATTGAAAATAAATGAAAAGACAACTAACAATCAACAATATGACCTAATGCTATGTAACAATGATAACATCCTTAAATAATCAATATAGTGCAACCTCTTAGGAATAACTCAGATATAAGGCTGAAGCATTATTGTTGTATCTTTTCTTTTACTTGATTAGCTAATCGTTAAATAATATCGAAAATATATTTAAAAAAACAGAAAAAAACATGTCACAATTTATTAAAGCCCAAGATGACCAAAACCAAACTATAGCATTCAGAAAAAAATACTAACATTTTAAGAAGCTGAAACCAGAGAACATTTGGCTTTTTTTTTAATTTAAATAATTAAAAAATAAAGTTAACAATTATTTAATCATCAAAATAGTTGCATATTCATCTTCTACAGATCAACTAACTGATTAATCATTGATTTGTTTCATGTCTACTACTACATGTCTACAATTAGATTGTTTTTGCATCTGCTACATACATTTGTGTAATTAATTGATGGTAAATGCCATATCCTTGTGAGTAAAAACACTGCCACTGATCTTATTGTAATAAATATGACACTTGGAACTATGTTGGACTTCCAGAGAATCTATAAGCACAGGAAAGTGTTACATAATAATCACATCAGTGCTGATAAATGTGAGGCCTGTGTGCCAATATTTGAACTCAGTAGTGCTTCAGTAAACCATTACACAGTTGCTGGCAGATGAAACACCACTGGACTACATTTGTCAGATGCTGTTGCCAGAAGGCTAATACTCAGTTGAATGTTCTCCAGACTGCACTGTCGATACGCATGAGGGGCCTCGACTACACCTGCTGGTGGCGAACGGCCATCCGTCGGGAATGAGGAAAACAATCAGAACGTTTTATGTTTTGAAATAATATATTTAAAAAAAAAGGTTTAACGCTAACGAAGACACTATAGTCAAAAATACAATGATAAACGGCTGAAATACAGATGCTTTCTAATAAGATGTAGCGCATGCAGATGACTTATCAGGCCAAAATCTGGCTACCTGGCATACCTCTGTGCAAGTAGTGACAAATTACCCTGCAAGGGAATCCTGAACAAAGAATGTGCTTAACACCTAAAAGTCTGCTTTACTTGAGCTTCACTTTGTGCTTAAAATGTGCAAAAAAAGGCGACGTCTACGAGACAGGAACGCCTTTGCCCGCAGCCGTTATCGGGTCCAAGTGCTGGTAATTGACGCAGTGATCAAAGGTCGGGGAAGGTAGCCGCGCTGGTTCCCCGCGCCAAGCGACGGAGGCCTCGGAGGTTTACATTATAAGCCTCCAACAGTCCGACATCTGTTAAACAACCCAGACCCGCACAGACCACACAGCCTAATGGAAACGGCACATGACCAGTTATAGGGAGTTGCTCAATGAAAGGCTACCATTCTGCAAGCCTGTAAGCTATAGCAGATACACCCCCCCCTCCACACACACTCCCCCCACTCAGCCCCTAAAGACCTAAAGCTATCAGATTCAATAGGACATACTGTACTTCTTAAGGGAGCAGAGTGAAGGACCATTTAGGGGTCAGGGTGTGAAAATGACAGGAAGGGGGAGAGTTTTTTTCTTTTCAGAACGTATCAAACGGACCTTCTCTCCCTTCTCTCCTCTTGGTCCGCGGAGTCCTTGCTCTCCTGGTGGGCCCTAGGTGAACAGAAGACAGGGGAGTGGTCAGTACAGTAACTTCAGGTGACATCTGAAGGAACAGCTGCAACTGGTGAACCCTGCGAACTGGTGCTGTTATGTCAGATCTGTGTCTCCTTCTTTGTTACTGTCGCTGCAACTGGCAGTTAAATGAAATGCCTGTATGGTTACTCTGAAAAGGCAAGGCAGACTCTCTCTCTTTCTCTCTCTCTCCATCTTTTGATCAAGAACAGCAATTGTATGTATAAATGAAAAGATCTTTACCATTGGGCCACTTGGTCCTCTTGGTCCTACAACCTGTGTAAACAAAGGAAAGAAAACAGAGAAACAATGAGCAATTAATTCTTTGGTATTACTTTGTCAATTAACATCATATTTGTAGCTCTATTAATAGCATGGAGTTTAAGGGCATATTTTGTTCAGGTCAAGAATGTGCTTTTGTAGAACTTCCAAAGCTTAAATTAGCAGGACATAATGTACAAATGAGGTTTAACTCTCTTTGAACAAGTAGGGGGGAGGGCATTATCTTTCCCCCATCAGAGCAGACTTGTTAATTTCTAATCTCTTCGGGCAAAGCATTATACGAATCCTACAATAAACAATGGCCTCTTATTTCCTGCCATGAACTTGCGTTCCCTCGCAGGGGTGAAGCATTTCCAGGTGCAGCAGCGGTGCTGCAGCAGCTGCTTTACGGAGGATTGAATGGAGGCCGTGTTGTGCTTGGCTGTCTTCCTGATGAGTGGGCTGCCCCATCTCTCATTCACCTCCTCGTTATCTCTAGTATTGTCTAGTTCCAAAAACACTACTCCGACACACTTCCACAGCCAAGGAGAGTGTGATACTAATGTCAACTTCTTAAGACTGTTTAGACATTAATATTCACAAATGCAGAGAGCGCTAAGTTGTGTTTTTAACAAGTAGTGTCGACTTACATCGGTAATGTCTCCAGGTTCGCCTTTCTGACCCTGAGTTTGGAAAGAAAAAGTATAAAAATAGCCATCAGGATTAGGTCTATGAAAAACATTTCAAACTGTTTTTATTGTTTTCTGCTCTAATCGTGCATTAATTATAACCCTGCCCCTGACAGAAACAATTAACAAAACACAGAATACTTGTAATTTTAAGGAGGAAAATGGTCATTTGTGAAATGTTGAAAATAATTACCCACTACGGTATCATAAGACACATAAATACGGCACACAGTGTGGGCCAGGAAATAACTGTTATCCATCTGGCAAAGCTGTTTCACATCAAAGTCTCATGTAAATCCATAAAATACAGGGCCCTCCTGCTGCACTGATATGCGTCTGGGACACACACACACACACACACACACACACATACACGTGCACATCATTATGATCACATACACACACTGATCCACACGCAGAACGTCTTAATATCCGACAGCGTCTTACCTTAGCCCCAGGTGCTCCTGTTATTCGGTCGTGTGGCGTGGAGGAGTAAAAAAGTTCACAGTTAGTAAATGGATTATACAATAACACCATGAGGGTTATACAGTATTTCCCCAAAAGCCCATAAAGTCTACACTGTACGTGCTGATAGCCAATAATAAAGTCCTAAATTATATAACTCTAAAGACCACCACCAAATTATATAAGTAGTGCCCAAAGAGCCCATCAGGATTGACAAAGTGTTGTTGAGTCACCATCTTACTGTAAGAGCTTAAAGCAGAAGCAGCGCTGGAATAGCAGCAAGCTTAGTACATGAATATAAGTGAAAAAAGCATAAAGTACATATTTCAGAACATTAAATCTGTTGTACTGATTATTGTTAGCATATGTTATAGGTAGGACTGGGTATCATTTACAAATGTTGATAGTAATTAAAACTGATATGATTTGATATGTTTTAGTGCTTAAAATAACAATATGTTATTGTAAAAACTTCTCAAAAGTGAAGTTTTTCCAGATAAAATTGAGGCAAAGGTATAATTCAATGACCAATGAACCAATCATCCTTTGCTCAGTGTGACACATTAGTGTCTGCACATTAGTACTGAGGTTAGATAGCCAGTGTTATCTTTAGGTGGTTCATAACTTAATAAGCTGCTGCTCTTGTTATATACTTTTTAACTGTTTTAAGCAGTTTGATAAGTACTCTATTAGGCATTTTAATCAATGTGCATGCATTGGAAACACTGACACTTCTGATTTCACTCATGCTCCTCCACTGACTTTACTCATATTTCCACAGCTGACTGACAGAGTGTTTTCAATATTGGGAGTTCTTGTTTATCAGGAAGCAACGACAGCTTGAAATGTTCCAAGAGTCCCGACTCGCAAATAGGCTGTCACAGTTCGTTCTTAACGTCAGATCTGCAGAAATCCGCAGAGAGGATCTAGAGTAGAAATGTGAAGCCATGTCTGCTTGACTGAGGTATTTCCTTAATGGCTCCCACATGTTTTCATGATACTCGGGGAAGGAGAGAGTATTCAAACAAGATGGGGCCAAGGTGAGCCAGCTATGGAAAATGAGGTTGAGGTAGCATTTCACTGAAATCTGGTCAGATGTGTCATTGTTGTTGTGTATTTTTTTTTTATCATTTGTTTGCTTCAGGGATAAAAAAAACAGTATTCAAAACAAAGGCATGGCTGAATAAAAAGTGGCAGAGGTTAAAAAGGTTACTAGCCAACCTTTGATTGATACCACTGAGTCTGTGTGTCATTTTATCCCCAAAGGAAACAACATGATGTGTACAGTAATTTATTTATGAGAGGTGTGAGATAAATAAATTACAACCAATGGATGGAGGGGTTTCAGCTGCGCAGATGGGGCAACACTCTCCGAATGGGATTTCAGGTTTGGGGCAGTCTTTTAGCTCCTCGCAGACAATTTCATCGCACAGGACGGTTCCAGTGTCACACACACAGATGCGACAAGGCTCTGGTTTCCATACGTCCTTGTCGCTATAGTGCTGTCCGTCTTGTATACAGGTAATAGCCTCCTCCTCTGTGTGTTCGCGGCCATAGCATAGTGCACACAGAGGTTCGGGTGGGGAGGAAAAAGGAGATTATGCATCAGAACAGCAGTAACAGTGTAAATAAAAACATGTCTTTGCATGAAGCAAACCAAACAGTGTTTGACTTCCGAGGCAAACACACATGCAGTGCATTAACAGGTACTCTCAAGTGTTAAATGTTGGATTAACATGATAAACAAACAATATGAAACTGAACTATAATCATCGCTTATATTACATTATTAGATGACTACTGAATGTAGATTTCTCCTTATCAGTTTAATTTCTACAAAATATAAAATCTTGCATCAGGGCACAACAATGGAAGCCTAGTTTGAATATGGTTGAGGAACATTCTTCATTTCCAATCTCAAATTAGGACTAAAATGCAGCAAAACCATTAAAAGCAGGATCAGCATTTCAATCTATCAATAAACCAGCAATGAGTCCAGTTATTCTGACAATATGAGGACATGCAACCTCTGACTGGGCCACAGGGTGGCAGCGTAACATCGGAAGAGCTCAACAAGACCTGCAGGAAACTTCCAATAACTTCACAGGAGCTGGAGACCATGTGCCTAAATTCCTCAACAAGTTAAATATAGGGCTAGTTTACATTGTGGGAGACACCCTCATTTACTACAAAAGGAGACAGACTTTGCATTCAGCAAATAAAAAAAATGTTTTTAAAAGCCCACAGGTTGGCAAACAGTGCATAGTGGGAACGTGATGGAGGAGGGGCGTGTTTCAATGCAGGTACTGTACATGATCTGAATCAGACCACTCAAGAAAATTTAAGAATGGGCTTGTTGGTACCAGGCCAGTTAATTTTCCAGCTCGCTTAACAGTCAACAGAAGGCCAACACTCGCTCAAAGAAACGCTGTGATCAGACCCACTGAAGCTGCACCAAAGAGGGGGGGCGGGAAAAAAAGGAAGGCCTCGGTGCCCCGGTGCTGCAGTGAGGGGCGAAGGAGCAAGTACAGTAGCTATATTTACCTTTGAGCGCTGCCTAAATCTAGGTAACTGTACGGACCTCAGAGGCAATGAATGAGGTCTTTCTGGAATGGGACAGAGTGGGCAATTCACAAACTATTGCCTTGTATAAACACGGGGCACATTTTAAAGCCCATCTGGAAGCCATAGCTGTGTCGGCTGCCAGTTCAAACACGTCAGAGAAACAAAACTGGTCAGCTTTCATGCACATACCTTTGCGGCTTTTGACATTTCAGTTTTACAGGCCTAGCTGCACTGTCAGAGGCCTGCACCTGCCCTTTCAGCCGCTCAGACCACAACCATCTCCTCCTACTGATAAACTGGACAATCTCACAGTCTCATGCTCAAACTGCAGAGGTGATAGAGAGCTGGCTGCTCCGAGGATAATTTGTAAGACTCCTCTCCAATGCGTTGGCAGCCATACTGTTTTCCAGGGGAGTAAAGTGAACAATGAAAATTGTAAAGTGAACCCAGGTGTACCTCGAGGACACTAGAGTCAGCTCTGTTTTCCATCGCAGGCCGCCACCACGACACTAACTTTTACCCTCGCCGCTGCCTCTCCCCCAGTCTGCCTCGGCTTTCTGGCCCCCTCGCCTACACAAACAGCCACGAAACTGAGAGATAACAATCTGACCCCTGTCCACTCCTAATGATTCGCTGCCATAGAAGCCTACTGTGCTCGAGGTCTCGACCAGACCTCTTTACTACTCGAGCATCTCGGAGAAAGATTTCTGCCTCCGGTGAACACTGAGGAAAAAAGAAGGGCTTGCAGTTTATCCAGGGGGCTCCGTCTCTGACTGGGTAACCCGAGACTCTGCTATTGCATGAATGCTTTTACTTTGGCGGGAGTATTTCCTCCCTTTTTCCTCCTTCTCCCTGAAAATACACATTTCATTTGGTTTATAAGCTGGGTAAGATCAATTGTAGTCTCTATTGTATGCCGAGGAGTCTGCACTTCTCAGAATAACAATTATAGAGCCCTTGGCTTCTATTTTTCCAATCACCTCTCCGTTGCACCCTGGCTCCGTGTCTCTCTGGGCTGACTGTCACAGTGTATGGGTAATCTTTTGAGCAGATGGAAACCCTGAAATCATATGGAACATTATTTCTGGCACCAACCTGCTGGCGTACCTTCACTCTCAAATGTCTCTCGCGAATACTCGAATCAATAGTAATGATGAATAATCCCAATCCATTGGATTATTATTTTCTCTTTAAAGTGAAAAGGGCAGTATGCGAACAGTCCGCAGGTATGACGAATAAAACGGGGACCCTTCTGATTCTTAATGGCGTAAACAGGAAAAATGACACATTAGAAGCTTCTTTAAATTACATTTTGTCTAGTCTGCCTTTCCGCCTCAACAAGCCAGGATTCGCCTGGATGCCCTCTGACAGCTTTGGAATGCGGGAACTTTTCACCAAAGGCCCTTGAGCCTAACCACCTTTCACTTTTTGCCCATTCCCCCCCCTCTCCCTCTATACTAAGTGAATCTGCAGTTAAAAGCAGAGCCTGTCAGTGCTCCTAAAGCGCCCACAGGTGTCCAGCAGCTCCGCTGCAGAAAGGAGGAGGTGGTGTGAGAGCTTCGAGTCCACTGTAGGGGATCACACTCTGAATAATAAGGAGCTGGGATCGTATAAAGAAGGACTAAGATATTGCTGACAGGAAATTAACCTGAATGGAAAGAAACAACAACTTTATAAAAAGCAAGGAAACAAACATTAAAAGTTCCGTTATTTCGCAAGTTACTTCGCGTAAACGTCGCGGGTTCCTCCATCCATCACCAGCACTTTTACGCGCGTCCGAAACAAACTGATCTGACAGCATCGAGTTTAATCACGTCGACGTAGTGGCAGATCGATCCATCTCAGGTGTCCTATCACAAGAAGGGGAGCAACTACCGTCATTCACCTCCTCCCGCAACACAGAAAACCGACGGACGCTCTGTGCGTAAAAAGGAATAAGCGCCTCGATTCACGCACCGAAAACGTTTGAAAGGGCAGGTGCTGCGCTCACAGGACGCACTTATAAAAGCATCTTTAAGAGCAATGCGACTTCCTGTCATTCCAATACGCATCATATGGCAAACTTCTGAGAGAAACAAAACTGTCACTTACGTTCGTCCTCCTGACATCTCACAACGGCTAATAGACAGACTTGGGATGCTACAAGTAGCAGTAGAGTCCTTGAATCCATAAAGCTGAACATGTCTAAATATTAGACATACAGGGCCCTTCAGGGAGAAAGAAGGGGTGCGATCGGGAGCGGAGCCTTCTCTCAGTATTTAGTGTGTATCCCCAGTTACAAAAAAAAGCTGAACCATTCGAACCAGTCACTCGTCCCCCCCGAAAAAAAGGAACAAAAAAAAAAAAGTCGATGGGGGGAATCCAACGGCAGGAGTGGGACCTGCGGCAGAAATGCAGCACCGACCAGCTTCAGGCCAGACGCTGTAGTTTTATGTCCCCGTTGCCTTCAATGAATCTTCGTATATTCCCAAATATCAGGCCGGCCCCTTACCCCCCGTCAGGCTGAAACCCGAGTCCCGTTTCCCTCCCATTCTGTCTCCCAGGTTCCATTATTACAGACCACTCCTTTCTCCACGTGCTGCAACGGGAACCAAAAAAAAAAACCTGAAACTTTCCCCCCCTAAATACCCCCCACCCCCACCTCAGCGATGTCAGAATCATTTCGTTACACTAATTGAAGGCGTTTCTTCTTCACTTTGTCACGTGGGTCTGTGTCATCCGTGCCGCAATTAGCCAATTACAAAGGTAAGTAATAGGATTTCTGTGGTACACTCTTCGTATTTTACACGGGTGTTTCACAAGTATACACAGAAAATTGTTCTTCTCAGGATATGAAAGTAAAGTACAATGAAATACAGCACAGAGAGTCTCTGTAGGATACAACAAATAGGAGAAAACTGAGATATAAAATAAAATATTCATGTGATTCAAGCAAGGAAACGGCAACAATTCATTATAAGCATATTGTACCTATAATACATAATGACACATAGTGATGCATATTTTTATGGCATAATATTGATGCAAAATGTATTTTAACCTGATATTAACGAGCTATTGGTAATATTAGTAATTACATAGTATTATGTAAGTACCAAAAATTGTGGTGATTTAAAGCAGATTGATAAATTATTAATCAAATGTCTTAATTTAAAGGCAATTTGATCAACACAATAGAGATATGGAGAAAAACAGTTTTCTTTTTCCCCACAACACAAAATTAGATTTTATCATCTAAGGAAAGGATTTAAGTGACAGAGTTGCCAAAAAAAATAAGGAAAGTGATGAAATGTATGTAGAATGAACAACAGAATCATAAATTATGAGTTGATTGGATAAAATTGGTTGACATTTTATTTGAAACTGTTTTGCTCTGACAATCACCTAGGCTGTCTACTGTCTGCTGTTCTTCAATAACATGCACAACGGAGGTTTATTGTTTGCTGCATACGAATAAATCCTCCAAAAATGTCAATCAGAAACCTTCCCCTGCCTAAATCCCTGTACAGAATGAAATGGTTGAAGGGGCCCTATTATGAAAAAAAAGTTTTTTTTCAATGCTTGTGATAAATATTGAGATGTCTGGTAACACAAAATGTGAAATAAGATAAGCAGCATATCTGTTGTGGTCTGGCCTTGTCTATAGAGTTGCTCAAATCTGGCTGAACACAAGCCATTTAGAAATATCTCCGGTTGCGATGTCACAACAGGAGTGGAAGTTAATAGGATCCATGTAGGACATATCCCACGGTACTAGGCCAATCAAAATGGAGTGGGAATTTTATTGAGGGGGCAGGGTGGGGGATAGGGATTTTTAGTGTGAGTTTGCAGACTGCTACAGGTTTCAACCACAAAAAATGAAATTTTTATTAAAAATTACATTAATCAAAATATTTAATTAAACATTGTCAAAAAAATACTTAATCACATTCTGTATTTATTCTGTATCTATACTTCCTCTTGTTGTATATGGAGATTAGAACAGCATCAAATAGTCAATTAGTCAATTGAAATAAACTTAATCAGCAACTATTTTGTTAATATCTAACATTTCTTAGTTAGTCACGAGGGATGTAATCAGGTCACGTTCAGAAATTGTGATGGCTGTTTTTTACTGTTATTTGACAATTTTTTGATTGAATGACGGATTAATTGGTCAACACAGTAATTGGCATGTTAACCAATACTGAAAATAATAGTTGCAGCTCTAATAGAAAAGGCTAATGATTTAAAATGACCCCACAGTTCAAGTTAATAAACCCATAGGAGCTTGCAGAGCAAAGCCTCTTTCTTCTTCTTTGATTACATTTTTTTGCTCTGCACCTGCCATTAAAGTTTTTTTTAGTTGTACGCGACCTCTGCACTTCACAAATTAATTTACCGTGACTTGTGTTTCTATGTTCGTTTTATATTTTGGCCTGTTTACCACTGCAACAAGAACTCTTACAGTTGTCGTATCAGATATGTATTTTGAAATAAATCAAATCTTCAGTTTGCACACTTGCTCACACAGATTAAATTAAGCAAATTAGTAACATGTTACTATTGGATGCGTTCATGACAGTAGCAGCTTGATGAAGCTTGAAATATTAGTGCATTTTTGTTTTTACAATCATGAAATGAATGTATTCTGACATGATACAGTGGTTAATGCTTAAATAGGCAAGGTCAGATTATTCGTATAGCATATTTCAACAAAGTGCTGATATTAATGCACTACTTACTTACCAGCTAACAAAGTGTTTGCAGCAGCCAATCATATAGTGCCTCACAATAAAATATGAGTTTATATTTTCACTACAAAACACGTCTTTTGTAGAGAATGATTGATGCACACTTAAAGTTAATGTCGTCATAAAGTCAGACTTAGAACCAGAATTTTCCCATGATGGCTTGACCAAAAACCAACATCATAATTTAGGCCGGTAATTTTAGGTACTTTAGACATGTCATAAAAAATAGACTAGGGACAGCACTCCGATTTGTACTTTTTATTACACAAACATGGAAGATGCCCTTCTTCAGTGAATAAACTGTACATGATCTATAGACACAGGTAGGGTTAATTATAGGTTATCACGACTCTATATGTGCTGGTGGTGGTCGTCTTTAATTAAACTACAACAGCTTTAACTACAATGAGGATCAAGCGCCTTTAAGGGCTAATTATGAGTTGAGTGTGTTGTATATTATTAACTTCACAGGCTGTTCAAATGTGAATACTCAACAGACTTAATGGACACTAACTTGAGGAGGTTTGCATAGGACGAAGACACATTTTAAAGTTACACTTTTTAAATCCAGAATTTGATTGAAAAATTGTCTGTGATTATGACCTGTGTGATGCTTCTTCCCTCTAAATTCAAAGCTGCCATGGCTGCAAGCACCAACACCTATTTCTACATGGTCTTTAATATTATGATCTCCAGGAACATTATCGTTCACTAAGGGAACACAGGCATACATGGTAAGGCAAACAGCCATGATCTTTCCCATCAGACCTCTGGATAGAGTTTGCACTAGAACGCCACTCTTGTCCCTGTCACACGTAGCTGAGGCGATAAATCACAGCAGCTAAGTGAGTGCTCATGGCGATGCCATGGATAGCGCCTTCGTGCAGCTACAACTCTAGCTATAAATGGTAGGGGACAGTTTGGTTGTACATTTACGATATGGTCCTTACCCTCTGTAGGTTGTGACCTGTGACCTTTCACTCTTGACCCTCCCACTCTTTATTGGAAACAGCAGCAGCTGGGGTGTCCTGAGTGTGCGGCATTGCTGCTATTCTCTGCCATTCGGCTGTGAATCACCAGTGGGTCAAAAAATGTACACAATAAATTTGTTTGTGAGGGCAATTTACAGAGTCCAGGTTCAAGTACATAAAGTAGCTGGTTGCTGTATTTTGGAATATTTTGTTGCTAACACCTGTTGCAGACACACACGTCCAGTATTAGGACATTGTGTTGATTTTAGCGGCCCCATGTGGACAAAAGCTTTTTTTAAATAGAGCGGATGCATAGGTTTTTTCGGACGCATAGTGATGATGTACTATCTCTAATTGTGGATAGCTGAGTTTCATAATTGTTTTATGAAAACAGTGAAAGGAAGTCTTAAAATATTTCTTGTACTCTGAGTACATTCAGCTCTAACTGTATAGAAATATCCAGTCTTCTCACTAATGAGAGGAATCATCATACTGTTTCATACCAGTCAAAAGTTCCTCGTAGTAACTATAAATACAGTTTCACTTGAATTATATGAGTCATGTGTGGTCAAATGTGAAGCTTAGTCATCTATTTGGTTTCATTTTTTAAAAACTTTTCATTCACTTATAGGCTGAATTATGTAATGTGTTTTATTTGGCCTCCAGAGTTTTTTTCTCGTGTAATCCCTCCTACACAAGTTTACATGCAAATTGGCCAAGGTAAAATAGATCTATGGATATTTTCTGCGGTAGGCCCCCGTCTGACTATGAATAGCAAAGCTCTTGGCAAATTATAATTGTTTTCCTTTTGTGATCTTGTGGCTGACCTGTAAACCCTGTGCAACCTTGGGATCAAAGACTCTGGATCACTACAACTGCCAATTATCTATTCATAGGCCGGAGACCTAAAATCAGCTGTAGCGTCTTATTAAGTTATTACTGGTTGTAACTGGCGGTCTGGCTACGGCGGCCATTGCTTTTGTGGACTGACAATTTGTTGTGAAACCAATAACATAGCATTGCTTGACATAACCGGAGTGAATTGTTCTACTTCCACATTGACAGTGAGATATTATGAGCATATTTTTTCAGCAATAGTGTTGTGTTCTTTCCTTTATGAATAAAATTGCACCCTGTCTATGCATGGTTGTGATATTTCCTGTTTTTCTGCATGTTTAAAATAAATATCATATTATGATTCTATTAAGAATTCATGTCACCTATTTTATCTATTGGACACTGGTGGAATCCTGTGATTTTGAAATGTTAAAGGAGTACAATTGAGTTTGAACTAAAACGGGTGGGTGTACCTGTAATAAATAAAATTTTAGCCAAGTCCTCTCCTGGCCCAGTTACACATGCATGGTTTTGCTATTAAGGTTTGCCGTCAGTGAGTTGAGACAGGACATCGCTTTGTTTCAGCGAGCATGCAAACCTCAATTATGCCTGGATGGGCTGCAGCGTTCTTTGGCACAATTTTGATTACTTCTTCAAAGCTTCTCTGTGCTGGACTGACAGACATGTCCCCCTCCAACAGGGTGAGGGGTTAAGGGTGACAGAGACCCACGATGCTTCAGGGAGGATGAGAAAATAAACACTGACACTTGGGGTATCAAATGTGTGTCATGGGAAAACACCCGAGGATTTATCCCTGCCAAGATGAGGAGAGGAATAATCACTGTTGCAAAATTCTCTGCAACTTCAACGTTGCTGAATTTTAGCAAGGACAAACTGCACATATTTGCTTTTTTAAAGCATGGCAGTGGGTTTTTCTATTGTATGATTCAGTGACAAATTACAGGAAGTTTAGTCTGATGTGCCTCTTACAATTCAGAATACCTGCACTTTGAAGAGGCAGAAAATTATGGTGAGAGTCGATGAATATAGGTCTGAAGTTGTTTAGGAATGAAGTCTGTCTGGAAAGATAATCAGAGAGCATGGGAAAAAAATAAGAGAGAAAGAGAGTGGGGGTGCAGACAGAGGAGGGGTTTGCAGAGAAATATAAAATGAGGGAGAGAGTGAGCGGTAAGGTGGGTGGGTAAGATGGAATGCAGTAGCTGGAGTAGGGGGGAGCCGAAAGTGGAGGAGAGGGTGGGACACTATGAATGAGAGGGAGACTGATGATGAAGAGAGAGAGAGAGAGAGAGAGAGAGAGAGAGAGAGAGAGAGAGAGAGAGAGAGAGAGGTGCTCGTAGCAGGGGGAGCTTTAACTAAGGCCATGTGAGATTGCTACTGAAATAACAAAAGCCATGACATCACCAGCTGGGATAGTTGTGAAAGAGCGCACTGTCAGATCCCTGCCAGACTACCTACAGCCATAATAACATTACTTCCAGTAGCCTGGTTTCAACTATAGGGCCAAACGGGGATAGCGAGAATTTACTCTCACGCATTGTTAAGTTGTCCCCTAATTTCCACTCAAATTCCATAAAATCTTTCCAAATTCCAAATATCTATCTATAAAAGCAAGGAGTGTCTGTGTGTCTGTGGCTCGTGTATCTCTGTCTATTTGTCAGATCCATCTCAGCCTCTCTATACCGTCCTGCAGCAGCAGTTTAGTTGCAGGGTAATGCTCCGTATCACGGCTCCTTCCCATGTTGGTTGCCAACACTTACGTTACAGTTCAGAGCTCCAATGTCCTATTTCTTCCTGCACCATTATGTGACGTAATGAAAGTATTGTTACGTCTCTTAAAACCCACACGCTAAGACAGCTAGCCAGGTTCACAGACCCTCAGGAAATCCCAGCACTATCACCTAACAGAACAGAATCTGAATGAAAGATATATGAAATAAATGATTTATCATAAGACTGATTTCACTTGGCTTGCCAACACACACACACACACACACACACACACACACACACAAAACAAATTAAATGTAAAACTGATGTGTAGATTGAGATCCGCACTTGTAGCCTTTTTCTTACACAATAATACAATGTTTCTCCATATCTCAGTGTATATTCATGTCCTACATAATGTACAATCTGACTATTAACACTATGTAGCAGTCCAACACATCCTCATTTACTAATACTTACTTCTTATGGGAACTGCACTAGATTTATTAATAATTCATTTACAATACTGTTGCTTTAAATGTGTCAGTCCACATTTTTTTATTGTCAAGGATTCTCACACAAAGAGCAAAATCAACAGTGTATTTGTCCGTCTCTTTCCAACTTCCCCACCCTGTCTGTCCTGCTCAGCCCCGGTAAGGATGGAAATCTTTAAAAACAGCAAGTCCGTGACCTGGATGACTGAGAAAAAAAAGTTGCATTTGTTGGGGACTGTGTTCAGTGGTGGATTTGGCACAGTGTAGGTGGGACTGACTCATAATTAATGTTGTTGCGGTTAGGTTCACTGATGTGTTTTTAATAGTTTCTGGACAACAAAAGGTATGGCACAGAGGAAAAATTTTGGGCTTTGGCTATACAGACAAAATGTGTTAGTAAGAGACGTTAGGGTTAGGTTATTTTAATTTTTTTAAATTATCAAATAATAATTGTTTTAATTCAGTCAGCAAATCACATAGAAGGCAAGAAAACGTTGAATACAATTACAGACAGACTCTACTTTATACTTTGGCTAATTTGCTGACTGATGACCTTTTGGTGGCAACCTTGACTAGAGGCAATAAATCTGAGGTCTTTACTTATGAGCGGAAATGTTTATTGATGGAGCATGAAAAAGGGGCTGGGAAACAAGAGTCCTGTGTGTTTCCAGCTCGTCCAAATAAACTGTCTCCACCAAACAAACTGTGGTTTATTGATTTCGAACATTGCCATGAGAGTTGTGGACTTAAAAATGAACTGTATTTGTAAGTAGCGATGTCCAGTGTTTTCTTGTTTTACACAGGATGTTAAAATCATATTTCCACTTTGATTTGGATTCCAGTGTGCGGCTGTAAATGCAGGATTAAAGTGTCATGGCTCCCATGAAGGCTCTAACATACTGCAGGAACAACTGCATTATAGTAACACTACATAAGAGTGTTTATTAACCCTGACAGCAACTCACAAAAATTGCAATACAAGAAGTATTTACACTAAATCAAAACTTTTGGATTTTTTTTCCCATGTTTATACCAACTTCAGTTACTCCTCAACCAAGAGTAAGAAAAGAAGAATATTTTGTATGCTGTTGAGCAAATGATGATATCCTTACGGGATCCTTGATGATTTTGTCTTGTTTTTATTTGTTGTAATGCAAAAGAAACAGTATCGCAAAAAAAAAAAAAAAAAAACACTCGAGATGAGGTGCTTTTCATCACAAATATGCTGAGTTGCACATTTTGAGTGAAAAGTTTCAATGATGCCCAGTGGAGAGAGGAGGAGCGAGTTATACTTTCACTGCTGTTTCATCATATTTCCTGTGTATACGCGTGTTGCTGCATATGAATGCAGACATCAGTGCCTGTGTGTGTGTGTGTGTGTGTGTGTGTGTGTGTTTTGAGTGGCCACCTCTGTGCCGCAGATGGTGCAGACTCAGAGACACTCTCTGTCTGGCTTGAAGCATCAAGTCAACAACACAGCCCAATTATGTTTGCATAAGTCAATGACCGTCTCGCACAAAGCCCTCACTATTTGAATTAGCAGGAGCTGACACTAAAGTGTGAGGCCCGGGCTTAAAAAAATTAACAACCAAAGAGTTCCGCTCACGAAGAGCACCATGAAAATACTAAATCTCGTGCAGCGATTATTAGCGTTGATAATAAATAAGCGGTTAGGACATTTTTTCAGATATTGAACACATGATCAGTTCGAATGAGTTGCAAAGTTGGAAAATGAGAGGAAAACAGTGGAAAGCAGTAGAATGTGGCAGCATCTGTGGAAATCTCTTCAAGGAGTCGGGGGTGGGGAGCACTCTGAAATAGTCCAAATCTCTGGAAGAGCTTGGTTTCAGTGGTCCGTGCATGTGTTTCTGAGCCTCCACTTCGACAGAGAGAGAGAGAGAGAGAGAGAGAGAGAGGAGCAATGATGAGGGAAAAGGGTGGAGGGAAGAAGTGGAAATTTCATGAGCATCTGTGAATGCTGACGTACACATTATTGAACTGCTTCACATATTTTTAAAAGAAAGTAATTTTGAGCTATTTAGGAGTAGGGTATCCTGTCAACTAATGACCTCAAAAGTATTGATAAGAGACGTCATATACAGTAACCAGAAGCGTTCACAGTGTCGCTGATGCTCACATTTGTCTAATCTAGTTGCTACAAAAGGCTGTCAGACAGTGGAAATAGCTCAGGTATGAGAAAAATACACTTTCCAACAAGGGAAACAAGAAACTTTGATTAATCTTTTTTTTTTCTACAGTATGGGTGTATTTCTCTTTAACTCCGCTCATTCTTCCTCCTCCTAGTTCTCCTACTCCCTGCGTCTGAATCCGTCTGGTTTGTCTATCAGTGTGATCAGCGTTCCCACCTCTCTAACAGGCCCAGCTTTGGGATTTGGGAAGGTTTGTCTTGCAGGTCTGTCAGGTTTCCTGCTAGCTGTTTTCGATATATCAAACACATCCAAAAAAAGTCCACTATTTTCCACTGAACATTGTATCCTGTCGCAGCACCAGCGTTGCGAGCCAACAATAACTGACATGCTCAAGTGGACAAAAGTCTGATCAAATTCTCAGAATTGAAATTTAACATTTCGATAAACCAGCTTCAGTGGTCAGTTTCGGGTAGTGCATAAACGGGATGTGTTTTTCCTGGATTTTCAGGCTAAAAGTGGCCCACAGCTTTCGTGAGGTGTTGTGTTTGGGAGCCATTAAATGAATGCTTGACAGTGAAAGTGTCTGTGAAGACCCTCGGTCCACACCTGCTGCGCCAGCGCTTCACATCTGCTCTTCATGGCCTCTTGATGTTTCCAGCAGCATCTAGCTGAACTGTAAACCGTCCTCCTTCCAGTTTCCTTCTGTCTCACAGCTTGTCCTTAATCCTGGAACATCACTTTTTTGTTTTAAGCGCTGTACCAATCCATATTTTCATTAGAATTACTTGTGATGTGAACGACATTGCTTCTGCTGATTAACACACAAATCATCATTACCCATACTGATGATTGCAGTCCCCCTCATCTCTACAAGAGTGTCTTAGAGTTGTTGAGCTTGTTGTTTTGATTAAAGGACCCACAATTCAACTGTTTTCAGTTTTACATCTCTCATCAATCTCATTTCAGTCATAGCGGGCAGCTGTGAAAAATCTCTGATGAATCCAAAGCAAACTACCTGCCTATCAACAGATGGCAGACGGACAAATATAGCAACTAGAACGTAGTGGAACATAGAGTCAGAGGTTTTTCTCAGGAGCTGACAACAGGTGGAAGAGATTGAATATTGGGTTTCAATTTATTTAGAGATATAACTTACAATGCCAATATTTTTATGTGGCTGCTCAATGTGCAAACTACTTATACGGGACAGGGGGGACTTACCCGAAACACATATGCATATACACGCATCAAACATGAATCAAAGAGTGCTGCTGCAAATAATCAAGTCTGCCACAATGGGGCTACTCCAACATCCTTTTATAGGCTACGACACACACGCTGGTTTTCTGAAACCTTTTTATTATCACTATTGTGACATATCTTTTTTTTTCCTGTGTAAGCTTGATTGATGTTAACATATGTTAAGTCTATTTTCCAATTTGCAGTGCATTTTAATTTTCATACAAACACAACAATGACAGCCCTACCCAGCAATTGTTGCATCTTGATTTTGATGTAGAATAAAAGAGTGATTAATCCACTTCATGTGGATATACATTAAAGTAGATTAATTTCACATGATTCATTATTCCGACTATACAAATAAAAATGAATGCATCAAGGGGGCAGAGACCCCCCCACTTCCCCATACTTTGCACCCTGTGTCTGCTGTAACAAAACAATGTGGACAGACTTTACCTATTTCTGTGATCGTTATTTAGAAGGTTGATTATTAGAAGGTTGATGATTGCAATGACCAAGATATTGAACCAGCAAATTGTTTGTATATAAGTGGATGCATGTTTGAAACATTTGTAAAGAGCTGAAAAACAGAAAAATGTCATTATATTTCTGAATGGCAGCTATCTGTGTATGTCTGTGTGTAAATGTGTGTGAACAGGTAAAAGCTGAGGTGTGTTGTGTGTAAAGCACTTGGAGTGCTTTCCATAGTAATTTAATGAAGTAATAATAAGAAAATGTACTGTTACAGCTTGTTGTGCTTCTGTCAAATGGCCACAAATTGAATTATTGTTTGGATACAGACTTTACAGCATGATCAATACAACTCTAATAAGATCCACCTGCATGACATTGTTTTACAAATGTGATTTTCTTCCTCCCTCCCAAACATGGAACGGCACCTAGAACATTCAGCATTTAGAACATTCAGCATATCACAAAAAAAAAAACTCAAAAATTTGGAAATTGTGGAATTTTACCATATAATAGAAGCATTTTACCTTTATGCTGAAATGTTTATAGCATTCCTGGCTCACACTTGAGTTCATGGGCCCATTCCATCGAAACTCACAGACAGAGGTATATGTTTTGGGGCTAATCAATGACAGCTGTGCTAAAACGTGTAATTCCCATCATTATAGGCCAAACTATCACAGCAGAGACAGCGAGGAGGAGTGCTGTGACAAACTGCCTGCTTGTGAGCTGTGTGGATCCATCTGGGAGCCATTCACTCGCTCGGATTTATAGAAGCGCTGGCTGTGTATTTATTGTCCTCGTGGATGTTTTTTCTTTGGGGGAAATAAATACTTTTTCCCCTTCACTCACAAAAACCCCAGTCACTTTGCCGTGACACAATAAGTGTGTTCAGTTAGGTTGATGCCACACAGGAAAGAGTCAAACATATTTGAAATGTTGTTCTGTTTGGGAGCAAATTATTGGATGAATTCCACAGTGTTTTCTTACTCCCAGTTTAAACAATATTAGAAAATCATATTAAAGCCATCTACCCCTATTATGCATTGTTCAGATGATATTTCACTGTGGCAGTCGAACCCCCCCCAAAAAAAAAAAAAAAAACACAGGTTAGTGCATCTAAACCGAGTCCTGGTTGATATGCATCTTATAATTGATGGTTGTTACACAGTAAAAGGCTGGCGGCCATATTTGTGAGGGGGTACTGTATTGTGGAGTCTGTGCCCTGTACGTATGGAGCTTATTTCCTGTAGTGGATCCGTCTAGGTTTGGCACATGAATGGGCCTATTTAGGGAAGCTGAGAGGTCCTGTATACCAGGGGGTGAAATCCTCAAGGTGGTGAAAAGTGAGAGTGAGAGTTTGACTTGAGTAAAAAGCAGATTAGGTTGTCTATTGTGCAGACCAAAGAGTGCAAATTTACATTTTTAGGAATAGTCTAACACTGGGAAGGTTTATTATTTCTGTTTAGATTTACAATTAAGCTCTATGTCCATCAGTAATATGCGTCATGCACCTAGCAACAGGTCAAAGAGTCTAAAAAAAAAAAAAAAAAAGCCAGAGAAGTATAAAGCAGCGACTGGAGAAAAGTCAGATGTAGTTTATGAGCTTGCGATAGATCCACATAGATTTTTTAAACAGATGTTGATATTAGATTGATCCCAGCTAACGTTATGTAACCTATCGTTAGCTTGCGTTAATAGCCAACCTAGTGTTGCTAACTTGAGTAAACTAATTGATAGCTTTAAGCTAACGTTAATATCTACACACCATTATGTAAACCACTGACTCCATTTTTCAAATGAAGTTCTTCAAATATTTCTCTGAGAAAAGTGGTAAAATTAGCTTTTTACTGACTCAAATGAAGATAATTAGGCAAATAAAGATGATTAATATTAGAAAGGGTGCAGCAAAGCGATGAGACGATCACAGGCTGAAAAAATCATGCTTCTTGTTCAGAAATTCTACATTTGAAAATCAATTCTTGACTTTACTTTTCAATCTTGAGTTATGACGTTTACTGTCTTAATGATATGGTGTAAGTTTCTTGGAGGCTTGTAAATGTTGTACACTGAAACATGATTTAAGACAATCAAAGTCACAGTATCTGCCAGAAAAATCACAATTTCACTTTTTTGGTGACTTTTTTTGGTATCCATCTGATAACTTGAATGTGGATAAAGTAGTTTTTTTGTGTGGCTCTTCTAGACCTTCCAAATGTTATTTACACCAAATATAGGCTATAGCTGAGCCTATGACACCTATAATTTTGGTAATTACTCTCACTACCAGAAGGGGGAGACAAGAGTTCCGCAATATAGCTTTAAAAACCAATCACCTTAATTATTATATGTGAAAGGGTTGTTTTATTGTGAGAGCACCAACAATTATCACCCGTATTCCTTAATAGTAACTTCCAGCTCATTGTTCTTCACTACTGCTATCAGCGTTGGTTGGAGTCGCAGCACTACTTGTCCACCACTAAACAGCAGTTAGTGACTAGCTGATGAACACTGTTTAGCTCCTAATGAGTCAGATATCATGGAAAAGAACAGTGAATGTGGTCAGAAACATAGATGTAGATCAATGCTAATGTGATTTCAGCTCACTTTTACAGCAGTGGGAAACAAAAAAAACTTGGAAAAAGTTTGGAAACGAACGTTCAACAATTCTATAATTGGAGAATTGACCAAAGTGAATATACAATAATTTCTAATACTGTGCTGTGAAATGTGTTTTATAACATAATCAAAGATGAGGGAAAAAAATGAAATAAAAGTGAGTAGCCATTACTTAATGCTGATGCCTTGTGCTGTACTGTACTCAGTACCCTGCCCTCAGGAATCTGGCCTCAACCAACTTTTAAAGTAAGCAAACACCACTGACAAGTTGCAGTGATAAACTTTACACAGGGTTACTCAAAGAAGCTCAGGATCAATGAAAAACGTCGGCAGCACACTGGAGTATGGAGGCTGAAGTGAAGAATGTCCATGTCCTATGGCCCTCACTTTCTCTTTCTGCTTCCCATATATATGGATCATTCTTTGGTGTCATTTTTGAACCCCAGACCCCGAATAAATGTCAGCGCAGGCATCGTTCTGAAGCCATCAATTATGGTGATGAAACAGAAAAAAATATCAAAGTCAGGCTGCCACCTCTTTAGCCATAAAATTGCTCATCAAATGACAGGAAGTCATTGCAGCCCTAGCTTTAACTCACCACACCTACATTTGGAAATAATTATAGCGCCTTCTGTCAGATTAATTGGTGTCAGGTTGCAGGGAACACACTGTATACAAGCATCCACACACATTCATGCTTCCCCATCGTCTCCCCTTCGCTGTCTGTCACACACCCACTCAGACACATGCAAACACACATGCACTGTGCATATAAATGGCTGCTTTCTTTTCACTGCTGTATTACCAATTGAAGCTTTATTTGAACAGAGAGACCTATAAAAGGCCACAGCCGCTTGTACACCAGCTTTTGAATGAGGAGAATATTCTTGTATATTCTGATAATAGGGCCGTTCAGCGGAGCCTACTCCTGTACGGTGAGTCGGCCAGTCCACCAATCACAGAGTCTCCTTTTTAGTGGGGTAATAGTGGGGTTAAAGCATGCCAGCCTTTCAGATGACAGACATTTGACCGAAAGCATGCCATTAAGTCAAAGAGTGCCTGGGTTTTTCATCCTTGAAGTTAAGTTTTGGGGGGGGGGGTGTATGGTTGTTGCCAGTCATTTTGTGCCCTGATAAATGGAGACAACATCTCTCCTGGATCATGCCACCTATAAAAAAAGTGCTTATGTGTGTGTGTGTATAAAATAATTGGAGGGCAAAAATAGTAGAGACAGCAAAATGTAGTGGGGAAATCTGCCCATAGTATTTTGATATTATTGAAGGTATATCAGCACAATTTGTTTCTATGTTCATGATAAAACTTTGAATCATCACGTTTTTCTGCAACAGTAGAAGTTCATCACACATTTGAAGCATATTGATTATCTTGGGTTGTGGGATACAGGGTTGCATCACCGCAGGTCAAATGTGTTTGCTGCTGTAAATGGAATGTTCCACATATAACTGCACGGTTGCAGCTCAGGGCCAAAAACCATGAATCATGGGACAGACATACATCCAGGAGGAAAGAGAGAGAGAGAGAGCGAGAGAGAGAGAGAGAGAGAGAGAGAGAGAAAGGGGAAAGAATCGGGAAGAGACAAAGAGGGAGGGATAAATAGTAGTTTATTACTTCTCCCTGTCTCAGGTGTTGTGGAAAATCAGACTCCTGGCCCACTGACATCTTTGAGATGGATTTGAAGGCAAGTTTGTCCAAGAGAAACAGACCCCCATTTTGAGGAAAAAAAAAAAGAAAAAAGGACATTTCACTCTGGAAAACAAAGACACATTGAGCACTGTGCCTGTGTGTACTGGAAAGATGAACTGATTCCCACTGCCTCAAGCTGGAGTGTGTTAGAGAGAGAGAGAAAAAAGGTAACCTCGAGTGTTAATGAAAAACAGAAGAAGTTGTGGGTTCTCGCTGTCCTTTTGTGCGACATCCTCAGTGATACTGCACGGGATTGGCTGGGAGGGTTTGATCAGAAAACAAACTAGTTTATTCCCTAGGCACTTTTTCATCCTGTCTTTGTCTCCGTCTGTCTTTGTTTCAGTCTTTCTTTCTGTCCCTCATACACACTTTGCACAGCCACACCGATTGGACAACAGAGGTTCCCAGCTCTTTGGGTCTGGGCTGTCATGCCCTTATGAAAAGCTGTGAAGGATCTCCACACCTCAGCCTAATCTTGACTTCCATCTGGAAACACTCTTAGAAAAAAAAGTTCAACACAACCAGTCAGCAGTTGTCAGCACAGCTGCTATGCCACTGCAGGTCTAAAGAAAAACGGAGAAAAAAAAAAAGATCAATCTGCAGACAAAATAATAAAAAAGTTATTAAAAACGATACCAGTTTGCAGATCTGCTGAGGCTTGACCTTGAACTAAATAAATTTATTAAAGTGTTTAAAGGATAGGTTCACAATGTTTCATGTCACAATAGCTGGAGCACATATGCAGGTCCTGTCCTAGTGTGCTAGACCTTGTTTAGTGCATAAAAATATTCAAAGGTTTATCAGAAACAAAATCAAGTAAATGTTTTTTAAGGTTTTATTCTATTCAGTACAAGTCAAGTAGGCCTTGTGTTTCACTGTTGAGCTGCAGTCAAATGATAGTAACAAATAAAGGGGAATCGTACATTTTTACACACTATATAACTTACTATAGTAATACTATAGAACGATAACTGGTATGAACTGGAATATTAACAGCAGGGAAAAGCTGCTTCAATGTTCATTTGGACACCTGATTATTGTCATGAAATAGACCCAAAGAGTTACAAAAATATAATTTAAAAATTACAGAAAAACTTGCAAGGAAATCCATCCTCGAGCAAATGGAGATCTTTATCTACTTGTACTCAGTTGTACTTGAGTACTTGTACTCATATTGTGGAAATTCTGGAAACTACACAACAATGGCCAGTTCTGCCACACAGGGTCCTGCAGCAAATCTTGTGGTGGAAGTCTTTTGGACCCTGGCCTGTTGCAGTTCTGACATTTGCAATGCTCTCGCCCCAGCTGAATCAATAAAAGCCTGCAGTGTCACAATTGTGCACTCCTGACCCCCACCCACCCACTCACACACATTCATGTGCATGTTCACACATACACACACGCACACACGCACACACACACACACACACACACACACAAACATTCGCTTAGTCATACAGGCAGACATTGGCACCCAGACACACAATCACACATACGAGACACCAGACCTTCCCAAACACGTGCATTCCTCACACCCCAATGAGATCCTCAGCTCTTTCCTCGGCTTCATGCCCTTTTGGACAAGGGGTCTTGGTATGTGAGTCCAGCAGTTCTTTTATGCACTTTATGTTTCTGCAGACATCAAAGTGCTGACATCATGTTGTCAGCACTAATGATGGATGTGTGACTCGAGCTCAAAGGTAACAGAAACGGAAACATGATTTAACACTTCTTCTTCTTTTAATGACAGGTGCAAAATTATATGTTACATTATACTTTAAACTTTTTTAGATTACTAAAGAGGTTTCCCTATTTAGCAATAAAAAAAAAACCCTAATTTTTTTCAGTTTTTGTAAAACCTCTGTTTATATTGATGTTGACAATCTGCTGTTGGTACCCAGACTTCCAGCCAATAAAAACTCCCTAGGTGATCTATGTTCGTGCTTCACATTACCCATGGTTACTAATTGCTTGCAGTGACAGATGACCAATAACCATCCATCAGTCCTTAACACAGGAGGAGGCTGTAAAACCACACACACACACACACACACAGGGTGACATTTTAAACTCAAAGATAAAAATAAAACTGCAAAGAAATTTAGAAACAGACTGTTAGGGACCAACATATGACGATACATTTCCTTCTTTTGTTATATTTGGCCGGAACACTAAATGTATATATGGAAAATATAGCTCTTCCTTCCTCCTTTGTAAAAAGGCAATAACAAATAAGGATGTAACAGTCGTATTAGTGATCTAATCACATGACCACATCTTTGGTTCGATTCAGGCATGTTGTAACCCCCCCCTCGTTTCCTGTCTCCATCTCCACCGCCTGTCAATCTAAAGAGAGCGTGCAAAGGATTGCACAATTTAATGCAGAGTCTGCATGATGCACTGTCAAAGGCGAAATAATTTTTAAAAAATGGTGCACGCCATAAATATATGTCATATGTCTCATGCAACCTTCTCGCATTCAAGGGCGATACATGGTGAGACAGGTTCCAGCAGTAATCTTATACGCCCTAGATTCTTCATCTCTTAACCACATATTGTCATTGAGTCCAATGTGGGAAAGACAGACTTACGACAAGACCCACTATGGGATGACAACAGAACAAATGAATAATAAAAATAGTGATCAGGAAACAGCGAAAAAAAATTGTTAAAAAATTGTATCTGCCTTTTTCCAGACACTTACGAAGATAATGCCCTGTGTACAAAATAATAAAAATCTAGTAATGATGCTCCCATACTTAATAATTTAATAAAAAAATAATTTGCAACCGGTTGCAAAAGGTGTTTGTCCAAGCGTTGTGTTGCTGCCCAAGATGACAGAAACGGCCAGGAGCCGACCTCACATGTGCGACTCACATCACATAATGACAGGGTGGGAGCAAAAATGTGAATGCAATGTAAACACAGGAAGAAGTAACAAGAAGTAACTGTCTCGTGACTCTGAGCACTTCCTCAAAGGGTTGTGTTATAATGCAATGTGCAATTAGCCTACTGTGTTCATCAAGAGGGAAAAAACAACCAAAGACTAGAGTTAACTGGACTAAAAAGTGCACCTGGCCATCCTGCATGCTGTGTATCTCTCATACAGTAGTGGCTCCTAATAGCGATTGAAGTCCATTGGACATTGTCAACCACCATGGTTCAGGACTAATGAGCCTACCTGCATCCGCATCAGCTATATGCTGGTGTCTAAGACAAGATGTATTCTGTTAGTAGCTCATGAGTTTCATCTACAGACTCAGTCATGATGTTTAGCCCTTATTCATTCCACCTCAAGTTCACCTTCGCTTCTACCTCCTTAAACTAAATCAAGTTTTTATGACTTAATGGGGAATGATTGTGATGATCTGAAAATCAAACCATAGTCTGGTACTGTTTTCATTCTTTTCCGTTAGCCAGCTATGAATACATTTTTTCATGCAACAAAGCCACCTTTAAATCAGAGGTACAATTTGAGCATGAAAAAAAATGTCAAATCTTCTGGCATTCATTCATCTCTGCTCAGAAAACAACCTGCTGCAGCTCATTTCAGGGTGATGGATGAGTCTTTTGGGAGCAATTTCAGCGTAAAAGACAAGGTTACTAAAAACTGAAGCACCCTCTTTGTAACTAGTGTTGCCCCTCTAATGCGCGTTAATTTGCTTTGCAAGGATATTTGGATTGTTTATGCCATAATGTGGAAGCACAGTATATAAAATAGGGCCTTGACCCCTTCTTTTACAAATACAAACTCCCTCAATCTTAGACCCTCCAATAAAAAACACATAACACTGCAGGAGTGAATGCTGAAGAACAACATCACAGAACACACTAATCTTTCTGTTTTGCAAAGTAATACTACTGTATTTCTCCGTGCTCTTTCTTTCCATTCCTCTGGTCACGGTGAGTGCTCTGGCGGACTCTGTAATCTGGCTGAAAGCAGGCCACATGGCCCTCTATCTCGTGAGGAGATCCCTCTGTGTGGCTGCTCATTCTTTTCACCCGACATCTAAGCCTCTCAGGAATGCTGAACTCTCAGACTCAGACGGAGTGTGCAAAGTGTGCATGTGTGTGGAGTTAGGCATTGTGTTTCAGCGTGTATGTGTCAGTTGCATTTTCTCTGTGTTTATGAGCCATTGTTTATGATTACATACAGTTTACTGTAGCTGGGAGCTCTTTCATATTCAAATTGGGGATTGAAATAGCACTGTACGTGACACTTACAAAAAAAAATCTATGTAGACACAAGTGGCTACAGGTCTGTAACATTAAGCTTTTTCTAAGCAAGAAAACAACGATGTTGTTCAGACTGCTGGCCCTCAGAGTCTTACAGAGAATTATGTTTCTCAGTCACACGTGATAATCTCTCAAATGGGTCCAATTGAACTCATTAACCTTGAGGCTGATAAAGTGGGTCAATTCTTGCACCACAAAAGTTTCTGCACAAACTTTCTCCTGTAGAGAAATGTCAGCCAGAAGGGATTTAATATGCCTTATATAATGTAAAAAACTAAATAGGAGAATACATTTAAAAGTGAATCACTAACAGGCCTCTACACCTTGCACATGTTGACTTTAGTGAGCTTTTATTATATATATATATATATATATATATATATATATATATATATATATATATATATATATATATATATACAAAGCCCACAGTGTGCTATCTTTTATTTTTTTCAGAAGCAGAACCTTTCAAATATCGAGTCTCCCACTACTTCAGACTAAAGCTTACCAGAAGCATCAGGACTAGCTTTAGCTAAATTGTGCTTGCACAGGAGGTATTAATCTGGTTAAACATATTTACTGAACTTAGTGCTTCACAACAAAGACGTTGAAACTACGAATAAGCCTTTATATCTTTAAAAAGGAAAAAATATTTTTAAAAATTATAACCAGCACATGCATTAGATGGTGCAAATTTTGTGAAGAACTTATTGGAAAATCTGCTTGATTTAGTATTTCTAGAGAGAAGTTGACCCTTTTTTCAATGGGAGTCTATGGGAGCTAGTGTCTATCCGCCACCAGTGGCCTTGCACTTTAAGGTATTTCTGCATTGGCTTTACTCTCAAGTCCTGGTAGTTGCTGCTGAAGCTCAGCAACAAACATTCCAGCAGTAATCAAGAAATCGTAAAGCAGCAAATGGACTTGCTGGTCCCTACAAAGAAAGATTTAGAAGAGCACATTTAGTCGCAGTTGAACTGTGTCAGATGGCAGGATTATGTGTATTATTTAGAAGCGATATAGAGCTGTGTGCTCTACAATACAGCCTTTAGCTGGATCAAGCTCGCTCACATTGCTATTTTCACCCCCGTGCTGTTTAAAGACGCAGGCTGAGTGACAGAGCAGGGTGGAGGTCTCCACTAGCACCTCAGATATTTTATACAGGAGACCATGGCCCCTCAAATTATACATCCCCTTCCCTCCATCCCTCCTCCCCCTCCTGCTATGCTTTGGCCTCTTGCTTTGAAACCTCTCACTCTCATCAATGGCCTTTTTGAGTGGGGCTGTTTGGTTATAAACATTGGTTTAAAAAAAGAAAAAAGTGAGCGGAGGGGTGTTGATGCTGGCTGATTTCCAAAAGCAGTGGAAGTGAGAGCGGAAGACAGATGTAGGAGAGACAGATGCAGGGGAGGGAGGAAACGGAGACACTACTGTAGGTGTGTGTGTGTGTGTGTGTGTGTGTGTGTGTGTGTGTGTGTGTGTGTGTGTGTGTGTGTGCGTGTGTGTGAAAAGGCTGCTCAGTAGTTTGTGGTCTCCTAAGGTGAGTCCAGCGGCAGCACATGGTGAGACGCCGGACTGGGTGCTCCCTCCCTAACGCACTGACACAATGGGACTCTGTGTGGCGGACCTGAGGAATGCTGAGAGATGGCAAGCGAAGGGAAGAGAAGAGGGGGTTTGGGGGAGAGAGGGAGGGAAGGAGGGAGGAGGGTAATGGATAGGGAACAGAGAAAGATGACAATGAAGAACATGATGAAGAAGAAGTAGAAGGTTGAAGGAAGGAGGAAGGTGAGCATGAGATGCAAGTTTACTTCCTGTACTCCTGCAACAGCATTTCTTTACATTTAATTCATATAGCTGAGTATACAGTATACACATGTTTATTTGTGCATGTACTTTCTGTACAGTTAAAACAATTTAAAACATGTTTTTAAATGCACACATTCATTATCTTCTTTTATTAATGTTAATGTCCTTTTCCATTAATGCATATATGCATCCATCCATCCATCCATCCATCTCTATACCCACTTATTCCTCAATGGGGTCACGGGGGTCTGCTGGAGCCAATCCCAGCACGCTTCAGGCGACAGGCAGGATCCACCCCAGACAGGTTGCCAGTCTACTGTCGGTCATACAAACCATTCACTCACACACTCGTAACTAGTTTCCAATCAACAAAAGCATGTTTTTGGACAGTGGGAGGAAGCCAGAGAAACCCACGCAGACACGGGGAGAACATGCAAACTCCACACAGAAAAATCCCAGCTCAACGACTTGAACCTGCAACATTTGTGCTGTGACACAACAGCAATAATGCATATATACTGTAGAAATTGTTAACCTTCTCAGGTAAACTATTTTATCTTTTTCTTCATAGAGCTGTAAGGAAATGGGCAATTAAGCTCTGAAATTTAAATTCACGCATGTAGTAACATGTAACCCTGCAGTACCAGAACATCTTACAAATCATAATGTATGAATTGTGCAGTAATAAGTACATCATTTCCAGACCTTATTTTGGGCAAAGTAACTTATGATGTTACCCCTATACTTATTCCAGCACTCTGATGCATTCTATAGCCCTTTATACACAGTTATGTTAGTAATGGTGTTTTCCATTGCTGTTTGAATACATATTTGACTTCTACATGTTTAGCATGCTGTCCTTGTTTGAACTTTATGACTGTTTACTGTTGTATAAAGAGCCAGTGGAAATTTTCACCCTCCTGGTATGTCTACACATATTGTATATACTCCACCAGCAAAGCTCATATGCATTTAGAAGATATGTGTTTGATTGTTGAGAGTGATCCATATTCCGTTCTTCAGTAATTTAATTAGACAACCCACTCTGCTCCTTGTTATTGGACGTATTCCTTCCTTCACTTTTTAGTGTTATTTGTACCACGTTACGTAATTTGAACTGCGTAAAAAATAGATTTGTTGTTATGACTTGAATTATAATGAACATAAGGTGTTGTATGGCTGGAGGTTGGTTGAGGTTATAGGACAGGAAGCACAGTCGGGCAGACACAAATCCTGGGGTATTAACTCGAGACAAATAGAAAAATCAAGGGTATGAGGGCAGTGGAGGGTAAGAGAGATCTGGGACAATGGGGGACAGACATGTAAGAGCTGGATGCGGAGAAAAAAACACATAATGAGATGATTAAACCGAGGGGTGAACGTTGACGAGTGGCAGATGAGTGAGAGAGCATAAAACGTGGGAGGTAACTGTAAGCGTGCAACGCCTGGGGTGACACTAAGAATGGGAGAGCTGGATCACTACACGAGTGAGGGCGATAAACAGGAGAATGCAATGGGTGACAGACGCAGAAGAAGAATAAAGAAGGTGCATTCAGTGATGGCAGGGAGGGAGAGACAGAAAGGAGAGGGAGGTGATGGCAGATTTGTTTACTGACTCCCCCACAGCGAGCAGGCTCCAAGGGTCTAAAAGGAGACTGGGACTCTGCAGTTGGCTGAGGGCCTTTTAAAGGTGTCTTTTGACTTCCCAGACAGAGAAGAAGTTTCACTAGACAGCCTGGTAGATTTAAACGTTGAGGGAAAAAACCCTCCTAGCTAAAATTATTTAGAATGGCTGACACACCATGGCTGAGACCAGTGGCAGGGGGGAACTGTATAACTCAATATATGCTGCATCTTTACATCTGTTGCTATTTCAATGACATAACAAACACAATACTGACATTTAACAACAGCTGAGATCAGAGACTTAAGATAGCTGGAATTTCACCACATGTTCACCAGACTCCATTGTTGCACAGCTGTCTTCCTTTTTATGATGCATGTGTTGGTGGACTGATGGTTTCATTTACTGATAAACTCTAACTAAAATACAAGATCTCTGTCAGCCTGCATGAATCTATGACTTTCATTCTGGTTTCTTGACAACCATCCATTTAGTCGACTTTACACATGGTGGGTGCATTGCTGAGGGAAGGGCGGTGTTGAGCGTGAAGTTTGTTTGGATGAGTGGATCATGAGATACCGGAGGCCAAAAAAAACTGGTTCCAAACAAGCATCAACAACCAGCATCTGAAACTGAAGCCAATGTAAAAGCCATTTAAAAACTATTAGACAGGGTCAGGTTTCTTAAATATGGATTTCATTGTGTACATATATTTACATTTCTGCATATCAGAAAACACAGACAAACAGGAATGCACTCTATAATATGTTTTTAATCAATGCGCTCCATGAGATGTGGTGTTTTACAGTGTCCTGCTTTAAACTAAACAGACTAATAACACTTGATCTGAAATCATGATGTGGTAGGGTAGTAGAAGTTGGCCACATTTCTCCTACTCAGCACAAATCTCTTAAAAAAATGATTGAAACCAGTTATTCAATTGTTTTGCAATAAATCCTACTATCCAGGAAGTCTGTCCTGTTTGAATTTGAGGTCGTAAAAGACAGAAAGAGGAGCTCTAGGTAGCTTTCTCACCAATCCCAATGAAATAAAAGAGTTTGCAGATATGTCTACCAAACTGGCCCAGAAAAGCTGTTGTATGCTTCCTACTGAGCTTGAAATGACGAAAAAGAACAAGTAAATGAAGCTTGTGGAGAAACAATGAGCATTTGGCAAGCTGGAACCCTGGGGTAAGAAGTCTATGTAGGAACATTAGAGCTGGTCTAAATGGCCACAGTTGAAGGTGAGATAAGAGGTGCTGATGCAATAATTGTTCAAATGGGGATAAGGTGAACTTTAAGACAGATTCTCCTTGGAGGAACTTTTTGGAATGAAAATTGATGGGAATAATATGTGTGTTATTTGTGTGAAAAATGAAAAAAAAGAGTTTTCTATTCCAGTTACAGTAACAGATCGAGCTGAACACAAGCAGTGAGCACTTTTCCGACATCAGAGGATCAGGTGACTGTAAGAGGCTGCGTTAGGTGTTATTTGAACAACCAACCAAGAACTTTGTCCATGTGTTTGTGAGAGGGAGAGAGAGAGAGAGAGAGCAATCCATATTCCTCTAGAGACTATTTTCATTGTGGTGTTGCAACCCATCATAAAAACATTGATCCATTGTGCTACTGGTCAAAAGCAGCAGCAATAGAGATCATTTTCTAGCTTACTCCCTATTTCCCACCATCATAAATCATTCTGATTCATTTCACTATTCGCTCTCAAGGTTTGTGCCGCAGTGCCACCAGAAAGATTCCAGAGCCATCTGAATGGAGCTCTGCAGGTATCTGTAATCCAGTCCAGCTCCAGCTGAGGAGAGGAATACTTTAGGCCATGATCAGGGCTGCTCAGGAAGGTAGGAAGCAGGTCACTGGGCCAACGGAGAGGGCTACCTGCACGGGTGGACAAAAGCACAGTGTTCTGGACGAGCCAAAGTTAACAAGCTGCACATATGGTGGTGATAACTCCTAAATAGATTAAAAGAAAATCAAACACGTCTTGGCATGTTTGTCTTGTGGTCGGAGTTATTCATGGTGTGTGTCCGTGAATATGAATCTTTAACACAGAGAGAGGTGTATGTGGGGCCTGGAAATAGTGAAAGATAGTGTTATATTTTGGTGTACTGTAGGGAATGACTGTATGTGTGTGTGTGTGTGTGTGTGTGAGAGAGAGAGAGAGAGAGAGCAATTCATGCTCTCCCAAAAAGAGTCTACTCGCATCGTGGTGAACACTGTGTGTTCTGAACATGCATTTGTAAACAAGGCCAATATTCAGTGTACAGTACCGAGCGACTCTGCAGGCATCAGAGCGGATTAGAGGCCCCCTTGTGGTAGAAATGTAGATCCACCATGTCGGCAAAAGCGCAGCGAGCCTCTAAGCTGATTATAGTGCACCATTAAACAAAATGAATCAGGAATTAAACCTTCTTGCCAAAGATCTCAGAGCTATCCAGAATGTCTTTGCTTGCATTATTGTCTGTTTTTAATGGAATTAGTCACACACAAATAGGGTATTAAAGAGCCTTTTTTTCCCTTTAATAACAACACACTGTAACACCACATTTATTCCCAGTAAGTGACTTGCAGTAACTGTCACTAACATTGCACCTTAACATATTACCAATCACATTTGTGTAGGGCTTTCTGTTTCCCAGGTTCAGCATGCCCCCCCCCACTCTATCCCAGGGTGGATTGGGTTGGTAGATCAACGTGCTTTAATCGGCCAGTGGCAGAGGTCCAGTAAATAACTTCAGAAAAGAGTTCAATGGCTCCTCTGTTCACCTGTGGTGGGTCAGATGGGGCCTCTTCCAGCAGCTCACATGGACACAGGCTGCAGACATCAGAACGAGAATCCAGGGATTAAGACAATCACGATAAAATGCAGCAATCAATGATGCAGCGTTGAGCTGTATGTTGTCAAAACTTCTCATTTAAACTTTTAACCTGTATTTACTTGTATTCTCTCAGCATTGCAGCAGGAATTAATCTTGTTAGGACTGATGCTGACGTCAGATTCATTAAACCGTTGAAAACTTCTCAAACATTTGCAGCAGCCTTCTTTTTGTGCTTGTCACGTTTTCGGAAATCCGACATACGAATGTTTCCTCTTGAGGGAATGTTGGGTCTTTGTAAATAATAATGGTTTCTATATCAGTGAAGCTTGAAAAAAAAGTTATTAAAGCTTTAAAAAGTTATTACGAAAATGGAATTTAAGTATTTCTAAAAGCAGCCAAAGTAAACGGGCACGAGGCCCGTGCATATACCGGACAGGCTTTACGGAGAGAAGACAGATCCCTTTTCAATCATAGTTCACCTGGAGAAATAGAAAAAATTGGCTCTGCTCACTGAATGTGCTTGTTGTTCTGTTGAGCAGAATTCCTAGAATTGTACAGTCGACTAAACATGTGTTAATACTATTATTCAGCACAGTTTGACTAACTGGGTTTGACCATCTTTCACTTTGTTCCAGCAGCAACCGACAGGCTGACTCGGCAGCCTGCAGGGTGAGCAAAAAAACTGCTTTAACTATTCAGTAGCCGCCGAGAGACTAATTAGACTCTTTGTCTGACTAATCACAATATCTGGTGTTGTCAGACAAGTGTGTTTATGTCCGCCTCAGATGTAGACGTTTGACCTTTTTTTCAAAGATTTTCCACATGTCTTTACTAATGGATTTGCACAATTATCCTCTTAGAAATGGGCACGCAAAGCTGCTGAACCCCATATTTGGTTCCGGCTTTGGATCATCCGTCCTCAGAGGCAGGAGGAGGGGGAGGAGGTGGAGGTGGGAATGTTTGAGCGGAGGGATGACATACATATCCTTCCCTGTGTTTTGGTTCCAAACAGTGGAGGAAAGTAAAGGAGTTGATGAAGTCTGTGAGGGTCCCAGTCATGGTGATTCTACCCCCCACTTTGGAAATTTTATCCAACTGCAGGTTTATTGTGGGAGTAGAAAGTCAAATTCCCTCTCTGGCAGCTCTATTTTCTTTGAGCGAGCCAGGATTTTTACAGGATTTAAAAAGTCTCACTGTTTGTGATGTTTCCACAGGTAAACTCGGCTCCGGGAGCTGAGGTATTTTCTGACACTGCACAAACTCTCCGTGGTTGGAATGAAATGCGGCTTGTCCTAGATGCTCTGTTTGCTCCACCAAACAGATGAGTTCAGTACAGCAAATGTTTGATGGGAGTCTCAGTTCCAGCCAGGGAAATCACCCATGATTGGGCGCACTCAAAATACCTTTCTTTTTTTTTCTTAAATATGTGATTTGCTTCATTAGGAAAAAACATTATTACCTGTTTATTTTGCCTGACATTTAAAATTAAATTCCGTGCCAAGGCAGAAAAAGTAATCAATCACTCATTCACTTTTTCTTGTGTGTTGGCTCTTGTCGTAGTTCTCTTCCTGCTCTTACAGTTCTCTCTTAGACTCCAAGGATATAATGTCCCTTATTTCACTAAGAGCCACCTTCTCTATTTTAAATGATTTGAGTGCGAGGTGTGGCGTAACGTTCTGCACAGGAATTTGACACAGATTACTCCGAATGGTCCCTAACCACTGTGCAACATTTGCACTTAAACTTTTAAACAGTGTTTGATATGCAGCTCTAGGAGCGAAGTCTTAATTATACTAGTAACACGAGTGCCAAGCAATCATCACATAAATGCTTCCATTAGTTTCTACTCTGAGAGTGAGAGAGCTAAAAAAAAACATTATTCCTCTGATTGGGGCACATACTGGCAGAGGATTTGCTCTACCAATTAGAGTTTGGCACTCCTGGTCACGCTGAACCTTTTCCAGCGTCTGGACAATTACTGTCTCCTGTCTAGATTCGGCTTCTTTCTGAGGGAGCACAGACTGTGCGAAAAAAGAAGAATAGAAGCAGCTCTGGCCCTGGGGTGATGGCCCACACTGTTGCTGCAACATTAGGCCTGATAGCACGGACTTTGAATATTTAATCTTAAAAGTCAGGTTATAGACCTACTTTGTGTCTTTGGTTTCTCCTGCCTTTAACATACATCCTTCACTATGAAAACAACTTTCCAACCTCATGCGCATTTTTGTGCCGCCCTCCACAGAGAACCCTCTATACTTCCCACTTGTGGAATGCGTCGGTCGTCTAGGCGGAGCTACACCGTGCCCAGGTGGGTAAAAGTCTGGGATTGTGATGTGTTCGCCTCATAACAGACAGTGGAAGCTTTTCAAGCAAGCAGCGAACAGGTCTGTGTCAATACTGGCCGAGACAAGGTCTTGATTTATCCAATGGGTCTGACCCGTTACACTCAGCAGCCGAATTATGGAATTAGTTTCCAGGCCTATCTGAAATGCCTGTGTTGCCAAGAGTGACTTACAGCGTGACAAAAAAAGAGTTGATGCACAACATTTCCTCAGGTATAATATGTGGACAGCTATGACAGAGGAGCGGAGGGTCGTAACTCAGAGTTCAAGTATAATAAATAGTAAGGGCCTATGCTTGTGACAGGGCTCCTTTTTATGATAACTGCAACATTAATCAGCTCAAAGTATGTAGAGCAATGACGCTCTGTTTTTATATCCCAGGGCTGAGGAGAATAGCTTTGAACGGCTCCCAAAGGAAACAGGGATGTAGAGATCCCTGCCCGGGCAGTATAGTGCAGTGAGTGAGTCTTTGTGCTGCCACCACGCTGCAACAATACAACATTCATCCACAAACCTCCCCACATGTTCACTGAAACGATTAAAATGAATTTTGGTTTAAATCCTAACCTTTTGTTTTCCTTTTTTTTTTTTCTCTCTTTACCCCGGCCTTCTTCTTATTACGCCGGCTGCCAGAGAATAACCTCAGGTTGGCTGTACTTTGAAGCGCGGAGATTTATGAGAAATTCAATTCTCAGCAAACAGCCACGAGTCTTCAGTTCCTCCTCCAGCGGTTCACTACAAACTATTGTCTCATCGGAGGTGGAATCTGTAGATTGTTTTAGACAGACCTGGGTAAGATCCAGTTTGCTGGCCGCCAGCGTGTTCACATCCCGTGTGAGAACCCTCACAGTGCATGTCCAGCACAGTAGCACACGGCCAGCCAACGGTCCAACATAGCACATACAAGCGGCTACAGTTTGGCCTTTCAGAGTACGAGTACTGTATGTGTTATTCTAATTTCATTTTAATGAAAGATCATAAAACACGATTTTCCAACACAGCTTTTTGGTTTCAAATTATTAGTCCAGTTTGCTGATCACCTCTTCTTGTCTGTTTCATTTTTGCACCTGTCCCCCTCTGCTTCTTTTATCCTGTCTCTTCTCTCTCCATCTGTTCTTTTCCACAGAAGCCTCAGAGGGACTCGATCAAAGCTCTCTTTAGAATCCTCTCATCAGCCTTTGCTGCTTGCTCCTCCATGTAGTCTTAAAAGTAAAGGAGACTGCTTTTGAGGTTGTGGCTCCTAAACTTTGGAACTCGCTCCCTTTGGGCTTAAGATCTGTGGACGCTGTTTAATAAAAAGCATCTCAAGACCCATTTGTTTAGATTTGCCTTTGTGTAATTTATCTAATATAGTTTTCTAAATTCTAAAAGTCTTTTTAAATTTTTTTTATGACTGTATGTATGTGTGTGTGTGTGTGTGTGTGTGTGTGTGTGTGTGTGTGTGTGTGTGTGTGCATGCTTTTATTTTATCCTTTTGTGAGGCACTTTGTGATGCCTGCCCTTGAAAAGCAGCGATATGAATAAAGTTATGTCCTCAATGATCATGGGGCGTCCTAGAAAAAAGCCTTCAAAAGTTGTAAAATAATTGATTTTCCATAAAAAGCAACAGTACGGGTTTTAAATCTCAATGAGACATTTCTAACTAAAGGCATTTGTGTTTAACCACTTTTTCCAGGCTGCAATTGGCCTCACAATAGCTTTCTACTCTTTAGGATTTGCAGCCATACAATTTGCACATTTATGGACTTTGCACATTTCACTGATTCACACTATATTTAATAGTTTATATACTATATAGAGTTTATATTCTATTTTATTTTTTGTATGCATTTTTCTTATTATTAAAGCTACTCAGTGTTTTGTATATTGACATTCATCATGGGAACCAAAGTAGAAATTTCATTTTACAAGTCTTACCTGGGGCGACACGGTGGAGCAGTGGGTAGCACTGTTGCCTCACAGCAAGAAGGTCGCAGGTTCAAGACCGCCTTGGGGCCTGGGTCTGGGACCTTTCTGTGTGGAGTTTGCATGTTCTCCCCGTGTCTGCGTGGGTTTTCACCGGGTACTCCGGCTTCCTCCCACAATACAAAACATGCTCAGGTTAATTGGCAAATCTAAAATTGCCCATAGGTGTGAGTGTGTGTGTGAATGGTGTGTGAATGGTGTGTGTGCCCCACGATTGGCTGGCGACCATCTGGGGTGTATCCCCCTGCCTCTCGCCATAAATGCGCTGGGATAGGCTCCAGCAGACCCCTGCGACCCCGAAAGGGAATAAGCGGGATAGACAATGGATGGATGGATGGAAGTCTTACCTGTTTCTGTTAAACAGTTTGAATCCTGAGTCTTAGAGGGTTTTTCAGTGCGTGCAGGTGGCAGATAAATGGACAAAGGTTTTGCTGTTGAAAATGGAAAAAAAAATGGGGCAGATCGATGAGATGATGAAATGTGTCGCACAACTTTCACTTAACCGAACAATCCAAAAAACATAGTTGATCCCTACAAGGAAATTGCATCCTCGAATTCATGTTTTTTTTTTTTTTTTCAAAAAGGGAATTTTCTGGGACAGAAAAACAGGCACGAAATAAAACTAAGAGGCGGTCAGTTTATAACTTTGTAGACGTTTTGATGGCCAGAGAAATGATTTCCTGTGGTGCATCTTGGTGAGATGAGTTTACCACTGGAAGTGCTGAACAGAACTTTATTTGAGGGTGCACAAAAAGAGTAACTCATTTTTATGAGTAATCAGGATTCAACAAAGAAATTGTTCATGTATGAGTGATTCACAGATAATCATGAACTAATCAGTACCTAATGAGTCAGCAATAAAGTATCCCCCAGTCTGTAATAACTGATCTCCGTCTCCAAACGCTATATTTCTGACTACAGTAGAACCGTGTTTTCCAAACACTAAACCACAGGGAGTGTTTCAGGCCTCTGATGCCTCCCTGATGAGAGGGGGCAGCTGTAAAACTCAAGAAGGCTGATTGTATGGCGACGTAATTCAGGACCAGAGAGGCTTTGACATTGCAATCAGCAGACGGAAATGTACATGTAAGCAAAGAATAGAAGGAGCAGGGAAAGAAAACAACTATTTTCACACGCAAGATGTGTCTGAACAGCACAGAGGGAGTGTGCAGAAAAATTCAGTATTTTATATTAAACAGGCTTCTGTTGGGAAGGCTGCAGGTCTCCTTTTCTATTCACTCTCTCAGAGGATGATGAGCTGATAACGTAATGACAGCCACTAACATAATAAATTTGCCCTATTTAAAATGTTATAGGCCACTAATGTCATAACTGTCCAATAATGTAATAAAAAAGTGCTGAAAAAATAACGTAATAATTTTTGGCCGATAATGTAATAACTTTTATACATATAAAAAAGATGTAAGCCAATAACGTAATAAGTGATTACATTATTGGAAAAAAGTTATTATCTTATTATTTCAGGACTTAATGGCCAAGTTATTGGCCTAATACATTTTAAGGAGGGAAACTTTATTAGTGGTATGTTATTGGATGTCATTTTATGGCTTTTTGTTCTCGCCATGAACTACAAAATTCTGGTATGCACAGCACTGTTAAATAGTGACAGTGGACAAAAAAATTACAATAATTTGAATAACAGGTGTATATTACATATTACTTTTGTTGTATGATTTTATTGCCGATTTGTTATAAACCTTCGTTGTGGATTGAGTAAAATATAGCAAATTCCCTCTTAAATCAATTATTCAGGCGGTTACATATCCAGCCTGTTTATTCTTTGAGTCCGATTGATCTTTGTCGTTATGCTTGCTGTCACTTCAATGACGTCTGTCCACGTGAAGCTTTGTTCACAGAAAACTTTCACTCGTGGTTCGACACCAACAGCATCTTGGACCGTTTCCAAAACATAATCAAGCCACTCCCGAGAGGAATACTGACAGGTTCAGCGGCACAGCAGAAGCTCAGACAAAACAAAACACGTTTTTCTCCTTGGGATGAAAATAAAAGACACAGAGCTTGAGAGAGGAAACAAATTCTCCTTCATCTGTTGCCTCTCTGCATAAACTGAGGGCGCTCTCAGTGTTGATTTTGGATGAACGGCATAAAGGCTCTTCCAGGAAACCAGACATAGCCCATAATTCAGAAAGCAAATCTAATCGTGATCAGTCCACAAATCCCCGGTTTCAAATTTCTTTCTTGTGATGCACACAGCAGAATTTAAGACTACTGTTAAGTACTTTCACAGTTTTGTGTTGTGCTTTTACAGACGTGATATTATGTGCTCTCCTATTCAGCACAATTCTAAAGTTCCATTCTTCATCATCTCACACAGAGATGTCCAAAAGACATAAGGGACACTGTCAAAAATGTAATCTAAAAACTTGGTAGCAGAAAGTAACACTCCTGAAAAGGTTAAAAAAAATAATAATATAAACACATGTTAGCAAGTACTTTTATATACTAGGTGGATTAAATATCTAAAATGTATCATTTTACTTTGGTTACACTAATTGACAATTTATGTCAAAAAATCATAATTTTTGTTAAAAAAAAAAAAGATACAAATGGACTTTCTAAATGAAAAGAAACCGAAATAAACACAAAATGCATACGTGTTTATAAGGGCTGTAAAATTGATAACTTTTTTCTTCTGAATATTGAATATTGTGATAATGTTTAAGCATAACATAACAAAATCCATGTAGAATAAAAGCATATTTAAAGAAAAATACAAATTAATAGCATCTGTTTTTGGGTGTGATTTTTACTTTTTAAGATATTAAGGCTTGTTTGGACTTAATTTCACCTCTATTTTCATCCTTGGTGCCAAAGAAACATTCAGTTCAAAGTTTGTTCCTGTATCCATAGCAACCTTGATGAAGGTACACGCCCTTGAGCTTCATATGATACCAGTAACTTCGCTCTTATTTTAAAACTTATCATGTTCATATTATAAAAACGTGTTAAATGATTTCATATATATTATAAAGTGACTCGTTCATTTTGACAGCACTAATTTATGCACCAAGTTTAAACACAGCCCTCACACTTTTTTTGCCCCTGAACGTCAAGCTGTGTTAATTTCAGACAGGCTTTAAAAGCAGCTGACCAAATGCTATAGGCAAAAGTTACTGCACTAACAGATTGAATATGCTGCAGAAGTAGATCTCACAGGGCATCATCCAAAGAAAATCAAAACTCAAAGAATAGCACAAGGTCAGCGAAGATTTTCTGATGGCTTCACTTTATGGTCTATCTGCAAATCTCCCACTCTGGGAAAACTTGTAGAGAAGCTATGTAGAGTAAACTCTGACCAGTATAAATTTCTCTTGCCTCCTTTTGAGGGGCTTGGGAGAATAAAGCACAATAAACAGAAGCCCCCCCTCTAAAGGTCCACAACAAAAGCAAATAACCCCGGCCTGGCTATAGCTTTATTAGCGGTCAGCTGGTTCCCATTAGACAGGCTTTGTGAACTGCTATCTCCTCTCAAGAATCCCAAACAAACTGACCCTCCGCTCTGTTTGTCCCACTCGAACCTCTGGCTGCATCCATCGAGCTGTTCTCAGTAATAACCCTGGATACTGCCGGCCCTCCCGCAAACAGGGTCTGACCTCAGCGACCTCTCTGACCACCGATGTCGCCACAACGCTCCTTAGGTGTGTATGCCATCGAGTGATATGTTGGACACCTGTTTATTTTTCACATCCTCAGTCTTGGACATGTTTAAAATTGGCTACACAATGAATCATCTGGTTGTTCAAAGTGGTTATAGAGCAGGGGTGTCAAACTCTATTCACTTCATGGACCATGTGCAGTGCATTTGGAGGTCAAGTGGGCCGGACCAGTAAAAATCAACGTATAAATAACAACACCTGCAAATTTCTCATGATTAATTCAAATATATATCTTGTAATTAAAAAACGTGCAAGTTTCAACAATATGGTGTCTCAGTTATTCCATTTTCAGTCTATTGCTGCATGCATTGCAATTTAAAACATTTACTCGCTCAACAAATTTTATCATTTTTAAGAAGCAAAGAAGCTTAGTGGCTTCACATTTCTGTACACTGTTTACTCTTTTTGTCGCAGTTATCAAGTGGGCTGGATCGGACCATTTAGCGGGCCGCTTCCGGCCCTCGGGCCACATGTTTGACACCCCTGCCATAGAGGATTAAAATACGACTCTGCAGGTTATCTCAGCTTTACGGAGTTTTTGGTTTTCTGACCTGCAACTGTGTCATTTATTTCAATAAGAACATGTGTTGTGACTGGTTACTGTAGGTGGTCATTTTAGTTTTAAAATCACAATATCAGGCAATGTGATATGTGTTTCCTAACCCGGGTTTTGTTTTCGTCAACTATTTAACATGTGTATGCCGCCTCCCTGACCTTGTACCACTTATTGTTTTGTATATATATATATATATATATATATATATATATATATATATATATATATATATATATATGTATATATATATACATACACTGTAAGTTGACATGAATCAGTTAGCTGCTCATATCCCAGTGTTTATTACTTGCATTACGACCTCACAGAGGCAGCTCTGTATATTCAAGGAGTCGAGAGATGATTAATATGATGCTAAATATTTACATCTGCAGTTTTCAACATGCAGTGAAAAAAAAGGAATCTGTGTGTGACAATATTCAACTTGTAATGAGGAGTCATAATAAAAAAAGCCAAAAAAGTTTGAAACTTTTTGGAGCCTGAAAGGTGAAACATCTGCATGACGATGAAAAGAAATGTGTATTAATTGCTCTAGTCGGGGATTTGTGCGTATACTAATTTCTGTAGCATGAGCTGTGTGAATCCATGTGAGAGTTTCTGAGTGAAGAATGTGCTGAAGTTGACTGGTGGGGGATGAAAACTGAGACTCTTTCCTTTTTCTTCCCCAAATATGGTTGGTCAGACCTGGAGGACTGAGCATCCTTTGTTGGGCTCTGGCTCTCAGGTCTTACTCATGCTCTCAAACGGCCCCATCTGGATCAAAGCTCCACCGGTCCTGCCCCAAAATTCTTACTTCCACTCAAAAAAAATGGGCAGAAATATAGAGAAATAAATACAGATAAGGAATGAATACAGAGAAAGAGTGATTGAGGGCTAGTTTTGGGTTAAGCCACACAGACCTGACCAGACCGATGTGACGGCCGACCAACAAAGCCGCCATTCATGTTCCTTCTCCAGTAATGGAAAACGTTTCCCCCCCTGACACCGAAAAACAGAGCAAGGGGCAAATCTGCAAAGACAACAGACAGGGAGAGGTCCCCGCCGCCCAGGATTAGGATCTGCTTGCCGTGAGCCACATTGAGATCTCCACACGGGCGAAAAGGAAGCAGGCATGTGCGCCACAGAGCGCTGAGCAGGGAGGAAATGAAAGACCTGATCTTATTCCTCTGTAGGCACAGGGATCATATGGCCTTGGAGGCCAGGGGGACCTGCTCTGGATCCTGGCCTTGCTCAGCCTGCTTTTCATGATGCTGCAGGGTTGAACACACACTTTAAATTCACTTTATTATAGGTAAAACTGAACAATATACACATTGACGTTCTTCTTCATAAAACATTTGCAAAAAAAAAAAAAGGATTTTAAAAATTGCATTTTTTATGCCATTGTTTTTCCTGCCTAAAAAAAAGAATAAAACACAAAAGAGATTCTTTAATCACTCCTTTCTGACTGAATGTAATGATACAATGCCATGATCAGTGGTTAATAGTTGTAGTATATTGATTGTACTTGAGTGTGTTTTACACTTCTATTTACTGTTAAATGTCACCACAAATCTAAAAGCAATGGTGATGACACAAAGTGCCATAAAAGCTTTTGGCTGTGGTGCTTAAAGGTGGAGCAACATCCTCACGAGAAATGCATCTCTAGGCTTAATGTTACTGAAAACGATGTGCAACTTGACCCCTATGACATATAACACAAATTAATGTGAATAAATAAAGTCTGGTTAGATCACGGAATAACTAGAACATTAGATCTGCAATTTACCAATGTTGCATAGCAACCACAGACAGCTGGGAACTACTTCTTTGTAATTTACTCTTCGATAGATAGATATAACATGTGTCTATATTTCCTATTTTGTAACATTTGGTAGGTGTTTTATAATATCTCATTCCCGATAATCGTATATTACTATTATTTCACACGGAATGAGGTTGAACAACACTGTGATATAATGACTGTATACCACAGCTGTGGGATATTGCTGTAACATATTATTCTGATATATTGAGATAGGGGTTTTCCAGTCATGGGAGGTGGGAAGAAATTGTTAATAACCCCAATAATGTCTCTTACTAACTGAAATGGATGATATCTGGCTTACACAGTTAAAGTCATATCCAAGTGTTCTTTAGATTTATGGTTTTAATGTTTAATATAGATGTGCAGGATAAAAGATTTCACTTATCTGTCTTATTATAAGAGAAAAAAGATGCACACCAGCACAGACCAAGACCGATCACCAGATTGATTACAGGATGTTCAGAATTTACATAGATATATGTATATATATATTTATCAAAGCAAAATCCCCTCATCTTATGACTGAGTTTTCAGAAAATCTGTTTAGCTTGGAAACAGCCCCTGAGAAATATCCTCCATCATCCCTTCATCTGAGGATGTAGACGATGAGATGATCAAAAGGGTGAAGCAGCGTTGGGTGGCCCCTGAGCTTCCGATTGCCCCATATTGTGTTTTGGGAAAATTTTATTTTGTTTTAGAGTCTTCTGAGAGCTGAGTCTGAGTCGGGACATCCTGTTTCCTGAGGGGAAGATGTTTCTGTCTTTCCCTCTGTCCTGGGGCGCTGCCCGCAGCGCTGGACACACTTGAAGGCCCCGACTGTTGATATTTTTATTACAAAGCGTGTGTTGTTCTTGGATGTGAGATTAAAGTGCCCAGCACAGATAAACTAATTACTTCTATATATTTCTGAGTCGCTGACAATTTGAGAAGGCCTGCGGGTGTAAAGATGATTTTAACGTTTATTCCACCCCCCCCCCCCCTCCCACACACACACACACACACACACACACACACACAGGATACTGCAACATTGATTTTAAAAGTAAAGAAAAATACTTAAAAAAACATAGAAATGCTTTCGTTATACAGGTGCCATCATGTATCTTACGTCAGTGGATACATCTGTGGTTTGCAGTGTTATTGAGAATTTGAATTAAAGGATTGTCCCTACATCAGTTTTCATTTAACCATTATGATCACCGGTTCCAGTAACTTTGTGCTTAACCAAGTAATTTCTGTGGTCTAGAAGCACCACAAAAGGACAAAAAAGGTTAAGGAAAAGCAGGTCATAAACAAGCCAACAATTTACCCACAGTATCTAAGGAGGTTGACTAACCCAAGTCAGCTCAAGTAAGAGAATTTTAATAATTCTCAGTTCATTGTTTCTTTATTATTTTTAGGGGGCCAGTGTTTGATATTTGGTAAACAGGTTAATAAAAGCTAAATAGGTTTGATAATCAGAATCTGCTTTGTTTGCCAAGTATGTGTGAACATACAAGGAATTTGACTTGCAATTGATGCTCACTATAGTGACCTTATTAAATATAAGGCTGCTCATGTTCGCAACCTTTTATATAATAGATTAATGCTGCCGGTGAGCAATGTTATTAGTAGCAGAGATTATGGCCAGATCAAAACAAACAAAAAAGGCATAAATCGTATAAAACCAAACAAACCATATTTTCATCTGATGCATATGTTCCTGACATGTTGACAACCTGCAATTTCCAGGTCTGTGTGACGTCTTGAACCAATTTAGCAGCAGAGCTTTACAGTCTGTTGCTGCAGCTTTCAACAGTTTGGAACCTTCTATAAAACATTTAAACATCCTCTTTAGAGGGTTTTTATCTGGTTGCTTCCCTGCACTTCTCTGTCAGATGTCTCCTCAGGCACCCTTGTCTTTCACTTTTAGTCTCTAAAGAACAGGTTAGGGTGAAAGGAATGTAGTAATTTGAGTTGGTGGTGTTGACGATGTGCGTGCGTGTGTGTGTGTGTGTGTGTGTGTGTGGTGAGGGGTGGGGGTGGGGTCTCAGGAATTACCTGCGGAATGAAAGAACTGCGCTGTACTCTCCTTCTTTCTATAGACTGGATTTACTAGGATGGGAGACGATACCCTACTGCAGCGCTTCTCAAAATTTCACTTTTTCCAAGGACCCTGAAACTCACGAAAACTAGACCATAGACCCCACCTGATAAGATTTATGCTTTAGATGTTTTAAAACAGACGGTGTAAAAAAACACATGGCCAAAATGGGGGTATGAAGCTGCCTGAACAAAAATAAATAAATAATGATTCAGTTCAATTCATGTTCCATTCAAATAAAATGATTTATTTGTGTATGTTTTCCCTTTGCACATTTATTTGATTTTCCATTATATTAATTCTCTCTGCATTTCCATCCCAGTACTGTGTATAAAATCTATATAATTAATTAATCTATTTATTTAAAAAAAATGTTGTTTTTTTATTTATTTATTTTCACAAATAAGAGGAATTACAACATTTAAATTTAAGAAAGTTTTTTTTTTAAATATAAAATAATAGCAATGTATTAAATATAGCAGTCGTCCTTACAATCAGCCATTGTTTTACTCCTGGATGGAATTTTAGTGAAAATAGATGATTCTTCTTTTTTTCTGGAGGACCCATAAACATGCAGAATCTGCCTCCTAGTCCCTCAGAAATTGTATTAAAGTTCAAGTTTACTGTCATATACAATAAAAGTGCATCCAAATGAATAAACATGTTTTTTTTGCAAGAAATTCCACAAATTAAGAACCACTGGGAGCTATGTAAAGGTGGAGCTGCTGGTTGAGCTCTAGTGCTCCGTAGGTATTTTCCCGAGGGAAGGATTGAGAACAGATCCTGCGCTGGGTGGCGTCCATAATATTCAGAGCCTCCTTCTACCATGGATTAGTGTCCTGAATCTATCCGTGGCAGGGAGGTTGCTGTGATCTTTGAAGCCGACTGTTTAACTGTCCTCCACGGTTGTTTGTGGTCTTGTTGAGGTTGCCTATAACCACGTCAGGGCTGCGCGCTCCCTATTGTAGGACGATACAAATTGACCATGGTTTTTGTGGGCATTCCGTATTTTTTAGGGCCTCTCAGTAAGTAAGCAGTCGTCTCTGTAGCGCCTTAACAGCACAGCTGGCAGGAGAGGGCGTCTGAGGTTACTCACAACTTCAACAGGGACATTGTGATGGCAAAGGTATACACTGCTAATAGTTTCTCTTTTCAGTCAAGGACGTGGTGCATTCTTGTACGAGACAGAGATTGTAAGAAAGTCACAGATGAACAAAATAAAGTTTAAAACTTCTGTGTGTGATCGAACACAAGATTAGGGTTAAAAGATCACAATTCATGGGTAGATTTTGAAAAAACCATCTTGTGCCTAAAGTCATTGTTGTAGTTTTTGTATTATGTAAAATCTTTCTTTAACGATAACCAACTACTTCAAGTGTCTCAACAAGCATAAAAACATGAATAATGCTGCGGCTGCCTCAGTGCAGAAAAACATATGTTTGAACATATGTGCATTATGAATATCTGTGAGTTACATAGGCAAACATTTAAAAAATCTGTAGTAATGATGTAAACATGACTTCTATAATTATGAGGTATGAGTTTCTTTTCTTTAATCAAGAATTCTTGTGGTGAACAAAACATAACTTCTCACATTTATGGCTGAACTGAGCACCGTTATAAAATCAGACAGATGCTGAGGGCGAGTGCTGTAAAGTAGCATGTGACTTGAAAAAGTGACACTAAGCCGATATTACATTTTCTCAGTCAATAAAATGTGACGGCTAATTACGCATTGCGTGGTGATTGGAGCTTTGCCGCTTGGCCCCGCGGGGCGCGAGCACAGAGGCCGGAGAACGGAGATAAGTCGACAAAATTGCTGTGTCAGTCACCACCTCCCTCCTCCTGCAGCCTCATCCTCGCCGTCCGTGTGTGATGACAGGCTAATGCACGCCCGGCTTGACCTTCAACTCATTTGCTGGCCTGTCAGAAGGGCGTGAGTTACCATGGAAATGGGTGACTGATCGTGTCAGTTGTTCGGAATATTTATTATTACTTAAATGTTAATGGAGGCCTCCGCTCATCCTCACATGTTAGGGGATAATTTCCCAGACAGCTTTTCCTGTGAGGCTGATTTACATTATTTACAGTATCACAATTCGTAGACATTTTTTAACAATGGATTATGTGAGCACATTACTTACAAGTGAGTGGCAGTAAATTACCGGGGGGTGAGAGGGTTCGATGTTGAGGACATAAGTGTGTTGAGGTCAGTGGTTTGGTGTAATTAGGCCAGAGGCAGTAAAACAGAGGGAGGGGGATAGAGTGAAAGAGAGAGAGAGAGGAAGGTGGGTAAGGGTAGGCAGGGGGAGTAGGGGGAAGAAAAAAAAAGAACCAAAAGAGAGAGACTAGCCGGGGAGTGGAGCTTATTTCAGGTGGCTCATTCATGAGCGGCTGGATATGAACACTGGGCACTTTGTGTCTATGGAGGCGATGTCTACTGAGAGATGCTATCTTTACCTTGTCGATACAATGGCCTCATAGACAGGAGACAGAGGGCCAGAGCGACAGGTTTCCATGCTGAGCCTCAGCTGTAGCTACAGCCAGGAAGAGTGCGCCACCTACAGTCATGAGTGGGATGACGAGGTGGTGGGTGGGGGTTACAACATGTAGAAAGATGCCAAAAAGGTATTGCTTGATTTCGAAGTTGAAGCTGGTTTTTACTACAGTTTCATACGAAACCAGCAAGATACTGTGTTTTATATATACTATATGCTGTGTCAATAAAATGTATGAAAACGGCTCAGTTAGTTCCTAAAGTAGCTTGGCTCTAAGTTAAACTACAGCGCCCATGACGCTCATCGCAACGAAGGAACATGCGAGCTGCAGTGCAGCAGCGTGGCTCACCGATGCACTTTCAAATAGTTTTTTCGACAACGGTGGGAGGTCTGCAACGGCGATCGCTGGCAACCGCCTAACTTTTTTCCTTTGAGGAGTCATGAGTTAAAAAGAGGATGGTAGGATGGTAACTTCTGGAATAGCTTAATGACAGAAAAATGGGAAAGGCATGAACAAAAAAAAAACAAAAAACAGGAAAGCAGACAAAAAGTCGAGGTAAAAATGCAACATGAAAAGATGAATTGGACAGAAATGTGGCAAGAGACTGGGATGAAGAGGCGAGGACAGGAGAAGACAGAGAAGCGCTGACACAGTCATCCTTTAATAGACCATTTTACTGCCATTCAGCATAGCACCATCTTCTGCACAGTCAATTTCAGCTTTTTTTGTTTTGTTTTGTGTTTTTTTTTTTTTTTTTAGAAGAGAGTCTCGCTGCACTGCAGCAGCTTTGGTAGGTTTGGATTCATGACTGTTAGAGCTATTTCCTTTCTGGCAAACCTTTGACTCTTCTCATGACGAGACATTCTGGCAGGCAGGAGGGAAGATGAGAAAAAGACGGGGGGAGGATGGGACTCTTTTTTTTTTTCTTTTTGCCTTTCTTTAAGTGAACAGATGCCAAGTGTCGCTAAAGATATGAGAAAGGCACATCCACAATACATTGTAAGTACTTCCTCAGTCACTTGCTACATTCCATGTTTAGAGCATTTTGTCAGGGAGGAAACCTCACATCGGTGAAGGAATTTCTTGCCTGCTCTCTTTACCTCCTTTTCACTGCTGCCTCCTCCCTCTCACCTAGTTTTCTCTCCTCTCCCCACCCTCTCACTCTTTACATTCTACGTTTCCTCTCCTGGACCAATCCACTCTCACACTCTCTCTTAAAAAAAAAAATCGCCTCTTCCCACTTTGATCATCTCCTGTCACACTAGGTGTAAGACATCGGCTGATGTCAAGAGGGTCCCTAAATCAATCTTTTTTTTTTGTTAAACAAACACAAAGTATACAGGAGAAAAGATTAGGCAGAGTTTGATTGTGCGCAAGTTTTTTGGCCACTTCTGTTGTTTTCATTGCACGGCCTAAATCAAATGCCTGCTTACGAGATGCTTCATTAACTCAAAAAGACAGTTGTAATAATGGTCCTATAAATACTTTGCCAGAAAAAACGCAGCCCACAGACATTATGTAACTCTGTCATCCTCTTTACCACACACGCACACACACACACACACATAAATTACTATTGTCTTTCAAGAGCCAGAAAGTATTTCTTTACCCAAACTTGTCACTGAGTCAGACTGGTGATCATTGCATTGGTAAAAGTAAAAAAGAAAAATGTGCATATGAAACCACCTGTTATTTAATCTGCACTCCCAGCTGAGCGGCTGGCAGACAGCTGACCTGTTTCCGATGTGGGGCCAGACCATCTGTGAGCAATTTGCATTCTTTTCGCTTAACGTTTGACAATTGTTGGCCACCTTGTTATAGTGCTAAAAGAATTACCGAAAAAAAAAAAGAAAAAGCATCAGCCTCAAACAGACTTGACCAATAAGAGTGTGGTCAAGGACACTGTACCCACTGTGACTTTTTTCCCTCTAAATCTGAGCTGGTGGAATATGTTTGTGTTTGGGCAAGCAGATTATTATCTTGGTCACTAAACTGAGTCAAAGTGGAAAATGATAAAAATTGAGGGGGAAACTGGCCTAATAATAAAGGTCCAATTAGTGTTTGAAAAGTGTGCAGAGCAGGAACACACCCTGGCTAAATGAGGCCTGACAGGCTCTCAGAGTCACCAGACAGAAGCAGGGTATGGGAAAAGAAAAAAAACTCACGAGGGGAAATGGGAAAAAAAACAAAAGCCTTGAGAAAGATTTCACCCAGAGTAAAGTGGCGATTAATGAGCGTTTTATGTTCCGTCTTGTATTTCTTTTAATAGGCAGGTGTTAATGTAAATTATACTTTGGAAATTGTTTGAGTTTATAGGTTGCTAGTTAAGTATGTGTTTTATGCATGCATACTTTTTTAATGCCTATTTTAAATAATTCATACCACGTGATCCACATTGCAGCTATCAGATGACAGCTTTGCTGTATTTTGGAAAAATCTTGCAGAGTTGATAGCTTGGCCATCTGTGCAGCGGGAACTCTTGAGCAGTTCCACGCATTTCACTACTTCCTAGACAAATATCTAACCAACTCATTTTGTCAAGATTTTGCTGTATAAATAAATATATTTACCAGGGTTGTCTTTAGTAACTTTCTTTTTCTCGAGAGTTTTGATCAGACTGTGCAGCGTACTTTCTCAGACAGAGTCTGAAACAAACAGTTGGTTGCTGAACCCTCAGCCAGGTTAGAGGATTACTGTCTAACTCCATTCTTCAGAGGACTCCACCTCCCCCTCCCCTCACTTATATCCCCTGACCTGCATTTCCACCTCTGTGTCTAATGTCTTTCTGCCTGTGTGCCTGGTTCTGTCTGTCTCCCTCCCAGCTGGATGTGTGAAGTCCTGCCAAGTTTTTGGACTTACAAGCCTCTGAATGTCAATGTGCCATCGTCACACCCTGTAGTGTCCGATGTATATATATATATGTATGTGTGTGTGTGTGTGTTTGTGTCACATAGCTGTTTGCCACACTTCTCATCATTGAATTCTCCACATACCTGATTTCACAGTGTAATTAGCAGACAGCGCAGACAGGAAGTTCTGTTGTCATGAAGTCACAGCTGGAGGAAACCAGCCTCAGACCATTTGAATCATCATTTAATCACAGTCTTCATCCCTTTATATATATATATATATATATATATATATATATATATATATATATATATATATATATATATATAGAGAGAGAGAGAGAGAGAGAGAGAGAGAGGGAGAGAGAGAGACTCAGTTTAGGAAGACATGGAAAACTACTATGAAATTGATTCAAACTACTAATAAATTAAACTACTAGTGTAGAGATGAATACTCTCCAGATTAAGGTTTGACATTATAAAGTTTATGAAAAGTTTAAAGGTCAGTTAATAAAATATATCATAGAGATAAAAAAAAAAAGCCCAACAATATATAAGTTATCTCAAGATATTTAAGCACAAGTATTGATTAAGAAATAATAATAATTATAATAATATTTTTTGAGATTTCCTCTATCAATGAATTTAAACACTTTTAAATAATAATGTTTGTTGTGTTTTTCCCCCACAATAAAATCCTGAGATTACCTGTAGTCTTTCTACCTCATTAAAAATCCAAAACACATAAATCTATGTCACCTACTTCACTGTAAAGTCCCTTTTCATCAAGTTTCCACACCACACTCGTCTAAGCTGAATATTGGATCATTATTGGCTTCCAGACTGTTTGTAATGTCACAAATCAGCCTCGTTGAACCACCTCTTAAAAGTGGATTTTCAATGAGCACAGAGAAACTTTCCACTTCCAGGAGCTGAATGTGAAAACAGTCATCTGGTGTCAAACTGCACATATATCATCCTGCACAGAGAAGCTCCAACGTTCAACTGTAAGAACAAGAACAAATACATATTTTTTGAGCAGAACTTCAATCATTTTAGATATTTAAAGTAGTTACTTGCTATAGGCTGTTTCTCTTAGTTTGTCGCAGTATATGCCCTGACTGGATTCAACATGAATGTTACATGCTGCCATAATCAAACATGCGCTTGTGACCTGAAACGCCCTCTCTTAACATCAATATATCATTTTAACATGACAAGAGAGACATTATGGTAATTACTGTAAACAAACCACACCACCAGCAGGAACACTGCTTTTTACTTTGTTTGTCATGCACAGGGTTGGTTGGTGATCCAGGGAAACATGGTCAGTGGCTTCACAGCACAAAGCAATTGGGGGGCGTTTTTGTTGTTTTTCGGTGTAAATGGGCCGAGAACTTGTAAAAGTTCTATGGTTCTATAGCTCTTGGGCCGACCTCTTTGGGAAGCATGAAGCAGAAATAAAACCATCATGCAGTGACGGGTGACTTTTTAAAAGATTTGTTTCCTATTCATGTCCTTATATCAAGCAGAAAAAAGAGACTGATTCCTAAGAGATAATCTTTCATCTTGCATGTATACTCACTCATCACATACATTCCACTCTGCCTTTAATTTGTAAAACGTGTAAGATGTGATGTCTGTGTTGTTGCTGCTTGTCAGTTACATTCATAAATCTCTTCTCATGGCTGTGAGTTATCTTGGCTGTCTTGTTTTCCTCTCTATCGCCGTACCATGTTCCGACGTGCCAGGGAAGAATGCCGTCTCTTCCAGCTCCTCTGCGTTTCACCATTTGAATGTGTAATTATACACCTTGCAGGATGTCATAGCCATAGGTGAAATTTACTGGCAATTTTCTTGAAAAAGAAATGACAGATCCTTTGATTCGTTAAAGGGCCCGGGGCAGTGAAAGAGAAAAATCTGAGGTGAGTAATCTACTGGCTTCGTTAAAGCATGGCTTCTTGCATTAAACAATGGTAACAGTGGCCAAGTGAACTGGGATGTGTGTTCATTAAAACAGCTGTTTCTGTAGAGTTCAGTTGCACTGACATTATTGCATCCACCATTTATTCAGACCTAAATCAAACTGACAAGCACCTTTTATTCACCCTGCAAATGCATTTGTCCGAATATTATGTGCATTTTTACCAGCTGTTTTGCAATTGTTAATTGGAACCTTTCAATAAATGGCTTACCATGCTAACCATTACCACGCTAAGCTAGCTGTCTGACGCTAACGTGTTATTAATATACTGTGATGGGTATAACGGCGTTAAAATAAACACAGTTACTAACAGCGTTACTTTTTTCACTTTAAAGGGTAATGTAACTACTTATTCTGTCAACGCTGTTATTATTACAAACACGCCGTTACTATGAGTAACTGGCCCGCTGCCTGGCTAAAAGAAGGAGGGACGAGATTGTTCAATCATGGTGTCAAACACCTGGCAACAGGTCTGAGTCGGAGAGCAGCGACTTACCGGAGAAAAGGTAGAGGTAAGTTCTGAGCTTTAGCGGGTTTAGCTGCTAACACAGGCTACTGTGGCTGTAGCTAATGCCAAAAACAAAAACTTTATAAGAAAAGTTCATGGCTTCTGCCTCTTACTCCAATATGCATTCACAGAACTCAGGAAATCCCAGCAATAATTAAAAAAAATTATCATTAGTTTCCTTGGTCCCTAGTTAGTTTTAGTGGAGTAACTCAGTTACTTACTCAGTTACAGGGGGAAGTAACTAGTACCCAATAACTAATAACGTTTTCAAAGAACCATGCCCAACACTGCTAACATGTCATTCTTGTAATTTTTTGCTCTGTTCTGACATCGTCACACATGGTTATTTTTGTATACGAGAGAAACGCTCAACACAATCTGTTGTAATTTAATAGATTTTGGTTACTGTCAAGAATACTTGTCTTGCAAAAACATAATCCATGTCTGAAACCTTAGCAGCGCTGCCCGCTAACTAGTAGCTGCTACTGCAACGCCACAGTACAAGCTCCTGTGTAGCATGTTAGCTAGTAGAAGGCACAAGGATGTACTGCATGTACTACAGCACCGCCATCTTGTTAATATTTTTAGGCGGGGGGGAAAAGTTCATCTTCTACACTTACTGACCACCCCAGTGACTTCTAAGAATGACCAGATGTAGAAAATATTCCAGGTACTGTTCACCTACCTGTAAAAAAGACTATTAATGGATTCAGATGTTCTAGATAGTGGATTCCTGATTTTTGCCCACTACATAAGCGAGAAGTTTTTACGGCTATGTGCATCTTGAAATGACCACTTGAGGGCAGTTAAACAGGTTGGAAACACAAAACTGACATGTTATCATTCTGGCAATCTGCTCGAGGCATTCAATTTAAGTCATGTATTTTTCCATCTAATTAATCAATGTTTAATCTCCCTTAAGCTTTGGTTTGGCCTCCACTCACTACTGAGCTTCATTTATCGCTAATTTTTTTCACAATTTCTTTCACTATTGTTCACCAGCTACTTGCTACCTTTGTTTGTCTGTTTTTTTTGTGCTGAGCAGGTAGTGTACAGTCAATTTTTAGAGCTTTCCCCCTGAAAATAGCTGCCTGCTGCAGCCAAAAACAACACCGTACGAGCGGTTAGAGTGAACCAAAAGAAACAGTGGAGCTGCAGGCCGGAAAAACAGAACGATGCTGAAATGCTCCACAGACCTGAGCAGAACTGCAGAGTGATTAAACGGAGTGAGCAATCCCTTTCCTGCACAAGAAATCATGTCATATTAAATAGTCAGCCAGGCATTTTCTATACCTGCTTATTTCTCATTAGGGTCGCGGGGTTCTGCTGGAGCCAATCCCAGCACATTATAGGTGAGAGGCAGGATACACCCGACAGGTAGCAGCCTATCATGGAGCACACACACCATTCACTCACACACTCATACCTATGGAAAATTTAGAGTCTCTATTTAAACTCAGCATGTTTTTGGACTGTAGGAGGAAGCTGGAAAACCTGGAGAGAATGCACACAGAAAAAAACCCCAAACTCCAAACTGCAAATGCAAACACAGAAAGGTCTCACCCCAAGGACCTGTGTCCTTCATGCTTTAAGGCAGCAGCACTACCCACTGTTCCACCGCATCACCCCATATATATTTATATCTATTGATTAGCCCACAGCTAGGGACTGGTCAGCCAGGTCTGGTAATGGCCTTACTGCAGCAGCTCATATTAAACTTGCCTATAATGTATTTATTATACTTGCCCACGTGTTTTTTCATCTCCCTTCACACATCTGGGCTGCAGCCTGGAGCTGGGAGCACTTCCTCAAACCCTTCCTGTCATTACCATTACTTCCTCCTGCAGTCTTGCTCACGGACTGTAAGGAAGGCTGGGCTGCTTTATTAAGCCACTTTCACTTCTTTTGGACATGTGCTCACACCAAACAATTACTTTCTTACTATTTCACTTGCGAGTCCTTTTCATGAAAGGCCTTACCCACCTTCCCTGGTGGTAGATATCGATGATCACACTGTTGATACACCTTCAGCTGCAAAGCACACGTCACAATTTGGACCAAACATGCTACCTGCAGTACTGTTTTAACATAGCTCTTTTCAAAAGATACTAAGTGTTTCAGTGCTTCTTGTTGGTAGATGGTAAATGGATTTTGAATACTGAAATAGAGGAGAATGCCTAAAGATTTCAACATGTAATATACTGTACATTTTCCCACTGAGCTTTTGATCCACAAAGCCTTGCAACAAATCTATAGGACCCAACTCCTGTCAATTTTCTACATCTTCTGATCTATAACCAATTTCATAAACCAAATGGCCCAGATGGTGTAGCCCAGTAGCTTTTATATCAACTCCATCCTTGCTCTCACATCTGTATTTTTGACCATAGTCCAGCCACAGTCTCAGTACCATCTACAGTAGTACATTTGGATTACATTATGAGTTGTGAGCAGGACAGCCTAATGCACTTCTCTCTTTCAAAATGAGCCAGAGAATCCAGATTTTTAACATGCTTCAGATTGTAAGAAATCTATAAACTTCACCCTTTGTTCTCTAAATCCACCAAACCCCTTCCCTGTGCCTCCTCCTCCTCCTCCTCCTCCAGCGTCCACATCCTCCTGTCTCCTTTCCCAGACAGACTTGTTAACATGTCTGTCGCTCTCTGAGCTTCTGCCAGTAGGGAAATAATAAACAGATTATTTTTTTGACCATTTAACATCAATATTTCTTTGCTTTGCTTAGCGCTGCATTTACTGTGGTTGACTTTAGTGACTATCATTAAGAAAATGACTCTCTGAGACCTGTCGTACTCTACCCTGCACTCTCCAACGTATACTTTTCTGAAACTGCTTCAAAAGGAAGGGTCTTAGGGTCCTGTAGAGAAAAAAAAGAAAATGACACCTGGTTGCTGAATAACTTAAGACATTTCTAGTTTACGTGACAAAGTCTTTAGTCTCAGTAATTATGCTTATCCTGGTAATAGCCTGATGTGGAGAAAATGAGTGTCTGGAGCTGCTCTCCAGGTAATGGGGGCTTCAAAAACCATTAAAACACAAAACATAGAGCCTGTGTTTAATTAAGAGATTTTAATCATTTTACTTCTTCTTATTAGTCAATTTCTAGAGACAAAGAAGGTAATAAAAAAGAGTCACAGTCCAATAAAAATCCAGTATGAATAAAACTACAGCACAAATCACACATTAATATCAAAATATTATTCTGCTCTTAAGCACTCACCCAGGATAATATCAAAAGGTCTCTTGTGAGTGTCTACCTTGTCTCAACAATATAATATAGTTAGATCACACATCGGTGCATGTCACTGAAGCAACATTGCAGGATAATAATCACTATTCATAAGGACGCTGAAACCACTGTTGGTCACTAAAATATGACCCTGTTGTCCAAACTAGCCACAGAGTTATGTCATCTCAAAACTCAAGTTGCATTCTTTAAATATGGAATTCACCACTTTTATTCTCTATTTGTCTTTGGAAAAGCAAAACTGAAATATATCAATCATAAGACCATGACTTTGAGAAGATGCCCATTTGATTTGACTGCTAAACTGAAGAATGCATTTTTGGACAGAACTTCACAAATGGATCTCTGTGGATAGGGGCAAAAATTACAATGATGCTTAAGCAATTACTTCAGTATTCATATAGCAGATCATACAGGTTTGAGTCCATCTTACTTTTTGTCTGAGTTGATTATGCACGGTAAATTGTGCATTTATGAGACAAACTGCTCTGCAGTCACTTTTGTTAATTTAACATTACACCCATCATCCTGTTGCACAAATAGGAACAAAAAGGACAGCTGGAAAAAGACCAAGAAAGGTGAGAGGGAGAAAGCTGCAAATAGGTTTATATCATAAATAGTGTTTCCCTTTCTGCTTATTCTGTTATTTTCTTACATCCCATTCACGTTTATCATGTTTGTTACCTGTCCAAGCAATTTCTCTCCTGCTCTCCTGAGAGTTGTGTTGAATCACACACTTTCCTGCATATTTGATACCCGGTTCATTTGTGGAGCCAGAGAGCTTCAGCTGGTAAATAACGCCATCTTGAGGTGAAAGAAAGAGCTGCATACTTCATTTGTTTCCAGTCTTTAAAGTTCTTTTTTTTGGCTTATTATTTCACACAAAGAAATACCACTCAACACACTTTGCACAGCATACATACAGTAAGATGTTGGCTAAACAGGATATTTCTGCCACCAGAAGTGTTTTGGCAGAACATGAGGAAGTAACGCTACCAGCAACAAAAGAGACGCTGTAGACAGGAAATGTGACCTCACCATTATTCTACTGCACATGACAATCTCTAATGAATTATATGTTAAGTAACAGAATTATTTACTTAGTTGTAGATTTTAAGCTAGATAAATACACAAAAATGTTCTTTTTATATCCCCTTTTGTAATTCAATGTTACATTTTGAACTTCTTCATTAAAATATTGTCTTTCTCATACATTTTTATCCACTTTTCAATATGCAGGTACAGTATCCGGGTACATTATTGTGTTATTTTAACATGAATACCAAACACTAAAAAAAACAACAAATCAACTCAAGACTCCACCTTCAGTTACAATCCCCATGTGACCCAGCAGCAGGGTGAGGCTCTGGGTTCACTTGTTTCCGAGCGTTCAAACATTGAATTGCAGCATAGGCACGACCGGGAGGCCGAGGCTCCAGTGGAGGGAGAGGTGAAGTGTGTCTGTGGCCATGGACTACCAACAGAAACTGGCTGAGAAACTCACCATCCTCAACGAGAGAGGGAATGGGGTGCTGATACGCATGAACTACATTAAGAAGGTGAGGGGGAATAAAGACGCTGTGTCGATGTCAGTGGTGCGAGTGACACCGACGGGAAATAAGGAACTTCAGTTTAGTTGCATATGCTTTGTGCTTTGTTTGTCTGAATCCCTTAATGTGTACCAGCACACTGTTATTACATTAAGACAACAATAAAAATAGAAAATAGAAACACACGATTATTGAGTGCTTTGGATATGAACTAAAACATCATATGTGATTTTCTATTTTCACTTTTCACCGTACTGTAGAAGAGGAACGAGAGCTTGGTTAAGGTTAGGCTAGGGTAACCCAGACAATGTTAAAATATGATGATTAAATGCAAAATGTACCTACTTTATCTTGGCTTAAAGTAAAGTACTAAAGAGCAGATGATGAGTTGAAATATTATTGGTATAACACCATTAATTTCTCAATAATGCACTATTTCTTAATGACAAAAAACTCTCCATGTAAAGTAATATCTAACTATGTTTAGATAAAAGTGGCTTGGTACTATTATACTACTATATACTAGCTTTTCTATTCTCTTGCTTAGGCAGCACTGGCTTCCCACTGCATCTGTGCTCAGTTCTCCAAAGAGGAAGTGCAAACAGGAAGTCAGTCTGAGCTGTCAGTCACCTCAAAGTTCAGTTATAAACTGAATGCTGCGAAACTCATATCAATGGTGGTGACAATGACAATGACAGAATGTGTCATCGTTTTTTATTTATTTTCTTATGCTGTCTGTGTGAGCTTTTATTTACCTTGTCCAGTGGAGATTTTCTGAGCATACATGCATGTAGGTTGTTCTTTTTTTTTTTGCAGTTTGGCTGCGACACAGCTCTACATCAGACAGTCTAAAACCCCACAGGAGCAGTTGGCTGTTAACTATCCTGCCCAAGGTCACCCTGAGGGTGATTGTTGAGGGAGCAGGCAGCTCATTATTACTCACTCTGCCCATGTGGTTCAACGACAGCGGAGGGGTCCGTGACTTTCTGCTGGCAAACTGGCGTTTATATTCTTTGGCTGCTCTAAATGCAATACATAACAATCCAACGCTGTCTGAGAATCTGCAGAATGTGGTAGCAGGACATAAAAAATGTGACGAAAATCAAGAATTTAACTACCAAAAGAAAAAAAAAATCCTTTGACCTCACAGCACATTATAACCTGTCTCTGTTACAGAGCTGTACAGACGCCAAGCTGCGGCCCGCTGTTCTCACAGATAAAACCATGGAGTCGGCCATCAAGTACATCAACAAGAAATTCCCAAACATCGACTTCAGGGGAAATATTGTAAATATGAACACAGCATTTGTTTTTTTTAAGTGTTTCTTTACACCTTGGGGTGGCCATATTGTATGTTATACTGATAACTCAAGTCAAAAGTGGTGTCAGTTAACTGACAAAAAAACTGTTCCTGTGATCACAAATGAAAAAAATGGATTAACATGATCATGGAATTACAAAAAACTATATGTGGATATCGCTCACAAAATGTATTTGTTATTGTGTCAAAAGTATGTGTTGAAATAGAAATGTCATTTATTTTGGTCTGATTAATTGATAATTGTAGTTATTTCTGTGACGGACAGGAAAACATATTTTTAAATAACAGTTTACTTTTCACATGACGTGACACTAAACAGGTAACAAACTGTCATTAATGGTCATTGCAGCAAAATCTGATTAACATCCAGCGACAGAAATCAGAAGTGACGACAGCCACACAAAGCTACTACGACTCCTTCCTGGATGTCATTGAGTTCAGGGTAATTCTCATTCTCTTTATCTTTCTTCTACCTCAACTTTCCAATACACATTATTCTTTAAATATGAAATGCAGTGCTCTTTCCTTCTGCACAGTCTTTATTTGAGACATTTTGGTTTCCAAAATAAATTTACATATAGAGTGGTTTATTCCAGACAAGGACAATAACAGATTTTACAAATATCAAGCTCACTGAGTATTCACATATTTCCGGATGGAGGTCGCTGTTAGGCCAAGGCATCAATGGTATTTTTTTTTTACAATACAATTATAGTGTTGAAGGAATAAAGAGTCTAATCTATATAAATGATAATGTGTTTAGGAAATCACATATGAAATCACATGATTTAAATGTTGCTTTGTTGCTGTGGTTTCCTGATATGAATTCCTCATTCTTGCCTTTTCAGGACCACGTCTATGAGTTGCTAAACACCATCGATGCCTGCCAGTGCCTCTTTGATATTGTAAGTATTATTTTTGTGTCTCTGAATGGAACATGCTACATCTTGTATAGTTTTTCCTCTTTTCGTTACTCCTGCTACCTTCTGTTGTGTTTGTCTGATTTTTTACTATGACAACTAAAGTGGCGTCTGCAGTTCTGTGCATCATGAGTTATATGCTCCTTTATATTTAAGTGTTCAGTGTCTCCTGTGATCTGATCTGTAGCGATAATCGGGACATTTTAAGGGTCTCGTGCTACTTGGATTTATTTGGGCGACAGCTTTCAAGCGTAGATAGTATCGAAGGATCCAGATAGTCCTGAATGATCCAATACATTCTTTTTCGCACGCTTTTCTCATTTATTACCTTTTAAACCTTTAAAGAGAAATGTCTGTGATAAAGTTTTATTTCTAAATGGCAAATATGAAACTGTTATTTCACTAAAAAATGACCTGCCACTAAGTGTGAATTCAGTGGGTTATGATGGTTTTCAGGTTTGGAAAAAAAAAAAAAAGAAATAATCAAAATCATTCAAATCACATCTTCAGCATTATATCTGCAGGAGATGAAGAACAGGAGTATGTCCTAGTAGGACTGAGGTAATTTAAGACTACTATCAGAGTTGGATGAAAATACTCAGATACTATAGAAATTTACCACACAATGATAAAATGACAATTACAAGTAAGAGTCCTGCATTCATAATAATACTTTATTAAAAATGTACAGAAGTGTAATCAGATACATGTTTTATAAGAAGGAAAAAATAAAAAATACAGTGCTACAGTGACCTCGTTATAAGTAAATATTGTGAATATTAGTCGATTTGCCTCTTTAGGGTCCAAAATAGCTGAGAAGTTTAGAGGTGCACACAACTCAGAGTTTTTGTGAGGGATCACAAGCTAAAACCACCAATTTTTCATGGAAAATCAAAATCCAAACTTTACCTAAATCAAGTACTTGAGTAAATGACGAAGTGCTGGTAATTTTTGAGCCGCTGACCAAAATAAAAATGTTGTTTTCAGGCCATAAACTTTGACTTCACCAAGAGCTACTTGGATCTGATCATCACCTACGCCTCGGTCATCATAATGCTCTCTCGCATTGACGACAGGAAGTCTCTGGTGGGCATGTACAACTGTGCACATGAAATGACCCATGGCAGCAGGTGAGAAAACCTCTAAATCATGTTTCACAACAGAGCACCAAGTGATTTTCTGGTTGAGCAGGCGTGTTTCCTATTTATTCACCAAAGACAGCAGAGTCAATAAAGGGCTGTATTTGCTAAGTGAAGCTTTTGATCTGTGACAAGCACTTTAAGTAATCATTCAATTAATGTCGTGGCGTTTCCACAGCCTTCAATTGTGACTATTGTGAAAACTGGGTTTTAATAGACATCAACATCAATACCAAGTGGCATGTTGTCATTTTGATCCCACCTACTTTGCATGATATTTACTTATACAGTCCAAAACAGCAGGATACTTATCTCATATGCAACCTGAGCAGGAGGCACAAACACATCCATTTTATTTCAACATCACTTCTGACTTGCACAGCACACATAGCTGCTGGCCTGAGAGCTGCCTCAAAATGTATAAAATGATGAAATCCTGTCATCGATATGGTCCCTGTTAGTAATGCTAGATAAACACAGTATTTAAAAAATCCTGTAGTATTATAATGCACATTTTCACCCCCTTCCTCTACCTCCCACTGTAACCTCCTGCAGCGACCCTTCCTACCCGAGGCTTGGCCAGATGATGGTGGAGTATGAGCATCCTTGGAAGAAGCTCACTGAGGAGTTTGGGCCTCACACTAAGGTGAGCTCCATTAGGAGCAAAACAACCTACTGTTGATATTTAATCTACAGATACAGTGATAGATATTAATATAATGATATTATATACCCCTTCAAATTATTTATGTGAAATGATCGGCTTTGGAAAATTAGAATTAGAATAGTTGCAATGCGGAGGTGCAGTTAAGTTACTGATGCAAACAACAGCTTTCTAATTGGAGTTAATTAGACAGTTTTTTTTGGTAGTCTGTGATAACTAAAATCAGACCAAAAGTACAGAAAATATACGATGTCTGATGCTGCAGCACATTGCTTTAGATATCATTACAATGCAACATGATAGAACAAATGATGTATGACTTTGTACACGGTGGCGGTCTGGGTGGTCAATAATAAAATGTGTTTTGCTGTAACTGCCCTCTATCCCTCTTTCTCTCTCCATCTTTCATACACATGTTTTCCTATCTTTGGCTGTCCTTCTCCTAGTCGGTGACGGCGGCGTTGCTGTCTCTGAAGATGGTCTACCCACGCAGGAACCTGCCGCCAGAGCAGTGGCGGAGCGCCCAGCTCCTCAGCCTGCTCAGCGCTCCAGCTGCCATGATGGAGCCTGCCTGCTGTGACACTGTGAGCTTTCCCTGCATTCATCAGACATAGAGGGGGGAGACTGAGGAAGAGCTTAATGCGTAAAATATGGTCACTCCAGTGATGTTAGGCCCAGAAATGAAAGAGGGTTTGGAGGATAAAATGCAATAAAAGAGTTATGCATTGTTCTTCAGGTCAAGTACAGTCCAATGAGTCCCATTTTCCCTCTGCTCCCATTAAGGAGCTATCATTTCAAAAATGATTCATTTTTATTCACTTTTAACCTCTCGGCTCCTTCCTGAACTCTTATTTCTATCCAACTCCCTTTTCTGCCTCCTTATGTCATCCGTTGTGCTGATTTCAAACATAGCCATGACCTTAGTCCATATGATGTAATGTGATGATGCCTCTAGCCCATGGCTTTGTAATATAAAAACAACAGTCTCTGGGAAAGTGCCTTTCCCCCTCAGATAAGTGCAAATGTCTCTGTATTGGCATCTCATAAGCTTGATGTTCACCACAGATGGCGTGTGAATACCTGTCTATGGAGGTGATGGAGCGGTGGATCATCAGTAAGTACTTACCCTGGATCTTAACTTATTCCATCAGTGCACTACACAAATGATAATATTGAAGGAATGTTGGAAGGGCACATGCATTCTGTGATTTTTTTTTCTGTTCTGTTTCCATCCATGGTCAATCTGGCTAATCAGTAGATTGGGAGGGGGGCCTTAAAGAGACAGCAGCTAAAACAACATGCATTAATCACAGGCACAACTGAGAGGCTGCAATAAATAAGCTTTAGAGAGAGAGAGAGAGAGAGAAACCTGGAATTGTGTATGATATATTTACTTTAATGTCAGTATTTGTAGCATTGGAAGTACAGACAGTAGTCGTACTAGAATAGCATAATAGCTGCCAACTGTCCTTCTTGCAGTCGGCTTCCTGTTGTGCCACAGCAGCCTAAATACCAACCAGGCGTCCCAGGAGCTGTGGAAGATGGCTCTGCGGGGCGGCTTCTACCTCACCCTCACCAGAGATGAAGTGCTCAACGTGCACAAGGTCTCTGAGGACCTCTTCGATAATATCAAGGGGTGTGTATAGTCGCACATCACACACTCTGCCCTGCAGTGTGATGACTGTGTGATGTAGATTTAAAGGACTAAAGAGATCTGAAGTTTTACATGTAATTCATCTATAGCTGCTTTACTTTTTCTAGCTTCTTATGGTATTTTTCTTTCAACCTTTTATCAGATACAGCAAACGAGTTGCAGATATCAAAGAGTGTCGTGAGCATGCAATACTCAACAGGTGAGACTGACAGGACACTGTGTGTGTGTGTGTGTGTGTGTGTGTGTGTGTGTGTGTGTGTGTGTGTGTGTGTGTGTGAGAGCTTTTTTTGTCACACATATTCTATGTATTTACCTTCAAATGAGCTATGGGAGGCAAATGTCCATTCCCTCTTGTGCAGTGGGGCCATCCACAGAGAGAGGAGGCAGTTTCTGAGAGGAGCCACGAAGGAACTATCTAAAATTCTGGAGGATGAACCTGGACTACTTGGGCCAAAGGTGGTTACACAGTATTGATTTTAACAGTGGGAACTGAGGAATTTAAATATTTTTTTTCTACTGAAATTTATATGTCTAAATTGAAATTCTTTCACGTGCCCTGTTAAAAGTGATGTCTTTGATCTGGCACTTTCATCTGGCACACATCGTACAGTCTGGAGAAAATTCAGAGAGGATGGGGAATTTCACTTGGATGCCTTTACACTTCATAGTAACCCTGACTTTTCCTGAGACTCTCTCCCTCTCCTCTAACATTCTCCCTCTTCCCTGTTGTGTGTGCCAATCAAATCCCCAAGGCCCTGTTTGTCTTCATGGCTCTGTCATTTTCCCGTGACGAGGTCCTGTGGCTTGTCAGACACTCTGAGAATATCCCCAAGATAAAGACGCCCGAGGACTACATCGACAAGTAGGTCATGTTGTAGGGTAGAGAGTCCCGCAGTGATTCCCAACAAATGACATGTGGGCTCCTTACATTTCGCCCCTGCCTTTTCCTACATGTATACAGGGGGAAAAGTATATTTCATCTTACGTGTGCCTCTAATTTTCCTGCTGTGGCTGTGTAATTGCAGGTTTCAAGTGCTCATATGAGGCCAACTGTTGTAGTTTGGTTAAAACCAGCCTAAACACATAAACTCACATTTTTGTCACTATGAGTCTGGCCTCTTCTCCATTACGGCTTTTAGTGGGGGGAACTACTTGCCTTGACGAACTCATTCAGCCAATCAGAAAAGCAAACTGATAAAGCAAGTGGTCTACATCACCAACTATCGCTGTGTTTATTCACATTAATGTTAGTTTGTTGCGCTTATTGCTGTTCTGCAGAAGAGCTGTTTCATTGGCTGATTACTGCTCTCAACTACAGTGCAGTCTCTGATTGGCCGCTTATGCTGTCAAGTAACAGCTACTGATTGGTCAGTTACATTGTCAGCTAGTCCTTCAGTATTTTCCAATTTCAGAAATCATCAGAAATAGAGAGAAGGCCAGACTGACAGACAAACAGAAGTATGAGTTGGTCCAAATACTGATCCAAATATTACCATTTGATGCTACTTTCTACTTCTACTACGCAACTACATTTATTTGTATTTATTTTTTTGACAATTACTTGTCATGTGAAAATTTGAAATACATCACATAGTTTAAGATGAACCCAGTGTTTTTCTGCATTTTTGTCTTTTGATATTTTACAGAAAGCAGTGTGAAGTCAGGGTCACATTTCACATGTCTATGAATTTTAAGCAGTTCCACTAAACTGTGATTATTATAAAACTTTTATCTAACTTAAGTCATTGGAAAGTTTCAATAGAAGTTCAATTGAAGAGTTTTGATATTTTATTGAAAGATGGTATTTAGAGAAAAGGTCCAAAAACTAAAAAAAAAAAAAAAATGTCTATTGTAATTTATTTTTTTTAATGTCTTTCCTCTTCCGTTAATCAGCTCACAACACTTCACACTAATCTGGTGACCCCTTGCTCAAATTAAAAAAAAGGAATCTGAGTCTGGTTATATTTTAAATTTCAATTCATTTTAATTTTTCTGTTCTGTTTTTTTTTTCAGTCAAATGGCAGAGTTGCTGTTCCACATGGAGAAACTGAGTGGTCTAATGAAAAAACACAACTTTGTAGTGCAGCGCTACCATGTTCAGTACCTGGCACAATTTGATGCCTTGGTTCTTAATGACACCATACAGGTAGAGTAGATGACATGAGAATAAAGGTGATAATACAGTATCTCTGTGCATTTCTCTTACAGCGCAGACAGGACACTGACGAACAATGAACCATTGCTAAATGCTTGCTGAAGCGTCTTTGTATCAACATTATCTTTACTTCCTTAACTCTCTTTCCTCTACAGAACATGTGTGTGTGTCCAGAGGAGGAGTCTGTATTATTGAGTTCATTTGTTTCAACCCTGTCCATGCTCTCAGTTAAACAAGGTAATCACACTATAATACAGTAGCCTGTCTGAGCTACAATATCGTTTCTATAGAAAGTTAATTAGGATATTTCTGCATATTTCTATATCTCTGTAGTGGAGAACAAAGAGGAGATTGATTTCAGAGCCTTGCGACTGGACTGGCTGAGATTACAGGTATGCAGGTTGACTTTGTAACATAAGATGTCACAAAGAGTTGAGTGATTGTGAGCACAACTTACCTTTAATTTGCCTAAAAGTTTTCTTTATCTCCTGTTTTAGGCTTACACAAGTGTAAATAAAGCCAATCTTCCAATAAAGGACTATCCTGACTTAGCAAAGGTGATGAACATGATTCAGTTTCACACCAGGATGGTGGACAGTATAGAAGAGGTCCTGCAGGAGACATCGGATGTGTCCATATTCTGGTCAGACTCTTCTCTTCTCTTTTATTCTCTTCACTTCTCTAAGATCCTGACAGATTTTTTTTTCTCTCTCTGTTTATCTTCCAGTTTCTACCCAAGAGTATTTGACAAAATGTTTTCCCAGAGCAGCGAGGTGATGCCAATGAAGCGTTACCTCATGGCCTTCCCTTACGTCTGCTCTCATTTCCACCAGTGTGGCCACCCTCTCTGTCCAGAAGAGGTCAGTGTTCAGTCATTTGCTGACTAAACTATTAGCTGAGCATCATAACGGCTGGCTACACCATACACAATCATTTCTTACAATTCTTCATCCCCAGGTGGATCCTGTCATTTACTATACAATCAAGTTTTTAGTCTTTGTGTTCAGTCTCGATGTCCTTAATTTTGCAGGTGTTAATTTGTGAAGTCATTATATCTGTTTTTTGTGAAATTTGCCATTTTTTCAGATTGGAATTGGGAATTTAAACGGTTTCTATTACCAGTAAGACTATCAGTAGTGCACATATTAGTATTTTAGTGCACACATTAGTGCTTTTGTACAGGAATGCATCTGTCCATACTGTTGTTTGTGTTCTCAGATGGAGGTTACAGCGAAGAGGAGTCTGCACCTGGCTGTGAACTTCCTGGAGCAGTTAGCCAAGCATACCAGCGCTGTTGTGTTAGAGATATGTGCCGAGCAGTCCAACCTCAATGACCAGGTGAAATTATTTATCCAATTCTGATCCCAGTCACAGTTTGGCATCTGGGGGTTTTTCTGGCGGCAGGAGGTAGACTTCAGAATATGAGGTCTAAAGCTCTTGTGTTTATTATTGCAGTATTGTCTGTTGAATGTCTTGAAAGAAAATGTGATGATAGTGATCATGTTACCATGATGTTTGCAAAGCTGAATTCTCTCTGCCTCCTTCTCTCTCTCTTCATCTCTTCATCTCTTCATCTCTGCATCCACCTCTTTCTGCTCCGTAAACCCCTAGTTGCTGCCCAAGCACTGTGCTGAGAGTATCAGCGCAGCTCGCCACAGGAAGCAAAAGAAGCCGTTACCGAAGAAAGGAGAGGTCCAGAAAGAGAAGCCAGGCTCTGAAAGCATGAGGAAAGACCGTGCCATCCTTACCAAGTCAGCATTTCCCCTTTTTCTTCATTCTGTCCACCACTTTCTCTACTTTCCCCACTCTGCCGGAGTCATTATATGGAAGGAGCAGATGTGTGGAAAACGGAGCACTCTGAATGCATCTCTGGTTTTTGGAGAAATGCAGCACTGAGAACACAACAACACCCTGTAGGATTCCAATATCCAAAGGTTAAAGTCGAGTTAATGCAGACCCTGTTCAAATCCTTCACGCTATGACACATTTTTTTTTTGCCGTACGTTATCAGGAAGACAGGTTGAAAATGCACCAGCCCACAAGGCTTACCTCGTACTGAACCGTATTATCCTTTACAATGTGTCAGGGCTGACAAGTAATGAATCATGCTATTTAAAACAAGAAATAAAAGACCTCAGCCTACCGTATTAGAAAAAAGGTTTTACTGATAGTAATTCTTTCTCTCACCCTCTTCTCAGTTTCCTTCCCTCTGCCTCAATTTGAAGATGTGACCACTCGCTAGCATGTTTGTTACCTCATTTCTCGGAGAAAATAACATCTATACTATCTACTACTCATCGTCAAAATATATGTCCTAAAGACATCCTCCCTTCTCTCTATCTGTTTTTCTCCTTTTCCTCATAGTGTGGACAAGATGCATCTGATCCTGACAGAGCTCTGCGCCTCCTACAGCTTCTGTAATGAATTTATTATCTTCGATCACATCATCGTCCCCGCCGAGTTCCTCATTTCTCATCTGGAGAAACGCCTCACTGAGTATGCTGAGTGGGAATGGGGGGGATTATCATGAGTGTTGAAAATACCAGACACAGAAATTTCCTCTAAATGTTACTGTGCTACCTGGAAATTGTGCATACGTCACTACTGGCAAAAAAAAAAAATCCACCGTACTGCTATTGCATAAATAAATGCTAAATATAGTACCATCATTTCACAGCTTTAATAGTAGGGTATATTCATGCCGATCCTGGTGCTTGGATTCTGGTCATGCTGTTCAGCCGGCTGACCTCCATCCTGAGCAGAGGCTGTAGAATATTTAACCATGAAAAGTCAGATCACTCTGACCATGATGTGACAAAGCGCTCTGACAATTTACCAGCAGCTCAAAATGCATTCGCTACAAATTGTCACTCAATCGCATGTTTCGTCTTTGTAGACAAATAGGGAATCATGTGTACTCTGCCACTTGTGAAAAGTGTCCTCCATCACTGTAATGAACCCAGCTATACTATCTGATTACTACGTGTCAGACTGTGTTGCAGCCATTTAAAAATCGGCGAAGGCATCCATCATGTTACTCCCTCACGCTGTGTCATTTCATTACTAACTGTTATTTAGATTAGGGCTTGGTACCAGGGCAACCGAATGTTTATGTGTATATGCTCTGCTTTGTCTCTCTGTCTTAGCTGATGATTATCTCCACTGTCACCCTAAAATTAGAGTACAGCCCTCGAGTAGCAGTGTGCTCGCAGTGATTGGTCCTTTCGAGGCTAAAATTGTAAATACAGCCCAGTCGGGGAGAGAGAGAGAGAGGGAGAGAAAAAGAAGGACCCTGGCAAAAATAAATAAATAAGATGGCAGTGAAGCGCTGCAGCAGCGATTGTGCTGACCTAATGAGAGTGCTTCAATGCCAACATGGCTCGTTTAACCCGTTTTAAGGTCCCATCTGTCCACCCTCAGTCCAAACGCGCTTGGTGATAAGTGACGTTGGTTAAACATGTTTCTCCAGGATCATCGTGAGAATGGCCAATTACAACCAGACCACCCAGGAGATATCCCGTCCCATGGACCTCCTGGCAGTGGTGAGAGCTTATACGGCCAGCCTGCACAGCCTGTCCTGCTACATCAACGTGGACGTCACCCGGCTGGTGAAGAACGTCCTGCTGCAGCAGACACAGCCGCTGGACTCCAACGGAGGGCCGACCATCACATCCCACTACACAAGCTGGTGTGTGTGACGCACTGGTGTAGCTATACTGTGTTAAAAACACACACAGTGGTGTGAAAAAGTTTTTGCCTGATTTCTTACTTTTTTTTTTTGCATGTTTGTCATATTTAAATGTTTCAGATCATCAAACAAATTTAAATATTAGTCAGACAAGACAAGTGAACACAAAGTTGTTTTCCACATTGGAGGGTTTTGGAACGTGAATAGCCTTTTTAAGGTCATGTCACAGCATCTCAACAGGATTCAGATCAGGACTTTGACTAGGCCTCTTCAAACTTTCATTTTGCTGCAAGTGCAACTCTGAATGCATTTCAGCCATTCAGAGGTGCACTTGCTTCTGTGTTCTGGATCATTGTCCCACTACAGAACCCAAGTTCATTACAGCTTAAGGTCATGAACAGATGGCTGGACATTTCCCTGCAGGATTTTTTGGTAGACAGCAGAATTCATGGTTCTATTTATCACAGCAAGTCCAGGTCCTAAAGCAACAAAACAGCCTCAGACCATCACGATACCATCACCATATTTTACTGTTGGTATGAGGTTCTTTTTCTGAAATGTATTGTTACTTTTTCATCAGATGCACCTTGAGAAAAGTTAAAATTTTTGATATTTTCTCAAAGGTCTTGGGAATTATTTATATGTTTTCTGGCAAAACTGAGATGAGTCGGTATTTTCTTTTTGCTCAGCAGTGTGTTTTTGCATTGGAACTGTTGTCTCTTTCTTAAGGTGGAGTCAGGAACACTGACCTTATCTGAGGAGAGTGAGGCCTGCAGTTCTTTAGATGTTGTTGTGGGGTCTTTATGGCCTCCTGGATGAATTGTCACTACACTGTGTATTTTTAGTTGATCTGAAACATTTAGGTGTAACAAAAATGCAAAAACAATTAGAAATCCATCACATCACTGTATAACCATATACACATAAATTTAGGTACACATACTGTAGCATGGCCATAAACAGACACAAGAATCATACTAGTACACATCTCATGTCTTCTTTTGAGTCTTTCACTTTCTCTTTCATTCACATAGTTGAAGAAGATTTTTTTTGCTTTGTCTGGACCACAGGTATCTGGAGAGTCTCTTGCGTCAGGCCAGTAACTCCCTCATCGTCCACTGTCCTACGATGCTCTGCTTCGTCAACCAACCTTCTGACATCGAACCCTCTTTCAGAGCGGAGGAGTACTCGGATATATCAGGTCAGGCCCAGTACTTCGTCTCTACTTAAAATATGTTGTGCTTATTCTTACTTTACTTAGATGCTTGAGCTTCACACAATGATGTATGTGTAGAGTTTGATACCAGAAGGCTGTTTTCACATTCAAATGCTCTGTGATCTTCAATCTGAGTTTAAAGGTGTTCACACCATTTCTTTATTTTTATTTGAAGTTCTGATGCATATTTGTGGTATTAAAAAAATCACAAAATCTTAAGCTACTATCTGCAGCTCTAGAGAGATCAGGGTATTCAATGTCGTTTCAATAAATATTTAAATAATGAGCCTGAATGGCCTACTTGAATGGCTGTGAATAGGTGGTGGGTGGTGACTGCAAAGTTGACATCCCTCCTTCACTCAAATCCTGGTGGCGCCTCTTAAAACCCAGTTTTTAAATACAAGCTGCATGCATTTCTCTGTGGATTGGGTTTTTAAGGTATGGGACTGTATTTACATACAAAAATAATATTAAAATCTCATGATCTATGACATTGGAACTTTAAGGCTTGTACGGAACAGCAAGTTCTGTGACATCACAAGAAGTGAAGCCTAGACAAGTATTCACCAGGAATATGTTATGTGTACCAGTGATGCCACTAACGCGCTACTTAGTAAAGCGTTACTGTAGTCGGACTATTTTTTTTCAGTAACGAGTAGTCTAACGCAGTTCTATTTCCAAACCAGTAGTCAGATTTAAGTTACTTATTTACCACACTGTGCGTTACTATTTTTACGTTTCGAGGCGACATAGGTTAGGCTACTATTCATTCATTCATTCATTTATTTTGGCGACCTACGTTATGTGACACGTTATAAGGTTACGCCATATCCGCCCCGCTACGAGTCAAATGTAAACAATGGAGGGAGAGAGGTTCGCCTTTTGCAGTTGGAAGTACAGGCATTATTTCGATTTTATTTCAGCTAAGGATGGCAATATAAAGGTTCGTTGTACACTCTGTGCTGGCGACAAAGTGTTGTCTGCCTTCAAGAATACAACATCAAATCTAAAGAAACATCTAGAGACACAGCATGGTACAACCACGTTAACAGAGCAGGTCCCGCCCGGTGCGAAAAAAACAAATGCAGGAGTGGATAACTGCCATTACATTCCGTAACGTTAAATAAAGTCAGGACTATTTTATTTTTATGAAAAGAAATATTTATGGAAGGGCGACACGGTGGTGCGGTGGGTAGCACTGTTGCCTCACAGCAAGAAGGTCGCAGGTTCAAGACCGCCTTGGGCCTGGGTCTGGGGCCTTTCTGTGTGGAGTTTGCATGTTCTCCCCGTGTCTGCGTGGGTTTTCACCGGGTACTCCGGCTTCCTCCCACAATACAAAAAACATGCTCAGGTTAATTGGTAAACTCTAAATTGCCCATAGGTGTGAGTGTGAGAGTGAATGGTGTGTGAATGGTGTGTGTGCCCCACGATTGGCTGGCGACCATCTGGGGTGTATCCCTGCCTCTCGCCTTAACGCGCTGGGATAGGCTCCAGCAGACCCCTGCGACCCCGAAAGGGAATAAGCGGGATAGACAATGGATGGATGGATGGAAATATTTATGGAATGGAATGTCTATTTTATTTTTAAAAGTTTATAAGTTTATAAGTTTTTATTTTCATTAAAGTCAAGAAAGACTGTCTTTATTTTTTTTCTAAAAAAACATGTAGGCCTATTTCTTTCAGGAAATAGTTTTCAAATGTCAGTGTCATTTTTGATGTTCCGGCTAAAATGCATGTCAATAAAGTGAGTATTGGCAAAACTGGTAGTCATTTTTATGTTATGGAGGTGGGGGATCAGCCGCTGCTGAAAGTAACTAATAAAGTAACTTGTAATCTAATTTAGTTACTTTTAAAAGTCAGTAGTCAGTAACTTAACTAAGTTACTTATTAAAGAAGTAGTCAGTAGTCAGTAGTCAGATTACTGTTTCAGTGTAACTATGGCAACACTGATGTGTACACATGAAGTCTTCAATGCAATGCTTTTTTACAGTTGCTGTGATGATGTAGTTATGTAGGATCTATATGCAGTATCCATAGCAACGACTGACTTATTTATATACTGGGTCATGTACATAGCTTAAATTTAGATACTAGGTCTTAAAACTATATACTAGAATTTTAGTAATGTACATGTGACAGACTGTTTCCTGATCATAAAAAAATCTAATTTCCATTAACATTTCTGAATGAATGCAAAAAATAAAAAAAACATCAATGAGCCATCACATCAATTTCAGCTCTCACATTTGGCAGACTCAGAAAGTGCCCCAGAACTCCGAGATTTAATGATCAGTGGCCTATCATCAGATCTAAGCGATGACTCACTCTTTAAAAAAAAACTAATCTCTGCAAATCCCATTCCCTCACCCACACATGCAGAGGGATGACTGTTGCTCAAGAGGATGTAGCGTTTGCTATTGTGGTGCTGTGTGGTGTTTTCTATCGCTCTGCTTGTCATGCTGACACTGCCTGGCTAGTGTAAACTTCAGTTTTTCTTATCGTCTCTCCCGCTCTTCCGTCCAGCATCACTCGTCTCTCCTCCACACAGCCCACAGTTCCACCTCTACGCTGACGTGAGTGGTGAAACTTATACTGACTATAAATTAAAGCCGTAGTCACTGCGCTATTATAGAACGTGGCTTGTGTATACACAAGCGAACATGGGGAGCACACCTACGCCCTGCCCTGTGAAGCTTTCATAAGGCATGCCCTCATAATGTCATCGTCATTGTCTATATTTACTCTGTACTGAGGTATCTGCAGCTCATGATGACTCACTCATTGGCCCATTAACCACATCCAAGTTTTATCCACAAGCGTCTCCACAGTGTTTGCCTATTTTCATGAAGCTATGAGAAAGGTGCAACAGCCACGATTGTGTCTCTCTCTTTATCTAAACTTTTGCATTTAATATTAGTATTGTTAATAATACAACAGTAGTAATAATAATCACTAGAAGTATATATAATATATTGTATATATATATTATACTTTCCCACGCCAATGGTCAGTCATTTGACATGCAAATATGCAGCAAAACAAATTTGTGAGGCTATATATCCAAATTATTAGGATTGTGCATTCTGTCAACTGCTTATTCAGCTATTAAAATTTCAATGACCTACTATCAGCCTATAGCCTGGCTAACACCAGACCTCATGACAAAGTAGATTGATATTTAAATCGGAAATGTCTTTTAAATGTGTCTAAATAAATTATAGCCAGTTGTATCAAAAATACCTGATGACGTATCTGATGAAATAGTTTGGCGTCGAAAGGTAAATTACAGCTGCTGCCATGTCAGATCCACAGTTATCAACAAAGTGGTTTCTGTGTTTGGTCACGGTCTTGCTGCACCCTCCCTCGTTCTGTGATTATCTCCCTCGCTGAGAGAAAAATTGGGTCCTTGGTGTCCAGATTAAATTGCAGAGTGAAGTCAATTTGGGTGCAAGGAAGGACAGGTATATCCAGGCCAATTAACCAGCACGCTTCAAACACGAAACACGCTTCAATCTTTGTTTCTTGTTTCTTTTTCATAGAGATTTTAACATTAGGTCAATGTGCACAATGTAGCAAAAATCACAAATTGAAGCCACGCATGGTAAAATTTAAGCACTGCATCTTGTCAGATTTTAATGCATCAGAGACACGTGGAACACATTGATAAATGTTTATGGGATAGGGCCTCATAAGTAGCATTGAAACAGGGCTTTCAGAGGCCTAAGGCCACCACTGTACACACCCTAGCAGTACAACATGTGATGTTTAAAAAAAAAAAACATGAAAATAAATAATAATAATAATGATGAAACTCACAGTGCCACAGCATTATTAGCATATAATACACGACATGAAAGACATAATAACAAGAGATGCCTTGTTTTATTTAGCTTCATGGCATCAACATCACTTTAAGCTTCTGTTGATCTCCCATCTCTCTTCTCTCATGATTATTTCATTATTCATGTCTTCTTCATGTCTGATCAGAATTACAGGCCCTGGCGGAGCTAATTGGTCCATATGGCCTCAAATTTTTGAGTGAGAATCTCATGTGGCACATCACCTCGCAAGTCAGTGAGCTAAAGGTACAGTATGATGCAAAGGGTCCATTTTAAGGAGTTTACATCACAAACTCATTCCTTGAGGCAAGATTACCTAATAATTGAGTAAAGCCTCCTCAAATTCATTTCAAGGTCAATGTTTAAAAAAAAAAGCCCAGTTCTTAGATTGTTAGCTCTAATTTCTCCTTGTAATGACATAATATGACAAGCTCAGAATATAAATGCAAAGCTAGAAACGTGCATGATATGTCCCCTTTAACTGTATTTCCTTTAAAGTAGTATATGCTCACATACAAGAGATTATTTCTGTACTGTGACAGGCTCCCCACTCTCAATTATTACTCCTACCCAAAGTTGTTATTTCCTTCTTTTTTCTTTTCTCACCTTTTTCCTTCTCTGTCAGAAACTGGTGATCGAGCATATGGACATCTTGGTACAGATGAGAAACAACTTTGATAAGCCGGAGGAAATGGTCCATCTTAAGAAGAGGCTGACAGGTGAGAAGTGGAAATAAGTATGTGGGCAGATAAGGTGGAGGAGATGTGAAGTAGGAGGTAAAAGGTTGAAAGGAAGGAAATAGGTATATAGGTGGAGAGGAGGCAATAACAGGAAGCAGAGGAGGAGAACTATATATGAACCATCTCAATGCAAGCCAAAAAAATGAGACTTTTATCCTCTTGGATGAAGATACGGTATTCTAGATGTAATAACCTCACATAAAGAACTCATAAGTATTTCAATATAAATACAAACATAAATTTGAAAAGTTAACCTAAGGATGCATAATGAAATCAAACTACTACTCAGGAGGAAAAAGTGCTAGATGACGTGTCACTGATGATTAATATCAGAAGTTAAATAAAGTGCAAATAACCAGGTGAGCTGTCACTTCAGAATGTAATCTCATTTGTTCAGTGATAACATGTTGCACCCACAGTGTTGCACTGGAAGTCAATGCTTTTAAAGTAGCATCTGAGTGTTTTAGGAGTCGTGTTTTGAGTGTACATGATAAACACCTCACAGCCACCAGTCCCTGATGTGTTAAACATGCATCCACAGGTGGAGAGAACATGCTGAAGAGGATGACCATCATCGGGGTGATCCTGTCCTTCAGATCAATGGCACAGGACTGTCTGAAAGATGTAATGTCCATCACGATTTGATGTATTTTTAAAACTCCTAAATGGTTCATATGCTGATGAAACTGTATGACAGAAATGGGAAGTTGAAATCTTAAAAAAATCTGAGATTTCAAGTTGGGAGTGAAAGTGAAAGTTCTTGAACTTGAAAATTGTAATTTTTAATAACTCAAACATCATGGCCTTTATGAGCATTTGAAGTTCACATAATTTATATACAAATTTTGTCATCATGTGATGACAAAATTCCTCACTTAGGTAATATGAGGACAACTGAGGAAAATTAAACTGCTGAAAAAGACTCAGTTAAAGGTTTTACTTAAAGCTAGTAGCAAGAGGACTAGTTCAGTTTTTTGTTTTTTCAAAGTCAACTATATTGAACCCTTAAATTGCTAGTGTACAATCACTGTGAATATAAATACCAGTATATATATATATATATATATATATATATATATATATATATATATATATATATATATATATATATATATATATATAATGACCTGACTTGATCTAAATTTGAAACAATAGAATATTAAAGGTCAAACTTCAGGTCCGTATACTTCCTGGAAGAGATTTGTCGATGGCAGCTTTATACATAAAGGTCATTCCTTTATTATGAAGCAACACCATGATATTGTGCGTCATGTAATCTCATAATCTAGATCCTGCATAAGCATTGCCCTTATCTGATGGGGCCCATCGAGTACATGCGAGACTTCATCTCCCCTGAAGCCGACATCAAGGTAATGCTCAGCTTCATTCTGTATTCTCCTTTACAGCAGCTAGTTACACTGCGTAACAAAATGCATCCAGATGTTGAGATGTCACAGGAAGTGAAGTTCTGTGGACCGGGTTACACTGTGTATGAATCATCTCATCACAGTTGTAACAGTATGTTACTCTAACACTGTTTATTTTCACTGGGCCAACTGTATGTGGAAGAATAAAAACATCTCAGTCTTGAAGGCATATTATTTAAATGACATTTATCCTGATGTATATTTACATTTTGACATTTTGGGAATCAACTGATTGCAACAAAGGCTAAGAATGCAGAATGTAGCACAATGCGTATTGGAGTATATTTTTATAAATAACAGTATTGTATTCAAGTATCAATGCAACTGTAGACCCGAGCCTGAAGAAATAGTGAGAAACCAAAGAAAAAAAAGTTGCAGTCCTAAGTACCAACCAAATTAAATTCCTTATCTCCCTCCGGAGCAATCTGGGTGAATGTGTCTCATGGACTCCCCCCCCCCCCGTATTGCGTCTGGCCTGTGAGCGAGGCATGACAGCCGTGCCACAGCCGGGGCCAGGATAACCCCAAAGACGTCAGCAGCCCCCTCCTGCCTCCGTGAGAGAGACTGTGATCGACGCTGCAGCTCTGCACTCTTAAACCACATCAGTGGAAACATTCTGCCCAGACAGGCTAACCATGCGTGCAACCAGAAATAGTGCAAGATCAAAACCTGTGTGTCAAGACGAAGACACCCATGGCTGATTTAGTATCACTCCTCATCGGACATCCAGTATGTCACTTTTCTGACAGCTGTATGAGATGTAGAGCACGGCTCAGCATCCCCGCTGGTTGTCTCCTTTTGTGGAGTTGTCTTGCTGAAAAATACATAACACATACATGATTACGTTGATTTTAATTGCACCTCTTTGCTGCAGTATCTTGAATCTGAACTGCTTATTTTATCTGAACTCCCTTTAATGCTTCCAGGTGACTCTGAGCATTTTTGAGCTGGCTTCTGCTGCAGGGCTGTCGTGCGATATCAACCCTGCCCTCGTCACAGCTATTGGAAACATGCACACAGGTAAAACTATCAGTAAAACTATCAGTGCCACTTCCTGTGGGCAGCTTGATGTGCTTTCATGGTAAATCAGGAAAAGAGATTTTGTTTTCCTTTTGTTCATCTTCGAGTGTTTTATGTGTAAAACCTGCAGATAACACGTCCTTGGAGGAGGAGTACAAACTGTCATGTCTGCTGCTCGTCTACATCGCCGTGTCCCTGCCCACGCTGGCCCTGGACCCCAACTCGCTCTACAGCAGGGAGCATGGAGGTGCATATTGATTCAGCCATTCATCTTCAGCAGCTTGACAGTAATGAATATCCGGATGGCACGCAACCAGAGTCTAATCATTACTAGCTGACTGCTGATGGTGTATATAAAAAAAAGGTGCTCCACCCTGAGCATCAGGCCTTTTAGCATCTCTGTGTATCATACTTTCCAAAGTATGCTGGTTAATGAGAAACACGTTTCTGTTGAGAGACTTTTGTTTACAGATAACTCCGGCTGACGTGCATCGATACAGTTACTCTTGGCATGTGGCCCTGCTGACCCTAACTGCTTGGCTCCCAGCCTGGACTGCAACATTAAGAGCAGCAAATAGCCGAGATTTCTATCAAAGCACGGGGTGTCTCAGATTATTTTCCAATAGATTTACCCTGCAAGCTTGAGGAAATATGCTCTGTATGCTTCCTCTCAAGTGTTATGGATCATTAAGTACATTTCTCTAATTGCTGCACCACAAAAACATCCTCTCTGTTCCTCCGAGTCACAGAACATATTATTTGTTCTGTGCTGAATTTTGCATTTTTTTTTCCTCAGGCCACAACAACAACATCCACTGCTTAGCTACAGCTATCAACCAGCTGGCTGCTGCCATGTTCACCATTCAGAACAAGAACATAGAGCAGCATCTCAAAGAGTTTCTCCTGGTGAGTGGCAAATACCAAATCTGTTTCTAAAACAGCGTAACTCAACAAAGGGGCCAGATGTTATAGAAAATGATGACCTCACAAATCAGAAAATGAATGAATGTATATGAAGTATATAGGTTATAACAATGTTGTATGTAAGAACTTATTAATATTGCTGAACAAATTTGTCATTTTATTTCAAAATGTTCTCTTGCTTTAGCTCACTTTGTGGGAAATACTAGATAGTTTCACCAGTTTTCACAGAAAGGTTGATGATGAGGTTAATAATGGCATTGGAATAAATAAATATAAGATAGATACAGAAAAAATGTTTTTAGGCATAATGAGGTTTCTCATGACTCTTTTCCCTACCTCAGGTCACGTCCACTAGTGTAAAAATGTTCTTGTTGTTTGATCCATTTCTTTCTAACTCTGTCATTCTACAGGTGGCATCCTCCACTCTGCTTCAGCTGGGACAGAACATGGAGAGAATAGAGAGCAAAAACCGAGAGTCTGTCTACCTGCTCCTGCACATGGTAATAAAATAAAGAATTAATAGTGTCTTCAGATTTTCAATTCAACATTTGACTAATGGGGTCACTAAAGGTCACTACTGCGTTAATCAAGATTATTTCTCTTTACTATAAGCCAACATGCCTTCTATGGGGTTTCTCCAAAGCACTAATAAAGTGATAATTTGCAGTAAGTAATTAATGGCATTTTTAAGCCATTTTTAAACTGCTGAAGAAATGTTAAATAGATGCAGAGAGTTTTTTTTTGTAGGATCATAGACCTGCATTGTATTTTAAAGCCTATTCAAAACACATCAATGAGCCACACTGTTGCTCAAGCTGACATGGTCCCATGATACACATAGCAACTGTTGCCACAAACACTATCCGGCTGCTAAAATTTGCACGTTAGCGAAAGAAATTCAGAAGCAAGGAAAAAAAGGTGCAAAATACAGTGAATGTAAGAAGGAGGAGGGCGAACTATTGTCACCTATAGAAAAAAATATTTGTGGTTTGGCAAAAAGAGGACGTGTACTTTATGTAACCCATAAAGAACATTTTTGGAACATGTGAAACCTTATTGCAAGAATTTTTAGAGTTTATACTTCAAGAATCATTAATAATAAATCCAATTGTAATATATCTTATTTCTTTTAACATAATCATTTGTGATTCCTGCAGATTGTGGAGGAGTCTCCTTTCTTGAGCCAGGACATGCTGGAGAGCTGCTTCCCATATGTTCTCCTCCGAAACGCCTACAGAGAAGTGCACAGGTCCTTCCTCATCACGCTGGGGTGAAGACTTGTAAAATATTTGTATTAAACCAATATTTATCCCAATAAGCATTTTAATGTGCACCTAGAGTCTTACTATAAAGTTCACCCCTCTATGATCACAGTTGATGTTAACAAGTTGAACAGTGTTCCTTATGTACCTAATTTATCATTCATTTTTAAACTCTCTTTTATGGTGCCTTCCTGCCAGTATTATAGAGTAAATTAATATCTACTCAAAACGTTATAATGCACATCAGGTATATATATCATCTGCCAACCACTCTATACCTGTGCCAATCTCCACAACATAAATGAAACATGTTTTCTTGATATTTCTGGGCCGCATTTATATGTCACATGTCTTTTATGAAGTTATTGTTTTTACATTCCATTTATAAAGATAACAATATTATGCGGTTTTATTTTTGGTCTGAATTCAATTTGCGTTGCTTATATGTTTCCAGCCAGTACTCTTATTCCACCTCTCTGCATAAGATGCTTGTCCTACTTATGTGCAATTTAAATGACGCACTCCAGTTCTAGTGAAATGAAATTGCTTGCCGCTAATTATAGATGCTCCTCTGGTGATTATATTTTACAACCAGCACGGAAGTATTATATTCTTTTTCCTTTCTCCTCTTTTCTTTCCCATTCTGCACTTGTATTCACTTGGTTGCCACACTGGGGATGTGAATGCTCACATCCGTTTACGTAATTGTGAGTGTGTGCAAGTCGTATTTAAGGGTTTCGGCATCAATGGCCGAGGGACACAGCCTTTTCACAAGAGCACAAGAGTTCCAATTCCCACTACAGGAAACACTTACATGGAAACACAGATGCACATTCATGAATAAACAAGTGACAGCTCCTAACAACAGCACAATTACCAAAGTGCATGCCTAATGCCAAATCACAAGCTTGCATTGATTTTGTATGAATAAGTGATTGTGTGTGTTTGTGTGTATGTGTGTACATGGTTTACCTCTCAATAGATATGTTCAAAACTAAAATAAATTGATTTCTGTTCTTAATTCTTTTTTTCCTATGCAATTTCATCTTATCTTCCTTATTTTGTGATTTTATATTACTTTATTCCTTTTTAGAGGGAATACAGGTAGTCTATGGTTGTGAGTATATGAAGGCACAATGTACTGGTTGTGCAGTTTTGAAAAGGGGAAATAGGTTATTTTGGTTAGTGATGATATGTTTAACCCTGAGCGCATGTGCAGAATATGTAAGGTGACAAAACCTCATTTTTTTGCATGCGCACATATAAAGTTATGTGTGTGTGTATATGCTCCATATACATATATCTATATATAGACCTACACACATTAACACATGAGATGGTGCATACTGTACATGTATTGCCTACATGTGTACACATACACACAGGTTTTCTCATTCATATGTCACCACTTGATGTAAGAACGTATATACGCACACAACTGTATTATTACATTTTTGATTTTTACTTTAGTTGTAGCAGCAGTGTAATCGCATGTCTTTTGTTGTATGTGGCGGCCTTGCAAACAGAGGAACTATTACCTTGCAGCTCCACAACAGATATTCTCCCAGGGCACCAAAGCCAGTTAATGGTGGAAACTCTGGTCCTGATGTAAAGGCTCTTTACTGATGTGTTGGTGACGCAGAGCTTCTCCTGCTGATTTGTGGACTACCGAGGATTACACACACATTCAGTACACACTTTCGGTCAATACGGCATGCATGCACAGAAGAAAGAAGAAGAAGTTTAGTATCATGAGCTGCATAAGTTCACTACAGGAATACATATATATATATATACACGCACTTTCAAACACAAGAGTTCACACATGCTGAATTCAGAAACACACAAGGAGTCTGCAGCAGCGTTAGGAGCCAAAGGTCATGACACCAGCCTGTAAGATAAACAGAGCGTCTGATAGACATCTGGGTCTTGTGACATGGGCATGGAGGACCACACCGGACCGGTAAGACCACTTCTAATGATTAAATTACTTACATCACGACACAATCAATGTCTCTGTTATTTAGCCAGTTGGACAGCTTTTAGGAACACTCTTCTTCTGAGTGTGTGGGGGTGCTGTGATGTGTCACTGTATATGCGCTTCTGATCAATATGCAGTAAATTGAAAAAAGTTCAAAACAGTCAATCAGTTGATTCTGAATCTTCAGGTGAGGAGGTGAGAGGAATGTCCTTTATATGGTTGACGATATTAAACTTATTATTGGAGTGAACATTCACACTCGCTTAAACACAGAGTGAGCTGTCTTTCAGTAGAGCTGAGCAGTGACCAAAGTTCTAATTACGGTATTTAAAAATGGTATCAATGTCACAGCATTCGATTTTTTAAAGCCGAAGTTCTTCCACACAACCGACACAGTTCCTCTTTTCTAGAAGTTCCTAGAAGAAGTGTTTTTGATGTTTTCTCCGTGCACTGGTTATTTCACTTAAACTATGTTCTTTTGTGCAACGTTCTGCTGCTCTGTGTTCCCAACATTTTGCACGCTACACAATATATTGGGATATATGGGAAATTCACATCATAAAAAAAGCAAACATGAAACGGTACACTGCCCATCCCTATCTTCCATTATCATTAACCCCTTTATAAAATCTGGGTTTTCTACTCTCTGTGCTAACCTGGAGGTTTGCTTGTTGGGATAATAAGAATTTCTTTTCCAATACCTGCATCGTGTGCAGTTTAAGGCACAATAAAAATTTGTTTGCAATTAATGTTATTGCAATCAATCCATAAGTTATTGACATGTTTTAAATCTGAAAGCAATGGCCTGAGCAGCCAACATCCCAACACTGCTGGAGTGGACACAACTTTAATGCATCTTTCATGAAAGGATGTTATTTGATAGTGTGGATGACACAGCCAAAGTTTTCATGCCACAAGAGGAAACATGATGGACACAATCCTTTAATTACCTCCATACAGTCGATTGGGCTGGAGTGTCGCACACGAGTCCAGAGAAGCTGGAGTCCAATATGTTAAACGCTTGTTGACACTTTGACCAGTGTGTTCGGTCTGAAAAACCACACGTGATATTTATATTTAATTGCAGCCTTGTAAATGACCACTCTCCATGTCCCTAAGCACCCCTCCGACTCTTGGAAGTCTCGTTCCCATGCAGGGGCACAAAATATTTAGATGTGATTTATGGTGCCACGGGGTCAGATTTCTCCCTCTGAAGTGTAGTCTGTGAGTAATAATTGTCTCGGGTCACTCAGTGGACAGAGCGAGATCAGAGGCCGTGTGGTCGTCATCATTAGAGAGGAGACGCAGAACAAGGGACAAGTGGTGGAAAAAAGTAAAAGGAGTTGGAGTTCGTAGTGGGAGCGTGTTGGCAAGCACATAAAGGAAAAGTGAGTGATGAGTTTTTAACTGACTACACGATGCCTGATGAATTGCTCATCTGTAGTCTTTAATATTTGACCTCACCACATTAATATTAGGAGCATTACTCTCAAGCATTTCTATGTTGATTGACTTAATAACTTACTAATTTTTCCTCTTCTTCTCTTCAACGTTACAAGTTGCCTTTAGTAAAAAAAATAATACAAAAAAAAACTTAAAGCGACGGAGAAGATGGAGAATCATATGTCGCACTGTTACTCAGTTTTTGCAATACGTCGTGCCATGTCAAAGAGCATGGGAGCATGGGAGCCTGAGAGTTAGTCTGACCCAGCAGCCAGAGCAGGACAAGCAAGGAGGGAGACGGACAGCAGGCAGGGGCTTTCCCAAGCCACGTCGCTGCACGGCTCTCACAATACGCTATAAAAAGATGTTTTAAAAGACTGGATTTAGGACCTGGAACTGTAAAAGTGTTTAAGCACAACATGCATTGTCTTCTCTGATCTCCGAAGTTGGATTGTTCTCCTTTTATGGTACCTCAATGAGGAGAAAACTGTCTTGTCTCGACAATCTACTCTTCGCCGCTTGCACAACCCTCGAGCGATATCACTCTTATAATATCAGTTGTGCTATTGAGGTAATTTATTGATGTATGATGTATTATAAGTTGATCATCTGTTAATACCTTGTGGCATTTTGCAACAAAAAAAGCACAATGTCTGAGAAAGTATACGACTTTTAATATCTGCAACCTTTATGGAAAATCATTTCCAGCTTTAACAGTAAATTAGAAAAGAGGCAACATGTATAGGCAGACAAATAAAAAAGTTTTTACGGAGCGGGCTGTTGTGGGTGGCTTTCGTGGACAAGCTTTGTTTATGTATTTTGGTTCGGGTGACTGCTGGGTTCCAGTGAAAGACTCTCTCTGTAGGTCCCTGATTTGCGGCTGTGGTGGAAAATTCTCATTTGGGATTTGAGCACACACTTCTTGAAAGCCTCGCAGTCAACACTTCATCAGTGAGGTCAACTCACTCACACTTCACAGATCGGGTGTACACTTACACACAAACACCCACTGACAAAGACTCACACCACACACACACACACATACACATGCACGCACACACTGACAAGAGTCTGGGGCCTGCCTAGCCAATCAGAGTGAAGTAGAGTAGGTCCCCCCAGAAGTGGGTGGGAGAGTTGTTGAAACAGAAGTCTGTCTCAGGACACACAAGTTTGCATTGGTGGTTTGGAGAACTTTTCTGCTTACAACTGCTCTACAATAATTTTACTTTTCTATCCTGTGATCATTTTAATTTTTTCTTTTTTTTTAACTCTGGGGTGCATAAGGGCAAAGCTTGAGTGTGGAATGGCTGAACTGGTGCGAATCCGTAAGAAACGTCTGCAGATCCCCATCTCTAGGTAAGACAGGGTTAAGATCAGAACAGCTTATGTCATATGTTGGTTACCTACGTGTTCAGCCTGTTTCTGTCTGCAGAACTCATGTTTAAAAACTTTTTTTCAAACATGCCATATCTTTGACATTAGCATGATGCACGACTGTTCGGTGCAGTGTGGCTGTAGATGTTATATCCTGCTCTAGTTGTTTTCTTGCTTTTGCAGCAATGGAAAAACGTGCGACTCAAACATGCATCCTGCACCGCACACTTGATAAGTGAGAATGCAGCAGATTTGAATCAATTCATATAATATTTTTCATGCTGTGTCTATATTTTTTAACCATAAACGATGCAGAGAATAAGAAAGTTGATCCATACTTTCCAAAGGCTTGTTGCGTTTGTGCATTCACCAACCGAACACTTGACTTGCTTATTCTGTGGGAGGGAAATGCGCAGCAGAGGTGGGAGGTCATGTGGTTTTGTTTTGGTTAACAGTGTCTGCAGAGCTCTAAACTTTGTTGGGTGTTCTTTTTTTTTCCAAGAACTTCATGCCATTCTCATGCCCTGCTAGTCAATAAGTAATAACCAATACAATTACCGTACAATTCACAGCACTTTAGCTTTAGACTTGTGCTGATGAAGCTGCTTCTTTACTGAGCTGATACATGGGTAAAAGGATGACACTCCACAGCGTGTGGATTCAGGTCTGATCCAAAGGAGGATTCGTCATTTGTCTCTATAAACAAAATTTCATAAGTGCACTTGACGAGTAATTTCCTGTAAACGTCCTGTCAAAGGCTCCTTCTACTGGGAACTGTTGAAATAAAAAAGGCCGTGTTATCACGAAAGATTACTGGAGATAGAAAGTGAGCGGTGGCATTCAGATGCTGCTATTTTTATGACTCAACAGCTTTCGAAGGCCCTTGCCAGCATGATAAACACTTGAAAAGCTGTGAGCGTCCCATCCCCAGGAGTTGGCTCCATGGCACGGCCTGGCACAGCACAGTTTGAACACATTCTATCCAGTCACGGCACCATATGGGCAAACCCAGCCGAAATGTTTTAAACGGAATGATCAATGGCGCAAACACGCTGTCGTAGCGAATAAAGCTGCCTTTGAAATGGCTGATTTCCCATCAGAGTTGTATTATGCTATGAAAGCACTTGGATTTATTATTACATTAACACACTGCAGGTGTTCATGGTTGACGTGGAAGTTTAGGCATTTGTTTCCTATTGTATTGAATAATTTGATTAAACGTTTTGAAAACCCAGATTGAGCAACTTGTCCGCAGACAGGATCACAATGTGTCTAACACTCAAGCACATCATTTTTCACGGAGCCCACTTTGAAAAATCATGGGTTACATAAGACCCTCACCATGGGAAGTTTTCCTCTTTGGCAGTAATGATGTCCTTTTGCCACTGGCTTTGTTTGGACAATTTGGCATTGAAATCGCTTCCAAATGAACTCTTTCCGTCCATGAGGATTTCTCAACCTGCTGTTAAAGCACTTCTCCCACCTTGTTTCCCCAGCAGTGACTTAAGACAAGTGCTATCAATTTATGGAGCCGTCATTAGATAGTTTGCTACACACAAAGCCCCCATTTTGTTCAGAATTACCTTTCCCCGGTAGCTATAACTTTTATTGCTGTACCCAGTGTGAGTTAATGTGGAGACTTGAGCCCAAAACTGCTGTAATTTCCAAGCATTTTCGCAGCACGGCTGCACCTCTCCCTGTGATTGCTACTTTGAGAGGTGAAACTGCTTTCCGGCACATTCATCCTGTACCATTTTATTTTGTTATGATGATGATGACATCCAAATAAATGATTATGTCCCCTCTCAGGCTGAGGAGTATGCTGAAGCAGCTGGAGGAGAAAAATGTCGACTTTGAGGAAATCAAAAAGAATCTGGATTTTACTGCATCGTTATTGGAGGCCGTTTACCTAGATGGATCAAGGTAGAATATAAAAATAAGAATGATCATAACAATAATATATCCGATTTATATCGCACTTTCCTGGGTGCACTATCATAGTTTATGTCATAGTTTCAAACGGAAATCAAAAGCCATGCTAGTCATCTGTTTCATTACACAAAAGTACCCATTATTTTCTGCTTCTATAATTTCTGCTATCGATTTTTCATAAACTGTGTGAGAATGGGCTGAATATTTTAAGTTTTTGGAAAGTTACTCAGGCTAATTGAATGCAGCACCATGAACTCTTAGAAAGTGTAAAATGTCATTTTTCACATCTTGATTGTTGTTTGATAAACTAAACGAAGAGTCAGATTGATTGCTACTGAAAATAAATGTTAGTTGCATTATTATTATAACTGTTCCAATCAGAAAGGCCTAAATAGAAGAAATCAGAGGTATTTTAAAACTGTATTTGAAAAGGATGCATTTGCTAAATAACTAAATGCAATTAAATATTTATTTTCTTTCATTACATGCATACATACAGACCAAAGTTGACTCTTTAGAATTTCCAAAAACCCTTAAAAATGTTTGGTGTTCTGTTTAAATGTTATCTGTACTTTTTACAACTTTAATCTTCCATCCTTTCTTCACTCTCATGAGAAGTAACAGAGATGCCAGAGAAAAGTAGAACTCCTTACTGTTAAATGTCTGCAGGATTTATTTTACGTCTGTCACCGGAGTGCACCGATACCACCACTAATCCTCTGTGTCTCCATACCGTCTGTCCGTCAAACAATTCACCGTGTGCGTTATCCCTCGCAGGCAGTGCCTAGAGTCGGAGGACGACCTCCAGCAGCTGCAGTCAGACGGGGTCCCATCAGAGGTCACCGATTGGCTGGCATCCACCTTCACCCAGAGGGTTCGGCGCCCGGTACGGCGCTCAGACGAGAAACCCAAATTCCGCAGCATTGTGCATGCGGTGCAGGCTGGGATATTTGTGGAGAGGTAGAACGCACATTTCATTCTAATCTCTGAATTATAATAGAGGCGATGGCTTTACTGAACAAACAGAGCCGAGCATCATTTATGACACTTATATACAATTTTACAAAAGGGGAACAATTATCTAATACTATGAAACGCTCATTGCAAATGACTGATTTCCCTGCCTGTGCTATAATTCTAATATAAGACAATACAGAGGTGTTACTGTTCCAGTCCCAGAAAACACAGACAGCTGCACCGCTCTGTGAAATATAAGCCTCCTTTTCTCTTTAAAACATCCTTCCAAAGGGGACAGGGACTTTTGGGGATTTATATAAACAGCTCCTGAGACAAGTTTGCTGCACAGTGTCAACATCTGAACTTTAACTGAACTCAACATAAACATTGCATTATTCCAGGATGTTCAAGAGGGTCTACACTGCAGCCATGCCAGACCAACCTGCAGAGGTCATAAACTGCCTCAGGGTAATAACGAATCTCACCGGTGTCGAGTGTTTGTGCAATAAATCCCACATCACAGAAAGGAGTGCAGACACGGCACGAGTATGCATCAATAATGCGGTCACGTTCCCCCTCCGTCTCCTTCAGGATGTCGACCGCTGGAGTTTTGACGTGTTTGCATTGAACGCAGCCAGCTCCGACCATGCCCTGCGGACTCTGTTTTTTGAGTTAATCACCAGATATGAGCTCAACAGCCGCTTCAAGGTATTTTGATTTGGAATTCAGTACGTGCACCACCTTCCCGTACAGTGTGTTCTTGAAAGACATAGAATAATGTGCTTCGAATTAAAAAATACAATATTCATACAGTAACGTGATCGTTAAAGGCTTTTGCAGGAAACTTGTGTGGTGACTTTCAGACAGGATCAGCCCTGCAGGTTTTATTATCAGTGTCACTGCTCAACCACAACTTCATTACTTCACTCGAGCTGTTTCAGTTTTTATTGATAACATTATTTTTTTTTTCTTTAACTCAGCCTCGCTTTTATTGATTACGCAATGCTTCTTGCAGATCCCCATCTCGTGCCTGACAGAGTTCCTATCTGCAGTGGAGAGAGGATACTGCAAACACAACAACCCGTACCACAGCCACGTTCACGCCGCTGACGTGACTCAGACGCTGCACTGCCTGCTGCTGCGCTCCGGGCTAGTGGTTGGTCCGCCGCTTTATCCTCGTTCTTTTGAAGGATAAGGATTTTTTTTATACATTTCTCTTGCTGCTAACAAATCCCATGAATGCACAAACCGCTTGTCCACATGTGCAATTGTTCCTATTGGATGAATAAACGGTAACATGCCTAGTGTCATTTTGTAAAACTCTCTAATTTCATAAAGCCACTGGGAACTGTAAGTTCTACCAAACATGACCCGAACTTTGCCAGGATCATGTTCCCTGTCGTTTTTTTTTTTCCTCTGTGCAAAGTGCTGTTTTTGTTCCACACACGTGGGGAGGAGTGCGAGGTGGACGGATGGCAGGCCCACAGAGCACAGAGCGGGGGTCAACCCGAGGTCACTGCGGTCAGCTTCAGCCAGTAAAATCGCTGTGGTCATTGTGGGATTCTTTTAATGTCATTAACATGTTGTACCTTGTGCTTTAAGTCAAATGGTCTGCAGATATGAACAATATGAGCTGTTTGTGACCTGGTAAATCCAGTGATGGGATTCACTGCGTTTAAACAAACATGGTTACTATGCTACTGTGTCTGTAGCCAACGGCTAAACAACAACCTCCGTAAGAAAAGTTCACGACTGCGTTCACAGACCCTCATTTTCAAACTTAAAAAAAGTAACGAAATAGTTACTTTTCCTGGTAACCAGTTACTTTTACAGTTGAGTAACTCAGTTACTTTTTGAGAGAAGTACTTTGTAACTACAATTCCTTTTTTTAAAATAACATGCCCATCACTGGGTAAATCCATTTTATTAAACATGTTTCCTCTGTTGGTTAAAGCCAACTGATCAGGCACTTACATCAATATGTGAAGGTCAAATGTTGTCTATGTTGTTATGGCAGCAGGACTAATAATAAACTACATAGTAAAGTGCTCATTGTAATGACAAAACTTTTTGGAGATCAATGAAAATTTAATTTGTTGATATATATATATATATATATATATATATATATATATATATATATATATATATATATATATATATATATATATATATATATCACCAGCTTCAGTCTTTAAAAAGTCAGATTTTACATACAGTGTATTTGACAAAGTTAATGATTTTTTTTGTCTTTTCTCGTGTCCATCAAGCACTGGCTGTCAGAGCTTGAGGTGATGGCGGCGCTCTTTGCTGCGGCTATTCATGACTACGAACACACGGGAACCACAAACAACTTCCACATCCACACAAAGTAAGCTCTTTTTCTTTTATTAAACCCTGGCCTATAAAGCTGCAGCTATATATGCACCGCAGCCTGTTTGCAGAAGAGCGAAATAGCGAGAGCTATCAGGACAACGTAGAAATAGTATGGCTGTGTTTCACCAAGGCCTTTGTGCAATTTTAGAAGAAGTGAAAGAGCACTCTAAAGCAAACACATCTTCATGGAGGGAACACAGTATTTTTAGATGCCGTTTTTCCACATAGGAGGGCAGAAGAACGCAGTCTCTTGGCACCCATCATCATCATGCTTTATTTTGGGAGTAAAGCACAAAGGCCCACAGTAAGAGAACATATCATGGTTATCTAACTCTGTAAAATGGACACTTACAAGTTTGAATTATATGTTTGGCATTTCGAGTCATACTCAATCTGTGTTTCTTCACGAAGAACATCTGTTACGGTCAGCTTCGATTCATGTCAGTTACGATTGATTTGTCAGGAAAGTCAGTAATTAAAGCAATGTGTGATGTGTGCAAAACAAAACTCAAAACCTCAACCAAATTGGCTGGCGGCGGACTGGGAGGAAGAAAAGAGGGAAAGGTTAGAAAGTCAAGCCACTTAGAGCACAGGATGAAGCCCAAAATTATATACAACTGTAACTTCAAATGTGGGATCGTGAACATGTACAAGTAATAGGTTCAGATTAATTGCTCGTGTCAAGTCTTTTCAGCCCAGTCGCCCGAGGGAAACACTGACATTGTTGCTGACACGTCATTTCAGCTCATCAACGTTTTTATGATACATGCATAATTTCTTGGGCACAAAAAACCCACTCGGTTAAGGCTAATTGAAACATTATGCGGAAACATCATGGCGATGTGTCCGATTGTCCAGTTAACAATGATGTCAAACAGTCTCCTGCAACTCTTCCATCTCCAGCCCATGAAACAAAGCTTCAAACTGTCCTCCCAACCCTCCTGCTGCTGCTGCTCATGAGGAACGTCATGTGAAACACTTCCCTGCTCAAACCATTGATGTTGAGCATGTCCGTGGTTTACAGAAATGAAAACTGTCGATATTTTTCTCTGGAGAGTGGGCCGAGTCTTTTACAGCAGGTCAGCGAGACACGCACAGTCGGAAAAATGTGCATAAAATAAAACAAAATTCGGTTTGGAGAATAAAGTTCCTGGTAATAACTGAGCAATGAAACTCAGGAATAAATCAATACACATTTTTCAGATCTTGCGAAAATCAATGACTGACATTCAAATCTACGTAAGACAGCTGTCTTGGAGATTTTGTGGCGACTGCTTTGCAGTCCATGAAGGACCTATTGTAATCTGCTATTCTTCTGATATTTCATGCCCCAATTTTGTCCCTTTGCCTAATTTCTAAATGCTCCTACTTTTGCATGTCCCTCTGGTCAGTATGGTAATTTGATATTTTAAAGAGCTAGCACAGGGTTGACACAAAATGGTGAAATAGTGCCTCCTACAAATTTACTAATAGTAAAGTCAAGTCCATTTTATTTGTATAGCCCAAAATCACAAATCATAGATTAGCCTCAAAGGGCTTCACAGTTTGTACAACAGCAGCCTAACATCTCCTGTCCTTAGACACTCACATCATACAAGGAAAAACATAGGATATGATACAAAATGTATGAGTTATTTTGTTGGATCTTTATGAAATGCATTACACACCTTTATCATGCCAAGAAACACAAAAAAAGATGGTTAATGTCATGGTAAAATCCTAACAGGATGTCAGCCATTTTGTATTGAAAGTAGCCAAAAGTGTGATTTTAGCCGTTGCCACACCTCGCACCTGAACTCTTCCTCAGTCTACGACTTCTAATTCCTCACAGCTCATCAAGACGCCCTGGGGATCTAAAGTTGTGCTCCATGATTCTTTCACTCTCACGACGTAGTTACTAAGGCTCTCCAAACTTTGGCGCCTGTTCTGGAGCTGACTTCAAATGGCTCTCACTCCCACGTACGTTATCCCACATACTTAATCCAATCAGTATCAAATTTACGGGATGAAACTTCCAACTTTACTCATGGCGACCCCTGGTTGTAGAAGGAAGCGACCTGTGTTTAACATGTGACACTGGTTAAACACAGGTTTATTACATTGTTGACCTCATCATCTTCATTCCACTTCTTAAACATGCCGAACAAGTTGGTGAAGCTGTATTATGAACGCTGTGAGGCCAGGATCAATGGCGTCTGTGTGACGACCCATCGGCCGCCATGAAAATATGTTTGTCCACTTCAGTTCCCTCAATTAACTCTGTGCCTTACCCACGCGTGGCTCCAGGCCCCATGGTGGCCCGGCATGAGCGAGGGCCCATTTAGCACTACTTGCAGCTTCAATTACTATTATTAGTTCACATGTGATTTTATGTTCTGGGAAGCTATTAGGAAATAACAGCGAATAAATGGGATTAAAGTGTTTTTTTTTCTATTTAAATACACAGTATCTAACATGATGCACTTTCAAGCTCACCACAGCCAATTTCCCCATGAAAACCGCCAAAGACGGTGGAAGAAAGCAGAATACCACTTATATCATCATCACATCTTTAATTGTTACTTAGAAGCCATTTTCACATGTTTAAAGTGTTTCAGGTTTGGATTGACTGTTGAAATTGGTCAAAATATCAAAATATGTGGGCAGAAACAGGCAGCAAACACGGAACATGGAAAGCATGTGGAGTTTGACATGCATTAAAGGTGCTGGATATTGTGGCTACGTGGTATGTTTCTAGGCAACTGGGAACCCCACGATAGCCAATGATGATTGGAAAACTTTGCCCAGTGTACTTTGTTATCCATTTAAACAGTGTAATAAAGCAGATTAGGCAAATGAGTGGACACGGGAGGCTTAATTGAGAAATTAGGTTATTAACTTGCGAGCCTGAGTCATTAATACCCACACAGTGTTTCTATCGAATCCCACTCTCTATTCAGTACTTTTAAATTCATTATTGCAGCCCTAGAGTCAAAGTGCTTAAATGACTCCCTGAGGACTTTAATCTCATTCTCACCTCCAGCACTTCATCACTGCACCGCTTCACCACTTCAATCTTGTACAACTGCACTTTTACGCAGGTTGACACATTACAACCTGCCTGACTATCTGCCCCTTTCTCTCCTCCCTCGTCTCGTTCCCTCTGTCCCTGTCCCTCTGTCTTTCGGCCAGGTCAGAGTTTGCGTTGATCTACAACGACCGGTCGGTGCAGGAAAGTCATCACCTGAGTGCAGCGTTCCGCCTGCTGCAGGACGACCAAATGAACATCTTCATTCATTTGACACGAGAGGAATGGATGTAAGATGATCTAAGATCTAATGTCTCAACTTGTAGAAAGCAAATGTGTGAGGTACTGGTCCTATATCCAGAGGGGCTGCAAGAGCCGTCCCATAATATAAAAGATCCTGTCCAGCAAAAAGTCCTTGTGTTTATGTGAGGCCATGTCATGTTGCTATTACTCAATAAACCACAGCTCTCTCTCAACCTACATCAGTGCTGTATACAGCTGAATGCAGCGAGCTTTCAAACCTTTTCTTAGGCGAGGAAGTTTGTGCAACCATTTAATGGGTGAAGCAAAAAAAGCATTGTTTGACCTACAGTGAAGAAAATAAGTATTTGAACACCCTGCTATTTTGCTATTTCTCCCACTTAGAAATCATGGAGGGGTCTGAAATTTTCATCATAGGTGCATGTCCACTGTGAGAGAGATAAATTAAAAAGAAAAATCCAGAAATCACAATGCATGATTTTTTAATGATTTATTTGTGTGATATAGCAGCAAATAAGTATTTGAACACCTGTGTGTCATCTAGAATTCTGACCCTGAAGGACCTGTTAGTCCGCCCATTAGAAGTCCACCTGCACTCCATGTATCATCCTTAATCAGATGCACCTGTTTGAAGTGGTTAGCTGCATAAAGACACCTGTCCACCCCATACAATCAGCAAGACTTTAACTTGTAACATGGCGAAGACCAAAGAGCTGTCCAACGACACAAGAGAGAAAATTGTACACCTCCACAAGGCTGGAAAGGGCTACGGAGCAATTGCCAAGCAGCTTGGTGAAAAAAGGTCCACTGTTGGAGCAATCATTAGAAAATGGAAGAAGCTAAACATGACGGTCAATCTCTCCTCACCTACGATGACAATTTCAGACCCCTCCATGATTTCTAAGTGGGAGAAATAGCAAAATAGCATGGTGTTCAAATACTTGTTTTCTTCACTGTAAATCAAGATAATAATTAAGTGAGTAAGTATGTATTTTCTGTTGAGTGGAGGAATTTAGTTGGTTCACATAAAAGGCTGCTGTATATTTTGATTTGGGTATCTTTTTTATAGAAATGCTGGGTGCTGTATAGATACTGTACACCCATGGTAGTTTGAAGAACCAATTGACCACTGACCTTTGACCTCCTTGAAAACAATTTTGGTTTAGGAATCAATAAAGGTAGATAATTATGTGCATTTATGTCCCTTTAAAGAAAACTTACAATTGAAGATCGTTCGAGGGATTCAAACCGAATTCCCACATTTGATTGAACTGTAAGCTAAGCTGTTTTTTTTTTTAAATGGTAGTGACAAAGTTGCTCCTGAGTGCAGGATAAGTGAGAAAAAGAGAGATTTTGATTGATTCAATGTAAAAAAAAAAAACCAACCAAACAAACTCAAAAATGATTACATTTGACATCTATTTGACATACACCAACATACATTAGACGATTAATACAGGGATACTGGGAAAGTGTATTTTTAATTCCTTTAAAGGTAAAACAACAGCTATTGTTGATTGGTTATTAACAGTGATGCTAACTGAATGACACAAATTGGCAGCAGCACTCTTTCTCTCCATATGTGCTCATCCTAGCGTAAACAATTCGTGCCTTCACTCCAACACAGTGAGTGATGAGAACACACACTCATAGGCCTAGTGTATATACAGTTTATATATTCATAGAGGCAGCTGCTCCATCCATCATGCATACAGTATGTGACTGAATAGAAGAGCTTTGCAGATATCAGTAAAGATAAACACCAGCGGCAAAGTCTAGTGGGCTTTTCTAGCAGTCTGCGTTACCATGGGAACAAGAAAACCCATCAGGAAATCTACAAAGGTTACAAAGCTGAGTCTTCCTGCCTGCCGTTTCTACTTCAAATGTCTCCGATAATCCCAGGTCAACCAGTAACCTGACTTTGTGCGTGCTTCCTCACAGGGAACTGCGATCACTTGTTATTGAGATGGTGTTGTCCACAGACATGTCCTCCCACCTACTCCAAGTTAAAGCCATGAAATCCTGTCTGCAGCAACAAGAACGGTAACACTCACTGCCTGCCTGTCATGTTGTTGGTGCTGTGGCAAAAAGTTATTCTGCTCAGTTATAGCTGATTGTCATTTCCTGCCTGAAAAGGGCAGGCTGGCAAATGAGCGCCATGCTGGCTGGGGAGAAGGCTGCTTTTTTAACTTCTCTCACAACGCAACAACAGAAACAAGACGTGCTTTATGCTTTCTCCATCAGGATTGACAAGCCCAAAGCTCTGTCTCTGCTACTCCACACGGCTGACATAAGCCATCCATCCAAGCCCTGGGTACTGCATTCTCGCTGGACTAAAGCCCTGATAGAAGAGTTTTTCAGGCAGGTAGGAACTCGAATGAATCTACGAACTCTTAATGAGACTGCTTCCCCTCTTCTCTTCTATCCTCTTCACTTTCTCTCAGCTCTGAACAAGCATTTGTGTTATCACATGTTGATTCTTGTTCACTGATATAGCTCAATAATGTCATTTAAATACATCGCAGGAAGCATTGGAACCAGCAGCCTGTCATCTTAGCTGAACATAAAGCAGAGTGTCTCCAACCCTGGTGCCACAGAGCCAGAGTGGCTGCAGTTTTTTGTTCCAACCAAGCAGTTAGACACCTGATTCTCCTAATCAGCCACTAGGCCGCTTGCTAATGACCTTCATTAGTAGAATTGGGTGTATTACTGCTTGGACTCATGGCACAAAGACTGGAAACAGATGTAGCAGCTGGCCTAGCTCTGGCAAAAGTTAAATGAATTCATCCATCAGCCCTCCTAAAGATCACCAATTAACACGATATGGTAATGGATAAACCCTAACCCATTCCATCTGAATGTAAAAAAAAATAAAGACATTGTTTACTGAGGGTTTTGAGATTAATTTGTGGCTTCGAGCAGTTGCCAGGCAACTAATGGAGATGACAGAAAGTCACTGCCACAGCCAGGAAAAAGCCATATCCCCCTTAAATGGCAATGTTTATTTTTACACTTAAGATTTTGATCAAACCGGACAGATATTCAGACAGTCATTTTTTACAATATTATATTAAAAATATTAAATGGTTAAAAAATGCAAAAGCATCACTAATTTCCTGTCCAATAACTATGACTGATGAGTTGACTGTTTAAACTGAAAACACACTACAGAATACAAAGGTGTGCCTCTTCTGCAATACTTGTGTTATTGTGTGTAGTTTTGTATTATTATTATTAGTAGTATAAGTATTCTTTAGGTTGCACTCTTATCTTCATATATGTTCAGCATTTCTGTTGCTGGCATGTCTGACTTTGTCTTTTAATTCTACTTGATTCATTTGATGTGGTATTATCTTTGCACGATTGATTAACCTAAAGTTTTGTAAAGGACTCACCTGAGTGTGAAAGGAAGAGAGGGAAACCTTCAAAAAGCTTTCATATGTCTGAGCTTAAAAAAAACGCATAAATGGAACTTTCTGTTGTTGTGAAGTACAGACAGTCAGAGAGAGCAAAGTCCCTTTTTCAAAAGTTTATTGAACGTTTTCATTGCTAGCGGGAACCAGATTAGACATTTTTGAAAAAAGATGTCTTGAAAACGTCCTCAGGGCCAGATATGATACTAAACCATTTGATGTAGCTGAAACGCTGATGAATGATGTTTCCTTTTAAAACTATCAAACACTGTGGAAAACTTTGAGGGTGGAAAATAGTATTGGTGATAAAAGAGAATATAAAATGATATTTAAAGCTACTGTTACTGTTTGAAGAAATCTATTAACCATGTGTTGTAACTTGGTTAAGGGGACAATACATGCTTGTGATATGCAGTTATGTCTATACTGTTGTGTTGCCTGATGTCTATGTGAAATGTTCCTAAGGTTAGAGCCAGGGCTTCAGGCCGCTGTGTGCGCTTTGTTTGCATGGTTGCTTCTACTTCCTCCTCGTAATGCTGTTTGTTGGGTTGTTCTTGTTCACCTTAAAGGGACTGGAGCTAAAACAGAGGCTAAACTGAGGGGCTGCATGAAGGGCCAGTATAAGATAAATGACCTGTAAATCATCCAAATATATCTCTGTAGAGCCACAGAATTAAAATATTATATTAAAATTGAGCTCTGTGCTGTTCTTCTCTCACCTCAGCTTTTCCTTCTGTAAAAGCTCTTTAAATGTTTGCTGGGATGCTTGAAAAACCTCTGTTATGGTATTCTTTAAATGATTTACAAGTCTCAGGTGGTGAGTGTTCAGTTATTTTCAGGCTATGTGTGGGATGCCCTTTAAGATATCTTCTCTCTCTCTTTCTATCTTTGTGAGGGTGATAGAGAGGCAGAGCTCGGCCTGCCCTTCTCTCCTCTGTGTGATCGAAAAACTACCCTGGTAGCTGAGTCCCAGATCGGTATGTCTCACCAAACACGTTCCCAAACACGTTTCCATCGCTTACTTCTCTTGTTGTGGATGGTTAATAATAACAAAACTGCTCTGAATCGCCTTATATAAAATTGTACCACTATAAATACACAAAAAACATTAAAATCACCTCTCAAAATAGCATTTTCTTTGGTCTACCCCTCTTCAACAGATTGATTGGACACTAATTTCCAAAGAGTTTATTACTGTATCTTTTGTATTGATGAATTTCTTTACTGATGGGAAAACATCTGTACATCTCAGGAGCATCTTATTTTGACATTTGTTCCTGCAGGTTTCATAGACTTCATTGTGTATCCTACATTCTCTCTGCTGACGGACATGGCTGAAAAGATCGTTATTCCCTTGGTGGAGGAGAACCCAGGTCCACCTGACCCCTGCAACAGACACAGGTAACACACAGCCCAGGACTGGATGAGCTGATACCTGCTGGAAAAGTGATGATTGATGAAGTATTAATATAAAGCATCAGGCTTCATACCTGTTAACCTCATTTGTCATGGCTGATGAAGCAAAGGCTAGTGGTAGTGGTAAAAAGTGTAAGACAAGACAAAAAACACCATTCAATCTCCATGGAAATCAAGGCTATGGTGTATATATCATTTATATATATACAGTGGGGAAAACAAGTATTTGAACACCCTGCTATTTTGCTATTTCTCCCACTTAGAAATGATGGAGGGGTCTGAAATTTTCATCGTAGGTGCATGTCCACTGTGAGAGAGATAAACTAAAAAGAAAAATACAGAAATCACAATGCATGATTTTTTAATGATTTATTTGTGTGATATAGCGGCAAATAAGTATTTGAACACCTGTGTGTCATCTAGAATTCTGACCCTGAAGGACCTGTTAGTCCGCCCATTAGAAGTCCACCTGCACTCCATGTATCATCCTTATTCAGATGCACCTGTTTGAAGTCGTTAGCTGCATAAAGACACCTGTCCACCCCATACAATCAGCAAGACTTTAACTTGTAACATGGCGAAGACCAAAGAGCTGTCCAACGACACAAGAGAGAAAATTGTACACCTCCACAAGGCTGGAAAGGGCTACGGAGCAGTTGCCAAGCAGCTTGGTGAAAAAAGGTCCACTGTTGGAGCAATCATTAGAAAATGGAAGAAGCTAAACATGATGGTCAATCTCAATCGGAGTGGAGCCCCATGCAAGATATCACCTCGTGGGGTCTCAATGATTCTAAGAAAGGTGAGGAATCAGCCTGGAACTACACGACAGGAGTTGGTCAATGACCTGAAAAGAACTGGGACCAACGTTTCCAAGGTTACTGTAGGTAATACACTAAGACGTCATGATTTGAAATCATGTGTAACGGAGGTCAGGCAGTCAGGGGAACACACGGGAACTGCAGTTCACAAACCTTTATTTTCTTAAGAAATGAAAACAAAAACCAGCCGTCAGGCTCCGGTGTACTCAAACATGCAGCATCCGAGTGAAATGCACATATTGCTCTCATAACAAAATAATACACACATTATATACACTTGGACTGGAGCAGCATACCTTAAGAAATGAAAACAAAAACCAGCCGTCAGGCTCCGGTGTACTCAAACATGCAGCATCTGCACAAACATAATAAAAGTAATGCACCACGTTACACAGGCTAAATACTACATGCATATCATTCACAGCGCTAGCAGGCTAGACAGAATAGAATGTTCACAGGCGTGTAGTGTCTGCTAATTACCAATAGAACACTCGTGAACATTCGCAATCTTATCACACAAAAAGATCAATAAACAAGGTTGACGCTTACATACAAAGCATGTCGGACTGATTATACATTCAATGCATGTTAAACCAAGTTGTATCTTCCGTGTACATCAAGCTAAACTATGTACAGAATGAATATGAACATGCTAGCGGAGTTTTGCGCTAGCCGCGTTAATCTCCGTCTGCAGAAACTCGCGGTAAAAACAAAACCAATAGTAAACTTTCTGTCTGCGTTGCAAAGTTCACTCACACCCTCAGAATGCATGCAGAATAACATTACACAAGTCATATATCAGAGTTACCAAACTAAAATCGTGTTTTACCATAACAAATTAGAATAAAATGTGGAGCGCTTGTACAGTGAACCTACCCGAGTGAAATGCACATATTGCTCTGATCGGGTAGGGAAAGCGCATACACATACAGCAGACCTGCAGTACACCTCAGCTCCAAAGGAGGCTCCAAATCCCAAATCCCTGAGGATGCTCATATACTGGCGAAAATCACTATAATTGTACCATAAATTTCTAACTCTGTTACACCCACCTCCCCTGAATTTCGCCAAATCTGAGCAGCATCCAGACACAAAAAGTACACTAGCCACAAACACTAGCACATGACAGAGGGCCACCAATAACAGGAAAGCCAACCAAAAAGGTATCCAAAAAGGATGACGTGGAAGAAGAGGCCCGCAAACTCTCCAACCAACCACTGGCAGCAGGGTGCCTTATACACCCCACAAGACCCATCTAAACAGTGTACTAAAAGCCCCAAGGGAAAAAAATAAAACCATCTCCATGTGACTAACCACATCACATGCTATAACACATGCGTAAAAGGAACACTACACGTAACTTTGTCTAATCATGAAAGATCTGAAACACTGACCCACAAACGGCCTGCATGGATGGGCGAGTGTGTGAAATGTCTTGTCTGGACATGCTCTGAATCAGTCTGTCAACTGGTTTTATAATGCGACCAAACCTAGACCTCACCTGTGTGGATAAACTGGGATTTTCAGACTGTGTAACAGAAGCTACTGTGTCAGCACTCTGCGTGTGACTAGTGTTGTCAGTCTGTGTTATGACAGTCTGTCCATCCGTCTGCGTATATGTGAGTGTATCCACTTCACAACTGGCAGTCTGTTCGTCCATGTTACTAACATCTCCACTAATGTCAGTGTCAGTCACAGGTCGGAAGTCAGAGGCAACGGACTGGTCACTCAAATGATCTTCAGACATCTCTGGATCACTCTTAGAGACAGAGAGCGCTGGCATTGTGCATACAACATCAGTTGACTCCACCTGGGACGGTTCAGGGAATGGTGACTGGGCAATCCACTCAACAGTTCTCCCCTCAGGGTCCATAGACACCGGAACAGCCACTGAGTCACGCCCCACATTCTTGTCTTGCTCATGTCCCAGAGACCGCAGGCTAGAACTTAGATCCACACGATTCTCACTCACGCTATCAGGCAAGGAACCTTGTCTCACTGACACGGAGTCGTCACTTTGGTGTGACAGCTGAGCAGAAGACAAAGACGTGACTGGGTCAGTCAGTACACTTGTGTCGTCAACTGGCAGGAAATTGACCAACATCAACAGATTACGGTGGACAACTCTTTCCTGTCCAGAGACTGCGTTGCGGATCTTGTAAGCGTGTGTTTCAATGTTCCTTTCCACTACAGTGTACACTGTGGACTCCCAGCGATCAGCAACCTTTCTCTTGCCTCTTTCCTTCTTGTTTGCCACAAGCACACGGTCACCAACGGCAATAGTGGGCCCTTTTACTCTCCTGTTGTAGAGCTCAGTGTGACGACGCTGTTCCTTTGTGGCATGTTCCTGAGCAATCAACATGGCATCTTTTAGATCTTTCTCAAGAGACACAACATACTTATCATAGCTGACAACAGCTGGATCATTCAGGACAGAACGGAATAGCACATCAACAGGCAGACGTGGAGTCCGGCCAAACATCAAATAAAAAGGCGCATAGCCCGTTGTCTCATGAACTGTGCAATTGTACAGGAATGTCAGTGTCTGAAGACGTCTTGGCCAGTTGACTTTAGTATCTGGAGCAAGTGCACGGATCATGTTGCCAAGGGTTCTATTAAAACGCTCCACACTACCATTACCCATGGGATGATACGGGGTAGTGTGTGATTTCCTTATACCAGAGACCCTAAGTAGCTCGCTGATTAGTTGACTCTCAAAGCTTGCCCCTTGGTCACTGTGTATACGTTCTGGGAACCCGAACACACAGAAGAACTTGTCCCAAAGGACTCTCGCCACCTGCTTGGCTGACTGATCGTTGCAAGGGAACGCCTGGGCCATTCTTGTAAAGTGGTCAGTCACCACTAGCACGTCGACTGACTTGTTCTTGTTATCCTCCGCTGTCCAGAAGTCAATGCAAACAAGCTGGAGGGGCCTGGTGGAGGTGATGCGCTCCAAGGGGGCTCTGTCAACAGGGTCTGTGGTCTTGCTGACAATGCATCGCTTGCAGTTGCGGACGTAGTCTCTCACATCTCTGTCAAGACTGAGCCAAAAGAATCTCTGCCTGGCCAACCCAAGGCTTCTGAACTGACCCTGGTGACCGGCATCATCGTGAACACCGCCCAGGACAACAGCTTTAAGTGACTCAGGGACCACGTACTGGTGACGCTTTGACTTTGTCACTTGGTCTCTTGAAACCCTGTAGAGTATTCCGTTGCAAAGAACAAGCTTCTCCCAGTGTTTCAAATATCTCAAGACTACAACTGACTCTCGTGCTCGCTCTCTCCTGGAGGGTCTGCGACGTCTCTCCACATAATACAAAACACGGCAGAGGGCTCTGTCTTTAAGCTGCTCATCACGTAGTTCCTTCTCTGTGTAAGCAGGCAGTGTATCTTGGCCACCTGGGACCAGCTGTGGAACATGGTCCAGAGCAGCAACAGCACGGGTTCTTGCTCCAGCATCCCACTCATTGTGTGACTGCAGGACAGCAGATATCTCATCCATCTTGATGGACTGGGTGTGGACGCGAACAGGAGCAGAGACAATCTCAGCATGACCACCAGCTTGTTGTGGAGTCCAATGATGGGAACTGGAGGAGCGGAAGGCATCTTGAACAGAGTCATTAGTTACATCTTGAACTTCAGACAGAAGGCTCCTGTACGGCTCTTGAAGCAGTCTGAGACTGACTCTTTCCTTGACAAAGGGCACCCGGCTTAGGGCGTCGGCAACCACATTCTTCGGACCCGGAACATACTTTATGTCAAAGTTGTAGCTGGCTAACTTCGCCACCCAGCGTTGCTCGCAGCAGTCTAACTTTGGCTTTGTCATGATGTGGGTCAACGGATTGTTGTCGGTCCACACCGTGAACATATGGCCCTTGAGCCAGTGACTGAACTTATCACAGACAGCCCACTTCAATGCCAAGAATTCCAACCGGTGTGCTGGGTAGTTCTTCTGGGACTGAGAAAGTGACTTGCTGGCGAATGCAATGGGCCTCGCCCTGGTTTCTCCCTCCTTTATCTGTGACAGGACAGCGCCAATCCCATCAAGCGAGGCATCTACAGATAGCATGAAGGGGCGGGTGAAGTCAGGGTGAGCCAGAACAACTGTTTCAGCCAATGACGATTTCAGTGTACAAAATGCTTGCTCCATGTCAGGAGTCCAGTCAGCGGCAGTCAACTTTCTGCTCTGAGACCTGTGTTTGACCATCTGCTTCTCTTTACTCTTGCGCTTTTGTCCGGACAGCAGAGAGAAGAGGGGCTTGGCAATGGCGGAGTAGTTGGGCACGAAATGCTGGTAATAATTGACCATTCCCAGGAAAGACCTGACCCGTTTAGCTGAGGGAGTGACACCGTCTGCTTCCATCAGGTCAGTGCTTGTCATCTTCACGATGCCCTCAATCTTACTGGGGTCAGTAGACACGCCAGCCTCATCTACTATGTGCCCGAGGAACCTCACAGACTTGCGCAAGAAGAAGCACTTCTTGGGGGCTAGCTTCAGATTGTGGCTGCGTAGCCTGCCGAACACCATCTCCAAACGCTGAAGAGCAGTTGACTCATCTGGAGCAAAGACTAACAGATCATCCAAATAGCAAAGCAGACTTAGATAATTCTGATCTCCAAAAATGCTTGTCATCATGCGCATAAAGCTTCCAGGACTGTTGCATAGACCTTGTGGCAACCGATTGTACTCGTACAGACCCATTGGAGTGGTAAACGCTGAGTACTTCTTGTCGTCCTCGTGCACTCCACTCTCGAATAGACTTACTCTTGAAAACAGAGGAAAGGTCTGGATCTGGGCAATACTTGACAAACATGTGTGCCACCTCCTCACTCTGATTCTCCATCCGCCTGCCCTGTCTGCGAAGGCCTTCATCCGCCAGCTCGGCAGCTCTGTTCACTCTCAACCAGTAATCAACTGGGCTCTCACCAGGTCTAGGCAGAGTGGAGTAAAAGTCTGACAGTGGGAGACATGACGAGGTGTCGCTGAAATACTGAAGAAGAACATCGTAAATGAGGTTGGGGTTCTGTTTCACATTGAGAGTCTGATTGCTGCGCAGGGCCACCTTCACAACATCCCTTGCTTTGCCCATCAACTTCTCCATGATCTCTTCAGCCTGTTCATCTACAGGGCACCTCTGTTTTCTGAGATAAGCTTTAGTCATGTCAATCCAGTCCTGGACTGAGTACCTGTCAGAACTGTCACCTCTAAAGAACTTAGGCTCTTTTTCTGATTTTACATGTACTGTAACATGTGAGTCAGCGTGTCTAACTTCACTAGAGTCAGTGCCTGTGTGTGTATGTGCATTGAGTGTTGCATTGCTCTGGTGTGCACCGCTTGCATTAACTACACCAGCGGACATCAGTTTAGCTACAATGGACTCACCAATCTGAGCACCCAACTGTCCTACCATGTCTGTGAGGTGGCTAATAGCAGCAGCATCTACGCCGCCGGGTGTGGATGTGAGAGGGCCCTCCCTCATAGACTGGCCAACAGGAGCATAACCTGGGTCCTGACCTAACCCTGTACCCCTACCGCTGTCAGTCACTGACTGGGAATAACCCACCTTCCCACCATCCAAACCACGTCCAACAGCACCACTATCAATATGCTGCCATGGACCCCACATACCTCTTCCTCTGGGCAAAATCGGACTTGCAAAATTATCACACACATCACTATACTCTGCATTCTCAGCCATAATGGCTAATATCTGCGTTGTGTATTACCAGGGAGAGAAAAAAAATATATATATAATGAGAGAAGAAGAAGTAAAAATAATAAATATCAATGCTGTAATAATATAAACACTGCCCTACACTGCCTAACCATTCACAAGGACAAATCTAACCACATTCGATCCTGCACTCTTGCTGGACTTCCACGCAGCATCCACGGCGATCGGCGTCAGGCTGATCTTGTAGATCTACAGGTCACGGCACCAGTGTAACGGAGGTCAGGCAGTCAGGGGAACACACGGGAACTGCAGTTCACAAACCTTTATTTTCTTAAGAAATGAAAACAAAAACCAGCCGTCAGGCTCCGGTGTACTCAAACATGCAGCATCCGAGTGAAATGCACATATTGCTCTCATAACAAAATAATACACACATTATATACACTTGGACTGGAGCAGCATACCTTAAGAAATGAAAACAAAAACCAGCCGTCAGGCTCCGGTGTACTCAAACATGCAGCATCTGCACAAACATAATAAAAGTAATGCACCACGTTACACAGGCTAAATACTACATGCATATCATTCACAGCGCTAGCAGGCTAGACAGAATAGAATGTTCACAGGCGTGTAGTGTCTGCTAATTACCAATAGAACACTCGTGAACATTCGCAATCTTATCACACAAAAAGATCAATAAACAAGGTTGACGCTTACATACAAAGCATGTCGGACTGATTATACATTCAATGCATGTTAAACCAAGTTGTATCTTCCGTGTACATCAAGCTAAACTATGTACAGAATGAATATGAACATGCTAGCGGAGTTTTGCGCTAGCCGCGTTAATCTCCGTCTGCAGAAACTCGCGGTAAAAACAAAACCAATAGTAAACTTTCTGTCTGCGTTGCAAAGTTCACTCACACCCTCAGAATGCATGCAGAATAACATTACACAAGTCATATATCAGAGTTACCAAACTAAAATCGTGTTTTACCATAACAAATTAGAATAAAATGTGGAGCGCTTGTACAGTGAACCTACCCGAGTGAAATGCACATATTGCTCTGATCGGGTAGGGAAAGCGCATACACATACAGCAGACCTGCAGTACACCTCAGCTCCAAAGGAGGCTCCAAATCCCAAATCCCTGAGGATGCTCATATACTGGCGAAAATCACTATAATTGTACCATAAATTTCTAACTCTGTTACACATGCATGGCACGAAAGGTTCCCCTGCTTAAATCAGCACATGTCAAGGCCCGTCTTAAGTTTGCATATGACCATTTGGATGATACAGAGGAGTCATGGGAGAAAGTTTTGTGTTCAGATGAGACCAAAGTAGAACTTTTTGGTCATAATTCCACTAAGCGTGTTTGGAGGAAGAAGAATGAAGAGTACAATCCGAAGAACACCATCCCTACTGTGAAGCATGGGGGTGGTAGCATCATGCTTTGGGGATGTTTTTCTGCACATGGGACAGGACGATTGCACTGCATTAAAGAGAGGATGACTGGGGCCGTGTATTGTGAGATTTTGAGGAACAACCTCCTTCCCTCAGTCAGAGCATTGAAGATGGGTCGTGGCTGGGTCTTCCAACACGACAACGACCCAAAGCACACAGCCAGGAAAACCAAGGACTGGCTTCGTAAGAAGCATATCAAGGTTCTAGCATGGCCCAGCCAGTCTCCAGACCTGAACCCAATCGAAAATCTTTGGAGGGAGCTCAAACTCTGTGTTTCTCAGCGACAGCCCAGAAACTTGACTGATCTAGAGAAGATCTGTGTGGAGGAGTGGGCCAGGATCCCTCCTGCAGTATGTGCAAACCTGGTGGAAAAACTACAGGAAACGTTTGACCTCTGTAATAGCAAACAAAGGCTACTGTACCAAATATTAACATTCATTTTCTCAGGTGTTCAAATACTTATTTGCTGCTATATCACACAAATAAATCATTAAAAAATCATGCATTGTGATTTCTGGATTTTTTTTTTAGTTTATCTCTCTCACAGTGGACATGCACCTACGATGACAACTTCAGACCCCTCCATGATTTCTAAGTGGGAGAAATAGCAAAATAGCAGGGTGTTCAAATACTTATTTCCCCACTGTATATATATGCCATGTCTAGAGTGGAAGTCCAGCTTTACTTTTACTTTGAAAATATTTCTGCCTTGTAACGTTCCATCATTACATCATAGAGTAGTGGAGTAAATTGTGATAATATAAAGGGGTAAATATATTTGATCTACAATAATATTGATGTTTAATTTTATTAAATGAATAACTAAACTATTAAATAAAAAAGGTAGCTAGCTCGGTGGTAAATGAGGTGTATATTCCCCAAACTAACATCCCATAAAAAGTTTCAAAGAATATATTTTATGAACAGCCTCTCTGAACTGTCTGTACTGTAAATGAGGATGCGTTTTGTTTTGGAAGATGAGTTTGTTCACCTTCTTGCAGTGTAAAAACAACAGGTTTTATATGGATTATTCTATTTCTTAGCTTCTTATTGTCACTTTTTGAGCTGAGCTGGCTGCTGTTTCCTCCTGTTTCCCCTGTTAATGTTAAGTTGAGCTAATCATCTCCTTTCTGTAGATTCATATACAGAAATATAAATATAGATATATAGATAATACAGACAGACAGACAGACAGATATATTACAGTCTCGTGTGTCTTTACAGTAATCTGTGGAAGGAGAGCTCCAGAGGTCTGCAGTGGAGTCTGGCTCACATCACAGCTGAGCTGGTGAGCTTTCGCTCCACTTGGACACGACACACTGAAGACAATAAGCTCAAATGGAAGGAAAGCGGCTCCAACGGTATGACATATACTGATGCATCAATGTTTGTATAGTTCCTCATAGAATCGCACATTAACTTAAAACTGCAAAACTGATACATTCGCAAAAAGGGTCCAGCCAATAACATCCAGTAAAACATTCCGACTAAAACACATTATTTCCTCAATAAATCCCCAGGAAACGCTTCTGCGTCATTTCAAATTATCCGGCAGATGTGTGTGATACTCATCTTATTATCTGTCATGACTGACACTATTATGATCATTTAACGCTTTTAATCAAGTGTAAATGTCAAATACAGGCTTTTCTGCTTGTCTCTTTTTGTATTTAATGTTTCAGCATTTTGGAATTTGAATACATCACCTTGAACTTTCACAACTTGTGATGAGCAGCCTTGACTTAACCTTATTCTGTACATTACAGAATAATTGGTTGTAATTTAGCAGACTGCAATTATACCTATTCTTACCACATAGCAATTTTGAAAAATGTTTTTTTATCTTTTGCAACAATTCAGACATTTAGAGTGTGACAACCTGTGTTACGGTGGAATAAAAGGTCTTTTTCCAGGATTTGCGGCTGATTAGGCAGGGACACTTTGCTCCATAAATGTGCTTCGTCTCTCTCTGATTTGATTTGCTATCTCCATTTATTGTAGAGTGATCTCATGCAGGGATTAACAGATACAGATATTGTTTCCCTTTCGGCTTAACAAAATTTTCCAATGCCTTTTCCAATCTTCTTTATCCTCCAGGATTTTCAGATCCCAGTGTGACAAAAGAGCAGAGAGCCAGACAAGAGGAGCTGTCAGAAAAACCCCTGCAAAACCCCAGTAAAGATACTAAATAGAAGAAAGGACTTTCTGTTTTTTTCATAGAATATCTACAGAGGTGAAAGGGAGGTGAACTTGGTGTCACTGGTTATAACAAATCCACCATGCCTTCATATATTGTAATTGAGGGACTCAGAGGTGGGAAAACAGGGTGAGAAGAGAGGGGTGGTCTAATTTCATCTTCCTAAGGTAAGATGCAGAAAAATGTCTTATTTCAAGTGTAGTAAACTGAGTTAATTTAATTGCAAAGTCTACATGCTGGCCATGTTATACCATATAGTCCATATCATTAATTTAATTTGCCACATAAACACTTGTGAGGAACATTTTACATTCTGTAGTTTGAACATACACCAATCGTTTAACCATGCAATAAACCTAAATCTGTCAATGTTGTTGAGGTTTGGTATTGATGTTAGATTGAGGCTGGCCTTTTTAAGAAGGTATAAGATCCTGTGATTTTAATTGAAACATGTGAAATAATGCAAGGTTATAGACACTAATCTCTGAATGAATCCCTTTTTTCCCGACTTCCATAATTGTATCCCTGCTGAAAAATAAGTCACAACACATTAAGTGGCTGATTCTGCCAAATAAACTCTATAATGCATATGATGTATGCAGATCAGTTATGTTGTTTTCTGACAAAGCATAGTGCACATATTTGTTTAAAAGGCAGACTGAGGTATTGTCAACTTTTTTTTATACAAAATCTCAAATTGATGTTTAATCATAATAAATACTTTTTTTTCAGTTTTAATTCATTTAGAAACAGATTTAGACCTCCATGTTTGACAATAGAGTTTCAGAAAATAAAAATGAACATTTGAATATGCTTTTGTTTAGAGATATTACAAATTAAGGCAGAAGACAAGATGCCGTATTACTACTTCATGTGGGTAAAGTTTAAAATCATAATGAAAATCCTATAATTCAACTGAAAAGAGTATTTTTTTTTTTACCCTTTTTTATTTACACATGATGTTGGTGTAAAGCAACTGTTTCAGTTCTCTGCTCTTCCAGCAGGAGGGGCTGCAGAACAAAGTGAGACAATTAGCTCCAGGGCTGCTCAGAGGGTTCAGCTATTCAGCTTCAATTGCCTCTGTTGTCTCAGGGCAGAATAGAAGAAAGCTTTTCTACATTCAAATCAGCTGGGTGGATGTAAATAATACAATTAATTGTAATAGAAATTAATAAAAAAGCCCAACATAAATTAACAATACATTTCTACAGTATCTACAGGGCTGCATCATCAGTCACCTCCAACAGACCACACAAACTATCACAGCCTGTTTATTTACTAAAATAATAATTTATCCATGAATTAATAGACTAACTTTAGTGTCAACCAACAGGACTTACAGCACACTTAATCATAAATGTTAAAAACAAGTTTACCAGCCTTTGACACTGATTTTACAGACATTTACTCAACATTTACAACATTCACCTGTCAACAACAGGTTCACATCAGTCGATAAACTGACAGCGGAACATGTTTCCTCCTGTATTAACAATAATGCCGGATTTATAGTTATAAATAAAGCAAGCCCTCCTACAGCCAACCCAAGACAATAATCCTTTATTACAAGTATCAACACTTGTGTTAGAGACTGACAGCAAGCTATGAATGTCACACGGGTATAAATATTCGCAAACACATAACAATATATACTGATAAGCCTAAAAAATAATGCAAATAAAAAGTAGTGTTACATTACGTGGCTCTTGATGTGTTTTCTTCCGGCTTCACAAGTTCAACAATGTTCAGACTTGGTCATTTCTATCAAATTCAGAGTCTTTAGTCCATCTTGTTTCATCTTAGTCCTTAATTAGTTTTTAATCCTGACAGACAGACAGATGTAGCATTTAGCATTAGCATTAGCAGTTAGCATTAGCAATTAGCATTAGCAGTTAGCATTAGCAGTTAGCATTAGCAGTTAGCATTAGCACCGCCGCTCATTCTCTCTCCACAGCTCTTTCCTCTGTCTTTTCTGAGTTATTGGGAGTGCATATCACCTTTCGTAAAATCCATTCCAGCCTTTTTTTAACACTCATCTTTCATTCACCTGCTCCACTCGGTTCCCAATGCTTCATTTTTAGTTTTGGATACAGTTTGCTAAGATTGACCTTTGATCCCATATTAGGCGTTAGCCAGTAATGTAACATACCTATTGCTACTTTACACATGTGAGAGAAAGTTCCTTCCCTGTGCTAAATTAGAAATCTAAAATTCAAATCTAATGTTTGTTCTCTCAAGTAGCTCTCACCAAAGTATATAAAATCAATCAGAACAGCTCCACTTTACTTTTTAGACTTTACTCGCAATGGATCACACAACAGCGAGCTGAGGCGATATAGTGAGATCCTCACACAGCAACATATTCTTATAGAAAAGATCAACCATGCTACATTTAAAGGGGCCTGGAGGAGTCTATATATCACTGAACAGTACATTGCTGCAATGGTGCAAAATATATTTGTGAAAAACAGACCTGTTTATGAAAAATGTATGCATTTTCATGCCCTGGCTCCTAACCCATTGAATTATTTATAGGCAGTGGCTATTTTTAGGATATAGTCAAAGTCAAGCCATAACCCTACACATGATCAGTGGTGCAGTCATGTAAAGACACTGTATCTTTAAACTTTTTGGAGGCATCCTAATAAACCTCTTTTTTGGCATTTTTAAATACAAAAGTAGGTCGTGCTTTGGACACTCAAAAGACTTTTTTCTAAAAATAGTTGTAGGCCGACTTAACGTTGACACTCAAACACAGTGTGACCTTGAGTGGATGCCTGCAAAATTCACATTCACTGCAACTGAACTAGTGTGAAAGGAAAACACCAAATCACCAATTTAGATGTTTTATTGTATCAAACAAATTTAGATTACAGACGTAATCAATCAATCAATTCAAGTAAAATTGGAACTTAACTCCCCAGATTTAATTCAGTTGACTATTACCATTCAGAATGGAACAAACATTACATGGTCCATAAATACACAGCAGAAAAAAAAAACAAAAGCTTGCACAGGAATGTTTCTATTGTCTTTCTTGTTCATTGTGGATAGTTTTCTCTGTTGGCAGCTGGGAAATAAACTGCTCACACTGAAATGACATCAATACTAGGGTGGCTTTAGTCTTCTCCTTCACTTTTGCTCATATATATATTTTTTATGTCAAGTATAATGTCAAGGTTACGGGAGCGTTGTCACATAATGTAATAATGCCACTTGAGTGATACAAATAACAGAAAACATTTAAGAGCGGTGATGACTTGGTAACGTTCTTGTTACATACAAAACTGGAAATACAGAAAAAAAGGGAATGCCAGTAGTTGGAACTGGCACATGGTACATTCAGTGCCATGCAAAAAGTTGTTTTATGGTGAGAATTCTGATTCACCAATGCATTTGAGTGTCAAAAATAAAAGGAGGCTTTTTTTTTCATTGGAGATGTAGTCTTAATTCTTAATTCAAAATATGTAAATGGGGTAGCTGAAATGTGGGTTGCTTGTTACCTTCAAGTCACTTTTGACTTTATTTCACTGTACCTAAGGGTGAAAACATAATTAAGTATAGGATCCAATTACTGTTACTTCAAATCCATGTTTGGAATACCAAATACAGTACTGTAAACACACAAAAATATATCTTAAATTTAACCCAGTTGGTTTATAAGCTCATTTCTAACTAAACAGCGCTTTCACACCACTAGCTTGATTTTTTAGTCTGCACCAGGCAATAAAATGTATACTAATTAGCATATAGATTCCAGCGTGGTCCACTTTCACACCTGCAAATGAACCAAAACTGGTCTGATTACTGCTTCATCAATGTTTATCTTCTAGTAGAAAAAAGCACCAATTGTGGCTGGTTGGAATGGACCGCTTGGTGCGCACCAACTGCTGCTAGTGTGAAAGCATCCTAAGTTGTCAGATTCCATTTGATTACGATGGATTCCCAGTGATTCATGAGGTACAAATACAACTTTATTGCTTGGAGATGTAGCAACAATTACAGAAGTCATGGCACACGTGAAATTATTAGAACTGGGGTTGTAAATGGAAAAGTTGAGGCTTTGAATATTAAAGGAGACATTGAGCATATGCATTGTTCCCTTCTTCTTTTTTCTAGACAAATCCTAGCAAATCCTAACAGGTTCGTACACAAAAGGGGGAAGCTGTAAAATAACCAATATATCATAATAACGTTCCCTTTATTTATGATTTTTTTTTCTTTGACACAAAATTAGTTTAGAAACCGTTTTTATTGTTCTTCCAGGTGGTAACTATAAGGCCTGACTGTTGAAGGAACATAAGCGCCCTGATGTATCTAAAAAGTGGATCTGCAGACAAAATCTTCCGTTGTGTCGGGCTGGCATTGGGCTGTACAGGAGGCCGCTCTATTTCCCTTTCTCCAGGCTGGCTTTCTTTGTCTTCTCCTCTGCTGGCTGACTCCCACTGGATACTGCTGCTTTCGTGTCTGCAAAATACAGACAGAGACGTCTAAGAGTAGAAGACAATGAGCAAGAGATGAGGCCTGGAAGGATTTTGCAGTGATGCAATAAATAAAAATTTGGTAACACTGATTATAAGTCTCATGTGGGAGCAGTTCGTATCTGTGAAATGAAAATTACATGGTTTTCTTTCTGTTGTTTTGTACAGAAAAAAAGGTCAAGACGTCTTAGGGACAACAAAGCTAACAGGAAGCCGTGTAGAATTTAATTACATAGACACCTTTTGTTTTTGCTGATATAAACAAAGAGGACGTTTAGTAGGAGATCATATGTATTCATCCAGTTTTTCACCCTTAAAAAATCACCATGCTCACATTAGATGAGAAGCTCTGATTTCAGATCAAGAAAAGGTAAGAGGATGCAAAAAAATCTTACATCCAGTATAAGTAATTATCAGCAACTGACAGTTCGTTAAACCCCTCCGTGATCGTTCAGTCACCACTTAGCAACCGTAACTAGGCCACGTTTTGCATGTCTTCACATTGTTGAAGCCATTCTACTCATTTAGAGTTTGAACAGTGGGTGGCTTTTAGTTTGTTGGACAGCTTAGCTACAGCTGTTCAAATCTGCCAGCGACAGTTTCAATTTGATCTAAAAAAAAAAAAATCCAAGCTCACTCTTTTATTTTCTTCGATGTGAAATCAACGCCCCATCGCTTCATGAACTACCATGAATTTTGTGGCTTATTTTTTGACCTTCTAAAGTTTTATGATTGCACTATAAACGCCCTTTGGCTGTAGATGTATGACATCATAATTCACCATTATGGTTTATATCAGCTTTTATCTGCGTTTTATATCATGTTTTATATAAATGCTTTAAACGGCTCAACACAAACTGCAGCTTGGTGATAGGTAGGAAACAACCCCCCCCCCCCCCAAAAAAAACCTAAAAGACAAAAAACAAAAGAGGAAAATTGACAGTGATGGCAGATCATCCTCAGACAGTTTTTTTTCACTTTTCGGTCTAGTGGAGTATTTCAGCCTCGGAGCTGCCATGTGAAGAGCGGATCAAAGCCACTTCACAGATATTTGTTGATGAGCCATGATTATATGACACGGAGCCAAGCCTCTTGAACTGCTCACCATTTCTAAATAAACTCTGCCCAGCGAGCCCATGATGAAGAGTGTCCCTGGGGAAGGAGATAAGTTGTGTCCTTTTTTTCTTCTTTTTACTTTTGTGTACCTGCTTGTGCGTTGCTTTGTTTCGATGATGGATCTGCTACGTTGGCATCGCTGGAACGCTCCTCTTTCTCGTTGGAGAGGGGACACTCCAATCCACCTGCGGCTTCTAATAGACTCTCCCTGGAGAACTCTGCTGGTGGTAGAGGAACATAAAGGGGGGAATAGGGGTGAAGACAGTGGCAGATAACAGCCCCCCAATACATTATAGATAAGGTGAATACACTCTTCATCATCTCTGCTCCTTCAGTTTCTGTCACATTATGTCAGTGTAATGAAGCTGTCAGCCTTGTCTCATCAATCAATGCCACCTGACATTTACAGTAACATTTACTTATCCCGGCTGATTTGAAGCTGGAGCCATGAGTGGTGTTAATGGCCATCGATTTGCTACCCCACTACTTCCGCCTCGTTCTTTTTAACCAGACTGAGAACTTAATTTACAGCTCCTCTGAAACATGAGCAATCCATAAAGATTGACATGGCACACAACCTTTTTAGAGTGTGTTTCTTTTAGGCTTCTTGACACAAAGAAGCCTCTGCAAGTGTTCCTATGAGTCAAATGAAAACAGCCTTCATGAAAATGTTACTTTGTCCACCCCTGGTGCATTAGCCCTAAGCAGTCCCTGAATGTGTGTGTACAGTGTGTGCTGTACTCTGTGTCCAGCCACTCACGTGTTATTAAAGTGAATTGTCTGGCCTGAGCTAAAAAGCTGACCTCTGCTTTTCGTCAAGATGTGAAGCATTTGGCACAGAAAGGAGACAGTGTCTGCCAAGGTGGCACTTCACTACTCACAATCTAATTGTTTTCTTTAAAGGGATGGTTCAACATTTTGGGAAAACATGCTTACTTTACTGTTTTTTTTGTGCTCATTTGATTTCTTGCTGAGAGTTAGAAAAGGGCCAGTTCTAATGGAACTGCATCACTAAAGTGGAATATGGGGCTGATCACTCACAACAGTCAATTATTTGATTGATCGATTGAGTGCTGGTTTAGTCAAATAACGATTTGTTGATGTCAATGTGTGGATTCTCATGCATTTTTCCGTACTGAAGGTTATGAGCACATCTCTGGTAATCACTCGGTTTAAAGTGCATTAACGCATGTAGAAAACTCTGATTTGACAGGTTTGTCGATGTAATCAACTTACTGATTAGTTAAAAATAAAATTGTTGAAAGATTTAGTCCACAACAGATTGCTTTGGTATAGAGCAGTGTTGTAATGGCTACAGTAATAAGGATAGAGATAAGGTTGGATGATGTTTTCAGCTTTATTTAAAAAAGACAACTTGTGATGTGTATCTGTATGTTCAGCTGTGCATTCTACTGTTAGGTTCAACAATTTCTGCAGCAGATAGCAGCAAAGTATAGTTGTTATGTAGCTTTTTTGTTTTTGTGAAAATGTAAGACACATTGTTTTAATCAGAGAGCTTCAGAGGTGTTGTTAGATTGTATTTCCTTTGGACAGATCCAGGCTCACTGTGTCCCCGTGTTGCCAGATAAAAGTCATGGCCGTTCCAGAGGGAGTGCGAGGCCTTGATCACTGATATGCATGTACGTGAGACACATGCACACATCGCTGCTCTAGTTCTACTGAGTGAACTCAATGCAATAAAAACAGAATAATATAATACTATCCATATTCTCAGCTAAACTAAATCAGTGGTTCCTAGATCATAGAGTGTGTTGTAAGAAGCATAAGTGACATCCGTCAGCTGAAATTCTGTCTTATCAACTTTATCGATCCACATTGACAGGAGTCACTTTTTTCTCGTCTTTACAGACAGAGAAATATCCTGGTGTATATATGCTGAACCTTTAACCATATCTTTATTGATTGATCAGGACTCCCAGTCAACCTGTTTGCTTGTTGGTTTTACTGCCAACCAAACTGAGATCCCCTTACACATGCTACTGTGGGCGGGGGAATAAAATAAATAAATCGAGAGCAAACAAACATCGTCATTTTCTCCCCATGGATCCAATATAATTGAGTTTGAAGCAGTAAATCAGTGGGTCAGCCTGGTGAAGGCCGCTTGGACAGCTGCTGTCCCCTATGACAGCTGCTTCTGTGAATGAGTCAGTCTGGAGTGAACAGACAGAACACTGCCGCTCACATCTCGCTTTCTGAATCTTTATTCTTGCTGAGAAACCAGATACTGATGGCCACAGTTGTGGCTAATAGTAGGGAAATGTGTACAGTTAAAATGTGTACACATAGTAAGAGCAAGCAGTGTTTAATGCTTCCACTCTGCTGAGGTTGTGAGCACAGGACATGTCTAAGAGTGTATTTACATGTGCCCCTTGAAAATAATTTCAAATAAAGTTTGGGAATCACTGAACTAATATAAAAGGTGCTGGCTCAAGCTACATGCAGTGCATTTAGGACAAACAGAAGTGGTATATAAACTTTCCTCAAATGTTGAGCTATTCCTTTCATCATGCCTTCCTCTGCAGCCCCTTGCCCAAACCTCTTTGTTTCGCATCTTCTACTTTTCGTTCTCCTTAACCCAACATTTACATACATACCTCGCAGTCATTTGCGTGGTTACTTTTATCTCCTTTATCCTTCAGTCCACAGTATGCTCCCTCTCACATGTTAATAAGCTGCATTTAACTTCTTTCCTCCTCCTCTTATTCTATCTGCTTTCTACTCATGGTGCCGCATCATCCATACTTCATAGCAATGATCCTCTGTCCTCTCCATGTCCTTCCCTCACTCCAGCACTCTCCTACCCTTAATTTTATACACCATGTAATCCCTAAAACAAATTTTTTAAAATGTGGCCCTATTCATATATTCATTAATTTACTTATTTCTATCACCTGTTTACATTGACTTAAATGGAGTTTTAGAGGCCTAAGATCATTTAGGTCACTTAGATGAGATCACAGAGGTAATACATTTGCAAAAATGTAATCCAGAAACACAATATATATGTGGACGCTATAATTAATGAATCACCGTTGGTGTCTTCTCAATCTGAAAGGGTTTCTCATTTAAGAAGTGGTTAATCTCTAAATTACTCATGACTGTGCTCAAGTCAGTCGTACATTTCCAAGGCGTCTGTTAATATGTGGCTGCAAAGCCGCGTGCATAATTCATCCTTTCACGGTCTCCAAACATACCCTCCATTTGGCAGCGCAGCTTCTCAAAGGCCTCTGCAGTGGCCTCGTCGTCGTGTGGGAGCTCCTCCCCGCAGGGAACCGAGTCGGGGCTGGGCCGGTCCGACAGGCAGCTCTCTGAGGAGCACTCGTCCCCGGCCCCCTGCTGCTGCCTGTACAGGTGGTGCTCCACCATGAACTGCAGCTCTGGGGAGAGGGAGCGAAGACAAGACAATAATGGAAGAAAAAGACTCGCGAAAGGAGCGTGAGGATTAGAGGAGCAGAAGGGAGGGGGGGGGGATTGGAAAGAAACAGTGGCGTTAGAGTGGAATTAAAAAAGCATGAAGTCGTTGGGGAGATGGAGGCGAAAAAGGAGGACGAGCAAGGACAGAAAGTGGCGTGAGAAGAAGGCAACCAATGGGAGGGGAGAGAGGAAGCATAAGAAGGTGGAGGTGGAGAAGCACCGAGAAACACGGCACTTCAAAAAAGAATATTGCAGGTCAAGCATTTTTTTATTAACTCGCAACATTTCATGAACGCCCAGCACTGCCGTCAGTGAGGGGGCAGGCAGTCCGCAGATAATTAGTTTAATCATCCTCTGCATATTTTTTAAATGGCCTCCTTCATCCAGGGTTTTATTACTCTTAATCCCTTGTAGTGAGAAACTAACGCAGGCTGATTATTGCCTTAGTTTTATCTAAGAAGTGACTCATCACACATTGCGCTGTTCATCTGTAAAATTATTTGTAAAATAAACATCCTAAAGCCTCACATTTCCCTTAACTTCGCATGACTGTTGACCTTGCTTCAGTTTCTTTGTCTTAGGTATTATTCTCTGTTTTACTGCACACAGTTGGCATAAATTTGCCCCGTTCTATATATTTTATTTATTGGAATTGATGACGTGGTTTAAACACAGATTATTAGGAAACAAAATTTACAATGAACTGCAGTAAATAAAACTGCCTACAGAAATATCAGGTCCTGGAACACATATCCAACAACCGTGTGTGTGCCAATGTTTGTTTTTGTTTTTTTTCAGGCTTTCTGCAGGACCATTGGCGTAACATTGTAGACTCACTCCTGGTTAAAAAATGAAAACTGGCAGAATATATATGAAAATAAGGACCGTCACAGTAGAAGATATTTCAAACTTCAGTTCAATTTAAGCCACCATCAAGTCAATCTCTGACGTCCAAGGCTATGGGAGAACTGGTTATTGGACAAACTTTTGGTTTTATGCAACCAAACCTTATGATAAACTCATTATTGGTTGTAAAAATCACTCATATTATATGAAATTCTATAGTACACAATTGTATGAAGGATAAATAAAGTTATGTTTTTTTTCTGATATCCCAGCATGATTTCTGGTGTAGGCTTGTTTAGCTTATTCAGACATTAAATGGAAGGTTGTACATGAACAAAGTTTTAGGAGCAAATTGAGAGACATAAGGGAAGTGTGTTTTGTTATTGAGGCCGTTGAAAATGCACAGTTCACTGTCCTTGACGGTTAGGGGTTAATTTTCCTTGTATGTAGGTAAATAATCATCAATTCTTGCTTGTACCTTTCATTGTAGGCGTTCCCTTTTGTCCTTTTCGTCGTTGTCGAGGTGAGTTCAGCAGGGCTGCCTGAAAAAGAGACATATATTCATAGAATTCACATAATTCCATTTCTATAATAAAGTAGACTTTCATGAAGCATGGATTAAGGTACCTTGTACAACTGGTTTGGGAGGCGATCTTCATCTATTTCTGTGAGAAGGACAATAATGTATTCAGTTAAATACAGAACGTAATAACACCCTCATACTAAATATAGTTATAATAGCAGTTTGTCTGAACAGTGCAGCACAGAACAGAACAGGTGACCTCCAGCCATATGGTTACCAAAAACAGCAGTCTGACATTTTTGCTCATTTTTGCACCAAGTATGATGGGCAGAATTACCTTTTTTAGAAAATGCAGTCATAAAAAAATCATGAATAAATATAAGCAGACTCTCTGGCTTCCGCTTATCCACACAGCCTGATGATGGATTAACAGCAGAATAGTTTGTCCAAAGTGAAGGTAGATGGATGTAGCATACTGCAGTGCTCAGTTGACTTCTAATTCTAAAAGTAGCTACTGTGGGAACAGGAACTATGCACAGATGTAGAGATTATATTTGTTTAAGAGAGCGAGGAGACTTCACACACGCGTGAAGCTCATATGACTCGTGAGGAATAGTATCATTGTCTGTCGTCGATACGTGAAACACGACTCTACGGCCACAATCCGAGAGGACAGGAATAGAAAAAAAACAGTTGACTGTTGTACATTGAAAGCATTAACTGTGATCAATAGTGAGTGAGCATTTCTACTCTCTGAACTTTTTTTCTAGGACACCACCTTGTTGCTTGGCAACCTATGCATCCCTAGGCGCTATGCAGGCACTGTGTGTATGTGTGTGCTGGGGAGCATGTGCATAATATATAATTCCCACTTATATCTATGTGCGAGGCTGTTCAAAATGCGAGTGATGGGATGCATGTTTCTTTATTCAGCACTCTCTTTCTCTTTCTTTTCTCTTTCTCTCTCTGTCTCTCTCTCTCTCTCTGTGTCTGTCTCTCTCTCTCTCTCTCTCTGCACCAAACACAAACCCAGCGGTGTATAAAACCTGACACATAAACCATTAGTCTACTTTTTTATTTTGAGCGGGACCCTTCTCTGCGCTGATCCTGTTTTCTCTGAAGCATGAAACTGAACCGTATTTTTAGCTTCTCCCACGAGTTTTAGAAGGTTCCTGCAACCATTATGGATTTTGTTACCGATCAATCCCGGGAAATGGACTGTCCTTCAAGTCACAGAGTAAAAGCTTAAGATTTATCGACTGCTATTTGACAGGAATTGTCGAACTGTATCATTCTTAAAATATTATTTGGGTCAAGATGCATAAAATATTCACATGCTTGGTATTCTGATTGCTTGCTCTGTGTGTATCGAGCCCATCTGTGCTGCCAGTATCAAAGAAAAGGCCAATAAAAAAAAGCCTTTCGAGCAGTGATGAGTCTATTACTGCAACTCCCTGCAGACTGTCTGCCTGACAGAGAAGCCAGATGAGAACAGAGAGGGTTTCCTCAATCCACTTCTCAGCCGAGCCACTAGCGTCCACTGTAGCTGGCAACGGTTCACAGTTGTTGTTACAGTATTTGATTAAGAAAAATGTGCAAAATAAGAGGAACAATCGCTCACAGTGGCAAACAAAAACCCCCAAAAAACACCAAACGTAGTCAGCCTTGGATTTAATGGGGATGATTATCTTTGTTCTCTTGTAGTTGTTTACTGTTGCCAGGCAGGGGGCAAAGTAGCGGGGGAGGAAATCAAATGTGTTTTTTTTTTTTTTTTGCATAAAAAAAAAATGAATAAACATGTGGCTCATTGTCTTTAATTTCAAAGAAAACATTGTCCTTTCTCCTATACTCCCACCTATTTTAGTTTCAACAAACCAGCCACTATCTGTATTCTGATGCAGATTGTATCCTCTCAACAAGAGGGGAAAAAACAACGTTACTTTGTTAAAATAATATCAAAAGGATGGAGTAAAACAACATATAAATTGTAAGTAATCCCGGCAATAGTTATTTTGTGACAGTTTATGTGTTAAATGGAAAATATACCTCAAAAATGAAAAAAATAGTCAAATTAAATAAATATTAATATTGCCATTGTCATGATAATAAGACAGGTGTTTAAAAGTGTTTTTTAATGAACTCTCCCGCACCAACAATGATCACATGTTTCCATCATTTAAACTCTATAAAAATCAGAAAACGTCTGCCCTGTTCCCAAGTGTTTATTATTAAATAGGGGAAATCCTCCAGCTCAGCAACATAACGTAAAGCATTGCAATCCTGCTGTAGGAGGAGCAATAGCACGGCTTCAAAATCAAGATGTCCCACCCTGAGTGGAAAGAGCAGCAGGGTGTCCTGGTGGATTAGGGATCTAACGTATGCTGACCATGTGACGCTCACATCTCCGGTTCAAGTCTGCCACAGTAGCGCAGCCTAAATATACATTTTTTCTCTCGCTAGCATAATAGTGATGAGGTAGGAAGAGGGGAAATGACATGCAGGAAATAATCCCAATGGGGGGTTTGACCTGGAGCCTACTGCTGTGAGTGTTATAGCCTCCATACAGTGAGCTGCTCACCACCCCATATGTTTAGGGTTTTATACATTTTCCAAAGTGTTTCACACTGCAGGTGCATGGACCAGCTGCTGCTGGCGAGGATGTGGAGTAGTATCCCACATGAAGTGTACTTTATGACATGTGATCACTTGGGCATATGGCTGTATCCTCTCTCTTCATAGGACATACTGTAGCCGTGTGCAGCTAAAGCTTTTAGAAAAGATTTTATATGCTATAATAGATTTAAATGTTCCATTTTTGTTTTATATGACTTATTTTATCACGTTATCTCTGTCTCAAGAATCACGAGCCCTTCAAGCAAGTTTCCTTTTCAGGGAAGATTCAAATCAGACACCCTGGTAACACAATTTCTGCATTCTTACTATTCTACTCTTTTTTATAAAAGATTTCGCATCCATGGCTCTGATATTGGGGTGCACAGTACACAGGGCAGAGCAGTCTGCAGAGCACCATTACTGCATCAGTGCAGCTCCTCTCACTCATCATCATATTTAATCCTCCCCATCCGCCCCTCCTCCCTCTCTCCCGCTCATGCTCATTGTCTCGGTCTCTGATTCTGTCTGTGTCTGATTTGTGTTTGCCTCTGTTGGTCTGGATCAATCCATCTGTCCCTGGATCTAATTTTGTTTTATTATACTTTTTCTTCCCCCTATCCGTGAGACAATTGAATGGCATGGCTCTCTTTCTTATCATGTTGAGTTTTAAGAATGGACACATAACAACTAGTGTAGGTTTTTTATTGAAATCCATCAAAGACAGACGTCACACAACTCTTCTCATGCAGAGCTGTTTTTCGGTTGTCTTGGCTTCTTTAGGGCAGTGGCCTTCATAGGGGTCGACAGGGTCACTCAGCTAAAAATACACTTGGGCAGTGCAGTGATTTGATGTGATGACTTCATATTAATCCCAACAGGGTAGGAAACAGTTTGATAACCTACACACTGTGTCAAGTATGAGAAGAGACTGAACAGGTACTAAAAGTCCAGCGAGCTGTCGCTTCCTGTCCTGTGAATATGTACAGATCTTTGCTGCTGCTGCTGTCAGAGTTCATGATGGTTCAACTTTTTCAATTTGCTGCCCCTACATGTCCATGGTAACTATAATGAGGGAAATGCATTTGGGACTTCTGATTTTCCCGGTAGGTGTTTCCTTAATGATTGGACCTGCTCACTAGCAGAAATCAGACATATTGATGAAGAGAAACAGCACTGAAGCAACAACAATTTTTCTCAAAGTCTGAGAAAATGTTGATGATACTAGTTAGTGGAACTAACAATGTATTGTACTAGGTAGATTTTTTTCTTTATTATTAACTCAAAAAAAGGGTGCTTCAATCACTAAACATGTTTCAATTAAAGAAAATACATGTTAATAATAAACTTACTTAACTACATTTGCAACTCAAAAAATGATTAAAGTAACTTTTTTCTGATTGACTAATAAAGAAACAAATGTCCATCCCATAATATGGACCAAACACAAAACAACATTACTTCAATCAAAAAAGTTGCTTCAAACAAATACAACTTCTATCAGCGGTAAAGTTTTCAATCAAACAATGCTCAAATGCATTTTTTGACTGTCAAATATATTTTTTCATTCAAACACTTGATTGAAGTTTTTTTTATTGAAAATATATTTTTTGATTGAAGCAACAATTTTTGATTGAAGAATGAAAAAAAAAAAACTCCGTAGAATTAATCATCATTTCCTCCATGCTAAACTACAGTAAAAGGTCAGGGGTCCAACAAGTCATTAACATACATCTTCTAAAACCATGAATATACTTGCAAATTGTAGAATGATTGAGATATTGTGGTCTGGACTGTATTGGACAAACTGACTGACCAGTTTAGCAATACACTGCTCACAACTGATCCGGAAATCCAACGTTCAATAAAGACGAAGATCAAAAAACACGATGGCCTTATTCAAAGTGCTATTCAACCTCTTGCTTACTATTATCCTCATTAGCTGTTCATGGTGAATAATTCAAATCTAAATTCAATTGAAATATTGTTTTTATTTTATTTTAACATAACAGAGTGGTAGAACAGAATAACAACTGAATACAAATTGCATACATCTATAATGAATTTGCTTTCAAAAGCCGCCTGAGAAAACACCCTGTAAATATGATCAATTTTCATCCTGAATACTTTAACACACACTCTCATGTGCTATGTCCTTTCCAGGTTTCTTTCCTCTGTTTCTTTCACAATGTCATTTCTTTACTTGAAAAATGACCCCTCTGCTACACCACTTCAGACCCTCTTAACTTTCTCTTTGTCTTTCTTTTTTCCCTTTCTGTCTCTGACCTACTCAGCAGAGCGGATTGTTCAGGGCTCCTGCTGCACATCTATTCCGTGATCGAGGTTTTCTGAGACACTCCACACGCCCAGTATTCAATTACTGTATCAAACGCAAACACAGACACGCGCACATTAAATCATGCACACGAAAATCAAATTCTCCAACCAGATCACAGGCAAAGACGCCACTTTTGAATCCAATTAAAAAGATTGATGCGTTTTGGGAGAAAAATATGAATCACGCTTACACAGTGATGGAACGCTGTGATTTAAAACATAATAACGTCAGTCCCTGATGGTATCCCCTATGACACATCAACTCTTATTTATTCGCACACAACAGAGAATTATACCCTCTGTTTTTAGCACACGGAGAAAATGACTCTCCGCCCCATATTCCCGAATGATCCATCTCTTAGCTCTGTAGTGCTTGGGCCACATTACACGCTCGCTCGCCAAAACACAGCAGAGGCAGGGAGGGATCAGGGAGCCGGTGGATGACTCATAGAACAGGAGAACTCTCTGGAGTAGCGCTGTTGTGTTTGATCATATAGTCCCACGAGAAGACACACACACACACACACAAACACACACAGAGCTGTTTTTGTAGCTATAATGCAGCAGTAAAATTCATTAGGTGCATTATAATCTGCCACTCAAAAAAGTGTGAATGCACGGTAGATCAAAGATGCAGCAGCAATGCAGTCTAGTAATTATTTCTCTGGATTCCAAATGAGGTTGGCTAACCTGGAATTTTAAAACTTGTACAATCATCGTACATCTGTGTGTTAACTGAGTTGCTGCATTTCTTAAAATGTTGTCTTTCTATAGAGGAAAGAAGTGTCTAAGTGTCTGTGGCTGGTGTATCTCTCTGACTATTTGTCCAGACAACCTTGGCTTTTGTATATAGCTTGCACATGACACAATAGTGTGTGTTCTTTTTGTTTTTTGGATGGATACTCAATACATCATAATTATCTTTAAATATATCCTCAACACTGATGGGGTATAGGGTTAGAGCGCCTGCCAGACCGGAGGGGTCCTCTATAATAACAGTGTTTATGCCACAAACAAATCCTAAAAAAAAAAAGCGCTATCTGAAGCTCTGTATCACATCGCTCCTCCCGATGTTCCGCTTTAGTTACAATTCACAGCTCCGTTGTTTCCGTTTTTTCCTGCACCGATCATGCAGCCCAGGTAACGAATGTATTGAAACGTCTCTCAAAACCACACGCTAAGACATTAGCTTCTTTAGCTGCTGCTTTATTCCTCATGTTAACACAGGTTACTGTAGGTCAGAACAGAATCTGAGCCTAAACTCATTTATTTATATACAAATTTAACAGTAACATTTTAAGGTCATTACAATATCCAGTAAAAAGTACAACTTAAGAGATTTATCATGAGTCCAGTTTCACTTGGCCTGCACTGCACTAGTTATTACAAAAATAACTTATGGTCAACACTGCATATTCTGTGAGGTGTAGGGAAGCCTTAAGATGACATAAAGTCAATTGAAATGCTTCACAAGAGGCATCAAAAAGTGTGTATTTGTGTGTGTTGTATTAAAATGACTTACCAGGTGATGACTGATCACTGGATGCCACCAAAGTGGCAGGTGTGGGCCTACGTCTTCTGATCTGAAAAAAGATAAAAGTTTCATTCTAAAGTTAGACACAGCACTTCAAACATGACAGCAAAGCACATAATGTCATCGTTACCCACATCAGCATCAGCTCTTTGTCATAGCTGGCAATCCTGAGCAGGAACAGTGAATTCTGATTCAGGTTTTGCGAAACTTTAAAGATGCCTGAGCTGAGTGAGAGCCATGCTGGATCTTCCAGAGCCGTGAAGTGAGATCGACAGGGAGCACGGAGCATGGCAGCTAAGGACCAATCCGGGATTGTACATGAGAGGACGTGCACGTTTCAACGAGCTGCCCATGAGAGTGCTCAAACTGAAAGCAGCCGTGAGAGCGCAGTGAGATGCAGGGAATCTTTTCTTTCACACAGATGAAAGATGAAGCCAACTCCCACAGGGATATACGGCATGTAGTTGCGAACAATACAAACTAAACCAATGATTCAGTATAACTCCCTTTAGCCACTCCCTCTAAGCAGAATCAGCACCTTGGAGAGGTCCAGTTACTACACTTCGCTTACAGAACCACGCACGACTCCAATAAAGCGTCCACTGTGGCAGAAATGCTAAGAATGTATTTAGGAATGCAACCAAGTCCATTCATATGTCAATATTTCTCTGGTCTCCTTTTAAATAGTTGGATTGTTTTGCTAAGATGCCAATTGGACAGGGAAAGGTTGTAATTAGAAAAGATACAAGAAGCATATGTCAAATGAACTACATCATCAACTCCAGGTTATGTGACCCTTGAGGACAACTGCATTTATATTACTGTTCATAAAGTTTGACACACGATGGTGACACATTAACCTCAGATTGATTTTCATTGTCACCTTGCTGGACAAACTGTAAATCCAATCTGCCCTCCACTGTTAAAGACTCCCACAATCTAAATGTAATTATGGATAGTTTTAGATGACTCTGCTGCTTTCAGATTGAATCAGTGGTGCGTTTATGTTTCCAAAGCCTTTGCCACCAAAGAGTTTACAGGAGAGCGTGATGTGATTAATTTATAATCGCATACAGGATCAGGTGATTAAACTTTCCCATTTAATTGCTCCATAAACCTAAAAGGCTGTGATATAGGACCCTAAATACACAGTCAGTTATTCACACACACACACACACACACACACACACACACACACACACACACACACACACACACACACACACACACACACATAGCTGACAGGGTTGCTGACTAATGCGGTAAGTCGTGAGGGCTCCACTTCTCCAGGTTCTTTCTAAGTGCTGCTTGTGCACTTGTAGTATATCGCAGTCAGCCATACAGCTCAGGGCACGACTTGCAATCTAAAATGATTCACCCTATAAACAGCGCTGTCACGTGGCGTTTTATGAAGCTTCAAATGACCTAAACTGTTTTCTGAGATTAAAAACCAAACTAAAGACGTGAGCAAAAAGATCATTGAAACTTCTAGATGTGCAGTGAAGTGACGTGTCCTTATGATGCGAAGCAAACAGTCCTTTTTTTCAGGTGCATTCAAAAATAAAAATTGAATTGCATTACACAAGATGCAGGCTTTACTTATTTCTGTGACTGAACAAAACTGAAAGAGAAACCTATTAAATAACAAAAACTACACAATATAATTGAGAATCACCTAATGTCACTTTATTTACCAAGATTGTCCCTCTATTCAGAAAACTATGATTTGTGACTAAGCGCCCCCCCCCCCCACACACACTCACACACACACGCACACACACACATAGACTGATACATCTGCTGTGTGTGCACATTGTATGGTGTTAGACCTAAATTGATTATCTGCATACTATAATTACATGAAAGTAATGACAAATTAGCAACTAGCAGTGTATCAGTCTCTCTGGGTATTCAGATTCAAAGAGGCTTCATTAACTTTCAAACCACAGCCATTGAGTACAGGAAGGCTGTGTGAATAGGTATTGAGTGCCTTTTCTTTTCATTAACAAGCGGGCAGAGCTGTGTTGCTGCTTTGCACAAGAGTGTCGACCTCATATCCTTCTAATCACTATTCAGTGTTACCTCCCCTGCCCTCTCTTTAAAGCTTGTGGTTTTTCTGCTTTTAAATTCTGCGTCCACGCTCTCTGGCCCTATTACTGTCATGTTTTTTATGCACATGCTCATGAGAACGCTGTGTGGTTATGGATAAACGGGAGAATTGTGCACAACCGAAAAAATATCTAGGGGTGCCCAAGATGCATTGTTTAAAGACAGCTGTTTAATTACTAGATTTAGGCAAACACACACACACACGTTCAGAGTACATTTTTAGAGCCACTTTTTGCACCTGTATTGGCACAAACCAGGTGCAAACTGGGAGTCTAAATGGTAACTTTCTCATTAGAAAAATTAATAAAAATCCTAAAAAGTGACATTTGACAGTTCTGCATCATAAAGCACATCAACTTTCAGCCTTGTTCCCTCACTGCTGAAAGAGGCCACACTCTTGCATATAATTTGAATCCGTATCCTGACATTTTAGCCTTGTATGTTTTGTAGCCATTACATGAAATTCACCCTCTGGCCCACATTAAAGCACGACCAGCCATGGCTGTGTAGAACTGATTATGCCCAGAGTCATTGTTATTCCTGTCAGCCGGCAGCAGAGCGAACTCCCTTATCCTTCGCTCACTCAAATACCACCGCTGACTGGACGGGCTCGCCCCTCACATCGCCACGCCTGCCGTTCAGGCTGCCTTTCTCATCACGACATCACAACAAAGAACAAAAACAGCCTTCAAAGTGGTGGGTGAGCAGGAGAAGCCATGCATGCCTCGAGACAGTGATGTTCTGTCTCACACACACACACACACACATGCAAAAACACTGGACTCTATAAAATCCCAACACAGCTATTAGAGCCCCTCTGTAACCTGCAGATAATCAGACCTTTGACCTAGGGAGGTCATCCGAGTTGCTCCGCGACCTTCAGCAGAATGTAATTGTTTATACCGGTCAGGACCCTGAATCAGATAAAGGGGATTCATGCTCAGTAAATTGTAGTAGAAATAAAGGAAACTTTAATCCTGTTATTGGATGGGCTAAGGCTGTACTTAGCTGCCCGGGAATCTTAGGGATTCGGTATAGGGCTCAGGTCAAGAAAACATGTATTTCCTCATCCTTCATCCTGCCATTTGAAATCTGATCTTGGTATTGTACAAGCTACAATCAGAGCTCAGCCATTATCAGTCCACACTGGACGGTCTGTGTCTAACTGTGGTCTTATTTATCTCTGAATAGAATAAATTGCTGCATTCACAGGACTTTACAAACCCAGACCATTAACATCTACTTTCTTTTATCTCGGTTCATTCAGTCCTCGGCCTCCCTCTCACTTTCTATCAGTCCTTTGTCTGAGCTCTGAGACCGGCCTCCTCATCATCTGCTTGCTCATTGACTTATATCACACAACCTGCTGCACCAGCAGAGCCGCGGGTTAGACGCTGCAATTTAATCTATGTAATAAAAAAAGGAAATAAAATTACAAGGAAAATGTCACTTTTGCTGAGAGTCACAAAGTGAACCATTTTAGTCATTAAAAGAAAAAACGTAGAGCTATTCATTATGTTTTCAATTACGCAGCAGGGAAGTTATGTGCTCAGTTCTTTTATTGCAGCAGCTGCATCTCAACCTGTGCCTCGACTGATGAAAGTAGACGCAAACTTACCTTTAAAGTTAATGTCTGCTAAGCCCACGCTCCCTCGTATGCCGAAATGCTGTTCTACAGCAGTTTACTCAAACAATAGATGTTGGTTTCAGTCAGAGGCGGATGAGAGAAGCTTTTATTTGCTGGCAACGTCTGTTTTTTCCATCTCAATGGACAAATTTCAGTTAAGCTAGTACATATTTTCAGGTTGAGATCGGCTTAATGTGTGAGAGATGCATGCTGAGTTAATGGTGACAATCTACTGCACTCAAAAGTTCTTCTCAGTAAATGGCCTCACTGAGGCAATACAGAGTAATTGCTTTGTTATCAGTCAAGGACAAAGGCGGTCTGACATGTCGCTGTAGAGAAGACGGGAGGACATTGTGTAATAAACGTCAAAATGTCATCATCTCAAAAGGAATAGATTGCCTTCATATGAATGCAGTTTTCTCAAGAAAGTCTAAATGAGATCATGAGTTAGTTCAAGACAAGTCTATGATAGGAAATATAGCAACATATGTGCTTTTCCCCTTAAGAACATTGCCGCTCAAAGCTGTAAACAGGCTCAGGAAAGGCTTAGTAATGGATACATTTCAGTGATTACATCTGCACTGAATATAATGAAGACCTGCAGGATCCAAAGAGTAAAACATAAAGCAACAAACTTATAAAAACACTTTGATTATAGCAATGATTTAGAAAACTTTCACTGTAAGTTCAAAGAGAAGATTGATACCACTTTAATTTTTGGTCTGTTAAAACTGAACCCAGGAGATGGTTAGCTTAGCATAAAGACTGGAATCAGCTCTGTCTACGACCTACTTAGCAGTGATGTATTCACCTTATATCACAGTTTGATGTGAGCCATTGCTTTTATTAAATGCTTACCAAGTATGGCAACACGAAAGAAAAAAAACCTGTACTCCAATTCCAAGCATTGGCAGTACTTTGACGTCATCCGCCGACACATCAGATCTGGGCCTCCCCGCACGCTCAGTTTGTGCTCGTTAGGCACACGCTGGGTTCTAATGTAAGGTTACGATAAGGGGGGCACATACTGTCTCCGTATGCGGATAAGAGGATGAGCGTGTGCTTTTGTTGTGAGGGTCAGAGCTCGGCGGAGCCGTTCTGACTGACGTGCGGCTCTCCTCCGAGGCTGGTTCAGCATACTGGGAGGTGTCAGGACGCTCAGGATTACTGAACCATGGGTGAAGCTCCCTGGCGTGACATTCATAAGCGAGCTTTCAAACACAGAGACATGCACACGCTGTGCGCACACGTTTCCTTTTGTTTTTTCCTTTTGCATGTAGAGATTCCCTTTGTTTTGTCTGTCTCAGCCTCACACTAACTGGTCTTAGAATAAATAAGAAGCGCATTCTAAAAAAGGTCAAGTCCCAGTGGCAACCAGCCAAGCTCATTGAAGCTGGGAGCTAAGAAATCTTTTGATTTTTTGCAGAAAAAGTAGGTAAACGGATATATATAGGTCAACATTGTTGCCTGAATAATAAATGGACAATGGACAGCTGTCACCCATATACAAAATACATCTTTAAATGCACCACAGATACAGATTTATTCTCAGATGTAAATATGTATTTTAAATACTTGTTGCCATTTTAAGTAAAGAACAAGAAAACGTAGTGACATTCTACTAGCTTGTTATATGTTTGTTGATTTAGTCTCCGGAGCTGGCAGACGTCTCCCAGGAGTCACCTTCCTGCAGCTGGCCAATCAGAGCGCAGCGGGCTCCTCAGGAGAGAACCTTTAACGGCCTGATTTAAGGCAGAGGCTGAACTGAGGGGAAGCAAAAAGGCCAGTGGGAAAGATAAAAAAAGATGTTTATTTTTTTAACTGTAAATTATGCAAAGATATTGCAGTGTAAGTCAAAATAACCAATATAGACTCGTAAACGTGCATATTATATGCATATTATTTCTTAATACGATTTTAGTCCTGGTTGATTCAATGATACCGTGGTTAACGTGGTAACACAAACCACTGCTTGGGCGCAGCTACTTTATAAGTAACACATGAGCCATGTCATTGCTGTATCTCTTTACAGCACAACCATACAAACTCATGTTTTATTAAAGAATTCAGTCAATTATTGGCCTGCTTACGTCATGCGGGCAACTGATTTGATTTCATGCTGCCATATTAAAAATGATGCGCAGTCAGGAAAATGGTCAAAAGACTGTGTCTGTTTCTCCAGCTGAATCCTTTCAATGTGACACAGCTCTAATGTAAAATGCCTTTGCCACATTGAGAGCAAACAGGTTGAGGTTGTTGAAGGAAATAATGTTGGTTTACACACATGCATTGTTTCCGATGAAATCCTCACAAGAAATTTTAATCCAGCTCAGGATTGGTGGCCACAAACAATGGTGACTACAGGAGGTAATTACATAAAATAAATACAGTGACTGGCTATACAATCTGTGAATAGTTTGAACCAAGGTTTAAAAACCTCAAGCATTATAAGTTTAAGAAGTGCAACTTGTAAATTGATGTAAGTTTGCAATACATGACACATTTATTCAGGATATTAAAAACAACTTAATCGTTCAATGAGAATCACATACATACCTAAAATTAGAAACCATGTCAAAGCATGTGGGAGACAAAAATCCATTTAGAGGTAATATTTTCCACCTTAGGGGGGCTTTACAGAGAGGAGCATTGCACCAGTGACAAAAGTCCTAGTCACTGTGTGTGTTTTGTATCATCCATCTTACGACACTTGCTGTCTAGGGCTGTCATTCCAATCACCTTGTGAGCTCACAGGCATTTTGCGAAGCACACATCACAAATACATAAACTCACACTCACATGCATCTGTTTCACATTCAGACCGCACATCTGAGTCTTCCCTATGAAATCAGACCTGTAGCACAAACTCAATCTGTTAGTAACCTTGACCATATCCCCAAACTATCCAAAACATCACCCTCGCACACAGATCCTAAAATCATCTTGTCCCTTGGAGTCAGTGGGAAAAAGCAGCAGGAAGAGACAGAGAGAGAGAGAGAGAGAGAGAGACATAGACTTAGACTGTGGTCAGACTCATAAATCTTAACTCGTCTTACATGAGGCTCATTCATTATAAATGGGACAGGTCCTATTCATGTTATATTTATAAAAATGAGAAAATAGAAGACATCATTTCACTATTCTCATGCATTGCACCCACTTATGCCATGTGGTGATAATGATATTAAATAGCATAATCACATTACTTTGTGAATCTTTTCATTTTTTTAATGTGCATCAGTAGCAATTTGCTTGGCACTGAACCTTGACATATGCAGTTACACTCTGATGAAACATTCCAGATTGCCGTGAAGTCATTATCACTGTGCTGATAGCAGTTTGATTTGTAACGAGACACCCAGCAACTTTTGTCAGCGCGTGCAGCCTGTAACCCAAAACAACAGCAGTCCCCTGGAGACAAATTTGTGCTGCAACACCCATTTATACTGTGTGAGCGGGGATGGAAAAATCCATCTTAAATTCATCATGTTCACTTCAGCCGGCGTCCACAAGACACAGAATGCAGATTAGTGGCATGGGAGTAATAAGAGAGAGAAAAAGTGCCTCTTTCAAAGCAGCACTTGTTAAACTAGACTAAGCCTATTCCGGAGGAGTTGCTTGGCTGAGTCTGCATATGTTCACTTTGATGAATAGCCTGAATAATTCTCAGTTCAAGTTCCAGAAAGTGATGGGCAAAAGCTATCCTTCCCCCCCACACAGCTTTTTCCACAACTATCCATCTGCAAGTCCATGCACAATGATGCATAAAGAAATCCTTAAAAGCCTTAAAAGTCCCAGCACATCACCCACGCTACCCTCCTCCTCCTCCGCTCCCCTCCTCCCTGTTTGTTACCTGTTCGGCTGCCTCTGGGTCCAGGTGGGTGTCCAGTAGGGGGACAGTGAACTGTATCTTCCTGGGGCTCCCGGTTTCCATGGTGGCACTGTCCGTCAGCAGTGGAGGAAGAGGAGGGGATGATCCAAGGGAGGATTATCCGTACGAGAGGAGGGTAAAGGGCACAGCGGAGGTGGCTGAAAAAGAAAATAAGTGTACTCCAGCTTAGGAAAAGAAGATTAATAAGATTTTTTTAGTTCCTGTCTTTGTATTGGCTGTTCTTTACTTGTATCTCCTCTAACACACTTTGTACTGATTATCTTTTTTGTGCTCTATTTTTATTCTAACTCTTCTCTTTTCCGTTCAGCACCTGCTGGTCCCTATCCTGGCTTCTCTCTTCTTCCTCTCTGTCTCTGCCGGCTCTCTGAGGCAAGGACATTCTGAGCTAGAGACACCTCTGCTGCGCTCTGATTCGCCGTGCCTGACTCCTTTTCATGCTTAGTCCCTCCCACTTTTTACAGTTCTTTCTGCCTGTATTGGAGGACTGAGCTCAGGGCTGTTCTGCAGCATCTCTCTCTCTCTCTCTCTCTCTCTCTCTCTCTCCCCCCCTCATGGAAAGATGCATCAAAGAGTTAGAGTGTTAGTTATTATTAGGGAGACGTCCTCACAAACATGTTTGCATTTTTTATTTAAATTATTATATATATATATTTTTTTTTTAATATGATTACCAGTTATTTTATTCAGTTAACAGCATTATATGTAGAAGGGTCATATAATAATACTGTTTCCCTGTAAAGAGCAGGGAGATTACTTGGTTATTAGTTCATTCTGAGGCAGCTTGTCCTTGCTGCTGCCTGGCCAGCACAGTGTCTATTGATCGCCTCTTAGACCGGGTGTCCCTACCTCACACATCAACTGGGCGCTGATACCCGACACCACCCAAAGCGCATATGGCCAGTGTTTTGTTCCAGAGTCCCTTTTTGGGAGAAATAAATTAACCAAACGGACGTAACATAACTAATTTAATTCCCATACCACTGTGTAGAAGTCAAAATGAATGAAAAACAACATAAAAGTCCATAAAAGGCCATTATGCTGTACTAGTGAGTTAGTAGGCGAGGGTATGTAAAGTCAGTCATCTCTTAATATCAGTATATTGTCTGGTAAAGTTTCTGTTTGTTACTAATAATACCACTAATAATACTACATATTTTCGAGTTTTCATTGTTATTTTCATTTTGAGTTTGAGCACAAATACACATTCATATGCATAGTGGACACACTGCCTTTTATATTATTCTATATTATAGTGTCAATAATCCTAAATCGGTAATGAAAGCCAGTAATAGAAGTAAATACCCCTCAGCATCCTAAATAAATCTTCAATCCCAGCAGCCTTCATTAATCCAGCCAATTATGTCTTACAATAGACATCGTGCTGCATAATAAGGCACCGCGGTCAGGTGTCTTCCTCAAAACAAACCTCTTCACCTCGTCTTTTGAGGATCACACACGCGTTTTTACAACTAATGCATCCTTTAAAAATAGGTTCACAAAAGACCCTTTCACTAGGAGCCATGTTGATAAGGTAAACACAATGAAGATGTGTTTGTGTTTATCTGTGAAGATAATTTGTGGTTTCCAGCCACTTGAGTAAGTCAAATAAAGTGGATATCTACAAAAGTTAAGTCCTTTTTATAGTACATAATAAACATTTATAATTTCCTCTGTGTTTTTATGGACAGTGTTCGCCCGGCAACTAAAGTAGAGAGATAGTGAAAAAGGGCATTTTTACAAGATATTGACATGATATGAAGCTTTAGATAAGCTCTTGAATGAACCTCTGCTCAAAACAAATCGTGTTTTCTCCCCCATCACTGTATCACTACAAATGATACAGTAGTTTAATTAACATGTATGTTGTTTTAGGACAGACTTATATATGATATTATTCTCTGTAATATTCATCATTTTGCTCAGTGATATTCATATGCATCATCTGCTTTTGATGACCTACAGATCCTCGTGTTTAATTTAAAGCATCTTCTTAATTTAAAAAAAGAGCAAAATCACTCTAATGTTAGACACAATATAGCACTAATAATGCTGAGAGACTTGGTTGGACAGCCACATGTCACAGAAAACTTAACATTTAAAATGGATTCTGGTACTAGAAGAGGGCTTGTTTCTCTTTTTAAAGCAGTAAAACAGATTGTACCACATGTCCCACATTAGACTATAGGGAACATCCTGGAGGCTCATACAGCCAGCATCCTTTAACCTCTGGACAAAACTGTAATAATACTAATTCCATAAAAAGACATCAAAAAATAAAAAAAACACATCAGTATGGTTGCAAAATAGGAAATAGTAAATCAGTTCCAACAAGTTAAATAACAGGCATGTGCAAAAAGGCAAAAGCTGGAAAGTAGAATTTTACATTTGTTCTGCAATAATGAATTATATATTGTGTTATTCAAAAATCCCTCAACCGATTACAGTTGTTTACGATCAAATCATCTTGAGAGTCACACTGCTCCATCCTTTTTTAGAATAAAATCGTTCACACACCCTGCAGCCATTTAGGCCTGTCATGTGCGTCAAATTGTGCTGCGTCAATAATGGCCGAGACCTCCCTCTCCCCTGTTCAAGATGGCTGCCTTCCAAGAAGATGACCATTAGGGAAAGTGGGAGTGAGGGGTCAAGGAAAAGGTCAGCAAGCCATAGATAGAAGGACAAGGCTATTATCAGGGCACTAAGTGCACTTAGTGTAAATTTGCAGAGCACAGTGTCCAGACGGTGTCATGACCTTCTCCGTGACACTTGTGCACATGTTTTATGTTATTTTCAGTAATGTGCGCTCGGTGTGTTTTTTTGTCTGTTTACCATCCCTCCTCGCCTCCTGTCTCTCTCACTGCACATCCTCCCATCATGGGACCATTTCCCTACAAAAACACCGCTCTGAGAGCCAGTCACCACTGGATCATTGAGCCATTGACGATGTGGACGCTTCTATTTTTGATGCCAATCATTTTTCCTGTCTTCATCTGTATGTTCGATTTGTTTTCCACCCTGCCAGCTAGCCTTACACCTGTTCTTGCCAATCAGCCCACGTCCTTGGGATTCCCTCTGAACAGCCTCCAATTTCTAAAAAAAAAAAACCCAAACACCAGCCAGCCACCCTCTCACCACCCCTCCCCACTGCAGCAATAAAAGAAACAAATCAAACTCCTCTCTCGCCCCCTCTCTGTGTCTGGTTCAGTCCTAATTGCTGCACGCGGACTTTTTTGCCTGAGCCCCCTGCAGACTCATGAAATTCAGATGAGTTGAGTCTTTCTTTGCTGATCAGAGGCTGCAGCTCGGCGGACGGCAGCGCCCATGCCCAGATCGATCTTTTTGGCTCAACGTCTTATTACCTTGCGTTTATTTCTCATCTGTCATTGCCAAGCCCTCGTGGTTTTGTTTTCACCGTTCAGCTTCAGTATTGCACACTCCAACAATCGGATGAGGGGGGGATCCCTCTTTTTTAGCTGACACTATTTCTTTCTCCCACTAAAATTGATTTCTGGGGTTTCTTCTTCATCTTCACTGCGACTGAAAAGAAAAGCAGTGGAATTAGAAGTGTGTATGTTTGTTTTAGGTTTGTTTTATGAGTGTATTGTATCAGTTATGTGCTCAGATCTACCATTTTCTCTTTTCTCTAAACATTTGTTAAAATTTGAATATAACTACAGCATCTAAATAACATATAGAAACAATCACTTTTTCCAGTTTTACAATCTCAAATGAGTTTATAAAGTTGTTCCACCTAACAAATGCAACAAAACCAACATGAGAGTGAGGATTTCCATCAAATACAGTCGGTACAGAGTTACACAGCCCTGATTAAAGATCTAATAGGCAAAATCACCCGTGAGGTGCTGTAACGCTGATTTAAAGGAGCACTGTGTAGTTTTTGGCAGCATCTACAGCTTTCATATTGCAACCAAATGTTCAACAAATCAATTATGATGGCTGGAATACTCAAGCACAACAACCCAATGAAAATGCAAATATATACCTATTTCGATTGAATCATACAGTAATTTAAATATATTTTCATTTTGCCAAGTCTGTTCAATTAGATGCCTCTAAATGTCATTAAATTTTACACTGCAGCTTTAATTGGAAACAGATAAATAATTGTATATAGAGTTATCCAAATTTAATTGGAACACCATGCCAGTTTCATATAAAAGTTTCAGCTTAGGAAAGTGTTATCTTCATTCTTCTGGTGATACAATGGTCAAGGTAGTTTAAAAAAGTATGATCAAAATGGTAGACTGCTGGAAAAAAATAGAATTTGTTAGAATAATACTGTAAGAGAGAAAAAGCTGTACATTACTTGTGATCTACATGTTGAAATGCACCATCATGAAGCCATAAATGGTCAGAAAAAGGATCCAAAAATAGACGTACTGTAGCTGTTAGTAAAGTGAAAATTTAGAGTTTATCTGTTAACAGTCGTCAATCTGTACTGAATAGTCTTGATTTTACTTCTGGGCACATAAATAGGACTAGGAGGTCAGGCTAATGAAAGAGTCTGCGTAAGAGAGATTGACGCGCGTTCCTTCCCAATAATTGGCTGCGGAAACTGCGAGAGCGTAGCGTAATTGCATGTTGCTGTGTTTTAATTAGTGCTGAAGCTTATTGCGTGCTGCTTCCCCAGGTGGCCTGTAAATCTACCACACACAAAACCAGGCAGCCGCCGCCGGCCTGTGGAGGAGAGCTGCCGTGCATCACTTTACATTTAACAGATAAACACTTTCCATCCACATCACAGGTAACCTGATCCTACACACGGCCATCTGTCTCCACACAAAGGTAACTAAGTGCTTTAACCAAACATATTATCTTACTTACAGTATATACAGTTTACATCTGTCCTCTGAGTTTACATTCCTCTGATGTTTGAGCAAGACAGTTAAGACTAATTTAATCGAGTGGAAAATCAAGGTAATTACATGCTTGTGGGCGATCTAGCAGATGTTAGCGATGAGGCGCCCGCGCTGTACAAACTGTACAAACATACTGTACTGAATAATCCAATCCATTTTCAAATAATATTTGTGTTTTGGGCATGTCCAACAAATGAAAAGAAACTTACCACAAACCGATCGGCTGAATTTAATAAAACAATCTCAGCAGCTGTTGTGACTCCATGAAAGTTATTTAATAACCAAATCCAAATAAGAGAAATGAGATGTCCCCTAAGTTAAAAAGCAGAACGTGTGTCATTATTGTGTAGACCAATTAATTAATTATTTACTAATTATTATTAGTTGTATAATAACCACCCCTCATACAACATTAGTTGTACATTAGTTGTGTAATTGTAAGTGCTAAATGAATTTGCACATGACTTGGTTTGAGGCAACTAATAATTTAATATAAAAAAAATTTCTATTATTATTTTAATCTCTTTTCTTGATCAATTCCTTTTTACCTGTGTACAGATTCATACAACATGGGAAAATATAGCTCATGTCTAAGATTACATCTTCAATTGTTTTGTGTGGCCAACAATCCAAACCGCAATGATTGAGCAGAAAACCCAATCTAAGGAGACGCTGGACATACATGATGATTTTTGCTGAGAAAATCACTAAAAGGATTCTACATTTAAAATGTTTGCCAATGCATTTTCCTTTGATTGACTAATCAATTATTCATTGCCCCTCTATATTATTTCAACCTGTGTTTGTCACATAAAATATTTTATTTACTAGTAATACTGATAATAGTATATTAATATAAGTATAGTGATAATTGTAATTCTTTGCATCTCCATAATGAAGACATATGAATTTAGCTTTTTCCAAGTTCAGAGCGCCTTTATTATTTGACAAGAGAACAGAAAATTAACAGCAATCGATTTACAGCTTTGGGTCATAAATAACATCCCATTCAGGACAAATAAAGTCTTCTCAAGAAACTTTATTAGACACCAGCTTTGCAGTGTTGAAAATCAACCATAAAATTAAATGATGCTTGTGTTATAACTAGGTGTCAAGTAAAGGCCTAATGGGTCTGGACAATGTGGAAAACCATACAGGAGAGTTTTAACATCATTTCAGATTTATTCATTCATTTCTTTGCCTCTCAACATGCTCCTTCCTGCTCGGCCCTGTGCCAGGACAGTGATGTGTGGAGCCACTGCCAGACTATTTCTTGCCAAATCTCTGGGGCACAGCCATACTCCAGACCTGCCCGGGCTCAGCCTCCCAGTCACGGGAATGCATCTGGTCCCTCAAAACGACCTGGCCTCTGGAGCCACGACCGAACCTGCGAGGAAAGAGAAGCAGGAACAGTGACGTAGTTCAGCATAACGGCTTAAATGGAGAGTTTTATTCATATGTTTTACTTGTATGTGGGGGCAACAACTTTAGGGAATGGTTTTGATGAGGGACATATGTAGCCAGATATACACCATAAGCTGCAAATAAAATAAAATCATGTCCACTTTGTTGTGTGTGTGGAACCTTAACTGTGTTAAACTGATCTAAGCAGGAATTACTGTTAGAAAGTAGGTTAACGGGAACAGAAGACTGCAGGCAACGGTTGCAGTGTAATTTCAGCTCAAAGATCTAATCTGTGTTGTATGAGAGGCGCTTGGTTCCTAAACCACTTTGACTAATGGATCTCTCAAGTACATAATGTTTAAAGATGAAACATATGTGTCATTTTAGAATTCAAATATGTAAAAGAGTTGCAAATGGGTAAATGGGTTTTTGTTTGATGTGCCCGGCTCTTGTAGTTCACTGGATGCATTTGTTGTCACATTCTGCCGAAGTGAAAGATGTTTTCAGTGCAGTTCTGATTTGATTTGCTAGAGTACACAGTAGGCTGGCGGATACTGCGGTATTCTTCGTTATTTAATTTTTGTTTATAGTTTCTAAGTGTATGGGCGATGAGAACAGGCTCTTTAAAGACACTGACCTCTGTGGCTGGTGGAGGACGGAGTCTCTGGTGTCTCTGGGTGATCCGAGCAGCAGAGCTCTGAGCAATGCGGCGAGCAGACGGTCGTCAATGCTGCTATCTGTGTTTTCACTCTCCTGGAGCAAAACACATACATTTAGATTCACACAAAGAAATTTAGAAAAAAAAAAACATCATTAAAAAAAATGTTTTCTGTATTCCCCCGCAAATGCATCTTGGGAACTTCAACAGGCCTTCAATTCTGGGTTGCAACACAAACCCTGGGGGTGTTAACAACAGCCAGTCTGCCCTGCTGTGGAGAGGGACCGCGAGATGTAGATATCACTGTACACGTGTCCTGGTTGCTCGCCCTATCTCCAATCAACCTTTAGAAAACCCTGATCTTTCCGTCTCTGCGCTCTGCAAAGGAGAAACGTTATATCTGATAAAACCATATATAAATCTGTACCCTCTGTCAGAGTCAGTGTCCCCAGAATACATTACAGGGTTTAACAGCTGTTGCAAGGAGAGGGACGCTATCTGAAATCTAAAAGGGTGGTGTCATTCAGCTTGTCTTGCTTGATAAACGGCTAAAGCGTCATTTACATACTGCATCACATGGAGTGACAGACCCCATTTAAAAACATTGGCATGACTTGCGGTTGTGGGCAGGCAGTCCCTGTTTAAATCTACAGACTTAAATTAGCTACAGACAGTATATTAACACATTGCCATGTGAGATCCCTGTGTTCTAGTGCTTCACTTAGTTTAAGGAGTTGTGCTGTAATTTTAATAGTGTATGCATACGCCACAGCTACAGATCTATCTGAAGTTGACGAGTGGTTTGTTTCCTCACCAGCCCCAGCAGGTGGTCCACCACGTTCTCCTCCGAGCTGCCTGGCAGAGCTTCATTCTTGTCCAGACCGCCTTGGATGTGAAGAGCCTGATTGACGCCAGCCAGAGCCAATACCAGAGCCAGAAGAGTCACCACTGCAGCTGTGTCCATGGTCTCAGGCCGGAGTAGGTGGGGGGGTCAGACCACAAAGGCAGAAGGAGGGGAAGATGTCGGCTGTCCGATTACGCGTCCCGGCCGGGGTTGAGTGTCCTTGTGCTGTGTCCTGGCTGACTTCTGTGGTGGTGACATCCCAACAGCGTTTATATACACCTCCCTGTCACTGGCCCAGACTCCCCAGGGGACCTGGAGGAAGGTGCTACTGTACAAAGGGGACCAGGGGACAGGATGGAGGAAGAACCTAATATGAGTCTTAACCAGGTCCATTTAGCAGGATCAGGGCATTAGTGATAACTGAGTGCATTATGCTGGGTCCTCAGGGTCGTGCAGACACAACTCTACCAGTTATTGAACAAATAAATCCCTGCAAATGGACTCTGATCCACCGGTCTCAGACAATACATGAAAACACTCATTACCCACTTAATCATGTGGCAATATCAAACAGAACCTTGATATTAAGATGTTAGGTAAGTGTTTTAATGGCATGTCTATATTACAGACTATGAGCAATGAGATTACAGAAGCAGCAATAACATGATTATCATATCAATAAAAATTTATTGTCAAAAGTTTGTTGGCAGCACTTTTTTGCAGCTGCGGTTCATCTGCTGGCATTTTCAGATACATATTTTGTCATGTGGGAAGTCCCTACCAACCACTGGCCTCAGTCACTAAACAATACATTTACAATAACAAAAAACAGTAACACTTACATAGCACAAGGTTTTAAGAAAAAAATAGCAAACTTCTACTTTGGTTTAATGCCGTCAGGTAAATGATAAATGATCTTTCATTTCTGAGATTTTTTACATGACGACATAGGCATTATCACTCCATTTTATTATGCAATGCATTATTCACAACAGACAAATGTTTAATGAAAAGAAATAGATAAGCATAACAGGTCAATACTAACATTGTGTGTCATCACATCCTTTGCCTACACAGTGGATGGTAGGATTTTCTTTTTTTTTTCTTTGTTTATTTAAAAAGACAAATTCCAGTAACATGCTGATAAAGGGATTTCAGATAGCAGCTTCTCCCAAAGGAAAGAGTGTCTTCTAATGAAAGACTCCATTTGTTAAATGTCAGCTCCCTTTATTTTGTCCAATTTGAAATGAGGACAACTTTAAGCTTGATTTGTGAGTGTGACTCATGCTTTATTACTTCCATGCGTCATGTTTGTTTGTGTGTGTGTGTGTGTGTGTGTGCATGCGTGTGTGTTGATTGTATAATAATTAGTCACTTCCTCAATAGGCTACTGGATGAGACATCAACAGATTTGGCTCATCAAAGTGCCTAATGGGTGACAATCGGCTTAGACTGCAGTACACACACACACACAAACACACACACACACACACAAACACACATGCAGTCACAGTCATACTATCCCGTTTAACTACCATGGCAACTAGGATGACATCTGAAGGATGCTGAGGGGAATTAGTTTTTTCGCAGCTATAATAAGTTCATAAGATTTTGGATTAGAGGAAAATATAAATCACTTTTATTTTTCAGCACTGCTGTTTTGCTTAAGACACAGTTAAAATAAAGGCCTCATAATAACAGATACAATTACGAGCTATACTATATTTTAATGTGGCAAAGTATTAACATCAACCATGCTCTGATGACACTAAAGATTATGTTTTGCTGTCTCTTAAATGTGTCCTTTCTAAGGGTTAAAAGAATAGTTGAGCATTTTAGGAAACCAGTTTATTCACTTTCTTGCTGAGGGCTGAATGAGAAGATCAATACTGCTCTCATTACAGTGAAAGGAAGAAGGAGCCAACAGCCAGTTGGCTGTTTGTTGTGTGTGGGTGTATTAATTTAATTTAATATATGGATTTGTATTCATAGATATCATGCATGTAATTTGCTTCCAAAATAAATCAAATTTAACCTGCAGCAACACTTCAAAAGGAGCCACGTTCCATGGACCTGTTAATACTGGTCACTCTCTGTGTCTCTCTCCTGTGTCTCATCTTCTCTCTACTGTCACTATAATAAAAGCTTGCAATTCCTCATAAAATATTTAAAAAGCAAAAAAGAAATAAACAAGATAATAGACGTCTTTCAAGGCAGCGTTATTGACATGAGGGGTGCAACAAATGATACTAATTAAGGTTCTGTTCCTGTTGTTCAGTGTAGCAGAGACTTATTAAAGGAGCAGCAACATGACTCTGTGACCGTCTCTGTGACCCGGTCGGAACCTTAATTAGTATTGTTGGTAACAGCTGTGTGTGTCTACTATTTCACGTCAATATGTTTGCTGTGTAGTGAGCTTTAGAGATGCTGGGCGCTGTGTATGAGACACACTGGACACGGCACAGCGTGTTACAGACCACAATTAATAACCTGCCAAGCTGAGTTATTGTTCATAAGGTATTAGATGTCACACTCATAGGTGTGTTTTGCTACTGTTGGACTCCTGATGTTATCTTTGTGCTAAGCTTACTATCTGTGGACTGTAACTTCATATGAAGTGGTTATATAATAGAGTTTGCCCCCTTTCTTATCTTTTGTTGTTTGTCACACTCAAATGTTTCAGATCATCAAACAAATGTAAATATTAGTCAAATACAACACAATCAAACACAAAATACAGCTTTTGGATTAAGTTTTTTTATTATATTATTATTAAAGGATGAAAAAAAAATCCATACCTACATGGTGTGAAAAAAGTGGTTGCTCGTCCCAGTTTGGCCAGAAAACCTCTTGATGATTGAAGACCTTGTAACACTGGTGTAATGTAATGCTGCAGCTGTTCTGCTGCTTCAGGACTTGCTGTGATGAATGGAACCATGAATTCTGCTGTCGACCAAAAAATCCGGAATTTGAAACAAACTCATTGTCCTGCTGGGTTCTGTGGCAGGACAATGATCTAAAACACAGCAGCAAGTCCACCTCTGACTGGCTGAAGAACAGAAAAATGACAACTCTGGAGAAGCCTAGTTAAAATCCTGATCTGAATCCTGTTGAGATGCTGCAACATGACCTTGAAAAGTAAGTAAATAAGTGGAATAATAAAATTTCCCAAAATGCCAACAGTTGCATTAATACAATTTCCAGAATTAATTAATTTAATTCATTATTCTTGCTGAGATATCTGAAAGTGTCAAATCCTTTGTTTGGTCACACTCACCTGTTTCCTATAAAAGCATCATCCAACCCTTATTTTGATTATACAGTCGTGTTTAACAAATCTGAACCAGTGCTTATGTTCCTTCTTTTCATTTGAGAAATATCTGAAAATATTTTTATCCTCACATCTGGAGAAGGTCATTATATTACTGTTTTATAGTCTTCTAATGTCAAACATCTCCGTCACACCTCTTGCTGGATCAGCTGTACGTACCTGTCAGGATTTAGAGGAACTAGAGCTAAAAATAAAGACCAGACATGACCAATTAAATCATCTCTCTGGCTAATATCCCAGACTGTGACTGGACCTGATGGCGATTTTGATCATTTGTTCCTTTTAATGAAACACATGCAGTCGTGGTTCCATCACATTACATTGAATTTAACTTGTTTAATGTAAATTTAACCGTAATCCAACCGTACTTTAATCTTTAAAAGTGGGATTTAAATTGCTATTTGATTACAAGAAGGACTGTCCCATGTTCAATCAAAATGCTTAATCCACAGATGATTGCAAACAGAAAATTTTCAGAAAAAATGTAAATAAGTGGTCGGGACTTCTGTGATGTGATGTCACAACTATTATGACACCACTCTCTAATGACAGCCAATCAAAGGAGAGCCTCGTTAAGATAAATGAGACTTGGTACTTAAAAATACAAATATATAATGTTAGGATATATGATATGTCCCTACAATGTGACTACAAATATCCTAACATGAGTTATACAATTACACATACACGTACACACACACACACACACACACACATTATATATTGCATTCCATAGAAATAAAAACAAAACACCTTCATTTTTTCAAGAGAACAGACAATTAAAAAGCAAACACTTTATTAAAGCTAGTTATTTTTGCCCTGTGGGGTCTCTTCATGTTGACAGACATACACTCAAGGTCATGGGCAACATTTTCATGGAAATTAGAAACAAAATAATGCAAATGTATTCCATAAAAAACACTTATTGTTATTATCTTGAATTTTTCTGTTCTATTCTAAACAACATTTACATACTGTATCATGTAGTGCTTCATGTCTGTCAAAATATCTTGTGTAAAACATAAGCAGTTGGTGTTTTTACAAAAAAAACAAAAAAATCCACTAATAGTCCTGTGGTATTTCAGTTTTTAGAGTTTTGTCTCCCTCTAGTTTCCTGTGGGTGAAGTGCAGGAGTAAAATTGACTGGTTTCAGTTATTTACGCGGAATGACACACATTGAGTTATCTGATGGGTTTTATTTAGTTTTCTTTTCTTTTATTTACAATGTTAAAACAGTGCAGCCAAACAGAAAATAAATAAAACACTGAATAATGACAATGAAAAAAGGGGGGGGCAGAACAGCAACAGGAGCTTCATGCAGCTATAGTAATACGAGATTGTCCAGCAATACCTAAAAACAAAAAACAAGCTGACTTTTCATGCTTTACAGACACTTCATTAACCCCTATTACTTAAAAAAAAAAAAAAAAGGTTTGTCATGTTTCTTGCTGAAACAGTCTGAGCTTCTAGAAACCTCTCCTGATCTGTGATGTTGCCCACAGAGGCTTCAGGGCAGCATGGTCTTATTATTATAATTTGCCTTGTGTTTAGTAGCTAACGATCTGCAGCTGCACTTGTATGCATAAGGCACTTCAATGCAATTATGTCACTGTTGAAGTAATGTATAATCCGTCTGATGATGTACATTATTGGGAACAGTGTGACAAGGAAGTTAATATGTTCCAACCAAACAGTATTTATTTATATGTCATATCGCTCCTGGTGAATATATTTACTGTACAACTTAGTCAAAGAAAATCCCTTCAATACCCAAAACGTTAAATGTCTATTTATGTAATTATGTCGTAGGTTTTAATTTTCGACACATTTTCACACATGCGTTTTTACAAATAATACGTTTATACAGTGGAAAAATGTTATGCCCTCATGAGGCAGGACATTCTTCAGATACAAGTTTAGTTCTGAAATTTAAATAAACCATATTTTAAATATTGCTTTGTTTTTTCTGACACATTTGGTTCGTGTTTTGTTTTCGACCAAAGTTTCGTGGCCACACTGTCACAGGCTGTATTGTGGTTTCTCTGTTCTTATTCAAGTTCACCCAGGCAATAAGCCATTGATGTACAGTACAGTGGACTGATGTATTGACAATAAAGAAAAAAGATTGACACAAACTGAAAGGGCATTCTTCTTTTTGAATATGTATTATACAAAACCCATTAGCCCAGAGCAATTAACTGTTTTCATAACAAAACATAATTAATGTTCATTTCACATCCCTGACAGACTGTCATTTTCCCAGTGTTTACTAGTACTGACTAAAAAAAAAAAACACCATTCATATAAAAAATGCATTTTTTCCATTGCCCACATCAGTCGTCAATTTTACAGTATTTAAGGCAAAAAGTTGTCTTTGTCAGGGCAGTGGTGGCTTCTTAATCAACAATGTCCAGTGTGTCTGTATGAATCTAATATTATATGGTACACATTCATGCATTTTTTTGATCGTCGATTTGAGTTGTGATCCACTATTCTCCGTTGTCTGGTGACAGTCTGTCTGAGCTTCGTCTGCAGGCTGTGAAACGTATCGAGCAGCTATCTGCTTCTAAGATTGTTGTGGGTCTTCAGTACCTACTGCAGGCTAAAACATTGATGAAGATGCATGTTATAAATAGACTATCCAGGGCCAGCCATCAGTGGGCTACAGTACGGGAGAGTATAGATCCAATCAGCGTAACAGGCCACCAATACAATTACTGACAAGTACTGACGCAGTACAGTCAAGAGTGCACACGATTTCATGATCTCAGTCTATGCACTTTTTTTAGTGAGTTAGTTCCAATGCAAAGACAGAATGAGCAACACCTGTGGTGTTTTAATTTAATTCAGTCAGTCAGTCAGTGCTTCGAAAGCCAGTTACGAGGTCCCGTCACTCCAGTGTGTGGCCCATTCCTTTTTATGTACAACTCCTGACTTCTCAGTCTGGAACTGTGGTCGGTCCTCACGAGGGATCTTCACCGCGTGGTATTGAGGCAATTTGTCTTTGTAGTGGGCCCGTTGGAAGAAGCCACACTGTGGGTGCAGGAAGGGGGGAAGCAGGTAGGAGTGCAGATGGAAAGGAAGGGACAGATGGAACAAAGGAACAAAACAGATGTCAATAGATGCAAATAACCTGCATTTGTTTGTCCTCATATCAGCAGATAACAAATAAAATCGTATCTATTCCACTGATGTAATGTCTTCTACTTTATCCAAAGCAAGAGGGATTAACTGATTGTGAGGTCAAGGTGACTTGTTAATAGAAGGCACATCAACCAAAAAGCAAATCCACATGCTCCACATTTCAAAGTCAGCCAAAGTGTCACAAAATAACATACAAACTAGTTGCCAAAGTGCCTTTAAGAAAATTTCACATTAACAAGAACAAAAACAGATCCTAAGAAAAGTTCATTCTGGCACCTGAAAAAAATGTCGTCATGAGATATGGCTCAAATAGTTAACGGATTGAAATGCACATGACAAGCAGATCATGAAAATGAATATTCTTCATAGAGCGATGCCAGAATGAACAATACGATCAACAGCAACGTGGCAGCAGACACAGCACAGCAGGCATCTCAAAGCCTTGAGGGGAGCTGGATGGATGGTGTTCAACAGGTTAAATTAGGAAACAACATAGGATACAATTTATACATCAAAGCCACATATTTGTACTATTTGTGATCTACTGAACAACAATGCATCAAATACCAGTTGTTTCAGCCCAGTGTCTGATTGGTTAAAATTTCCATAAGTACAGTTGGCCACAGCCTTTCACTAAACTCCTCTAAACAGTGATCTAATCATTCTTTAATGAGGCAGAGGACCTTTTTTAAAGTACTACACGTGTTGGAAGAAATGTGCATTTCTCTGCATTGAAAAAGTTTTCAGGATGGAATCTTTTTTGGTCTTTACAAAATAAAAACAGGTGGAAAAGGTGAGCACTAACCTAACCCAGCATTCCTTCACAGGCCAAGGAGCTTATCCATAGTCAACTATATCCATTGTGTAAAAAAAAGACCTGACTGGTATGGAAGCTGACCTTGGATGATATAGAATTACATCTGTGTGCCTTATAACATTAGCTCTCTTCTGTAAATGAATATATTTAGGGAACTGTATCTCTTTAGTTCTGTGTTTGCAAACACATCAATATCATACTAAAAGCTTTTCTTTTTTTTCTTCTTTTTTTTTATATTAAAGTGAAATATAGGAGTGTTTGAATATACCAACACAATCCCCTGAAAATAACCATTTTGCTTGTCCAACAGCAAAGCAAAAGGAAGAAGACAGGATCACGTTTAACATTTTCCTTGTCATACTTCAAATACTAAACTCACAAGCCATCCTAGAAAATGATCAGTGCTCTAAAGTCCAGGTCTTCTGTGGCATCACTCAAATGTGCACAGGGCTATTTTTCACAAGCTTCTTGTTTAAAGGCTGTCAGCTGAAGACAGCATTTTCAAACCATTATCAACGTTAGCTACTACATAGCTGTTGCTGTTGAAATCTAACAGCGCCAGTTCCTCTTCAGCCAACAAAACCAACAGCACCGGCCAGAAATGAGAAGCCTAGTTCTGTTTACATCTGCCTGGGATCAAGAACCCGCTGTTTAAAAAAATAAATAAATAAATAAACGTTGAGAATTGTAAGTCTGCCCCTACTATAATTGACATTGATAACTGCACACACCATCAGGTGTCAGTGCTGTAATAGCACATCTGTGTCTGTATGTGATCATGCGTGCCAAAACGTGCTCATGTTTTCATACTGTGATGAACACCACCAGCCGCACCGCAGTGAGCAACAGAGCGATCGTGTGAGAGGATTTTTACCGCTTGGAGGGAGGAGTAGGAGGGGAGAGCAGGTCAGAGTGAAGGAGCTTAAATTATAGTTCTGACGCCTGCTTCTCCACCTCCGAGGGTTGAACCCCCAAATGGGCTTGGTAGTACTCCGTCTCATAGTGGCGGCGCGGCTCAGTGCGTTTGAAGAAGCCACACTGAGGCAACAGGTGACCACAGGAAGGTGGGAAACAGTAAAGGGGGGGGGACAATTGGAAATGACATAGAAAAGGGGATTAAGGGATAGACAGGCCCCAGACGGAAGTTGGAGGAGACAAAACAAAAGGAATGAGAAACAGAGGACAAACACAAGTACAAAAGAGGAAAGGAACAGATGAGCTGGAAGGAATTAAGTGATTACAGGATAAAACAGAATAAAGCAGATATAAAAAACTGTACTAATATGGAAGGTGATGATAAAATGGTACAGCTGGTTGATTTGAATGGAGTTAATAAACCATAAAAACCTTATAATGTAAAGACCCTTAAACTGCTTCTGTCACTATTTATTATAACGAGATTCCTGGGGCAAAGCAAGTATTCATATTGGAGTTCAACCTTGAAAAATTTTCATATTATTATTAATGAAATAATTGTTTTACCTTCCACAGTATGCAGACCAGTATAGTCAGCAGCAGGATGCCTGCCAGGACAGCTATAAGGATGATCCACCAGGGGATGGAATACTGGTCCACCAGACCAGGCTCAGGATAGATCATCACTGGAACCTGGAAAGTTACAACACAAAGTCCTAAATCAGACAAATCATAATGCACTTACTACATAGGTAAGTGATAGGGGCCAAAGTTTCAAAAGCCTTCATCTGTTTAAACGTGTATTTGAAAGTTTATCTGAAGCTAAAATAAAGCTTCAGCCATCAGAATAAGTTTATAAAAAGTGAATCATTTAGATATCTTGTGCTCTTTTAGTGCTAAAGTCCACTGTTCAGAGGAAACACTCAGATAGAATTTTAATGCTAAAGTCTGTAAATGTTGCAGATCTCCTCCTTCCTTGCTGCTTCTCATAAACCAGTAAATGCATTTCTGCAAAAAATGACTAAAGAATTTCACTTACTCTGAAAACATGTTTGAAGCGTCTCTATTAATAACCAATATGAACGGCAGCAATGATTACAGTTAGGACACATTATTACAGACTAAGGTTCTTTGGAATATACATCTTTGCGTGAATGGAAGTGTGTTCTGAGTACCTGTGCAGCAGCATTCTTGAGGACCAGGTGTTTGATGCTGGACTTCACAGTGATGTTTGCTCTGACCAGCAACTCCAGAGCACTGGCTGACGGAAACTCCTGAGAGGCAGAAAGAGAGAAACAGGGACCATAATGGAAAAATGCTATGTAGTAGCCGATTACTTAAATAACTGTGACATTGTGCTTTTCTACACATATTGTAGCCTGCAGCTTTTAAAGTTACCATGAAATGTGAAATGTCTCCAGTGCTGTGTTTCATATGGAAATATGAAACATCAAAAATAGTTTTAAAAAAGAAACAAATTGCCTCCACATGAATAAACAAGACTATATTAAGTCCATTTTCTGCCACACAACACTTTGTGGCAGCTGTCTACCTAACACCGTAGTCTCTTTAATCATTCAGTCGATTCCTGCAGTTATCATTCATGCTCTCACATTTATCAAGTACTTAACTCCATGCCAGCAGCAGCTGTAACAGCTGAATTGAATCTGAGATAGAGTCATGTACAGTTAGCTGATGATTGATGTGGTGATGACAGGATTTTGACAGAGGGGGCCTCAGCACCTCCCGCTGAAACTGGCTGCTAGACTTCCTCACATAGAGAACAGAAACAGTATATGTGGACAGCAGGAGTGGAGGAAATACTGATGATTGGTACTTAGGTAAAAGTACCAATACCCTGCAAAATGTTTACTCAAGTAAAAGGTGAAGTACTACATCAAGAAGTAATAAAATGATTAGTACTCCTTTTACAATGACCCTAAAGCATAAAAAATACATGTACACTTTGTGTCCTCATTGTGTGTGCTCCCTGCAATACATGTACAACTGGGAAAATTAGAATATCGTATTATTGTAAAGTTGTTTTATTCAGGCACCAACGTGAAAGGTGAAACCAATACATTTTATAGACTCATTGTAGCACAGTGAGATAACTCAAGCTTTTTTCGTTCTAATTTTGCCGATTATGATTTACAGCTTATTAAAACCTCAACCCAAAAACCCACAAAAAGTGATAGAAAACGAAGTTGGGTGTGCTCAGACTGCTGTGCCAAAGCACATTAATGGACAGTTAAGTGGAAGGCAGAAGCTTGGAAGAAAACCGCGTACAGGCCAGAGGGATGACTTAAGCCTGGAGAGGATGGTCAGGAATTCCTGTTGTCAAGCCACTTCTCATGAGCAAGCAACGCCACAGGGGCTATAGCTGGGCTGGAGACTGGACTGTTGCCCAGTGGTCCAGAGTCCTCTTCACTGATGAGAGCAAGTTTTGCATCTCATTTAGCAACAAAGGTCCCAGAGTGTGGAGGATACCGGAGAGGCGCAAAATAGCAGATGCATGAAATCCAGTGTTAAGTTTCCTCAGTCTGTGATGACTTGGGGATCCATGTGTAGCTGCTGGTGTTGGTCCTCTGTGCTTCATCAAGTCCAGCATCAACACAGCTGTCTACCAGGAGATTTTGGTGCACTTCATGCTTGCTTCAGCGGACCAGCTCAATGTGGATGCCGACATTTCACACCGGAATAAGGCAGTCATTTGTGCAAAAAGGGGCTCCAACCAAGTACTAAGTACAGGTGCAAGTTTCGAATTTCAGAGGCGTGACATTTTTATATTTAAAATCCTTTTTTTTATTGATTTCAAGCAATATTCAAATTTCAGAGTTTTTGAATATTAGGCTTTTTGAAGATGCGAGGCCTAATCAGCAAAATCAAAACAAAAAAAGCAAGATTTATAGAATTGCATACTGTTTGTCTATATAATATGTACATTGCACCTTTATAGTTCAGTTACAGATATGCACTTTTTCAGGATGTTACATGTTTCCCGGTAGTACCTGTATTGTGCATACTCTCACTTTGTCCTTATATCAATCTTGGCATGCAAACTCAAATTTAAAAAAATATCCAAATACGGCCATGGATTGCTGGAACAGGAGGGCCCCGGCTCAGGCTTTCTCTCTGTCCATTGTTGAATGTTACACTGCATATTCATGCAACACATTCCATCTGTTTGCCAACTTTCAGTGGGCGTGCCCCGAACAGCAGGTACCTACCTGATTGGTTGTAAGTTGCAGGAGGCAGATTTTCCAAATAATATTTTAATGAAAAGATGTTAATATATTGTAATGAGTAACAATGTCAATTTCTGAAATGTACTATCAATAGTGCTGCTGTGGAGAGCATGAGCACCAATTTCCTTGGGGGGTGCACATCTGTGATGACCTCTCCTGATCCACCACCACTGCATCATTGCCAAAGAACGCCCCCTAGCAACTCTACTTCCTGAAAAGCTTCCACCACCTGTCGTGATTTCATTCAACAGATGCACCATTGAGAACACCCTTTCATCACTGAGCTGCACTGACCCTACAGAGAATAGTGAAGACAGCTGGAAAAGTCATTGGTGCACCATTCCCCTCCCTGAAACACATATATAACACCCACTTCATCCAAAAAAGCGACCACACCCGTGGGTGTTGTCTGACAAGGAGCTAGGAAGAAATGGACAGTAAAGCCGGCTTTAACTTTTACCTCTATGAAACTGCTGTTCCACAGCCTGGCATGGATCTTGAGGACAGCCTGACCAGAGAAGCTGAGGAGGGGACACTGGAAGAGCACACAACGTGCGGACCCCAAGAGACAATCCTGAGAAAAGAAAAACAGCTAAGCACCCTGGTGAATGTTTTCAGATGTATGGAGACAGACATAATCATTGACAAGTGAAGGGACACATCCTTTATTCTTTTGTGCTATATTTTTTCTCTATCTGCATATATACGTTAGCGAGTAAAACAGCAAGCACAGATTTGTGTTACTTCCCCTCCTTTCCCCCTCCCTGCCTCTCTTTTTTCCACCCGCTCACCAGTTTGAGTAATTTGCGCCTCTCTGAAGCTGCCACAGCTGGGGTGGTTCGTCCCACGCTGCCTTTTGTCATCACTTGACCTTCGTCCTCTGGGTGGGAGCGGCGCCTACGTCCTCCCTGATGGGAGTGACGCATTGATACATGCACAGATGGATCAGTTGCTTGAGATGGTTCAAGGAAAAAAACTTGTGTGGATATAATGTAAAACTGCAAGAATGTTGAACAGCAACATGATACTGGTGTGAATATAAAAAATAAATTTTTTTCATAATCACTTTTCCTTGAACTAGATGGGATGAGACCATTCAGCAATACAAATTTGTTTAGTCATGAAACATCATTCAACATAAAATATCAAGATATTTTTTGCAGCATTTAGAAGTCGAAGTCTATTTGATTAATTCTTAAATCTCCCTTTTATCTTTCAGCTTTTTATCAACTGATGGTTTTTGTGTTACTATTCATGATAATTAAAAGTTGATTTGCATAGGATTTTGAGTATTCATCACTTTTTTCAACTGACATGACTTCCACGAACAGAAAAGTTAAACGTTTGGACACACTTTCCCACTCAAGGAAATGGAAAGGTATATCCAAACTTTTGACTAGTACTGTATTTCTCAGCTGAATCTACATTTTACCTGAAAGTGAATGGAAAGTTGACCAATAAACTAATGTGTTGCCCCTTTGTTGTTGGAGCAGTTTTCCTGCCATTGTCCAATAATAAGTGCTTCACCTACCATGTGATTGCCAGGCTCTGGAAGCTCTTCAGGCGAGGAGCTCTGTAGCTTTAGGGGATTCAAAGCCGCCGTGGGAGTGCAGATTGTACCTGGATGACCAACAAACTCCAGGCTGGAAGGGTAAAGGAGCCATTTCCCATTGGACAGCTCGTAAGGCCACATTATGTTGAGGAAGGCTGAGCCAAGAGTCTGCAGAACTTGGCCTGGATTAGCCACCTGACAGAAAGAAAAAAAAAATATCTGGATCACTATAATAATAAATAAATAATGAATAACCTCAAAAACCAATAGTACAAAAAATGAACATGAAACACATTGCTAGGCAGCAACCTGTTGTCAAAATCTTAGATACACTTTGGACATTCAACAGAATTATTGAAAGCTAATTTTCTCTTGTGCTGAATAATGTTAATTTTTTTAATTGTTGTAATTTGTTTGGAGTGGATCCCAGGAAGCAGTAATACTGTGGCAGAGAATGGGGATCCAACAAAATAAATAAATATAGAAATGTCAATTGGATATAATATAAATAATATTAAGATGTGTGTCTTCCTTCAGCCATGAAGTGTAACACACCGCTATCGCATGTGGAGAGACACCACAACCACACAAGCATTTTCACTAACACACACACACTTCTCACCACAAACTCAACATCCACAGGGCTGCCGATGTCCTCCAGGCTGTTCATGGCACTCTCTCCTTTCACAGCCCCGCTAAAGAACAGCTGATGAGGGCGGGCAAGTCTACAGAAAAATAATATAAAATCAGCTCTTACATAAACCCTCACAGAGCTTTGCATACAGTAGTGAGTTAGAGCATCTGTCTAGTAGCTTCTAGACAGAATGATGAATAAAGTTACCCAGGGAAACAGCAGTTTTCTCAACCGCTTTTTTAAATTATTAATGAAGAAGGTAGAGTTCTACTCACCCACTGACAGACAGAGGGAGCTCTATCACAAGCTTAGCGTATGCTGTGACTGGGCCCAGATCAAGCTGCTCACTGATACTGAGGACAAGACAAACACAGTCAAATATCTGCAATACAATTATTTTGTATTCATTGTGATTTAAAAAAAATTATTTTAAATGTTAGTAAGTTGTAGAGAACATACGTAGTCAACAAGAGATCCGCTGTCAGCTCAGTGGTCTCAATTGTAATATTAGTGCTCAAGTTGATGGAGAATTTCAGCTGAAAAAATGACATACATTTATAATTTAGACAAAATAATAAGTGAAAATGTTTAAATTATTAGACATTTTATGCCATTGAAGGTGTGGTTTGAAGCAAATAATACTGATTAGACTATAACTGTAATATAGTATGAACGATGTATATAGAAGCTATATAACACAGTTTTGTTTCCTTACTTTAGTATCTCGTTTCATAGGGTTTCCCAGGTCACATTCAACCTGGGAGCCATCCGGGTTAGCTTGACACCTCATCTACAAACAAGCATTTCAGTTGAATTGGACCATCATCATACCAATTAATTTTTAAAGTAAAACTCATTGTCTTTAAGTTTAAATTCAGTATATGACCCTCATACCTGTGGTGGGATCCTGGCGCCAGCGTACGACAGAGTGTTTGGAAGGGAAATAAGCAGTTGAGCAGCATGGGCGTCATCTCCATCCTCGTCAGGGTTCAGAGGGTCAGACGGGATGTTGGTGACGGTGATCTCTAGCACCACCAAGCGCAGGTCAGACACAGACAAGACCTGCACATCATCCTCATCTCTACAGGAATGCGGGGTGGGTGTGGGGATGGAGATGAAAACACCATTCACAATTAGTGATTGAAATAGTCAAATAAGCAGTATATCAATATACTTTAAAGGTTGGATCTGCACTGTTTTAAGAAAAGCATAAACCAAAAATGATGATAGAATGATTTCTAAAAAAGTAAGTTAAGTTTTACTTAGGACTGTCAAGGCTGGCAGAATCACTAACATCTTTTTATCTTTTTCACATCCTTAAAATTTAAAATATGTTTTTAACGTTTAAAGCCTTTAGAAAGGGCACTGTAAATAAACAGTAAGAATAAATAAAACATTTTAGAAATTGATTGATAAATATAATAGAAACAGTACAATTTGTTTTAATTGTAAGCATTCACATATAAAGTCTTTCTACAGCATACTCACATTTGTTTGTGTTGGGCTATAACATCTTAAAATCCTCTGGCTCACACAAAACAGGCTCTACAGATACTAACCTTGGCAGAGGAGTGAAGAGGTCAGAGGTCAGGGGCCGTGTTCCAAACTGGTAGCTCAGCTTCAGGTTGCTCTGGCAGATTTTGTCGGCGCCACATCCTTCACGCAGGAAATTTACCTTCAGGAGGTAACCAAGATGGACGTCAAAGCCTTTCTATTACGAAAAGCACATTCTCCATACCAACACATGTAAATGTGTCGAATGGAAAAAAAATTAAATGGAGTTGTATATTTTTGTTTAAAATGTCTATTTAGCCTTGATCATTACAAACAATAGCACAGGTATCCTAATGAAAACACATGGTTTTAGGATAAGTATGAGAAGTTATGAAGATGAATCAGCAAGAGTCTCAACGGTAAAAAAAACTCAGGTAATTGTATTTCATATAGATCTTAACGCTAACTAGTAGCCATCTCACCACATCAGTGAGAAAGCGTTTACAATCATATAAAATCCTGCAGTTAAACAACCATCTTTTATGCATATTTATACTTTCGCTATATTTTTAGCTTTACCTGCCCATGAAAAGTTTAATCACAGTCAATAGGAAAATTGTTGGTTTTGAGGTGTTAGATACAGTCAACCTTGACTTGCTTATACATTAATCTGTGGGCAGGAGTAGACCTTTAATAACCCTGAAAACACTTCCTTCTTTGTTACAGACCTCAGAGTGCAGTGTATTAGAGGGCGAAACACTCAATACAGGCGCCAGCTTCTCCAGCCTCTTGGCACCTGAGTGTCTGTGCGGTGGCACAGGCTTGATAGTGTGGGTTATTGCCAGCGAGATGGGGCCCAGTTTGTCACGGATGTTCTCCTGCATGGAGAGAGATTATAAACGGATTAATGGTCAACGAAAATCAAAGCCATGAAGTGGGTAGGCTTTAGTGCGCCGCTTTTTGCTCTCCTAAAATAAACGATTCCATCTGGACAACATGTACGACAGAGGTACATCACTGACATGGAGCTGGAAGACAGCTGTGGTGCACACGGGGTGAAGCTGGCGATGCAGCTCCACTTCTTCCATCTGAGTGTACTCCGGCTCCAGGGAACTGCGTCCCAGGAAGTTAACGCGATGCGGCAGGCCCAGCTTCCTGCGATCGATGTCAGCTTCAAAGTTTACTGTGAGGGCTGGAAGGGAGTAAAACAGAGAGAAACACATGGGGACGAAGAGAAAGAGATAGAGAGCTCCATAAAAAGAGAGTGAAAGATAGGAAGCGATACATACAGGGAGTACTTAAAGAGCCCACCAGAGGCGGAACATATATTAAAACCCCCCTTCTGAGGGAATACAGTATTACACAGCTGCAACTTAATCATAATAACATCCACCATTGACACTGAAGGGGGTCCCACATAAGACATGGCTAAATGTGACTTACTTATGTGTGGTGAATAGTGTGTTGGGTGGGCTTTGAAGGTGAAGCAGGCCTTGACCTCCACGCTAAAAAAAGTCAGACATTGAGAGAGGGACATAAATTATCTTGTTACAAAAAAAAAAAAAAACAACTGTAGTAATTAAGGTAACACATCATTTTGAAAAACATCAGATGACAACTGACAATTAGTGTCTGGTTTATTTGTGCCATTTTGGAACTAGGATTTGTTTTAAGCTGTCCTTGAGGTTTGCCACTATCAGTTCTTACCAGACTCCATCTCTTCCTTTGCAGTTGAACTGGCCCAGATCAATGAATTCAGGGCTGATAGATATTTCCCTAATCACATGGATGACTGGACGAGACCTTGGGGACACATAGAAGATGATTATAACAGTAGTTTAGATGTAGGATTTATAAATCAGACCTGTATTGCATGTTCAAGGTAAACTTTATTTAACCCAGAACTTTTATTCAGTAAACTCTAATATCTCTAATAACTTATTCCCCTCACCTGAAGAGAACCACTGAATCATTAAGAGAACCCACTGCAATGTCTGGATAGTGGTTGTTATCAATATCCAAACCACCTGAGATGGAGTATCCAAAACGTTTCACATCAAAGTCACGACCGTCCAGCACCTGATGAGATAAAGGAGATAGACCATAAATTTGTTAGAAAACCTATTCATCCATTATTCCTCCTGTTAGATGATTAAACTATATATAGTTGAAATTGTGACTCACCTGAGCAGGTTTTGTTTCAATTCCAGAATTTGAGCCTCTGTAAATAAAAACTTTGCCATCTCCATCAAATGGTGCTCCCACAGCGATATCTGAAAAAGATACAGGATTGTTTGTGTCAGTTTCAGTTTTCACTGAAATTATTTGAACTAAACCCCGTTTAATTCGTCATACTTTTTTATAAATTGCACTATAAATTGCAGTTACCCTGCAAAAAATGAAATACTACTTTAAAAGTAAAATGAACAGAATCAGTCCTTTCTTGCTAAGTGAATTTAAGCCAATTTCACAACAAATTTATGATGAAAGTACACATCTATGTTAGCAAATGTCAACTTGTAGGCACGGGTTACAGGTAAGTATCCAATTTGGTTTCCAGGTAATTCCGTTTTTTCCTCTTATTTAGGTTTCCAGATCAATAAAATTTAGATTCTTCCAATTGTGACTCCAATTATTCTGTCTCCTGACAAGTAAGCATTCTCTATTTCCTTCCCACTTCCAAAAACCCCTCCAATCCAATTCCTGATTCCTCTTCCTGGAAGAATTTCGATCCTATTCGGGATTCGGTTGGCAATGATCCTATTTTGGAAATTAATTGGCTGTGCTCCCCACTTGGGAGTCGTATCAGCTTTTCGTACCTCGCATGCATACCTTCCTTAGGTGGGACGGGCCTAGGACATGCGGAAAAATTTGGTCCTCTTGGGACGTGTTTTCGGGGAGAGAGGGACCTAGGGTTAGGACTGTTAGGGATTGTTTTCACTTTTCATTTACTTGGACAGTTCCTTTCTTTCTTTCCTCTTCTGTAGTTTTGTTGAGCAGTTATAAATTAAGTATTTTGTTCTCACCTCCATAGCCATCCTGGTCCAGATCTCCTATGCTACTGACTGCAATCCCAAACATGGAGTCATATGTCCCGTTGAGGCGGATGGGAAAAGCCTGATCATCCCAGTGACCAAAGGGGTTCAGGTACACATACACAGCTCCACCGATCTCTGCTTTACGGTCAAAAAAGTTAGGAGCTCCCACAATCAGATCAGTCCAGCTGGAATCAGAAAGGGAAAGCATGATATAAACCTCAAGCCAAATTGACTCCATCTCCAACATTCCTTCTTAAGAAAGTGAATGGGAACAGCCCTTTTTATATAGCTTTATTGCGGTGAGAAATTATCATTTTTGTTTGCAACACCCTCAATTTAAATCATGAATATCATCCAGAAGGACCTGTTATTCTGCGTTTCCTCACCCGTCACTATTGAGATCCGTGGTAGCCACCGAGTACCCAAACGAAGACGCCAGCTCCTCCCCCCAGAAAATGTGCTGCGGCACCAGCCGGTACACGTTGTCCTTCCGCAGCAGCACCACGGCCCCCGTGTGATTGGCCCTGGGTGCCCCCGCCACAAAGGTGAGCTCCCCGAGTCTCATTATCCCCATGGCAGAGTCCACAGAGAAACCTGGTAGAAAAGTAAATAAGTCAGGATGGATGGGGAGACAGGGAGTTAGTATTGACTGTGGAGCTCAGAGGCTCATCCCTTTTAGTGTAGTATGTTCTGCTCATCTTCTTACTAATGAAATGTGTGCCTTAAGTGACTATTGATTTTATGCCAAACTCATGATGGGTGCAAATGTCCCATGTGCTGCGTTTGCTAGAGGGAGGCTGTGTGTCTACTGGTGAGCAAAAAGGACGTTAACGGAGGGAGATGCATTGGGCTTTCTCTAACGTCTCATGAGATTCATGATGCCGCTGCAGCTCTGTATCAGTTGGCTTTGTGAAGGCAGTGTGTAAACACAGTGGATGGACATTAATCAGATTTATAGCTTTAAGCATCTCCTTGTGGGTGTGTCTGTGTGTGTGTGTGTGTGTGTGTGTGTGTGTGTGTGTGTGTGTGTGTGTGTGTGTGTAGGTGTGTGCAAAGGAATGTGATGTGTGCTTGCATATAAATCAGGCAGCAAAAAGGAGTGTAGAAGAGAAGGGGGAGGGTTGTGCATGTTTCATGACAAAACTGTGATAAAATGTTCTTATGAAGCTGTGAAAAACAGTCCATCGTATCAAACATTTCACCTTAAGAGAAGCAACCACATGCATTTGCTTCACTGAATTAGAACATGCGTTAAGTAGTGAAACGGGGGGATAATTTGACACTGGTTAATCCTGAGTAAACATGCATGGAGAGACAAAAACAGACACACACACAGTGAGCGGCTCCAGGGTGGCAGGTGTGGAATGCAACAGTCTGCATCGCAGCTCCTGTAAAAACCAACGGATGGAGGCAAGGCGCTACTTTTTCCACATAGGGTGGATTTCATCACACAGGCTTGCTACAAGGTCGACACTGTAAAATTAATGGGGAGCGGGGAGCTTAATGCTACAAAAGGTATTTAAAGTGGACGGGGCCCAGAACAGCCTACACTGGGCATCTTCAATATTGTTGTATTTTCAATTTGTTTTACAAGTCTAAGAAAACCTGTAATAGTATTAGTCACTAGGACTTTATTATTCTGTCTGAAGTGGGCAGTATAGACACATGCTATTTTTGCTATAATTATATTATTGCCATTTACCAGCACCTTTTGCCACACACAATGCTTGGGCTTTTTTTGTCTTTGATAGAGATAAGAAAGGGATCTATACTTTTATTCAGTGAGACTGCTCCTCAATGTATTCCTTTGGATTTTTGTGTGTGAAACCGTAACTATCATAAAAAAGCTGGAATTCCTGTGATCCAGGCAAGATTTAATGGTAGTATAATATAATTTTTAAAATGATCAGAAATAGCTAGAACACTATCTCTGTCATATTAGTTTAGCATGCATAGGTGTGATATATCATCTGGTTAGGATCAATGGAAGCATGTGAGTTATAAACGAAGGCTAAAAGGTCATGTGGGAATTAGTGTTGTCAAGGAGACGGCTCGATATGGAGTAAGAAGGGTAGGCAGGCTTAAAGGAATAGAGAGATTCATTGCAGATCCACACACTTGGTGAAAACTAAAAACCTAAACCAACAATAACAATAAATATGTCCTGTTGAGCGGGAGATGGGTCATTACACATGAACACTACATGGTACTACAGAAAATATCTAGAGCTTAATGACAAAAATAGATTCTTCAAAAGGAGAAACTACAGTACTGCTTTCTACTTTCAGCTAGAAAAAAATTCCAACACACCCTTCATTGTTAGTTAAACCAGTAAACAGCACAACCAGTAAAACAGTTAGGAAAACGACAGCTGAAAAAAGTCCTGAGAAAAACTACCACCAAGATACCCTGGAAAGCTTCATTTGGACACACACATGCAGACGCCAGGAGACAGAGACCAACAGACATAACAGATTAACAATCTGCTGCTATAAGAGACAACCATCCCTCAAATAAGAAACTATTGGCTTAGAAAATACAATATAAAGAATAAAATTAAATTTGAAAAAAAAAGGCAAAAATTCAATAAAATAATTGGTTAAAAGGTAAACTTTTAGGCAACATTTTATTTTACAGCCCCTTTAAGTTTATTAGGATTTTGTAGTTTGTGCAACCATTCAAGAGAATGAATGAAATTTGGTACAAAATATGAGAAAAACCAAAGAAAAGCATCAAATTGACTTAGTTGGTAAATACACACAATATACACTCACCGGCCACTTTATTAAATGTATTAAGTACACCTGTCCAACTGCTTGTTAACACTTAATTTCTAATCAGCCAATCACATGGCGGCAACTCATTTAGGCATGTAGACATGGTCAAGACAATCTCCTGCAGTTAAAACTGAGCATCAGTATGGGGAAGAAAGGTGATTTGAGTGACTTTGAAACTGCTGATCTACTGATGATGCCAGAGGTCAGAGGAGAATGGCCACCAGACTGGTTTGAGCTGATGGAAAGGCAACAGTGACTGAAATAACCACCCGTTACAACCAAGGTAGGCAGAAGAGCATCTCTGAACGCACAGTACGTCGAACTTTGAGGCAGATGGGCTACAGCAGCAGAAGACCACGCCGGGGGCCACTCCTTTCAGCTAAGAACAGGAAACTGAGGCTACAATTTGCACAAGCTCATCGAAATTGGACAATAGAAGATTGGAAAAACGTTGCCTGGTCTGATGAGTCTCAATTTCTGCTGCCACATTCGGATGGTAGGGTCAGAATTTGGCGTCAACAACATGAAAGCATGGATCCATCCTGCCTTGTATCAACGGTTCAGGCTGGTGGTGGTGGTGTAATGGTGTGGGGAATATTTTCTTGGCACTCTTTGGGCCCCTTGGTACCAATAGAGCATCGTTGCAACGCCACAGCCTACCTGTGTATTGTTGCTGACCATGTCCATCCCTTTATGACCACAATGTACCCAACTTCTGATGGCTACTTTCAGCAGGATAATGCGCCATGTCATAAAGCTGGAGTCATCTCAGACTGGTTTCTTGAACATGACAATGAGTTCACTATACTCAAATGGCCTCCACAGTCACCAGATCTCAATCCAATAGAGCATCTTTGGGATGTGGTGGAACGGGAGATTCGCATCATGGATGTGCAGCAGACAAATCTGTGCCAACTGTGTGATGCCATCATGTCAATATGGACCAAACTCTCTGAGGGATGCTTCCATCACCTTGTTGAATCTATACCACAAAGAATTGAGGCAGTTCTGAAGGCAAAAGGGGGTCCATCCCGTTACTAGCATGGTGTACCTAATAAAGTGGCCAGTGAGTGTATTTGGGTTCACATGTATGCATTAATTTGTCAAGATCAATATTCTTAAGAATTCTATAACAGACGTCAAATATTTAAATTTCAATATGTGTCATATAGCATAATAGATTTGTCCGAAAAACACTTTAAAGAGCACATTTCCTATATAGATTGTAACAAATTACATACACTTTTAAAGAAATTAAGTTACACTGCAGCTGATCCTTTTAGGAAATTAGTAAAAAAAAAATGTCCTGCGATTAGGAAAATGTTGGTGAAATTGTTCATAGATTATTATTCATTCCATTGTAATATACTAATTTATAATTCCACACAAAAGAATAATTTTAAAAAATCAAAAAAATTAAGTATTTTCTGTCACTTTAAAAATAATAATAATTCTACAAAAAGAATCCTATTTATTAGGAATGTTTGCAAATTAAGAAGTATATATGAACCCATATATGAGTGGGTACTTACCAACGAATTGTACCAAATTGCACCACTCTTTCTATAAAATGCCCTAAAAATAAACCATTTTCATCTGCAAATTCCTAAAATTTTGTATAAAAGGAAGGGACCTGTGAAATAAAGCATTACCTAATGTCGAGTTTTGGATGGCTGTGTCTTTATAACAGTAACTCTGATAAATTCCCATGTTGTACATAGATTATGTACATAAAATCTATATACGTAGAGACAAGGTGGAATTAGCGGAGAGGATTAAAACAAAGACGGAGAAGACGACAGTGGGACAATTTCCACTACAAGCCCAGTCCGGTCCAAACAACAAGACCTCACGCCTACAAACCTAAGTAGCTATTATGAGCTACATCCTCAAACGCTGAAGGCCGGCTGGAGGGCTCCAGAGTTTTGTACAGCAGTTCATCTTCAACAGGCTTAGCCATGAACAAGAGCCCTATGGCCCAAGACAGGAAAATAAAGACAGAAAGAGAGAGAGAGAAGTGTGGGAAGGGAATGATGGGGTGGTGAAATGGTGAGGGGGCGGGGGGGGTGAAAATAGAGAAAAAAGGGGGAGAGGGAGGTGCAGGTGAGACAGGCTGTGATTGATTGGTGTTTCGTCCTCTCGGTGCCACAGTGATTTTTTTTCCCTCACAAAACCACCGTGTACCTGGTGGAGAGGCAACATTTCAGGCTCAGACTGTACCTTAAAGTTTGCTCGTCACCCGCTTTTATTTTAGAGGTGTTTTCCATGTGCTTCCTTTTTCAGAAAAGGGCAGTGGATAGAATGAGAACAATGTAATTTTAGGGAAAATATGGTTCTATGCCCAAAAAAGCATGAGGGCAAACCAACATTTTTTATAATTTCCACACGCGTTCACATGGGAACAAACTGGAGGAGATACTGGAGACATATTCAGGGTTTTTTGTGAGTCACACACAGATAAAATCAGCCTGAAATAATCCCGGTGACAGGAATGGCTCATGTCCCCACATCAACCAGTTTAGCAGTTGCTACTGAAGCTCACTCCCAGGTCCAGTCTGAGCCCTGGTGTCCCCCCCCCCCGGCCCTCTCCTTCTCTCCTGTGCCCCTGCAGCAGTGAGCAGCAGGGGTGGATCCTACCCAGGTAACTGTGGTAGGGCACAGGGATGAGCTGGGCATTAAGCTGTTTGGTGTCTGCCACCTCGTAGGGCCCGTCATCATAGAAACCGAGGTCGAGCAGAGTCTCGTTTAGGAGCTGGACACGCATCTCACCTGGAATGGAAATGGGTGAGGCCACACAGCAACAACAACAGAACATGTGCATGCGCTCTCTCACACACTCTCAAATGCTTTCCCACACACACACACACACACACACACACAGACACACACACACACGCACACACACACACACACACACACACACAGACACACACACACACGCACACACACACACACACACACACACACATACACAATATATCTGTTTATCTAATTATTTGTTCTATACACTTAAAGTAGCTGTGGTGGCTGTAAGTGGAAACCATCTTAGGCAAAGAGCATTACAGTAAAATCCAAAAAATCTCCATGGCAACAAAATACTGTAATGTTAATGTTATTTATTGTGAAATTGTATAAATTGTCTATTATGCAGTAAAGAAAAGTATTGATCTACCAGTGCTTCCTTTAATAAAGTGCATGCTGCTGCTTTACATAATTTCAATTTCCAATCACTAGATTGTCTAAATCTTTTTTAATCCCATGAGTACTACATTGTTATTACTAATGTTTTAATTAAAGTAAATATATACAGTAAGTAGTTCATGTGGATAGCCTTGATATATTATTTGCATCCACATTAGAAGGCTGAATTGTTTATAATATATTTTTATTGTCCACTATGAGCAGTCTACAATGACGAGTACAAATAAATCAGTAAAATCAAAGATTTTGTGATTGACTGAACTTTTTAATGTAAAACAACTGTTACATATTTAAGTCTATATTAAGCAAAACATTTGAAAATATTAGTAAGAAATCAAAGTATATCATAGTAACAGTGATAGCACAGTATAGCATATATAGAAGTGTGTAGTAGTGTAGTAATATATATATATATATATATATATATATATATATATATATATATATATATATATATATATATATATATTATAGCTCTGATCCTCCGATCCTCTGACACCTTACCTTTCCAGTTGTACGTTCCTGGAGCCCCGAACAGAATGAAGTTGTTGTCCGGGGTGAAACTAACGGACATGCCCTGCTGACAAAAGCCAAACTGCTCATGTCCCTGAGGCCGACCCTCACAGAACTTCCACTCCCCTCCATCCAGGTCATCCCGCTCTGTCAGGTCCTCGCTCAGGACGTAGCAGCGTCCAATGGGGTCGCGTGTCTCCGACGCCTGGCTTACCCGCTGCCTGATCTCATATAGGTGAGCGCAGGTCTGGTGAGGGACAGCAAATACTAGTCACTGTGCTTGTTGAAATAATACATATATAAATGTCTATAAATTATATATACATTATACAATGTAACCTAACTTTAAACATCAACCACAGCTTACAAAGTGTCTTCTATGCTCACAATTTATTGGCTAAACATCTGGAAAGACAAGACCTTGTTCCTCCTTACACTGAAGGGTTTACGAGATGTGTAGACTTACCACCACTTTCCCTCCAATCCCCTGGCTCTTTACAGTCACTCCCAGCCACTGGTTGTCTTTGTTCTCTCTGTCCAGACTCACTAAGGGAGAACAAGAAAGGAAAAAATGTTTCTATATAGTAAACCAATCAGGATCTGGCCCATTGTAAGCAAACAGTACTTTGCAATGTAACAAAAAGGGATCCTATTCAAATCCTAGTCATTTATTTGCATTATAAAAAATCACTTTTCTATATTGCAATAAAACCAAGAAAGTATAATATCACCCAATAGCACCCACTACATGAAATGGTTATTCTGATGTTAAAGAAGCACCACTGCCATAAATTCTCTGATTTCTCACCTTCTCCATCAATGTCAACCCTTTCACAGTCATACTCCTCTGGTGTGATTGGACACCTGAACAGGGCTCCTGGCCGACTGCCCCGCATCACGCCCTGCCCCGCTGCCTGGGGAGCCCCAACCAGAATCCTGAAAGAACATCAGTGATATTTTAATGGTTAATACCCTGTGTCAAAAGCCTTGTTTCCACTGTGAGTACGGTACAGCACGGTACAGATCGGTACGGGTATGGTTGGGGTCAGTAGCTTTGTGTTTCCACTGTGTATGGAGGCCTTACACAGGGACTCATGTGCCAGTTACCCCAACCAAGAAGGTTACTAAAATGGCAAGGAGTGCAATGGGAGCGGTACAGTTCCATGGTAATAGAAACCCTAAAATAAGTGGATCACTATATCCCATACTGTACTGTACAGTGGAAATGGGGCTAAAGATTGATGGGGTCTGTTACTGGCCAGAGATGTACTGAATGACTCAGAGGTTCATACAAAAGAAGCATTGCATTCTAAATTCACCATGAGCCTAGTTTTACAGGAGCTTAAGATGTCTATCTTCGATATGGGGGAGGTTGCATAAATCAACAGCAATACATGGCTATTACAGTTGACAGGGTCAATACTCATCATATGTTCTTATGTGGTTTCACACAGCTATTAGCCGACTCATGGCAACAACACTGTTTAAGTATACTTAGCTGTTAAAGTCTCTGTACTGCATCATGAGCCATCACCAGCTACCCCTCACTATGAAGGCAAGGAAAATGTTTTATTCACAGTGAGGTGGTTGCTGATATTTTGGGGCCAGTGTCACTCCCCTCTCCCTTATTAGGAGTGGCTGAATCAGGCAAGGATGCTATTTAAAAACTGAACGTTGAGCTACATTCCACCTAACACCGTCAGCCATGGCATATGCATGGAAGCGAGACACAGAGAAACAGAGGGAGAGGTGAGAGATTGGAAAATAAAGATCTGGATGTAAGATGGAACGTAAGGAAAATATTAAAACAGAGAGAGAACTCAGTCTTAAACTGCAGCTACAGACACTTATTTTAACTACAGCTTTTGAAAATAAAATACTATTGTAACTGTGATGCCTCTGTAAAAAAATTCCTACCATGCACCAGCCTCCCCTCATATCTACCTTGTTATGTGCACGCTTAAGTTAGAGCTATCTCTGTGGCTTAGAAGTATTTGCCTATAAATACACTGTAGGAAGCTGATAGCACTGGAGGGACCAAGAAACCCAGACAGAGAGGTGGATATTGAAGTGGTCACAGACACTCATCACCCAGACATAACAATGGATTTGGCAGCAACTCCTCGTCATGTTTGACACTGTGTTCATTTTACCGTGTAAGAGACTCTGTTCTTAGTAATATTACTGGACAAGGGCATAACTTTGGTTTGAGAAGAAAAGTAAAATAATTGCATGATTTGAATCTCATTTTCTGCATTTCAACACACATTTAGGCTTTATGGTAACACATACAAAATCTGAATCCAAAATTAATTTCTACAAGAAGAGCATTAGATTGGTCAGTGACAATGTCACTGTCCATTTGTGTCTTTTTTTTTTTTTTTTTACAAAAATCACTATTTTGTTTGATTTATTTGACACAAATTGTCAAATGGTCTAACAGAAAAAGATTGACAAGTTTGAAATATTTAATCCGTAACTATCCTAAACTATCTGTTGCCAATTTTTAGGGTTAACACCACAACAATTTTGACATTGTCCCAAGTATGTATAAGAGAAAGTGGCCCTAATTTCTGTACATTTAACCTACAGCTTCACTGAACTTCATATGCTGAGTTATCGTTGTATATTTTGAAGAACTAGACTGAATGTTCTGAAAAAATGGTACATTATTGTGGCATTAATGGTAGATAATGTGTTATTTGCAACTTCCATAACTACAATCTTATAAATTCAACTCTTTCACAGACTCCAGAATGAACTAGAACATGTACACAGGCTCTGTGTCCTCTACACGCTCTAATAATCTCAAAAAAGACATGTTTTTACTTTTCAGCTAAGGCAAGAAGAACGGCAACAGTTCTGAGGTCATAAATGGAAATAGGCATGCTGTTAGCTCGTCTCAGATGTGTATTGTAGCACACAGCAGTGCTGTACTAATCTAGAGTTTTAAATCCCAAACTTCTAGTACATTATCCGTTAGACTTCTTCCAAATTTTTTTTGTCTGAATGGTTATAAACATGTGATGCCATAAATCAGAATGATGACATTATAAGGAAGTAAGCATGGAAAAGAAGGTGTTAAAGTTATTGGAAGAGGCAAAAGATAAATCATGATGGACCTAACTGCTGTATATCCCAACAGCTTACTCATGTTACCCTCTTACTCAACATCTTTTGTCTGCACATTTGTACCACCCAGACTGTCAGACAGCTCTATTCTTTATTTTCTCCTCCGTACCTCCTTCCTGACAAAAACCTCTGTTGAGAGGCAGCTGTGCATGCCCCATGAACTATTCCTCTCACCTTAATAAGTGGGAACACCTCACAGCCACCCAGAGCAAGGTCAGCTCATGAGAAATAGCGACTGCCTCAAATCACTGGTCGTCCACGCGGAACACCCGAACAAACAGTGTTAAGCTAACGCAAACAAGTTAAACAAAAGGGATTTGCTTAAGCGTATCACTAAGAAAAATCTGATAACATCTGATCCCACTTATAGCTTGACATTCTTGGGAGCTCTGGTTTATGTTCAGCAGTTAAGATGTGTTTCCTCCACACGAGTGCAGATATAGGCCTGGAGGCAGGTGTCAGGGTGTAAAGGTGGGGGGTCTATTAAGCTGTTAAACCACCAGAGCTTGAAAAAGTGAAGTATACGGCTCCTGAACTGATCGTTACATTCAACCTACAGTGCACCTCTGACAGATTCAAATAACTCAGTATGTCATAGTCTTGAGATGAAACAAAAGTCATCTATATTCAAAAAAGTCTTTTTACTACTTACTTACTTTATTACTAACATTTGCTATTAAAATGCACATTTTAGGAATTCTATTTGTTTGTTTGTCATTCCTTCTTAAAATACTGGGTGCATTTTTTCTGATAGAAGGTGACAATTAATGTGATATATAAAGATATATTTCAGCTTTTACAGACAACTTTTCCACTGTGAAATTGTTGAAAATCAGTAAAACAAATGAGGTGTAGACAGGATACTGGTTGAACTCATCTGAGAAAAGATTCAACTGTCATGGGGTTTGCTTTAATTGAGCACAGCGGGTATGTCTACAGTCATTTGGGGAAAATATTTTGGATACCTGCCATCCATAAAATGAAAAATATCTTTATGTGAATAATTGATTTTTATTTCAATATTTTATGTGATTTTAAAAATGAGGGCATGCTCTTGGTGTTCTCAAACAATGCTTGTATGATAATTTAGTTTACTTACTTTGCTGAGTTGGTGAGAGAGGAACACTTGTCCCCAGATCGACGCAGATAAAAAGTGACGGCTGAGTATACTTTTATGTATTTACCTTTTACCCACTTCTTCTTAGCTCACCTCATTGTTCAGTATTGAGTCAGATATTAAGATCATTATCTCCACTTCAAAGCTCATCTTTCAGTAAACCCACATTAGTGTTGTGTATTTGTGTGTGTGTGTGTGTGTGTGTGTGTGTGTGTGTGTGTGTGTGTGTGGGTGTGTGTGTGTGTGTGTGTGTGTGTGTGTGGAGGAAATATAAGGGTATTGATTGTTAACGTGTAACGTGATGGACTGTAGTAGAAAAACCCGCATGAACGCAACAGATCTAGCACCAGCATGACTGAAGTGTGTGTGTTTTTGTGTGATATACATGCACAGATTAGATAATGCACCTGGGCATTTTTCTTTTAGCTGTATACTATAAAACCACCTTAAAATAAATTACAGCTCGTGTGGTCTCCTCTTTTTTGTCCAGCTTTGAACTGGGGTGTCACAGTCATAAAAAAGTAATAAACAAATAAAAGGCAGAAACTATTTAATGCCAATCAAGGAGAAACTACTCATTATATGGAGACAGAAAAAGAAAGCGAGGAATAAATAAATATTTTTTTCTTTTTAAGATGATTCAATATGGGTAAAGACAAACAGCTGCTGTCACTGAAACAATAATGTATTACAGAGCTTTTCCAAACCTGCTATAATGAAAGCAGCTCTGCTTATTTGATAGTGATTTATAGACCCGTGATATCAGAGTGCTGTCTGTTTCTAGCTGATCAATACAAAGACAACACAGACATACACAAACCCCTCATTACACCAACGTGTTCAATGAGGAGATCGTGTGCAGTGACCCCAACACTCATTCTCTCCACGATATTGTTCGCCCCTCCCCCAGCCACACCCCATCCTCAGCCACCCCCCCTCCCCCTTCCACACACACACACACACACACATATACAATCCCATTCACTCCTCCCCCACTCTGAGCTCTGAGGAGCTATGTCGCTGTGTACAGCCTCCCATACAAGACACAGGGGAGAGAAACACTGGACACTAGTGCATCATACATGTGACTTAAAGAAGAAGCACTCTATAAATATCAAGAAAAAAAGACAAAAGGTGAACAACTATGCTACAGTAACAGTGTCCTTCAACACCCACACTGCAGATGGATGAACCCATCCTCACAATATTCATATTTTCCAATGCAGGATCACAAACTCTTGAATTGGCTGATGAAGTCCATACAGTTCACTGACAGTAAGTAAAAAACAAGGCTGCCTGTTCTTTCTTAAATAATCAATAATAGTCAGACACAGGGATGTATGTTGTGCACCTGGCAAATTGCCTCAAAGTTAACATAACAATTCACAGTCAAAGAAGATCTACAGGGAGGGATTTAGTAATCTGGTGATGAATAAACAGTTTGGTTTGTTTGATCATAGAAAGAAAACCAAAACAAGATAGGAGATAGTGAAAGTTGATTTTTAAGAGTCAATGTGCTGCACATCATTTAACTAATATGCTGAACAGGGACACCTGCACTTCAGGCCTGAAGAACCATTTAAAAGAAAAATATGTTAACAGAGGATACAAACTTTTTTTTAACAACCAACCCTTCCTTGGAATGTTCCAGGCATGGGCCTCTGGAGGCTACTAACATTTAAATCAAATACACCCTGAAATGTTTCCAATGTTTAGTTTCATGACCATTTCAGTGACTTTATAAACCCTCCTATAAATATATCTGTTCACACCCTGAACATCTGTCCGTCAGAAGGCAGAGTGAAGCTTTCCTCTATAGACAGTGGCTCCACAGGATCAGCATGGGGGCCGGGGGCTTTTTAGACCTTCTGTTGTTATCCAGAGCCATGATTGTGACCTCTGACCTAGACACACAAACACATACACATGCTAAGGAAAACACATGCAGGCATGCAGACGTTAATAGAAGCAAGAGTGTAGAAAAGCTTCTATGAATATTTATTTACACACATACATACACACACATAGGGACAGGCGCACACACATACACACGTGTTGACTGTGCAGGCAGCAGAAGGCTGTGCAGCAACTGTGTAAACCAGAGATCAACACACTGACTGCAGCCTGTCCAACAATGTCATAAAAGAGCTAAAGGGTCACTTTCATAAAACCCACTGACTCCAGTTTCTCCTTTAGGTATGTTGATGAGAAAACGACAGCTGAGAATGAGGTGACCGAACAGTGAATCATCAAGTTCTCGAACATTAACATTCAGCCACTGCGGGCAGGAAGAGAAGGAGCTGGGCGATGCACAATAAGGTGCAAAAAGAGAGAGACGGAAACAGCTGCCATGCAGTAACCCCTGTGGGATTTTCAGCTCACTGCCAGGGATGTGACTCAACTTCCTGCTTAAACAATTTGTACATTACGACACATTACGAGAGTGGTTTGATATTAATTCAGGGAAAAAAAACGTTTAGACTGTTCGATTAAACAGCATGACTTTCACTATAGTGCAGCATGACTGCAGCACCACAGAGAGAGTATATTTGAGGAGGAAGAGACAAACACTGTGCTTTCATCTGTAGGAGAAGACAATAGTAACCCCATCCTCACTTCACATGCATCTTTAACAACCCCTAAGCTCACCACCTGCCCCATTATTGATCAATAAATGAATGGGCAATTCCAGGCATAGATGGGGTAATGATTGGCCTCGGGTCCAGAGTGTAAAGACACAACCCCTACATCATTGTGCCCTTGCTCCCTTTTTATCTCCGCCTGTGTTCTCCCTTCTTATCCACTCATCTAGATATTGATTTATCTACCTAGATCTTCATCTATTTTTGTTCTTGAATTTCACCTCTAGTTTAAGTGCTGCTCTTCAGTTCCTTCGGTTATTTTCCTGCTTCATGTTGTAACATTTCTAGTGTTATCAGTTGAGGCCATGAGCTTCATCCTTTCATCGGATGAAAACAGGGAAAATATACATCAACAGCCTGTCACACAGACAAACACATTCAATAGGTCACACCTACAAATAATGAAGGGCTTCCAGTCACTTGTGCTGGATGTTTTTGGAATGTGGGAGAAACACATGGAGGAAACTAAAAGCATGTGCGGTCTCACTGTGTCTTTTTTTTTGGAGAGGCGCTAAAATGGCTGACAACAAGGTGAGAGAGAGGAAAGGTCACTGGCTGGAACTGCACCCAGGATGTTGCACTTATGTGGTATGCATATTAACCGTTCAACTACCAGGGTACTCTGGGCAAGATTAAAGTGAGAGACTGCTAATTGCATCTATATCATTCTCTTGATGTGTTATGTGGACTTCTCATGCACCCAATAAAATTAAAACAATTATCTTTTCAGAGGGTTGAAATCAAGATTTACAGGTTGACAATAATATTCTATTAGTAGAAGCGAGTATTTTTCATGGGACTAATTAATCTCCTAGTCTATTACTAACTGTACAGAGACTTTTCCAGCATCAGGCCAGAACTGAAGAAGCCTTCTGGGTTTGAGATGAAACGTTTTCAAGCTACAAGAAGAAGTCCAGTTGCTTACAAGTAACTCCTTTGACACTACAATGACCTGGATGAATGAGAATCTACACAGACATCTTTACTGAGACATAGTGTGAACACCGGTACAGGCCTTTGGCTAAGGCATTTTAGCCAAAGTGTAAAGTATTTTTGGACTATTCCAAAATTAGCTAAGGAGAGCATGTGAAGAGTGTTAATGCAAAGGGAATCTAAATGCACGTATTTATAAACAATCAAGTCTTGCAACTTGATTCACAAAATTAATCAACTTATCTCTCAATAGAACCAAACAAGAAGCCTCCACATCCTTTGGAATTTTCTTTTCCCGTCTGCTTTTCATAGCATCTTTCCGATCACAGTGCAGAGTTTCCTGCAGAGCTGCCATCAGCTGATTGATTAAACTGCGTCTTTAGCAGAGTCAACCCAATAGCCTCAGACACACACACACACATTCAATCAAAGGGGGGCCTGCCATGATTTATTCATTCCTGCAGCTCCCGTCCTCATCAGACCCGTCACCCCACCCCCACACAGAAATCATACGATATTCAGAGGCGATCACAGGGGTAAACTTAAAGTAATACTTCAACAGTTGAGCTTTTTTTTTTTTTTTTTTATCAAGTACCAGTAAAGACAATGATTATATTTGCTGACAATGCAACAAAATGTCATAAAACTTCATAGCCTGGGGTGCTCTCTACACTTTATCTGCCAACTATCTCTGAAATGCAGATGCATCTTTTCCTGCAGCTCCATCAGATCTAAGTTGGCTGTTTCCACCTGACTCTGCAGATTGTTCCTCTCCCTCCCATGAGCACGTGATCTGCAGAGTAATATTCCTGAAAGCTCTCCGCCAGGCAGTGCCGCTTCCCATCGAGCTTTTGTCCAGGCCATGGCAGGCCAGTAGAGGAATGGGAGAATGTGAAATAGACAGAGAGTAAGTGGGAGGTAGTAAAGAGCATTAATCGTATTTGTGAGAAGGCATGTATGTGTGTGTGTTTTCCAGACTGTAAAGCCAATGCTACAAACAATTTGCTCTTTCTGATCTCTATTTTTACAACAAAAAAAAAAAAAACATTGCAATAAGGTGAGTTTCTACATTTACGAGGCTTTTAAGTGAATGGCTCCTGGGAGGTTTAGCACCGAGTGTTGCTGTGGGACAAACTAAAAGGAGGGACAGGGAGCCAGAGGGAGCAGGACAAAAATCATGAATTGAATTAGGGAGGGAAAAAGGGGGAAGGTTCATTCTCATGTCTAAAGCTGGAGCTGAAAAAGCAGCTTTTATTTGACTATTTTAATGCAAATTAGCCCACAGAAATTGTACATTGCAGTTTGAATGTGTGAAAGGCCTTATGCTGGGCCTCACATTTTTGTTGGTAATATAAAATAAAAAACACTATGGAGGTACAAAAAGACACATATTTGATAATCACAAGTTAAGTTAATTTAACTATAAAAAGGTTAAAAGTATTAGTGCTTAATTTGATTGGTCTGAGAATGAGGAACAATAAATCAATACCAGTCTCTTGTAATCTAAATAAAAAGCATAAAAATTAGGTTATCTGAGCACAAATACTGTAAATAACTAGCAAGAAAAACTAGTCTATCCAAAGTTAACAAACTCAAACCAAACAGCAGATTCATATTTATCCGTGCCAAAAAAAATACTTCTTTCATATGCACTAAAGTAACGTTCCAATAACTGAATAAAGTTTACCTTTTACATTTAACTTCTTGAAATCTACTTCTCCTTTTGGAGGCGATCTAAACATCACCTCCATTCTCTCCACTTTTTCTTGAGCTGTGTTAATCAAAGCTCGAGTACAATGAGAGGATTTGTTCAGCTTCAGCAAGCTGTTTTACATTCTTACTCAGCCAGTGAATCCAAACTCCAGACTAGTTGTGTGGGATTATATCAGCTACCTGTAGCTCCACTGCCAGTGACACAGTCTTCATAAGGGTTGAGTATTTCTCAACAGAATGGCACCAAAGCAGGTTCATGGTAAACATTAATGACTTGGAAACATGACTTTTTTTATATAAAAGCAATGCTGCCAGCTCTAGTTAAAACTGCCTTCAGCAGCTGGACAGCCTGATAAATCACAGTCTAACAATATTGTCAACATGTGGCTGCTTGATTGGCAGGGTTTGTCGAAAAAAAATGTCCAAACGGATATTACCACACATCTATGAATTGAAACACAACACAAAAGGGGTGACTAAGCAATTGGTTCAGAAAAGATAAAGCACAGTAGACTTCTGTCAAGGACTGATCGACATCGTCTAGCAAAAAACAATAAAAGATGATTTGTGACCTTCATCAGAGCGGCAAAGCAGAAAACCTGCCCCCTCCTTTGTCAAAACACTCCAAAACAGAAATGACCCAGACATTAAATCACGATGCAGAGATCAATAAGGATAAAAGACAGAATACTGTAAATCTGGATGCTTTCCAGCATGCATAGGTCTGCTGGGTGTAGCGTGATTTACAGTACATGCCTCTGGCAGTGAGCTAAACATCTATATATGCAGGACGCTTAATGCTGTCATGAGTCTGTTCTAAGTATATTGGCGTATGACATTAAAAGCTTGCAGTATGTAAAATCATCTTACCCTGAACAGTTTATAGATTATTAGCAGTACAGCATAGAGTCTTTATTAGTCATGGTGATAGTCTGTTGGTAGGTCACTGGACCACTTTCATCCAGATTGATATATCTCAACAACTGCTGGATGGACTGCCATGCAATTCAGTATAGATATGAAGGTTCCCCAGAGTTTAAATCCTTTCAATGATTCCCCTGACATTTCCCCTAGTGCCACCACAGGGTAAAAAAGTAGTTTTCATTAAACTGTGGCTGTAACTATTGGATAGTTTGTCACCTTCTTTAGGGTGAATTATTTGGTTATCCCATAAATATTATGTTAGACATTTCAGAATGAAACTAATAAGACACCATTAGTTAGGAATTTTAAGTTCTACAATACTATTGTTTTATGACCCAAATATAAATGCTGTAGGCCACTTTGTGTTTGGTGCTTATTAGTGTGCACCTATTAATGTTAGCATGCTAAGGCACTAATCTAAAAATGTGAACATGGTAAACATTACTCGTGCAACATGTTAGCATTGGCATAGTGTTCTACTCTAATAATAAACAGAGATAAGCTTAAAGCACCACTATCACAAAGTGAAGCCACACAGTGGTACTAGCATGTCTGTAGGTCAAGTACGACCTAAAGACGAGAGGAAAATGTGTCGGCAAAGGCATCACATTCACTTTCTGCAACATTTATCCCTACATTTCTAGCATAATTGCTATTTGAACCTATTCACTTCTATTTACTCTAAAACGTGTATCATATCATCAGGTTAAGTAGTTTTCCTTTTGGTTATGCTGCATGGCAGTGGTGTGATTAAGCACATGGGGGCTTCCTGTCTTCACCAGGCAGTGAACTATTAGAGGAAGCACTTCTCATTGTGGTATATTTAGCTGACGTACATAACTCAGAATCAAATACCCTGTCATGTAAGCCTCTGTCTGGCAGCAGAGGCAGCAAAAGCCCCTTAAGTTCAGGTTGGGTCCTGTAGCTGCTTCAGGACAATAACAACCAGCAGAAATGAAAGGAAAGGATGTCACATTGTGGCTCTTGTCCCCCTCTGAATATGGAATGCTTTGACTTTCTCCCAAGATGTCAATGACCAGGCTCTCCTTACTGCTATCAGTCAATAACAGCTCCTTCTGTCTGATGGGTTGACCTTTGCCTTAACCTCTGCTGCATTACTGTAGAGGAGTTGTTGGGTTTAAGGGCAGCAGCATCATATATACCTACTACTATCTACTAATACTGTATACTGGGAATATGGCATATGAATAAAAGATATTTATTCCATAAACCTACCAACAATACAGGATGTTCAACAAACTGTGGTCCACTACTGGGTGGTGTCTTGCTGTCATCAGGTTGTCCTTTGACCTGCATGAATGTCTTATTGTAGCTTTGCTTTGATTGACTGTATGTGTTGAACTAAACTTTCATTCCTGTCTGTTGGTAAATATTACTTTGCTATTGCCAGTCTGCTCCTAACCATTCATACACATGAATATCTGTACTTTTATAGGTATTTATTCTGTTCGCTATGTGTTTTTTCTATTTCTAATTGCACATGCTGTTTGTAACATCCTATTCTTTATTTGATTTTCATAACTTTGTATCTATATTCAGTTTTAAGTGTAACTTTTAAAGCCATCTGTCCACGAGCATGATATAAAAAAGTAGCCTCTGGTGCATTTTATTGATATGCACCATCCCTGCTATATAAACTGGTAAACTATACTACTCTGATGCTTTCAGGATCATTTTTTACACTTCAAATACATTTTTCTTTTTCAAAAAGGGGAGGGCAAAACTCTGAAAATGAGAACGTATGACTAAGCTGATTTCTAAAAGCATTTTAACATTATCAGTTGTGTGATACATTATGAGTAAGACAGGGCAGAGCATCAAAGCAGTGATATAATTTCACTATCATCTCACATGGCATAACACACAATGAGTCCAACACATTAGGGCTACAGGCGACAGTAACCCAAACCTGCATAATACAAAGAGAACATAGTCAGAAGCATCTAATTACAATAGGTTCCAGGCAAATTGTTTCATGAGCAGATATAATAATAATGGGCACACCTAGGAAACTATGTTCCCTGATCTGTTCTACAATAGGACACAGAGGGCACTATCATGCAGCTCAATGGAAATGTATTACATAGACAGGAGAGAAAATGTTGTGGTTTCTGTCTAAATAATACATTTCTCTCTATAAAATGCAATAAAAGTCACTCCAATTGCTTCAAAATAAATTCAAATCACTGATGAAATCATCACAACTGCCTGTGTTATTATATATTGCTATTGAAGCCATGGGTTATGATTTATTTTTATTTTCTGAAAATGTGGGTTTTACGGGCCTTCAATTAACCTTCTTAAAACACTTTATTGGCTGATTTCATTTCTATTTAGACACTGAATATTATTTTTTCAATTTATTTTAAGCCAACAATTACATGAAAAAAAAATATAATTCATTATGTGCTCATAATACTTTCATTTCCAACAGCCTGCAGAGACCAAAATGTGGTCAGGTACATTTTAGAATTACATGCACATTCACCAACCAACTGTTGCTAAAGTCATATAGTTCATGTACATAAACTATTTAAAAACAATGGAAATATATGTTCAATAGCTTAACAATGTCAGATGATCAGATTTAAATTTACCAGTTAATTTCATAGTCATAACAGAATTGACAGACCATAACAAATATTTGAACTGGTTTACTGAAAACTAAACAGAAATAATATAAAATTAAGACTTAGTGTCTGGTCATATTTTTCTATGTGTGTGGGCGGACTCATGATCTCATTTTCTCTAATTCCTGGTGACAGCCTTGCACGTAATCTGCCTACTGATGTCACAGTGTACTGGCAACAGCATTATTCATGCCATCATTTCCAGTAGCTGCATCACTTCAGTAAGTGAGACTGGTTTATTGATGCTCTTCTGGCAGCTATCGGTAACTTCACTGATGTATTTTCTCAGGCGTGATTCCTCTGCACGGTGCAGTTTGAAACAGGCCACAGCGGAGTGATAAAATATTTTGAGCTCATAGCCAGTTTTTAAAATAAGTTCCAGGAATGCAACTGGATGCTAGTTATCCAGGTTTGGGTGACCTGCTCTCCGGTGGCCGACTGTCCGTGTGTCTCTGTGAATGCTGATGTCATTCCCCTGGTTTTACCAGGCGACAGGACGACTCCAGCCCGGGTAAACTGAGGAGCCAACAGTTAAATATGGAGCTCCACAACAGTAGTAAATGTATTCCCCCTTGGAAATCATTTCAAATGTTAAACATTACTTCAACGTGACATGTATTATATTTACAGGAGGAAATTAAATTTACATAGTACGCGCAGCTTTTAAGTACTTTTAGTTGTAATTGTTTATATTTTTGCCCCTTTACACTTCTATGCTACACTATTTCAGTGTGTAATATATGTATATGTATGTAAATGTAGTTTTTACTGACCTACATTTATAGTAACTAATAACTTTATTTATAGTAGTTAGTTTTGTATACAAAAACAGTACACAGGAGAGGCTCCTCTATGATCTTAGATGATTTGCATCACGAGACGCCCAAATAGACTGGTAAGTGTAAATATCTCCAATCATCCAGTATCACAAAATTACACCAGGTTACCGTAACCAACAATAAAGTTGTGTAAAAGTTGCTCCACCACAACCGACTACAGCAGTAATAATACTAGTACTAGTACTAATTTACAGTTTAGACAAAATAACACTCACACAGGACAATTTTCTGAATTCTTACTTATACTTTTGATAATGTTAGTATTTCTTGATCATGATAGTTCTTTTTTTAACTTAAGACTTGGGGACTACTACTTTCACATGAGTAACGGGATCAGACTACTTAGAGTTCTGTGCATTTTTTACGTCTCATGGCTGTTCTTTTGCACCTCTGTTAAAAGTTCTTAATATAAATGCCTATGAAGGCTATGTATATGCTGCAAACTCTATTTGTAATGGAAGATAGTGGAGTGGGATGGGGAGTAATAAAATGTGTAGATGTATTACAAACCTGATCTTTATTATCAGGTTAAATACCTTCTCTGCATTCAACATGAAATGCAAAGCATCATCAGAGTTAAATTAAGGTGACTCTTATACACAGTAACGCAGTTAACATCTCCAAAGATTTACTGTCATAATTTATTCATGACTTGTGGAGTGCGGAAACAGAGCTCATGAGTGTTCCAGTCACACTGAAAGACCAAAAGAAGAAAGATCAAAACAGCTGGTGGCAAACAGCAGATCAGAGAACAAACACAAAGACAAGCAAACACACATTCACATCCACGTCCACAGACATAAATGTTCACACCACACACAGCTCAAAACACCGCAGGATAGTTCCGTATCTCAGCTGCCCTATCAGCCAGACCTGCTCCGAGAAAATCCTTTTTCATAAATCACTGCCAGCCCGCTGATTCAGCAAGCCTGTTCTCATCCACTTAGACTAAATCATGTCTATTCACTGAGGAAAGGTTGCTCTCACTGCACACACCACATTAAAAAACATGCTAAAACTCTGAGTGGTTCAACAATGATTTAGCAGGTTTGAGGACTGGTGCAGCATAAAAATGCTGACTGTAATAACCTTACAACTCAGATTTCAGCTTGAGAGCCCTAAAATGATCACACATGGTGCAGTGAACACATTGTTTGAGGAGCAGGTGCAGATACAACATGTAACACAGTTGAGCCGAATGTGCAAGGTGCAGCAAAAAAAAAAAAGTCACAAGCACACATGGGAGAATCTCAGTGCGGCATTCACCCACTCACCAGCTCTGAGGTTCGGGGGTAAGCTGCTGGTGAAGTGCAAGAGAGAAACCGAAAAAGGTGCCATGGTCCCCCAACTTGTGCAGTGTGTGAGTAGTTTCCAGGTTAAAGCCAAAGACCTGGCTTGAAAGAGTCAAAAGAGCCCAGAGGAGGATAGTCCAACAACAAGAGGAGCAAGATGAGAGGGAGACGACGTTCCCCTGTCCCACCGGGGCTGCCATGGCAGGGTGCAGAGCAACTTCAGTTCAAGAAAGAGCACAGGGGAGCTTCCTTTTATGGTTCACAAAGAGCTTAAAGAGAAAAAGGGGGGGAAATCCTTTCTTTTTCCTCTTTTCTCCGGCGTCTGTGGATGCCTCTTTCCTCTCTTTCTCTTCCTCCCTCGCTCCGCGCTGGCGTTCAACTACGTTTGCTGCTGTCAGTCTGAGGAGCAGCCTGTGAAAATGTGGCTGATAGTATGTGAGTGTATATCCTTCAATGCATGCGCGCCTCCCCCTCCTCTATGCTCAGAGGGAGACAGAGGACAAGTGCCTTGAATAGCCCGCTCACTCCTCCCCCTCCCCTCTCTCTTTCAGTCCATCCAACGACCCCCCTCCCTCCTCTCAGCTGACATCAACACTCAAGGGACTGCTGCCAAAATACCAGGCAAGGTTGTCAAGATACTTGGACGCTATTGAATAGAGACGAAGAGGCTGAAAGACACTAGACCATTTTATTTGTTGAGTTCACACGACCCAAACTGCCTCTTTTCTCCACCTATTACAGGTGCTCGTGGATCTGAGGAGCATGAAGGGAAAGGCTGGCACATAATCTTGGAAGTTAAAAAGCTTTTCAAAATCGAAAGGGTCCTTTTTAAAAAACCTCTGAACTGGAAAGTCCTGACATCTAACTTCTGGTGGAAGTGATCTGGAAAGAATCTGGGTGACAAAAGGAGCCAAAATGTGCACAGTGACCCGGGAAACTTTATTACGGACCTTTTGCTCTTCTGAAAAAGGAGAGCGGAATAAATGTGGGTGCTGTGACGGAGCAATTTTCCCCACATAGTGAGGAAAATTGCAGGATTACAAGAAAGCGCATAAAATATACATTATCTATTCACTGTTGTGGATTATAACCTAATTGACATTTACATAAATAGCTGCAACAAACAACACAACACTATCAGAGCTATGCGTTCCCACCCAGCTGCTCTGTTCTTATCAGCTGATTTCTGTTTCTCTCAGTCAGCCTGTGTGCAGCTGTCAGTGTGTCACCTCAACTGTTCCACACAATAAACCTCACACACATGTAGCAGATGCAGACTAACACAAGGAGAAAGTACTCAGTGGACAAGGTTTGGAAGAGGGCCTAATTTTGCAATTATGCAAGTTACCATCCTATTTGGGCTGGGTTAGTGTGATGTTAATGTCTGTAAATTTTACCATATGACTTTTGCTTAAGTTCTGACAAAGAATCCTTTATGAAACATTCACATTAAGGGGGATTAAAGTGATGTACACCAGCATTATGTACTGGATGGGTGTATTTGGGACACTCAGCGAATACTTTTGAAAATGTATTTGTGATTAGTGTCTCTGGCTACTATGTTAAACATCTAAATACATGAGCCTCCTAGAAGGATGAGGCTCAAATTCTTTTCATGTAATCTGGTGAGCATCATGGACCAGCTTCTGGTGTCTAACACTCACTGCCCCCTGCTGCCTTATTGAGGCGTGAGAAAAAAGGTTTATAACATTTGCAATTTTTGCAGTCTGAGATTAAAAGACTTGTTTTTTTCAATTGCCCCTTAATTCTCAACTTAATGTTCCACTCACCCAAAGCATTTTGATTTAAACTTTTGGAGATCTGCCTGTTTTTATTTTTTTTATTAATTTTAGTAAAGGGGGACTGTGCGTGACGTCACCAGCGTGCGCCGGACTGACATTTAATAATCCTGTTTGCATGGAAGATTGCTGCCATCACATCAGGTTATAACTCCAAATGGAAGAAGGTGTTATCAGCAGGTGTTGTGCCAGCTAAGGTAACTAGCACATGTCAGTAGGCATCACGCACACCCCCCATGACACACACCTACAAGCTATTAGTGCTACTGTACCATAAACAAAAAATTAGAAACAACATATGTTTAGATCTGCATCATTTTGGCTATAGGAAGCCGTTTTATAATATCTTCAGACCTCAAATCTTTGAACATCGAAATGCAAAACACTTTGGGTGAGTATAACATAACGTTGTGATGTATAATTAAGGGCCCAATTGAAAAAAAACTGTCTTATCCCAAGTCTACAACCACTTTAGCGGATAAACTTAGGCAGAGTGGGAAAAAAACAGCTCACAATGAAATTACAAAGATGCTGATGGGAAGTATAATCTAAAAGGATTTTGTTTGCGATTTTATATATTTCTTTTTTTCATATAATCTCATGTGCAGAGCCAATACAACGATTAAGTGATCCTATAAGCAAATATTGCCGATGTATGCAAAGCCTTGATTTATTGTCCAAGAATTAATAAAAACATGTCAGTGAATTACAACGAACCTTTAAAACAAACCAGAAATGTGAGGAGTTATGCCAACCTATGGAACACTGTAGCTCATTGACTTGGTTGTTATTTATTTTTTAAATTAGTTTTATGTTGTTTTGGCTATGCACATGAGATTTATTGAGAAAAATATATAGGCAATATATACTAGGCTTATTCTTCAATTGTTTGTGTTTTTTACAATACCCGTTAAGTGTGTAAGCGTATCATTTTTTGCTAATTAGCAGGCAACACAAAATACCATTGAATGTTAATGGGGAAAAAAGCCTAAGTAATTTAGCTTCTTTGCTCAACTAAAACTTACAATGACACTAAAAGAATATCCTGAGGCTCTCCAAACTCAATAGGATGCATCCTCTGGGGAGCTTAAACATCTACACAATATTTACTGGAAATCCATTTAATAGTTATTAAAATATTTCAGTCCAAATCAAAATTGTGAACAAACCAACATAGAGATTTAAGAATCAATACAGTATAATCTCATTGCTAGCATAGCTAGAAAAAAACAGTCAGTAGTTAAGTCTTTTATACTTTACCAGGAAACGTATCACTTGATGATCTGCAGTAATAGAAGAGCGTTAAATATATAGAAATATATAAATAACGTAAAATATGTTATCACACATCCTTAGAAATGCAACCCTGTATTAAAAATATTGAAACATAAATATTGCTGCTGTGTCTATTTGTGTTTTCAAGCATGTGAAAAAGTTCTTGGCATGCCTGTATCTCTCCAGAACATCTCAGCCAGAGGGAGTGACTGCAAGGAGGAGTTCATGCTTTTGTCAGCAATTGCTCCCACACACAACTCACTTGTTCATATAGGACATGGATAATTATCGAAAATAGGTTGTTTTCAGATTTGTATCCAATATCATAGGAATTCCTCCATTTTCCATGTATCATGCAACTTGGATCTGAAATATAAATACCAGGATTCCACGCAGAGCAGAAGAAAAGAAAAAAAAGAAGAAAGGAATGATGTGGGATGTTGAGAAAATGCTGAAAACATTTTAATGGCAGCTTGGGCTGGAGGCCAGACAAGAATTCCTTCAGACAGAACAAAGCACAGTCGGAGGGGAGGATGGAAGCGAGAGACTGAGATGGTCGGCTGTCTACCAGAACCTCCAGGGCTCTGGCATCCTAATACAAGTGCTCATTAGCAGTCCCAGTCACACTCCAAGGTGAGAGCTTATTTTAGACGGCAGGCAGGGTCATTTTTCCCGTTTTAGCCACTGGCCTGTTCAATGACTAAGATAGCCGCAGTCAGCACTATTACTGTATTGATTAATGAATAGTGCGGGATGCTGTAAGAAGGAGTGGTGTTAGTTATTATAGGATGAAATGTGAGCTCCACTCTGGAAATTTAACTGCACATGATCCTAAAGAAAGAGACTATCTCTACATTGCGCTTGCTTCTGTGTGCAAAACTGTAAAGCTCTAAAAAGTTGTTACTGCATGTTCTGACTACTCTTCATACAACATCACAGAGTTTTCACCACAGTGGATCAGGTCATGAGGTTAATCCTGCAGCCATTTGATAAGATGACATCACTGGCATTAAAGTCTATGACCTCAGCGAGTGGGAGATTTGGACCGTACTGTTTCCCATGCCACCCTACGGAACAAAAATTACATTCTTTGATATGGCTGGAGGCTCTTCGGAGCTGCTGAGTCATAGTCTAATGAAGCCTCACATTGTCAGTTGACACTGTAACAAAGCCGGGCAAACTCCAAACAGGGTGTGTCCCTCTGCATGTGACCTCATAAGGATTATTTTTTGCTCTGGGTATGATGAGCCGTCACCGCTTCGAAGTGTCCACCATTGTTGCCCTTACGAAAATTAACCATGGTTTTACCATGGGAAATACCGTGGTTTTACCATGGTTTCTGGTTAACCATGGTTCTCATGGTTTTTTGGGTCATGGTTTACCATGGTTAAACCATGGTCATAAACCATACTATAACCATGGTTTTACCATGGGAAATACCGTGGTTTTACCATGGTTTCTGGTTAACCATGGTTCTCATGGTTTTTTGGGTCATGGTTTACCATGGTTAAACCATGGTCATAAACCATACTATAACCATGGTTTTACCATGGGAAATACCGTGGTTTTACCATGGTTTCTGGTTAACCATGGTTCTCATGGTTTTTTGGGTCATGGTTTACCATGGTTAAACCATGGTCATAAACCATACTATAACCATGGTTTTACCATGGGAAATACCGTGGTTTTACCATGGTTTCTGGTTAACCATGGTTCTCATGGTTTTTTGGGTCATGGTTTACCATGGTTAAACCATGGTCATAAACCATACTATAACCATGGTTTTACCATGGGAAATACCGTGGTTTTACCATGGGAAATACCGTGGTTTTACCATGGTTTCTGGTTAACCATGGTTCTCATGGTTTTTTGGGTCATGGTTTACCATGGTTAAACCATGGTCATAAACCATACTATAACCATGGTTTTACCATGGTTCAATTACCATGGTTTATTCTACCATGGTTTTTTTTTTTACCATGGTTTATTCTGTCTGGTTTTTACCACGGGATTTAAAAACCATAGTTTTTACTTACCATGGTTTTGTAGTTTCCCTATTTACCTATTTTACAAAAATGTCATGCAATCACATCAAACAATAAATAGCCTATTCTAACAAATTTTAAACAAATTAATACCATCCGCTTTATGATTTTATCTGGATACCATAAAAACAGGAGAACTGTTAAGTTTATTTATTTATTTATTTAAATGACCGTAATTGTGTGTGTTTGTGTGTGTGTGTGTTATTGTATCACATCAACACGATGAGCGTCAATCCTAGGTAAAGGAGAGGGGAACAGAAAGACAGACATAAAATACATTAGTGATTGCTTGCAGGAGTAATTGCACAATTTTTCTGTTGTGTGTGTGTGTTTGCATTCATTTCTCAACTTACTTCTTGAACACCTTGCTCTCGTTACTAAGCTTGTTTCTGATGGCTCCTCGCAGAGTGGCCACATCCACTCCAGGGAATTTCTGAAGTGCGTAGTCTGCAAAGGAATTTCACAAATTAGTATTAAACAGACTTTAGGCAGATGTGAGAAAAAAGCTGTAATTTAGAAAGCTGGAAGTGTTGTGTCTTAATTTACAGCATTTTTCACACACCTGCTTAACATCCTCCATGGTGAATATTTATGCTATTGTTAAGTTAAACAACTGAAAACCGCAAGTTGTCTGAATAGTACAGCCGATTGGACAAACAAGATGGGCACTTACCAAATATGGCATTGAGTACGTTGGGAGGCAAAGGAGGCTTTACAGCCTCTTTGTCACTGCCCTTTTGCCCCGTCAAGGACATTGTGGCCAGCTCCCTTCTGGTGTAAAGGACGGACAGGAGGTCGCAGACGAGCTTTGATGGACTGCCGTGGTTGCACCTCATGACCTTTGTTCTGTTAACCACAATGCCTTCCCCAATGACCATCTAAAAAATAATAGGGTGTTTGTGTGTGCGTTGGGGGGGGGGGGGGGGGGGGGGTGTCACAAAAATTGAAAGGAATACATTTATTTAGTGCTCTTTCCACTCCTTCAAGCAAACTGATATTGAGTACAACCCTTTTGAACAATATTTCAATTAGCCAACAAGTTATTTCCAAAATGTGCATAGTAAGTTTCATCATCTTTTGAGCTAACAACAGAGAGGTCAGGTTGATAACTGACCTATTCGTCATTTTTTTTTTTTTAATTATGGTGGGGCACAATTGGGAACACCCCTATGTTAAAATCTCATAAATGGATGAGGGGATCATGATCTCAGTTTGCACTGTACATTGCTGCAGACAGCAAACAGTTCTTTACTTCATTATCAAGCTTCATTATCCATTGGAAAATATTGAATAACATAGTGCCAAGCCCTTCACTTACATCATCACTTGAAGGGTCCTGGGTCTGGCCGGCTGTGAGTGGGGCACTCTGCAGAGGCTGGCTGGCTGGTGGGGCACAGGCTTTCAGCATATTTTTTAGATCTAAAAGAAATCAGAAATAGCACCATGCAGAGAAATCAGGAAACTGGTGAGGAGATACACCGCATGTTGCAGGTAGTGGGGGGAACAGTTTAAATTTATCCATCACACATAGTAGCTTATGCATTTCCAGCACTGACAAACGAATAAAATCTTGAAATACATAATGCCATTAAATAAACTGTTGCTAACAGCAAGCCAAAAATCAAAGCTGCCACAGCTGCATTGGGTGGACAAAAAATATAGGGCACCAAGTGTCCGTACAGTAGACACACATAAAGTGAAAAAATGTGACAACCAACCCCGGTCTCCCCTAGCTGTACCTTTCGCGACCAATTTTAAGGTGAAAATTATGGGACGGCATGCTAGCCAACAAGCTAACTGTTGCATATGGCGACGACTGTAGCCAACCTTGCTAAGGCTTATCTCCGCAACCCTTATGTAAAACCAACAAAATCAATACAGACATTGGAGATTTTCTTCGCATAGCTTACGTTTGACTCTCGGCAACACAACGCCAAACAGTGTTTATGTGGCCCGTGACATTTGACGGGAAGTACTAGCTCAATAGCTAACTAAAGTCATTGTGGTATGGTTGCTAAATTATCCAAATCTCAGAAGTGAAGCAGACGGAACAGGAATACTTACATTTAACCTCCTCCTGTGTGTTTCTTTTGGGACGTCGGCATCAATGTCGCCCAAATACCTTTTGTACGACCCTCGTCGTGACATGTTTGATTTCCATCCGATAGCTGCTATCGATTTCTACGTGTGTGTGACAAAAAGCGCAACTACTCTCGTGAAATGACTTCTAGCTACATTGGCTGGCGCGTGCAAAGAAGGTCCGAACTTGTAATGTTTGAATTTTACCGTTGGGGGTAGCAGCCAATTCGCTAGTTGGTCACATAAGTTGGTCATAGCATAATGGCAGTGTCAGCAGAGTACGGTCTTTTCAGTTTTTTTGAGGAGAATACATTGGGCGTGGGGCCATTAAGTTTGGTCAGTTTACGTGGCACCCAAGTGCGACCCAATACATTGACCAAAAATATTTGGGACAAGGAGACGGAGGTACCCTTACGAAAATTCACTGTGGTTTATTATGGTTTTCATGCAGTAACCATGGTTTCACTGTGGTACCTCATAGTGATTACAAGTACTATTGTCCTGCCCATAGTATATCATGGTTTCACTGTGGTACCTCATAGTTATTACAAGTACTATGGTCCTGTCTATAATACACCAAGGTTTCACTGTGACACTTCTTAGTTATTACAAGTACTATGGTCCTGTCCATAATACACCATGGTTTCACTGTGGTACCTCATAATTATTACAAGCATGCTTATAGTATTACCAGTAGTTACTATAAAGTACTATGGGTAAACCATAGTGCTACCATGGTTGGTTCATAGTTTTTAGAAAAACTATGAAATACCATGGTTTTACCGTAGTGCTACCATGGTTGGTTCATAGTTTTTAGAAAAACTATGAAATACCACGGTTTTACCATGGACAAACCATAGTAATACTATGGTTGGTTCATGGTACTTCCAAAAACCATGGTAGAACCATGGTTACTACATAAAAACCATAGTATAACCATGGTTACCACAAAAAAACCATGGTAAACCATAGTAGATTTTTGTAAGGGTGTGCCTGAACATGTTCAATAAACGATTATTCATGAACTTGTTCCTATGTTGGGTGAATGTACTGTATTAACGCTAGTGTGAACAGACCTTAATATGTAGCTGAAAAGCAGCTGATTTGACAGCAGCTGTCATACCTGTCACACTAACAAATACATCAATATGTAACATTGTTAACAGGAGCATGGAGGAAGGCAGCACCTGAGCTATGACCATTAACACGATTTGATGAAAAATTTGTGTTATGTATTTTTATTTTGTTATTTTTTTATAGTTTTTATCTTCTTTAGCTTTTATTTTCTTTTCTTTATTCTGTACGCTGCAGTAACAGACAAATATACCCATTGTGGGATCAATAAAGTCTTATCTTATCTTATCTTATCTTAAACGTCAGTACTACTACTACTATTATGACTACAGTCCTGTTTTTATTTTTATAATAAAAGACATTCAAGCAACAAGGATTTTCTCATGTTTTGAGAATATTCTGTAGGGTGAAAGCTGCAGCTGCTACTAGTGTGGACTGAATGAAGGGAAAGAAAATGCTATAATTCAGAGGGCTGTCACCTCAATACTAAACCCTGGATGGATAAGGAATCAAAAATGGATACAAAGTGAATTTGACAAATAGTTTAAATGTTAAAACTGATAAAATAATTGCTGTCTGGTTCTTTATGGGCAGTGAAAATATTTTTGGAAAAATAATAGCTCACAGCAGCATATCGGGGAAAAAAAGAACTATGAACTAGTTCATTTTAGGAATGATGAACTTAGTTCAAAATTTGTATTATGAACTATGAACTGATTCATTTTAAAATTTATGAACTGAACTTTTAACTAGTTTATGTGCGGAGTTTCTTGACACGGGTGTCCAGCATCCAATAGACCTTTTTTTTTTTATCAGCAGCCATCTTGACAGGAAGCAGTAGAGGACGCAGGTGTCACCACTGGCACTAATTAAGGTTCATTAATGCAGCAGAGCCTTAATGAACCATAATTAGATGATTACTAACACCTGTGTTTAGCTCATATTTCATATCAAGAGAGCTGCCATTAAAAAGGTCTAAACAGACTATAGGCTGTTTTAGTTTTATATATTCACTATTATGCAGGGGAAACAATCCTTAGTTTGAATTCTTAGTGAAAAAGATCAAATGTTTTCTTTTTTTTACAAAATTAAAATTGTATTTCCTGCCTCCACTAACAACTGAACTGTGATTCATTGAATGCTGCTTACCTTTTGATGGGGGGTGTGGGGATGAGGAGACAGGGCTTCTGTCGGGCCTGACACCAGGCAGGGATTTAGCGATAAACACTCAGAATTTCCTGTTAAGATGTAATAGTGAGTAATGTTAGCGGAACAATTTCATTTTACTATATGGACCAACATAAGCTAGCTATTTCCTCCACTGAAGGATGGCACCCACCTTTCTTTATGGAAAAAAAATGTACAACTATCCTTACCCTTTCTGTTATCTGTCTTTCCTTTCTTTCTTTTTATCTTTTGGAAGTTAAATTTCTCCTCCAGTAAGTTAAGATTTTTCCTCTAGCGCCCACTGCAATTGACTGTTAGCTACTGCTAGCTAGTACCAGTGACACCTGGGCTGGGGACCGCAGCATTTCCTGTAAATAGAGGGGGGGGGGGCTCTGAAAGTTTACTTTTGGGCAAAAACATGACAATTAAAATAACATAGTAGTAATTATATTACTCTTTATAGTGATATTTCAATATTGAGAAAATTTAAGAAAATCTTCTACAATTTTGCTCTTTTTCTTGTAAGTTATTAAAAATATATTTTATATATATAATTAATTAGTTGGAAAAAGTCACTGGGACTTTTTGAGTTAATCTACCTTAATCATTTCAAGACTTGTTTAAGTCATTGATTTGTTGTCTTTCATTTATATTACTAGTTCTCTTTTCTTTTTTACTAAAGAATAAAAGTGGGACCTTGTTGGCCTCTGGTGCTGTTTTTCATATGATATTACTGTTCATTCAAGGCCAGCTGATGGGGGCATAATCAGCCAAACAAACCAATTCATCAGAATCAGTAGCAAAACACCTGTTTATTTAACATTGTACGGTAACTGCTTCATTACACTGCCCAAAGTGTAACAGGTCAGGAGGTACATAACAGGTTACAGAGCCGTTTAAAAAGGAAAATCACAAAAAAAAAAAAAAAAATGATCACAGTATCAATACAATGTGGTCCATATATTTTATATTCAAATAAAAATGGTTTCCAGTCACATTTTTTTGCTTTTATCATGAGCTATGTGACAATTATGTTTATTTTTTTTCAAAAAAAACATAAAATTTTAACATATTTATACAGTTGTGGACCCAGAACAGTTTGTGGTAATTTTACTTTCCACCATTATTATGCATATAACCTTATGTCTCACACACCAAACAACACAGTATGAGTGACGTCTATTTCGATAGTCATATAGTTAGTTATAGTCATAAACTGTTTAGCTAACTAGTGAATAGTGAAATCACTCTCAGTATCTAAGAAGATACTTCAAGGATGATATTTTACACATTTTAGGTTATAATTTAGTTGCAGTCACTCTCTGGGGCCAGAGTTTTCTAAATTGTCAGTGTTTGATCGGTCCACTAGGGGGAAGCATTTATTTCTGTTCTTACTACTCAGGTCAGCCTTTCCTCTTCATGAACTGTGAAAACAGACATCAAGAACAGGCCTTAGTGTGTCCGGCTGAAAGACATGTGAGTGCATGAGCTGACGTGACTGAGGAATTTGAAAGCCCCCACACATAGGAGAGCAACAACCCTCTGAAGGAAGGCTCAAGAGAATTAGCTGACAAAGCTGCTGTGAATGCTGTTGTGCACGTAAGGCAGAGCTAATAAAAGAGCCAATAAGGTGGATGTTATGAGGTTCACAGATTAAAGTCTCAGACAAGACAGCATGGGCTGGATGGAAAAAAAACAAGCTACCAACCAACTGGAAAGATTTCCTGAGGGCAGATGAAGAAGGAACAGAACTCTTTTGCTTTCTGGCCAGAACCTTGTGTAAATATTGACTACTTAACATGTTTTTTACACCTGTGTGGATACTGCATGTGTCCTTGCATACATGAAAAGACAGACACAATGAGGCTATTTCAATGCAGTATATGCTGCAAGAAAAGGGTTTAAAAAGATCAGCTTGCACACAGTGGACAGAGACCTTGTACATGTGTTACAAGTGGACATTAAGTCGCTGTGGGTAGCATTTTGAACTGAAAAAAAAAACAGACACATGCCTGTCCTTGAGCTTCACCAAGTCTCTGGGTCCTGGCAAATCTAAGGCCTGAAACAAAGGACGGGTACACTTACAAATGTGCATCTTGAAAGTTAAACATTGTATTTCTTTTCATTGGAAGAAAACATTTAGATCAGACATTAAAGAATGGATTCGTGAAATGCATCATGTATGGTATTAGAGAGGATATCTTACATACTGAGATATCAACAAAACATATTTTAAGAACTGTGAAAACCGTTTATTACATTCCTTAGAAATACAAATGTTAGAGATATCGCAACATAAGAAAACAGTCTTATAGTTTGCATAGCACTTTACCCTGATACTGAAAGTGATGGGCGGTGAGCACTCAATTTTTTTTGGTATTTTACCAGGATAACAGTGAACTTCCTAGTTTTCGCAATAAGTGCGATGGGATTTCTAAAGACACAGTGAATCAGGATCTCAGTTTAACTTCTCATCCAAAGGACAGCATTGACTAGTACTAACTGTACTGTATTTGTTCTATATTTATTTTGTACTGCTGTGCTGGTTGTCAGCTATTCATATTATTTTTTATCATCACATTATTTTTTGTGTAATGTTTTGTTATTGTGTTGTTTTTAAGGGTCTAGGGACGTGGGGTGGGCTCAGGAAATAGCATAATCCGGGTTGAATGCCGGCTGGGCACGGTAGTCATGGACAGGCGGCGTGTAGGGCTGCAGCGGCTGGATAGGAGGCTGCAGTGGATATGCTGGCTGGCTGTAAGCCATCAGGTTGGGAGGGTAGACAGGGTCAGCTGGACAGAAAGAAAACATGGCCTCAGTAAGAAACTGTAAATGCTTTGACAGTAACCACAACTCCACTTCAACTGAATAGAGGAAAGATGACATTGCTTTGCTGTGATGTGTCATTAATTAAAGAATTGACTTTAATTAGGAAATTAAGATGAATGCAAGTTATCTGGGTTTAGAGGCAAACACCACCAAAACAGAAGCTCACAACACTTATTGTCAGAAAAATCCTGGACAATAAGCTTTTGCTGCAGAATCTGCTCAGATCTGTAACTCAGCAAAACTTACAATGGCTGGCTTCCTTGTATGGTGGTGGTAAGTCCGGTGTGAAGGATTGTTCCTGGTGAGGCACTGTAGGTATGGGATGGCTTTCATAACTCGCGTAGACTGGTACGGGTGGGTAGGGTGTATAGTGGACCCGCTGGAAGGACTGGGGCTGTCCAGGCAATGCAGTTGGTGGAGGGTACTGATGATGAGTGGTGGTCACTACTGTGGTGTTGGTGGCAGCAGCTGTAAATACACAACACAGAAACAGGTGAGAAAAACATCCTGTAAAGTTTGGTAGAGAGTTCAGTCACAGTTTCAGATGAGGTGGGGACTCCACGTTATGGTTTTGGACTTAAGGTTTTGCTCTGCTTCCACAGTATATGATGCTTGCTACAACTACCCCCTGGATGCACAGTGGACAAAAACTTTCACTTGAAGGGCTGCCCACAGATTTGAAAACAGACTTAAAAACATAAATACTTATGTAAACAAAAAGTGTTTCTGAGAATATTTTAGGAGAAAATTAAGCCATGCAATTTCTGAATATGTCTTTTTAGATTGAGAACAGTTCATTGTGTACACCGGTTTCCAGAGGTGGCAAGTCACAGTGATTTGCATAAAATAGCCCAGACTTCAACTTTATACAAATGTGGGCGGCCAATGCTCTCATCTCTTGAAAACACACTGCAGCCCTACTGGAAATAAACTTCACTGCAAACTATAGCCTAGTTGGGGTTATATCTAAACCTTATGTCTATTTTTCTTCTTATATTGCAGCCTGGTTTACTAACAATAATGAAGTAGGCAAACTTTAACCGGATAAAATAATCTTAAAAAGGACAATACTCAGTTATATATTTTAAAACAGGTAACATATTTTCTATTCTGTTTTACTTTCTATACCACTGAGATCGGAATTGTATCAACTAAGTGCATCAGCAGGGATTCCAACCACATCAAATTATGAAAGTTTGAATTGTTTTCTGTTTTCATCTCTCATTTGTGACATTTCCATTGTATCATTGGTTTTCAAAGGATCTTTCATTACATAGGCCTAGTAATATAAATAGTATCTGATATCATGCTCAATGGTATGAAAACAATTATATGGCAAATCATATCCAAACTCTTCCTATGTGTATCTCATGTAAGGAAAAATAACATGAAAACAGTCTATTTAGGAGTAGATTTATTTCTTTATTTGCATTAAAGTACAATATGTCCTCAGCCCAAAATTATTAGCAGACCACCAAATCCCCCTAAAAGTTGCCACATGCAACAAAGTAAACCGATTATTGTACAAATTAATGTGAAAACAATTCCTGGATGTGAATCCTACATGCTACAGCCAGTCAGGGGAATTCACATTCTTGCTCTGTTTCAGCCTCCCACTCTATGCCAGAGTGAAGAAGAGCAGTAGCAGAACAAAAAAATACCGAAAAGTTTAGTGTTTTCATCAACTTAAAGTCAGAATTTTTGTCTTCAGAGGGATGCATATCATGTCTAACCTCACTGGTGGATGCGACTAAATCCTACACACTAGTCCTTAAAATGTTTGGGCTAAAAAGGGTAAATGAGTTTTAGATGATTCTCATGATACTGTGAAAAGATAAGTATGTTTATTGAATAAGGGATAATTTTATGTACAGTAAGGAAAGGAGTCAAGTTAGATTCAGACATATAAAGAGAATCAGAGCAGGGTTATGTTTACACGTAGTGCAAATAGAATTGATGGTATATAATGTGGAATGAGTTACTCACTAATAGTGATATCAGGGATCATACAATGTTATCTACTATGTGATTAGTATCATAGCCCGATATTTTATCTTCCTAAAATTGACATAATATAATGTGTTTTGAGAGCAGGACTGAACTTATGCATCATTCATATCACTACTAGTGAATGGTAAGGAATGTGGTAATTTCAATAGTTATATTAGTATTCTACATTTTCAGTATCTCTGGCACATGCTTTCATATCATCAAACTTTACAAACAGTGAGTAAAACACACCACCATCCACTTAAATAATACAAAAAGCTGAGCTGCTATTCAAGACCTGTTGGCACAGATATGTCTTTGCCTTTCTACAGTTACACATATACATCGCACACCTGGATAAAAAACTAGCTGCCAGTTCTGTATCTAAAAGCTAACTATCAGCGTAACCTTTCATTGGTGAAGAGTTACTTGCCCCGGGGCTTGCAGCATATCTTGTACAGGCAACAGCAGGGACAGAAACAGCAGCAGACGAAGAGGAGAATGACAATAACAGTCCACACTGCAATCCAAGAATGCCACAATTCACTAAAAAAGAAAAAAAGAAAAATTAATTTAAAACTGCTAGTACAATCTGTGTAAACGTTGTCCAATGCCCTACCTTGATTCCATATCTGATGAAATTCATATCAGACATTTAAACCAAATATATATACTAATCTGTTAGTGATGATGTGAAGAAAATGGGCTTCTGGTGCAAGCTGCTGTTAAGAAATTGGTGAATTGCATGTTGGTGGTCGTGCACAGGAAGACGCCACTTCCTGTTCCAGGAAGGGGCCTGAAACACCCAAATCCAACACTGGACAGACCTGATGCCATCGCTTTTTTGAGAATCACTAATCCAGGTGGATAACTGGGGCTGCAGTCTGTATCTGCATGAAAGCATTGCCATCATACTTTAACTTAATTTTTCATTAGAGGAAAATTAATTTACATCAGGAATCACACTCTTTTTGGTGCTGGTAGTGACAGGAAAAACAAAGGAAAAAAATTCTGCAAGTTTCTATAATTACCACAGGGGATGGTGTTTATATTTTTTCCTTTTATACAGTATATATTGTAGTCCCATTTTCTTTTGTTACAAAGCATTAGTAGACATTCTTGTGGTAAATGCAACAGATACAGTACAGCCATATATATATATATATATATATATATATATATATATATATATATATATATATATATATATAGAGAGAGAGAGAGAGAGAGAGAGAGAGAAAGAGAGAGAGAGAGAGAGAGAGAGAGAGAGAGAGAGAGATACAGTACAGCCATATATATATATATATATATATATATATATATATATATATATATATATATATATATATATATATATATGGTTGGCCATGGTTGTGTGGTGCGGTTTTCTGCCTGCAGAGCTGCACGTGGACGCACCGCGGCTCCGTTTCCGGTTGTCCGCTCCTTGAACACCAGGGCTGCCGTGTTTTCCCCGGCGACGCGCCTGTCCGGACCTTGTATCTGTCGGCCTTGATGAGAGCAGCGTCCGCCCTTCCTTCAGTAGGAAACTCTCACTGACGTAAAGAAACCAGAGCAGGCGGATTCCTGCGTTAATTCAGAGCGTTTAACCACTATATACTGCACACCCGGAACTCTACGTCCTCTCACGTCTCCGTCCCGCTACACTATCCGCGTTTGGTGACTGCAGGTCGGGCAGGAAAACCCAGCTCCACCGAGAGGAGACAGACGACGGGAAATAAGCAGCGTAACCTGAGTTTTGGTAAGATTTCTGTCATTTCTCGGCACCTTTGCTCCTCGGTGTTTAAATCCCTTGCTACATGAGCATTGTCTAAGCTAACTTCATAATATCAAAACTGGACCGTATCACCAGGGTTATAGTCAAAATAACTATTGTCATTATTTAGGTTCCATAAACGCCAGTGTTTGCAACCCTGAGAATATAAAGCTACTGCAGTGTTATTTTTTAACATTACTAACATCCTTTACCTGTGTGTGTGTGTGTGTGTGTGTGTGTGTGTGTGTGTGTGTGTGTGTGTGTGTGTGTGTGTGTGTGTGTGTGTGTGTGTGTGTGTGTGCGCGTGTGCGCGTGTGTACGTGCGCGTGTGAAAGAGAGGAGGATACTATGTGAGAGTGAGTGAGAGAGAGAAAAAGAGGGTGTGTGTGTGTGTGTGTGTGTGTGTCATCACTTTCTATAGATGTTATTGTGTCACTATGGAACAGGTTGTTTTGTTGTTATTTTTACCCTGACCTAATTTTAATTATCTGAAATTTTACACATTTTAGCAGAAATACTGTGCAGGTTCCGGGCTGCAGAGACCACATCCTTCCCTCACACGCTCATCTTTTTCCAGTAATGCCCTGTTTTCATTTTGGAGCTATATTTAGCTCAGTGTGTGCAAGTGCGACCTGCCTCTGTCTCTAACACACACAGAAGCACACACACACACACACACACACACACACACACACACACACACACACACACACACACACAACCACATAGTTTCCATCTCTGATCTGACAAAACCCTCTCTTCCTCCCCTCTGTTCAGGCATGGCTGATCTGCTGAGGCTGCTGCTCCGGGTGGCTGAGAAAGCGGCTGACGTGGCTCGGGTCTGCAGGCAGGAGGCTCCTCTCTTTCAGCTCCTGGTTCAAGAGAAAACCGGAGATGACAAGAACAAGAAGTTCGTCCAGGACTTCAAGACACTTGCAGATGTTGTGATCCAGGAGGTGATCCGGCATGATGTCGGTGCTCAGGTATGAGGAATTGCATGGGGAAATAAACTGAGTGGACCGGCATGTTGGCTTATTATTCACGTCCTGTCTGTTTCTTTGATCAGTTCCCTGAAATGGTTGGCTTCATTCATGGAGAGGAGTCCAACAAGTTTGAAAATGGGCTTGGTAATGACTTAACTTTATTGACACATGCACAGCAACACAGCAGATGACAACTTCTAATTATAAACACGGTATATAAAAGATGTACATGTGTCAGCGACAAGTCAAGATGAGAAAGTCAAAGTGAGAAAGTTAAAAACGGTTTTAAGAAGCTTTCATCAGGTCTCTCAAAATGTACATCTTGAGTTCATTTTGGTTTCTTGTCATTTAAAAGTTTTAAACATTTAATCCACATAGAATATAAAACAAATTGATATCATGTGCTTTTAATTTTTAAAACCTTTTTTTAAGGGGGTTTAACTATCTGGTAATTTTTAGAGATTAAACAACATGACAGTTTTGACATTGTCCCATATATTATATTGCTGATAATGATGAAAGCTGCGTTTTACATATTTATTTTTTTCTGGGAATATTCTGAATCTATATGCATATTGTTCTTTCATTATGTGCTGTATAATAAGTTCACCTTCATATACGAGAAGGGTTCAATATAAACACATTACACAATGTTCTACGATGAATCTCACTCAGTCACCTTTTATACAAAGTAGTCAGTCTGTCAGTGTTGAAGCAAACACATCTCTGTGTCACTGTACAAATATTTGAGCAGCATTTCACTGTGTAAATCTCGTCCTCTCTGGGTCACCTAGGAGAGAGCGTGACAGTCACAGTGTGTGGCACGGAGGCGGAGACGGCCACGCTGCTGGCCACTGTGCTGGATGGCAATCAAACCGCAGCGTCCCTCCTGGCGCGCGCCATCCACCAAGACCCAGCGACTATTGACGCCAACACAGACGGCCTGTCGGTGCCCCTCAGCCCCTCCGAACTCGGCATCTGGATCGACCCCATAGGTGAAAGGCTCCACATGTTCCTCCACATGTTCCTCGTTGCTGCAGTGAACTCGTTCAAACAGAACAGTGGCGTTATTGTCTGTCTCTTTGTTTTTTGTTTTTTTTTTTAAATAAAGATGCCACCAGTCAATACATAGAGGGCCGAGAGGAGGTCCTGGAGGAGGGCCACCTGTCCCCTTCAGGTCTGCACTGTGCTTTGGTTCTGATCGGGGTCTACCTCCGGAGCACGGGCGAGCCCGTAATGGGCGTCATCAACCAGCCGTTCAACCATAAAGATCCAGCGGGTGGAGGGTAAGTAACAACGGACACAGAAACATTAGCTCTCCTTTTGATGAGTCTCTGGCAGAGCGTATTCTGTACGTAGAGCACATGATTCAGATCCAGTCCACTAGTTCAATTCAGCAAATACCTCCACGCTGCTCTCAAGCTGTTATTGAGTCATGTTCCTGCACAGCCTCTGCTCTGTAAATGCAAAAAATCTCTCACTTTATATGGCTACATTCAGGCTGCAGCCTAAAGTGATTGATGTGCAATTTTTTCAACCCTTATGCGACCTGTACCTGGTATTTTAATGACAGTCTGAACAACACCAAGCCGATTTTTTTTTTCTTCTCCTTTCCCAAATGTGACCCAAGCCACTTGGATATGTCCTAAAACCAACACATATCTAATCTTTTGACATATGACTTGACTCTGAACATCCAGCTCATGTTTATCTGGCCTACACGTCATCAACAAGCGACGTCACTATTCTGATCTGAAGTAGGTGGAAGCTTGAAGAGAGCAACAACCATGGCAGAAACCTTTCTCTTTTCTTCATTAATTTCCTCCTCAAAACAAATATGTTGTACATGTGCTGACTCCGGTAGGACAACCACTTTAAAATCTCCAGATACTCACCACCAGTGTCCCTGTTTACTTCTGTAAACACTGAGCAGGCACGCTGCAGAGACATGTGTATATATACGTATGCGGTCGCTGCACATGACGTCATTGTGTCCTTCAAATGTGCATGTGGGACACTTTTGAAGCGTATAAAGTTCACACTGGAGATCACATTCAAGTTACATTTAATTGGAAATGTTAACATTCTTGCAAAAAAATTTGGATTTCACAAAAGAATCCAAATTGAGCACTTCCTAAGTGAATGCAGCCTATGATGTGGAACATTAAAAAAAAAAAAAACAATTCTATGAGACTTGTATGAGATCCGCTTATTTTTTTTTTCCCTAATCATATGTAAATGGAATTTGTGCCTGAAATACAATACCTCATGTGAGTCTTAAATTTAATTTAGCTCGTTTCATTGTTTTATTTCCTGCAGTTAAAGTTAAAATTCATGAAATCCTTTAAAGCAACCTATTGAGCATATCTGATTTATCTTTAACAAAGAATTTCAGATAACATTCCATGTCTGCGTGATGACATCAGCCTTGTGCCATCTTCAGATAAAGTTACTATGTCTGATCTAGTAAGATATTTCTGACTTTTAGAGCAAAACACCATCACTGGTACAATTTAATTTTGTGGCTTAGAGGATAAGACACTGACTATCTAACACAATGTCCATTGTGTCTGACTCTATTAACACTGATAGATGTACAACATGCACAAAAAAATTCATGCCTGCCATAAATGGAAGAGTCCTACACTGTATATTAGTGTCAGTACTGCATGTACCTTTTGAATCTCTTTCTCTTGACCTCACATAGCCAAAGATCATTTTAGCCCAGCTCACCTCTGATCATTTGTGCTCACAGCTGGAGGGGGAAGCATTTCTGGGGCGTGTCCTTTGGTGACGTCCAGGTCTGCTCCGTGTCGCGGCCCAAAGGCGGCCCGGCGGGCGGGCGGGGGCTGTCGGCGGTGCTGAGCTCCAGCGAGAAGCAGGTGGTGAAAGAAACCCTGACCTCGCTGTGCGGCCCCGACAAGCTGATGTACGCCTCCGGGGCCGGCTACAAAATCCTGTGCGTCATCCTGGGCCTGGCCGACGTCTACGTCCTGTCGGAGGGGAGCACCTTTAAGTGGGACTCCTGCGCCCCCCACGCCCTGCTGCGGGCTCTGGGAGGGGGCGTGGTCGACCTGACGAGCAGTTTGAAGTCCAGCTCTGCGGCACAGCACCACCAGGTAGAACTGACCTATCACCAGCCTTACGCTGAGGGTAAAGGTGCAGACCGCTGGTCAAACCACGGAGGCCTGGTGGCTTATCGAGACTGTTCTCAGCTCTGCAGCATCATCAGTGCTCTGAAGGGGAAACTGTAGGTAAAAGCTGAGTGGATGGAATAAGCACAACCCGATTGATGCATATATATGATCATATTCATGTTTTCTATATTAGAGGGACATTACCTGTGAGCATAGGGTACTGATGTCTGATTTTTAACCAGATATATATGCAAGTGTGTATATATGACAAAGTAAACAGCAGGTCTGGGCCAAATAATATTTACAAATAGGGTTTGCTTTTTAGACTCGATTAGTTGTTCCTAAACTGGAGGTTTCTCCACGCAGGAGAGGAAACGTGCACTTCACGTTCCCATTCATCAATTAATGGACTGACACATTGGGAACTTAGGGGTCAAAATACCAGACTCAAACTGAAAACTCAAGTTTGGGAATGACGGGAGGGATGAGACAGGGGGGGGCTGTCAGACGGGACAAGATGAAGTGAATTGAAAGAATGTTTTATGAGGTTTTAGCATTAACAACTATAAATGATATCCATTTAAGATGATGATCCATTTTGTTGGTTTTATAAAACAAGCGTTATTTGTGAATTTTGTTTCACCCAGATAAGCATTTATTAAATACTAAGTTTTATAATCGTTTATCTACATAAATAGAGGTTATCCGAGTGACAAGAAACAGTGCTCACTGCTGGACAGCTGAGGAACGCTTCACTGCCAGAAGAAAGGAAACATGGCCTCACAAGGCTGCTTCTGCCCCATGTTTCCTGGATTTAAAAGGAGTCTTAAATTGTAGCTAAGAAAAAAAAAATTCAATTTAATCTTGCCATATTTGACCTGTGAAATGCCATGAATGAGTCAATGAGAACTAAATCAAGCTTTGCGGGAATCTGCACCTCTATAACCCATCCTTGTAAGGAGCCGGGAGATGGATTCTGTTCTCTTTCCATTTGAGGTAAAACAATGACACAAAGCCCTATTGAGCATGGGTTAACAGTAAAATTAAATATTCCTATATTGATGGATACAACCTTTTCAGGCTCCTGAGGAAAATTCTTATCAAGAGTTTTGCAATGTAGATATGTGTAACTTCACTTTATCACTGTGTATTGTGTTTGAAATGATAATAGTTGATTGTTTGAAAAATCATATGTACAGAGCCCAAGACAAAACAAACCTTGTGCATATAGGAAATCATCTTTATTTTGAAAACCAGAGAAAGCAGGGGAAAGAAACCCAACAGAGATCTCATAACTGTTTTGTCAGCCAGGGAACTCGCCTCAGAATTCCCTACAAGAAAACCCTGATGATTGTCAGATATTTTTTGCAATATTTCTGCATATTCTGTTAAGAACTTTAAATGAAAACACAAGAACAAACAAACAAAATAACTGAAGTGTTGGCTCTTCCATTGACTTCTTCTCGGACTTCGAACTGCTACCTTTTAACATACAGCACTGTACATTCTCAAGTCAAGGTGGACGTGTGGAAGCAGCGCACTCGGCTTATCGCGGGTGCAGCTGTGGGTCCAGTTTCCTAGACACAGGGTGAAGGAAGTGTTTCGACAGTAGAAAAATGTGGAAAAGTACAAGGCCTTAATGAATAGCGGAAGAAAAGCTGCACAAATTGAAAACAAACTTATAACATATAATGGCTATATTAATCCAAATCATTTTCTGGATTTATTTTATTTTGCCACCAGTTAAATGGCTTTTCAGCTTCTTTCATTTTAAAGAAAAACCTGAATTCAGAAATAGCATATCTTAAATTTTTGTCAATTCCTAAGTTGAATTTTAATTAACAGCTGCTTGATCCATGTCTGGGAAACTGGTCAACCAGGTACAATAGAAAACAAAATATTTGACACATGAAGAGAAAAATGGCAAACTTAACATCCTGCTTAAACAAATGCTCATTTTATGAAGCTACCACACAAACCCTTATGCATCGCATTGCTATATAATATTTCTAATATTTGGGCTTTTGCCAGGGTGGCAACTGGTCATGCAATTCAAATAATTTTTTGGAAATGAACCCCTTTTAACCTTAAAATTATTTGGGGGAAAAAAAAAAAACTTGCTGTGCAAATGAGCTGTTAGCCTAGCGAGCTACACCTCCTACTCAGCTGCAGCTGGAGGGAACTGGTGACTGGTCAAAAGACGTCTGACGTTACAAATGGGGTGAGTGTGCAAATTAACACAGAAAAAAAATGTCCAAATATATATATATAAAAAAAATATCCACTATCAATTGCCACATAATTTCCATTTCACTACACTCTCACAATCTTCACATCAGGTGTAAACAATAACTTTTCTTAAATTAACCAACTCTGAAAAACAACAACAAAATTTCTATTCAAGACCTATGTCAAAGCCATCCTTCTTGTTGTTACATACAGTGATGCAGGGACGATAAAGAGATCAACTGTTAAATAGATTTTCTGTTTATCAGTGTGCCATTGACATTTGAAATCTGAGTTCTGCCCAGGTGGAAGGAACTTATTAGCTCTACTGCATTTTTTTTTTTTTTTTTTTTAGTTGTTTATGTGGCGGCTTAGAACCAGTGTAACCAGATCAACACCCTTTAGGAAAATGGTTTATAAAAGGTAGACAATTGGAACACTACTGCTGTACTACTTTGCTGTTGCAACAATATATAATCTCAAATAATGATCAAAATGACCAAAACAGAGAAATGGGGCTGATAAAAGAATGAGACAGCACTGTAAATTTAAATTTGGTTCTATTTAAACTCTGCTTCAATATGAGAAAATTAGCCTACATTTTACATGTAAACTTTAAACCAATTTAACTGTCAAACTATATTGAGCTGTATTAACTGTTGTAACTTTATTGTGTACATTAGTTGTGAAATTTCCAAGAAGTCAAGAAGGCAGATGTTAAGCAATGAGTCAACAGGGGGCAGTGCAGGGTAAAAAAAAAAAAAAAAACCCTGGTGGAGAAAAAAAATATGCTTCACAATGTCATGATATCACTCGTGGAAGGGTTCATAATTAAACTTTACCACTGAAGCACTTTCTGATGTGACATTTAACCTGTGCTGTAAATATCTGGATTATAATCAAGTACTTCAACAATGAACATCCAGCAGAGTTGGCGTCTCAGAGTTAAATCTCTCTTGAGTCTCTCTCACAACAAAAAAAAGCAAATCTATCATTTTTACCTGTTCATGTCCAGGTTTTATATCACAGTTTCACTTTCATCTCTTCTGAGAACAGATGTTCATCAGTTTTGACTTCTTTGGAGTGGTAGGCCTGTTATTTAAAGACTTCTTTAGTGACACGTCTCGCTGTGCAGATGTGATTCTCTGGCACAAATATAATTCTAGTATAACCAAGTCTGAACAAACATGTGACATGGTTGAATTTTAAAATATTTACTTGAACAGGATATTTTCCTGTAATATATAAACAAATCTTTTCTTTTGATGCACAAATTGGTTATTGCTCCACTATAATATCAGTCAGTCTGAGGAGCGATTTGCCTGATTTATATTAAAGTTCTAGGGGGGAATAAAAACACAAATGCTAGTTGATTGTGAATTGGTAATGCTGGAGGTTGACTGCATTGGACGTTCACTGAGGTTATGTATAAAAAAAATATATAATTTTCCCTCTTTTTACCGTCTGCAGACGCTACCAGAGAACCACACCACTGATTTTCCTGTGAAAACTGGCTACTCTCAGAGCAGTTTAACAAAAAATAAGTTGTGGCAGCCTTTTAAATGGGCTGCTATGTGTAATAGAAATGATTCTGTACTACACCTTTCAATAAACCGGATATTTTTTTTTTATTTTAGTTCAGATGTGTTGGACCAGTTGGCCGGGTTTGGATTTACTCATTAATAATGGTGCAGATCTGAAAGCAGATCCACAAGCCACTAACCATGAGTACTAATGACACAGTCAAGCTGCCCAGATTAGATTCTTAATGATGAAACATAAGTCTGTCACTCCAATGTCTTAAAACTAACCTTACTCAGAACATTAACAAAAAAAGTGAGAGAACTGAAATGATAAAATGCAGGTTGAATAAATCATGCATCGCAGGAAATTATGAAAGAAGAATGTTTCATTACAGCATCCTGATGAGGATTTCAATGCCAAGGCTACGGTTGTCCCAAAGACAGACAGACAAAAAAAAAACAAAAAAGAAACCAGGTGATCTGAGAGGTAAAGCACAGTCGCTGCCACCTCTTAAACCCTCCTTCAATACTTTGACTCAATCAAGCTGCTCCTCTGACTGATCTGACCGCAGCCTTCTTGGCTGCCAACAGGCAGGCGAGAGACAAACATGGCCGTTATTTACTGTGTCCCTGTGTCGCTAAGTCAATGCGCTGAGAAGTCAGACTTCACCTCTGGAAGGGTTTGCGGACCTTCTTCCTTCTCCTGGGGGGTTTCCCGCTTTCACTGAACGTTTCGCTGGACTCTGGCCGTTGACCCCCGGGCGGCATGAAGAAACCCGTCTGGCTTTGTGGAGGGGAGAACGGGGGCACTCCAGCACCGGGTGGGTGATGAGGGGGCGGACCTGAGGGGAAGTAGGCCCCGTTGGCAGCCATGTCATTAGGAGGTCCCCCCTTGAAGATGCGGTTGAAGAAGTCCTGTAAATCTGCGGGGTTGGTTGGACCGGGGCCGTGCTCTGAAGGCGTCCTGAAAGTAAGCGTTGGAAAGTTCAGAGATTTTTTGCATAAAAGCCTCAAGTTTAATTATAATGTTTATTCCTTCTAGACCAGGCAGTAGAAACTGCAATATGTTCAATCCAACTTTCCTTAAACTCTCTCTCCCCCCCCATCTCTTTCTTCTAATTATTCTGCCTCCTAAACACCCTCTGTTTTCTCTCCTCCTTCAGCTGCAGGACAGGAAACCTCTGCAAACATGCATTTATGCTGAGTAAGGCTCAAACTATTTTAAATCCTTGTGTTTTTGTATACTTTTTTTTGCAAAAGAAGGGACATCAATGAAATGAAAAATATGCTTTGGCTGTGGCAGCAGCTTATTAGCACAGTTATTTAGGGACAAGAGAAATTTCTTTGTAATAGGATATTTTCAATTTGACTATAAAATATATACCGGTAAAAAAAAACACTATGGTTACTATGCCAGCATAGCAAAAGAAATGCGTTTCCTACACCGCCTACAGCAGGAAGCTTGAAAATATACGAGGGCTGGACCCAAAAGTTCCAGGAAGCCATTGATAGCACAAGAGTGGGGTGTAGTTATCAGATTTGCCACTAATAAGAATTGAAAGAATGATGATGTGCCACTGTGGAAAGAATCCAGACAAACGAACACTGCAGGAAATGTTTCCAGCTACTGAAACGAGCGTATCACATCCCAAAAAGGGTAGTTTGAGGAGAATGTGAAAGGTCGTAATGAAAGATTAATAACATGTTTTAACAATTCCAGGAATATTTGGGTACATGCTCGAGTGGAAGCATTATGTTTTTTGTGAGCCAAAAACAAAACAGATGCTGGATGAACCATTGACATTATTATTCAACTTCAACTTCTGTTTTATATATAGTCTTTTTTATAAAGTCTTTTTTCTAAGGAATGTATTTTACAACGAATCATTCCCATGTTTTCATTGTTTATAGCACTATATGTGGTAATTTTGATTTAGCAACTGATATAGGAAAACAATCATCCAATTATTTTTTAAGCCATACTGGACGTACCTGTGTCGTGTGGAGTTGCTGTTGTTCTTAGAACCGAAGGAGATGTGATACGGCACACGGTGCGTGTCCGGAGAGATGCCTATTCTCTGACAACCCGCCCACTCTGAAATGCACAACCATCACAAGTCACATCACGGTCAATTGCGGTACAAAAAATTAAGCTGAAAGTATGTTCTGTATATTAAACAAAGTTTCTGAACAACTTTATGTGTCTGTATTTAGTCTCACAGCATCTGTGCAGTCTTCATTGGCTGCATTGGATGAACACAGCCACAAATGTTCTCAATTTAGATGGTGCATTTATTTTAATATAATCGATATTTGTTTTTTGTGAGGCTATGTGTGTTGCTGCATTTTTTTCAAATCTATTTTTGTTGTGAAAATTTTAGGAAGATTTTTGGACTGTTCTGATATTCCAAACTTTATAATTTAAATAGTCGTCTGCAAACAAATATTTTTTTCCCCATACTTATTCAGTCCTGGAAATGAATAAAACTAAATTCCATACTTTTCCATGCTGTGTAGGAACGTCAAGTGGGGTGGATGCTGATGATATTTTCTGATTTCATATTCTGTTCACCTGTGATATCGTACACTTTGCCATCCATACAGGCAAAGTATGTTATACGTAAACCCAACATGCTGGACTCCGCCCAAAGGTCACCCTCCTCAGCGCTATGGCAACGGCTGCATTCAGCACAAAAGCGAGCCTCAGCGGGTTCACGATCCATCTCGAACCTCCTGCACACAAAGGACAAAAGTTCAAGAAGGAAAGGTGAATAGTCGACTACACGGACAGGACTCAGCTGTACAAAGTTTCACTTCAAGTGTACAATACCTGTGCTTGCCTTCGCACTTGGTGCACATCATGGTGTTCATGGCTTCCTTCAGGTCGTCCTGCAGTTTAGTGATGAACTCATTCATGGACTTGGAGAGCTCAGTTGCTGCCATACGTTTCCTGTGTGGGAATGAAACAGGCTGCTTGGTGATGTGTCACAACACTAAGAAAATCTGTATTTATCAGTAAGTGAATAAACAAGAATCACTTAAAAACATTGCCCATTTCAAATTTCCAGACTGTATTAACATGTTAAGTACAAATAGCTGACCACTTCTCATTAAGACATTTAAGCCCACTAGCAATGACATATTAAACAACTTAGACAAAGGTTTTAAGCAAAAAAACAAAAAAGTATTTCTATGTGCATTTTTATTACACAGCTGCATTTTCGTTGAAACTATTTTGCTTGCACAAGTTATAAGAACATTTTATATATTAGAAAAAAATAGGGTCAATAGTGTGAAAATAGACATTTCCCCCCAATTCTTCAGATTGATAAATTACTAAAAACAAATTCTATACACTACATTTTTTCCATGCTGCGTAGGAACCTTAAACAACAAACCTACCCATATTTCTAGTATTTTTTTATAGAACAGACATTTTAAAAGGAGTTATTTTTTCACATAAGAAACAGGTCAGAGCAAGAAAAGAGTATGCAGTTGAAGCTGCGTCAGAATATATGCAGATATAATTATGTCAGTCCAACACACAACATTTTACACATTTTTTTTAATGGGCCACCATCAAATCAATTAAGTTTGTAGCACTAACTTTGTGCATGTGTACCTACAACTCATACTCCCGTCGTGTCTCTGGGTTGCTGACAATATCCCAGGCAGCTCTCAGTACTTTGAACGCCTCTCCAGCTCGTGGGTGTTTGTTCTTGTCTGGATGGACCTGAGAACAAGAAAAAAGGTCACATGAGTAGGTGCCTCACATAAAATGTTTTAGTCATGATTGGAGGCATCCCATCGTAACATTTGAAGACTTCTAAATCTCTCAGACACACACACCTGGACAGCCAGCTGTCTGTAGGCCTTCTTCAGCTCAGCCTCAGTGGCGTGCACCTCCACGCCGAGCACTGTGAAGGGGTCCAGCTCGTCCTCTGGGACCTCCGCCAGTGCCAGCAGTCTTTCCAGCTCCTGGCCCTGCTGGCCTCTCCCTGCTCTGCCAGGTGAGTCAGGGGTGGACGGTTGCGCGGGGCTGTCCCTCCTGAAGCGGCTCCGGACTCTCTCCAGCAGGGAAACTACCCTCTTCCAAAACCTTGAATCCTGAAAAGCTGTCCAGTAGCGTTTGCCTCTCTCTCCACTGAGCCGGACAAACACACCCTTTAGCCAATGGGACCCGAGAATTGCCAAAGCACAGAAAAGTCCAAAGCTAGATAAGGCAGCGGTCTTCACCCATTTGACTGACCGAACAATTTTATCCACCAGGTCCGATCCAATGCATTTCGTCCATTTCAAAATCCGACTAGCGTCTGCCTTCAGTCCTGGTATATCTGTGATCCTTATGAAGAGCAGCTGCCCAAAGTTGTAAAGTTTCACCCCTCCAGTCTCCACTCCGACTCCACAGTTATGAGTTAATGTGACAATAATCTCAATCATCATGTGGACGCAGGAGATGCACCAGAAGCTGACGGACTCCGATAGCATTTCCTTAAAGGCTAAGATGAGCTGGTTGCCTGTCCGCCGCCGGCCCCGGTTCTGCTGATGGTGGTGGTGGTTGCGTCTGCGGGTCTGCTTGTGCCTGCCGCCACTTGACACCACGTTGCCTTTTTGAAAGGAGGAAGATGAAAAGGCGCTGGATGAACCTTGACCGCTCTGCTCGGAGACAGAGCCGCCGCTCCTCAGCTTGCACCTCCGTCCGGCTCCTGCAGTCCTCCAACCAGACTCCCCGTTCATGTGCTGCTCCTTCGCAGCTTCGTCCTCATCTTGATTTATAACCTGTGAGCTCTCGTCACCTTCTGCGCTCTCGTCATGCTCCAATTCGTCCGAAACCTCCTCAGTGTCCTCTTTGGCCTCTGTCGATCCACAGTGCTCTGCTTCACAGCTTCCCAAACCCTGTGAAATGGCTGGGTGTGGGGTGTCCTGAGCGTTAGATTTGAGATAGGCCGTTTCTTCCTCCTGCTCGTCATCTCCAACTTCTCCGGCCTCCGTCTGATTAGATTTGGTCACTGAGGTGGGCTCACCATCAGAGATCTCCTCGTCAGTGTCTGTAGAGCCATCCGCCCCCCTCTCAGCTGCCTCTCTCTCCATGTTCCTCAGTGTTACTAGATTAAAGAGCGGTGGAAATGGATTCTTGTGGAAGATAATATCCTAAATCCATAATCTATGGCAACAACTTCCCCAAGCTCTCATAAAGAAGTGAGGCTGGGGGTTCCTGAGGGTCTGCCTCAGGTCCACCATATCAGCAGCTGCCTTAGGGTGTCAGAAGGGGTTTACACAGCTCACATCGTGGATCAGGTACATATCTGTAAAGCAACGTTATATTTAGATGTTATAACACTGCCTCAGTGTGATAAAGTTCTATGTTTACTGTGTTTTTCAGGCATTTCCTTCACTGGATCAGTCAAAAACAGGCAGTACCATCAGGTTAGGGTTGGTTTTTTTCGCTATAAAATGTTCAATTCAATTTCTAGAAAGTGAACCCTATGAAGGATTATATGAATATCAAATGTAAAGTTATAGTTCGCCAAGGAGCAGATGTGCTGAAACTTATCCTTTATACGTTCTACAGAACATTGATCATTATTCTCAATTATGATAGTAGAACTTTTAATTCAATTATCAAGAAAAAAAGTGTCAAACATGCCGTAAAAAAGGGGGATTCAGCTTTTTCTCTTTTTAGCACCGATTATTTTGAGTTTTGTGGTAACACTACAGCTCTTTGCTCTTGACGACAAGAGGAGAGCTGTAAATTCAATACATTGACTAGGTGTGCAAAGAAATCAAATTTTTTTTGCTTTACACTTGCTACTACAAATGAACAGAAGATCAGATGTAGAGCTAGAGGTTTTGCCAAAACTACAACATTTGCTGTTTTGAAATAGAATTTTTCAATTTTCAAAGTGGATGAATGAATGGAGTGAGTTTCTTTTTTTAAAGTGTATATTGGAAAAAATAATTGGTTGTGGGTTAAGCAAGAACCAGCAGCCTACTACACACCTGATGTGCTATAATGGATTTTTTTTAAACTTCTGTCTGGCTCAAATTACTATCATTATGTTTCATTCACACAAAAACTGCCCCCCCTCACATCTCAGAAGTTCATGTGTCTGTATTGGTGACAACAACTTGCAACAGCAAAACCATCACCACTCTGCCTTATGGGGCCTTAAATGGCAAAAAAAAAATCACAATTCAAAAACATCTGACCATACATGCCCCATCGGCAAGTTGCTCAGACCACCAGATAGACACCAAAAGATAGTGCGTTGGGTCGACGTGGAAAAAGTTTTAACTTCACCTTCAACATTAAAATGTGTCTCTTCTTCACAGATTCTGCTCGACTTTAAAGTTATTTAGATGACTAAAGGAAATGCCATTCATTAATGTTTAACTCACTGCAGCTACATGACCTTAGCTATAGAGCAGACACATCACATCTGCTTCCCCACGAAGAGGCTGAAACGACGGGTAGATCTAGTAGAAATGAATCAAACCCACACATCTGTTGTTTTCCTGTGTGGCTAAGCTAATTCAGTTAGCCAGAGACAAACAGACTCTCAAAGACGAGCTGCATTACAAGCGTTTGACCCCTTCTTAACGACCGAAGGAAAGCGGAACAAACAGCAGTCATTGCTCTGGCCAGTCCTGTCAAAACTGGCCCTGTGACAAACCTCGTGTTAATTCAACTCTGATAACATAACCAGATGTTTTACAGGAGGCTAATATTAGCAGGCGGCCAGGCTGTTAGCATGAGGAAGCAGCCAAGGCAGGATGACAGACAGGGGCTAAAATTAGCTTGCCTCTGGCAGGCTAACCATACGACATTTAGAGTTAATACGATCTCAGATTGTAATGAAAACAACAACACAGCTGCTAACTCACCGCCCGAGCAGCTAGCTGCTAGGTGCTAGCTGCTTTTAACGCTTTTCACCTTCCTGTGGCTTTTTTACGAGCAACACAAGACATGTTTTGGACACCGAACGAGTTCAGTAAGTAGGCACCTTATATTGCACATTTGCATTCAAACAAACCAGGCGTCATATATACCTTTCAGATAATTGTGTAACCTTGTTTGTTCACAGACAGCCAAGTGTCCGTGTTGTTTTTTTAAGCCACTTCTTCTTCTCCTGCTCCTTTTCCCACTTTCTTCCAATTTCTTCTTCTTCTTCCCCTCCGCCTCCTTCTTCTTCTTCTACGTTTTTTGGCTGTCAGTAAATAACACTAGTGCGCTACTGCCACCTGTCGACTGGGAGTTATAGTTGATCGAAAACATTTTTCCTCCGATGTCGGTTGTGGTGAAGAGTAACTAAGTATATTTACTCGAGTACTGTAATTAAATACAATTTTGAGGTAGTTGTACTTTACTTGGGTGTTTAATTCTGTTTCTCCTTCAGTCCACTAAATTGTATTATTTTACAAATAATGTATGAAGTTTAATATTCATTTATCTCTTTTTATCTTTTATTAATTAATACAATTATATAGCATTTATTGTGAATGGTGCCAAATATAATGATGCTGTACTTACAAATAAATCTCTCAAAGTGGTCTCAGCTAATTAACAAAAACATAAAAATATATTAAAAATCACATGTAGTATAAAATTCTACAACAAAATAATAGTCTGCATAATAAATACTTAGTTTTTCAAATAATACTAACTTTTGGAACTTTGCATATGTTAAACTGATAATACTTTTGTGCTTTGTATTGTACTTTTTTCAATTAAACTATTAAATCACTAAGTCTATATAAAGTCTAAAAATGTAAATACATGAACACAATTTGCATCTCAATCTCCAAATGCTTAAGTTTGCTGTTTTATTTAACCAACAGTCGAGAATCCAACGATAATCAGTTTAGTCTCATGAAAGACCAGGAAATAAAATAAATGTTTACAGCTGAAAAACTGGAACAGGAAATGTTTTTCTTTTCTCTTAAAATAAAAATACTTAAAACAACACGCAGCATGCGGTACATAACCTACAGTACTGTACTATTTACATAAAATAGTCTGTAAACACAGGTGACATCAATAATAGTAATTAGGTCCATATAGTGTAGCAGAGCCAACATAATGAACAGCTGCAGCCTAATTAGTATCATTGCTAACACCTGTGTTTACCTTCTCTACTAATTTGTGTCAATATGGCTGCTGTTAAAAAAAGGCCTACAAGCCTAAATATTAGAAATGTGCATATTCTCATTCATCCAGGTCATTGTTGTCTCTCTCAGACTAATTTGTAGGCAACTGGCTTGTATTTGTCCAAATACTTGGGTCTCACTCCTAAGAAGCGGAGAAGCCACTTGGATAAGAAGTGAAACATCCTCCTAGACAAATACAAATCCAGTTGTCTATGATTCAGTTTCACAGCAATATCTCACCCAGAGATTATCAAGCCTTTCTGACCCCAGGGACCCCTCAACTGACACGAATCTGACCACAGCCCTCATTAATAGGAGTTTTGTCACAGGGTAGATGTACAGAATGCGTATGTGTAAATCATGACTGAAACAGTCATTCTGCTATTGTGTTATTTGGGACAATAATTGTGTTGTGTAACCTGAAAAAACTTGGTACCATAATTTAACTCTCTGAAAAAGTTTTTTTTAAACATTAAAAACACATGCTATCAACTAGTTGTATTTTCTAGGTGGAAAAAATGTTTACAATTTCTCATTCATTCAACACTATTTGACATATCGTGTCACTGGAAAGAAATCACTCAAATGGACTTTTAAATTACGATAAACCAACGTAAAACACAAATTGTACATTTTGAGATAGCCGATGACAGCTTTTAAACATGTATTTTAAAATATCTTATGACTTTCTCATTTGCCAACCATGACTTGTCATTGACCTGTTTATAGGTGGAATTACAATGAACATAAATGATTCACATTTTTGCCTGGGGGGGGGGGGGGTTCCCTATTTGGGACATCCACTGATCTATATGAGTGTGTGTGTGGCCTTTGTTATGATGGAATATTCATTCTATTCGGTTGGGACTTGTGATTTATTTGGGTGGATAAGCCCTTTAAAACCCATCAATAAATAACCTTCCCCTGAAGTAGACCACTAGGGTTAGAACTTCACCTGTGGGCCCCCCCCCCCCACAATAAATTACTAGCTCCCACTCCCACCATAAAGACAGAAAGTCCGTTGAGTGGTGTGTGGAACACTGTGCTGATTGTTCTCTCTCTATAAATATATATATAAATATATATATCGGCGCTGTGCTGACTTGTTTCTGGGGGGGGTCTTTCACACGGGTCTGACAGCGGAAAGCCCCGCTGCTCCACACTAAACACCGCCCCCCCTCCCCCTCCCGAAGACGTAGAAGGGTTAATTCCGAGCCCCCCACCACCACCACCCACATCTCCAATTTGAAAGCCGCCTCTTTACCGGGAGAGGAAGGCTCTTTTTCGGTCAGATGGCGTGCTGCAGTCCGCCCCCGTCATTCTCCAGCCCACACACGCAGCAAAAAGGCAGCCAGCAGCAGCCAATACGGAGCTCCGGAGGAGGACTTCTGCCAGTGGACTCAGACGAGCTACGATACGCGAAGAAAGAGGATTTACTACGCCTATCGGAGCCGGAGGAAGCGATCGGAACCGGGGTAAGAAACCAAAAAAAAGAGAGAGAGAGAGAAAAGGGGGGGGTAGCTGCGATGTGTCTCTGAGCAGGGTGTTTTATTTCATTTTTGTCTGAACATCTGGATTCTGAAACAATCGCCTGATTCATTTGAACTGGAGGTGGTAATCCAAGCGGCTCCGTTTGAAATCTAACTGTGATTTTAATGTATATTTTTTTAAATCTCTTTTTAATCACTAGTTTCACTATCGAGCCGTGACGTCGCTTGTCGGAGAGACACCTTTGCGTCTTCTCTCTCTGCAAAACGTATTCCTGACCGAAAAAGGTAAGAGAGGTTCATCTACTCAGCCATTCAGTTTCACGATCAGATTAATATATAAATCTGATGAAGTGAAAAACATTTCCACATGCAGCTCTGTTTCAAAGTCTGCATTAACTTCCTGCATTGATTTTGAATCATCTGATGGGAAAGTCTTTATCTAAATGAAGAACTAGTTCCAGCTGCAGGTCCATGTGTCTCATTTCTCCTGCCTGAACTTTCCAGAGCGGCGTGCCATGTCCCTGCCACGCACCCTCGGGGAGCTGCAGCTGTATCGGGTGCTGCAGAGGGCCAACCTGCTGGCCTATTATGAAACCTTCATCCAGCAGGGTGGCGACGACGTGCAGCAGCTCTGTGAGGCGGCGGAGGAGGAGTTCCTGGAGATCATGGCACTAGTTGGCATGGCCACCAAGCCGCTACATGTGCGTAGGCTGCAGAAGGCCCTCCGGGACTGGGCGGCAAACCCGGCCCTTTTCAGCCAGCCCGTGGCCAACGTCCCCCTCGGGGGGATCCCGCTGTTCAAGGTGGACGGGACGGGCACGAGCGGTCCGAGGAAGTCTGTGAGCAACGGGCAGCCGGGGTCGCCGTGCGACAGGGACGACCGGGCCTGCCTCACTCCCATGCACAGCGGGAGTCCCCGGAGCCCCTGCTCCCAGGCGTCCCCGCAGCCGCCGGACACACACTACAGGGAGAAGCTGTCCCCCATGGACACGCACTGGCTCAGCCCGGAGTCTGACGGGAACTGCACTCTGGCCTCGGCGTCCGGGGTAGACGAGGATCCGCCCAGCCCACCTCTGCTGTCAGCCTGTCCTCCCGGCCCGTCCACATCCCCCAGCTCCTCGGCGGCGTTCGCCCCGGCGCCCCTGTCGGCCTGGCCGGGGGGACAGCTGGACGGGGAGACGGCCCGGGCGGTGGTGGAGAGCGTGGAGCGGCTCCTCAAGACCCTGCCTAGGTCAGACCCGGCGGAGGTGAAGGGTCTGCTGAGGATGAACAAGAAGATGGCAAAGACTGTGGGGCACATCTTCAAAATGGGGTCCCAGGATGTCAACAAGGAAGAAGAGATCCGAAAGTACAGCCTCATTTATGGACGCTTTGACTCCAAGAGGAGAGAAGGCAAACAGCTCACGCACCACGAGGTAAAATCACTGCATCCGTTTGTGAAGGGAGGTTGATGCCGTAAAGCATAAAGGAGCTTTCAAGGGAATCAAAGAAAACCATTTTCATGTCTGCATGCCATTTTCACAGTATCCATCCGTCCTTCACTCCATGTTTTCCCTCCTCAGTTGATCATCAACGAGGCCGCGGCTCAGTTCTGTATGCGCGACAATGCCCTGTTACTGAGACGAGTGGAACTCTTTTCTTTGGCTCGGCAGGTGGCGAGGAAATGTGCCTACACCTCCACATTGAAGCATGCAAGGTAAGGCCCCGGCATGCTCGGCTGCCTGTCACCTGAGACACCTGCTGTGCCCCGATAGCTCCTCCATGTCAGGGAAGAGACGGTTATAAAAGACTTTCCCATTGTGAATGAAATCTGGAAAAAAAATGTGTTTCGCCCCTTTCATATGTACACATACATAACCTGGTTCATATCACAGTGGGGACTAAACTTGAGGAATATCCAAATCTACTGCCTGATTGTCACTGTGCAACAATTGGATTCACTCTTATAGTCTTAAAGCAAACATCAGCAGTGTTATTGACCACAATGCAAAACGTAGTGAAATATAATTTTTGAAAAGTGGTATTGTAATTATATTATTATACTGTCATTACTATAGAGTGCTAAATTTAAGTCCCTCTGCGAGTAGTTTATGCAAGTATTTGCCATTATATTTTAAAACTGTCTTAATCACAGAGAATATTAAATATTTTCTGTATCATTAACAGGGAAATAAATAGTTAAAAATGATTAACGACCAAATATGTGGATGAGACAAAGACAACTGTGCAGAGGTATTCAGGTTAATCACATTCAGAAAAGTAAATTGTTTCAATGCAAAATCTGGCAAGTTGAATAAAAGTTTTCTTCATTCTGACTTTTCGCTTGTAGCTGGAACTTTTTTTTTCCTCTGTGCAGGTCAAATACAGATGAGAACAGTGTACAGCTGCAGAAGAGAGCACGATATGAGGTACGTGTGTGTGTGTGTGTGTGTGTGTGTGTGGAATCAAATTTTGGGTCACTCTCAATTGTTTGAAGTGACTCTTCCGGACTAAATCAATATTGTAGAATTTATTTATTTTTTCTTTTTTTAGGTTATTGTGCCTGAGAGCGTGTCATCACTCCTCGGGGCGGAGGGCTCGGAGGGGTTGATCCAGAGAGCAGATGATGACAGTTTATCTGCAGAAAGCCTGGATAGTGTATCACATGGTAACGACTTATGCAGTAAAAATACTTGCGATTGGCGCCTTTTACTCCAGGCTGTTCCCGTTTCTGTAAGAAGTGAAGTTGTCGCTCACACCCCGATCTGTCCCCTCAGACATCGGCTCCCAGTGCAACCAGTCCCCACCCCCACGCCCCCCCGCCGACACCTCCAACCCCGCCAACTGGAGTCGCCATCTCATACAGCAAACACTCATGGACGAAGGGCTGCGGTTGGCTCGGATGGTGTCACATGATCGGGCCGGCAAGCTCAGCTTAGGGTCAGAAGGAACTCACTCTACAGGTGACTTTTTAAATATTGTCTTAACAGTATCATGTGCTTAATAATGGATGCAGAATAAAAGAGTAAAAAGTTTTGCGCATACCTCTGTGCATTCTGATGAATAATTCAACATTAAGGACTTATTGCTGCAACTTATTTGTTATATGTAATAATAATAATAATATAATACGTTATTTGGCTTAGCCCAAAGACTGGAAACAGGAGGACACAGCTAACCTGGCTCTGTCCAAATGTAACCAAATCCTATAGAGCTCACTGATAGGCACATTTTGATTAATGTAGATGACGGTACAGTACTGGGTGTTATGCTTTACAAACAAAACAAGCTGCAACGTGTTTACTGGTGAGAGCTTGTAGGTGGATTCTGTTGCAGTGTTGGGCCTGTTTCCCTCTTTTTCCATACTCAGTAATAAAAAAAAAAGCCAAATTCCCACTTGAGTGGAATCAGAGAAAGAGAGTTAAAGATAAAAAGAGGACTTAGTGTTAGGGTTGAATTGGAAATGGCAGACAGATATTCCCTATCATCTCCTGACAATGAATATTTCATAGCTCTACAGCTTGAACTGTGAGTCACAATCTCTCTGAGGTGACGCCTCCCACCATGCACAGCTGAACTTCACCAGACTGTAAATTAGAGAGGATAGAAGTTAGGAGGGGAAACAGAAGGAGGTGGAGAGAGATATATTGAGAGGAAATGGGCGAGAGAAGGAGGGGAGAGGAGTGTTACACTGTTATCGCGCTTCCTTTATTCCCTGTTACTGTGCATGTTTTCCCTGATACATCACAGCTCCTCACAAGAAAGAGAGAGGGAGGAAAAAGCAAGAGATCCAAGCAAGTTAGTCATTCCAAGCTGTGATAGCCGGTCGAAGAGATAAAGCAAGGAGGAGGAAGCCAGCAAAGACATGAGGGGGCGAGGAGAGGGAGGGAGGGAGGAGCGGGGTATAGGAAGTACTCTGTGGGCGGCTGAAACAGTCCCCCCCTCCTTCCCCTCGCAGCGACTGACGTCAGAGTGTGCTGGGTGCGTGGGCTGGAGGGCGGGATGGATGGGTGCGGGGGCGAGCGGGTGGGAGGTAATTGGAGGGGCGTTGCATTGACTCACCAAGCGACAGTGTCCAAAATAAAACCTGTGGGCTGGAAAATGGCACAGGCTTTTTTTTTTTTTCTACATCTTCTCCTTCTACCAAAACGACTGCGGAAATAACAAAAAATGACATATGTTTCATCTCTGACGTCGATCTCCCTCACTTTGTCTTCTATCTAACCCATCCAAGTTTCCTATTTGTGTCTCATTAATCTGAACTTTCATTCTCTCACTTCCTTTCAACGTCACAAAACCCATCTTCCATTGCTCACCGAATCAGCATATCATCTCTCGCACGTTATTTTGATATGAATCATTAATATAAAAATTACAAGCTGTTAAATATAACTGCTGTGTATTTTCTGATGTGTTTTACTGATGTTACTATGTGCTATTAAATTCTTGTGCTACAAATAACATTGTTCATATATTTTTATATGACTGCCTGTTACTGAAACACATGGACCGAGGGAATAAAGGAACAAACAAACTAATGAATAGTTAATAAATGAATATTACTGGACACAAGAACACCTCACATGGTATTAAAGCTTATTATAAGATACAACAAGATTATGTTGTAAAGCAAATGTTGCAGAGGTGACAGGTTTACACAAATTTACAAATTTAATTTTTAAATTTTGTTAAATTACTGATCATCTTTGCAAAGTAATGAATGCAACTGACTGCAGTACCCAATGAACTTTTAGCGATTTTATTTAACCATCCTGTTTATGATCATGATTTGTTCCTGACCATCCCACAAGTCCTGTGTCCTGTGTATATGTATATATATGAGATAAAAATATATATCCTTTGAGTTTCTTGTCTCAAGAAAGTTCTCAAGAAAGCATTCCAGAGACCTGTTCCAAACACATTTTGACTTGTTGCACTGCAACAATATGAACAATGATGACTTGTCTCCATGTGGGAGAGTTTCTTGCTGAATCCCCCAGCTGTTTTCCAGAAGGAAGTCTAAAAACACTAGTTGTATCTTGATGACTCAAAACAAACATGTGGTCTTTTTCTCAGTATAACTGTCATTGTGAAGCTATGTGTGATCTTAAATAGCAACAAATGAGAAATAAGGGGGTGTTTGAAACATTTAAAAAAAGAGGTTTTAAAAATAAAGCCAGACAGGTTTTTTCCTCTTATTTCTCCAGGTGACTCAAACTCACTACGTGCAACAGTTTGGATTTTAGGGCCTCAATGAATTCTACGTTGCTCCACTCGTGATTTAAGTCAGTATTTATTCAACAGGTACCCTAATGTGAATTTTGGTGATTCCTACATGTAAATGCAGTTTTTGCTCCAGGTTCTCATCTGCACCTTTCTCTCTCTCTCTCTCTCCCTCCACAGACCATGACAGCAAAGCAGAGAGGCGGAGCTCCATAACAGTGTGCAGGAGCAGCAGCCCCTGCATCACCAAAGACGACTCCAACCACCGGGGGAAGTGAGAACGCTGGGCGGCATCAGGAAACTTGTGCTCAGACCTGCCACCGAACCCCCCCCCCTCCTGGCATCTGCTGCACAGGCAGCTGTCACTGAGCAGGTTTTTCCACTTGTGCGTACATCACTGATGTCAAGAGCATCCAGGCAGGGGGAGAGACTTTCATCCACATCACAATCGATATAGTAAATGTCAGAATATACCAGCGACTGATGTTATAAATTAGCAGTGACTTTAAAACACTGGAGTCATGGATCATGTTCAAAGTGTTCTATATTTAGTAAGCGTATACGGGGAAAAAAAAAACCTTTACAGTTTAATTTTGGACTTTATCTCATGCAGATTCAGCTAAAAAAAGTAACAGATTTATATCAGGAAACACCTTAGTGTTTTCTCTGTTGGGTGTGTGTGAGTTGTGTGAGCTGTTTCATAGGAAATGAGCTTAACACAGCAGGGGGCACTGCAACTTTGGAAATTGAGTCTCCTAACTCACTACAGGCTGAGTAACATGCTGTTGTCATGAGGAGGAAGTGTGGCTTCATAGGGAGGCATGTATTAACATTCTCAGCAAGCTACAGTATAATACCAGTTTGATGAGGTTCTCTGTGGCTCGTCACCCTCAGGAAACTGTGCTGTTTTTGTTTTATTGAAGACAATGTGTGGTATTCTTTAACATCCAAAGATAATGAGATAAGTTCCTCAAAGATAGAATAGTTTTTGGCAGTTGTTGGATCAGGCTTCTTTTTTTAATAACTACATAACAAGTCATGTTTTGGCTCACCTTCTCTTTCCCAACTTTTACATATTTTGCACAAATGACTGATACTTGAGGCAAATGTTGTAATATTAACTCAAATTTAATGGCAGTATTTGGAAATATGTTCAGAATTTGCAAAACTCAGTGGCATGAAATAAGAGAACGTATGTATTTATTTCTAGTGAAAACATGATTTTTACTCCTCTCTGTGAAATCAGGTTTCAGGGTCAGCTACAGAGCAGCAGGGTTCAGTGTCTTGTGTCAAGGGCCCGCTGTACAGTTTCTGATGAACCTGTATTGAAATTCACATTTAAATATTCCAGAACTTTTTTTAAAAAAAAGGAAGATTAAAACAAAACATTTACAATAGTATTTTTCAGAAAATGTGGTGACTAGTGTAGACTTTTGACGCAATTCTTTTAGGTTTTAGCAGAAACCTTCAGTAGATGTGTTTTTGGGATGTATTCTGTAGTTATAGGTTATCAACAAGTTGAACTCTACAGTATGTCAGTTTCCCATTTTAAGCTTTATTTAAAGCTTTATAGTGAAATAGGTCACTTTACTTTCTAAGCTTTAGACAAATTTTAAAAAGAAAAGAAACACAAGCAGAGGTTTACAGAAAGAAATTTCATGGTGCTTGACCTCTGACACAGCAGCAGCTCCCACAAGTGCCGTCATCACATTTGGCCATGGGGAATTGTTAAATTGTATACAGACTTTATTAACGACCAGGCTTGATAATTACTTTTTTTTTGTATACCAAGTCACAGAATATGTCAGTGAGGTAGTTTGCTGTGCATCAGTTACACCTGCCTGTCTCTTGAGCATTAGTAACCTCCTCAGTTTATTATGTTGCAGAACAGATTATTTATTTTGTTACATCTCAATAAATGTTATTTTATTGCTTAAAGACGCAGCATGTTGCATTGTCGTCCATGTTTCGTTGGGTTTTTTTTCCCCTCCTCTTGGCACTGGCATGTGTGGAAGAGGCTGCAGGAGTCGCGTGGCTCGGCCAGCAACACCTCTGCTGTCGTCTTCGCTGCGCTGACGCTCGCCGCCGAGCTGAATACCAGCATGACTCACCTGTACTGGTGATGTCAGACACACGCAAATGCTTTCAGACGGACCCCAGAGAGTACGAGAAAACACAAAACCTAGACTTTTAAAACCTCAGAGGAATTCTGATTTTTAAAAAAAAACATGTTAATTACTTTATCTCCCCAGTTGCTGCACTGTCAACACAAACTTATAAGGGTGTTATATAAAGGTTCAAGTCAAACATTGAGACACTTTCTCCACCACTGGACCAATTCCAAAGATGTTAATGGTGATATTTATGTTTAAAAAAAAAAGGCTTACATAATAGCACTTATATCCAACTTGTTTTTCCTGACTGTGATTATTTGAGCAACAGTCTGTCTGGCAGCAGATGAAGGAACCCATCATCAATCAGCTGTCAGCACCACTAGTTAGGGACTTAAATCTAAAGGCTATTCTTAGTCCATGCTTTCTCCTCAGTAACACAGAGCTGAGCAACAGACAGCTGATCTCTTTAGTACTTGATTACAAAGATGTAGAGCAAAATAGCATTCATGAAATAAAGACGTCTTATTATCTGGGTTTGAATATTTGATTTATTTTTAGAATGAACTACATAATGCGTATTCAAACGTCTCCATTACATACATACACATATATATATATATATATATATATATATATATATATATATATATATATACACACACACAAATTCCAGAAAGGTAAAGTTTCCATTAGTAAGCTGACCTTGATTTGCTTAAAAATTCATATGTATTCTTATATCAGCTAAAAGTATCATTTAAATAGTGCCATGAGTAAATCAGTTCTGATAAATCTTAAATGCTGTAGTTCAGACTGGTCGTACGATCATTGGAAAACTTTGATGGGACATCATTTTTTATAGTGTTACACACTAACACACTAACATTACTGTAAATGATTATTACAGTAGATAGCTGTGTATTTAATAACTCACAGTAGTCAAACTTACCATAGCAAATTAAAGTACTAAAGAATTATTGTTGTAAACCATCAGTAGTCAGTTACTGTAATAGAAATACAATGAATCACCCAAACTAAAATCACTGTATTTGTTTTTTATTGTATAGTAAAGATAATACTGTAAACAGAAGTAGAGTACTTTTACTGTAAAAAACATAACAGTAACTTTCTGAATAATTGTTGCCACTTAACCTACATGTACATTTTAAAGGTCAAAGTTTTACAGTGTAGCGACAGACATCAGATTATGAATGTTACTGAATCTGTGAATGTACACTTGTTTTTCATAAAGAGCAACATGCAAAAAGTTATTGATTTCAGTTTTTTTAAAACTATCTTTGTCATTCTGATTTAAGGATCATTAACAGGACATTTTGTCAGTAACTTATATTGCTGGGTTTAGGGGTCGAGAGTTTGTTAATATAGCTTTTGTATATTTTTTTGTATGATACAAAGTTAGCCACAAATTAAACTTTTTATTTCATGAACATGAGGATCTGTCCATTCTAAAAGTAGACAGACTCTCTTAGGGAAATCAATTATCTCTTGTTACAGAGGGAAGTTATTTGAGGCAAATAAATTCATTGAAATAGAAAACGAATGTTCTGGTGCTATAGTTCTTCTGGTGGAGCTTGCAGATGTCTGGTCTAAGATTTCTTTTTACATCCACCATGGTAGATTATACTCCCAACAAGCTTTAGTCCAGATATAAAAGTTAAGAAAAAGACAAACTGAAACCCATAAATCCAGAGACACCATTTGGTCAAAGCATCCACCTCTGTGCAGCGCCACACATTTGCTTAAGTGCAACCATACCAACCACAGTCTGATGGGTCAATACTAAGCAGTGCAAACATCCCTCACTTACAGATTCTGCATATCCACATGCAAATCTGTTTACAGAGATTAATGGGCTGCCTGAAAGAATCTGGTAAGGATGATAATGTGAGAGAGAATATGAAGTGGCTGGTCATGAAATTATAGGTTTTTATCTTCACAAAGCACCTGGGCTATAATCAATTAAAAGTTATAGCATCGGTTCACCTATAATTTTAAAAAAACAAATGTTTACTAGTCTGTGGTTTCTTTCTGTCCACTTTAAGTTTAATTGGACATGTTGGTGTAATAAAAAGTTTTGAATTTCAAACATAATGGCAGTTTTTCCAGTAGCTTTGGTTTAATTTGTCCAGGTTAGCTATATGTTTAATTAATAATCCAAAGCAAAAGATGCTGTTTTTTGCAAAGAGACATCACTTCTCAATCCTGCTCACAAACATCATATCAGGCTTTAAATAAAATTACTAAAACAATATCTACATGGTTTGATACTTCTACAGTAAATATTCTCTTTTTTGTAATCTTTCATTATACTCCATCACATACAATGGATGCATTTTTATATATATGCATATATATAGAAAATGATGCAGCAGCATCATCATATGTACAGTTAATCTATCAACAAAGTGACCCAAATGGTCTGTTAATGCTGTTGCCATAGATCATTTGAACTGAATCACAGCGCATAATATAGGTATAATTAGTTTAGTTCAGGTGACGTGAGAGATGCCGTAGGAACTCTCCTCCGGTCGTCGTGTTCCCGGGAAAAACTGCCTGGCAGAAGTCACAAACCTGAGAGTGCAGCACCACATCTGACACCAGCTGATCTCCGACCAGGGACGGTCTGTCTGCCATGGGCAACTAACAAAGAGAGACCAGTTTGTGACAGGAAGGGAAAAAAACACAGACCAGACCTGAAGAACTGGAATAGTTCACCCAGTTAAGTCACCTACCATCACTGCAGGCAGGGTCCTGCCTCCAGCATGGTGCACTGCTTGCCTCGGGTTTGATGATTCCAGGGGGAATCCATGTTTTTGCTCAACTTTCCCATCATCTTTACTCTGATGGGCTACATTCATGCAGAGCTTGGACATATCTTCAGCAAGGAGATCAGAGAAGGTCTCCACATTCCTAGAGAGTGGATTGATGCCATGTTGTGCTTCGAGAGTGTGTGTCGTCACTGGCTTTGCATGGTGACATCTGGCTAATTCCTGGCTGCACTGGATGGGTGTGGACATGAAATCGCTCAAGTCTCCATCAACAACAAGGGCACCTGCAGACGGGACAGTTATAGACGTGCTGAAGGTGAGTCTTGAGCAACATTGAGTGCCATAATTTTTGTTTCCTTTTTGTTTTATGCACACCTTGGTGTTTCTGCAGGGCTGTTATGAGTTGATTCAACAGAGATGCTTGTCTCAGGCAAAGTGACCTCAGGCGAAGAAACTCCTGGTACAGCTCACTGTACGCTTCCTCCATCTCTCACTGATCTGTAGCCAGTCAACGCCACCGAAGAGATTACACAGTACAATTATAGTATAAAAGAGGTGTTACAAATATAAAAATATCATGTTGTACAATTTTCTGGGTTTCACCTTAAGTTTGGATATCCCTAACAAGGTATGGGTCTGATATAATCTCCCACGTTTCTCTCTGCAGCTCTACAAAAAAATGTTATTTTGCGTCAATAATATTATTAATCCCCTTCTCTGATTGAGGGAGTATAAATAGATATATAATGTTAAAACAGCAATTAAAATCTCACTTTCTACTTAACTGGAAGCAGGCTGCAGCAGCCTCCTCCAAACACCGGGTCAGAGATACAAAGCAACTCCTGAAGCTGGAGAAGATTAGACTAGTTCCACAAGTGATGACTTCAACAGGATTCAATACCTGATTAAACAAACCAGAGATTTTGTAGGTCATCTACTGGTTTTGTTTTATAATACTGAAAATCACATTTGTTCTCTCACACACCATATGTATGTTTTATCTTTGATTATTTCAGATTTTTTTTTCTTGTCCTCAATGGTGCGGGGAAGAAATTTGTTTGCATTCCTGTATATGCTGTTACATTCTCAATTAGACTACTTCTGTCTGTTCAGTATGAACTGTAAATATACATACATCTTATAAAATATCCATCATGGGTTTTTATTATCATTACTATTATTATTATAAAATGAAAAGGTTGCTAAAAACAAGACCACAGGACCCTCATTGTCAGTGTGATCACAAAGTGTGAATTTTGGCAGGTATATGTATAAGTGATTCTGTAGGAGTTTAAATTCTATTTTCTGGACACATAAACCATAGGTGGAGCTCTTTCACTGACATTGATACATGCATTTTAACATCATCCGACTTCACATTAAGCCCATGAAAACGTCCTGATCTTTGTTTTGATTTCTTCTAGATCCCTGGTAAAATAAAAGCTCCCAATAACATACAGGACGGTGTCATTTGCTTCACTTACCCCTCATAAGCTCACCAGTTGCCGCTCCAAGAATTCATTCTCTATTATCTCAGACAGACTTCCTGTTACTGTCATAGGATCAGAGGCTGTCTCACCATTTAAATCCAGACTCACAGCCTGTTCACTGAGCACAAGAACTAATTTATGACCATGACGTCTATTTCTCAGAAGAGACCTTAGCATCCACTGGCACGGCAAGTCTCTTTCTTCTCAGGTTTGCTAATGAAATTTGTGTTTGACCCATGTAAAATCATGCAGCCTGTTTGGAAACGTTAAAGTTAAGGAAGTATCTCTTCAAAACAGGGAAGTGAAAAACGAAAGGGAACCTCACGAGTCTGTTACAAAAGAGTGTGCAGAATCGATTTACCACTTACCCAAAAAGAGGAAAGAGCTGGGCCCTGTTTGTGATGGAACACACCACCACAGCTATTGTCTCAGGTGCTGATTGTTATTGGATCAACTCTGAAAGATCTATATTTCAAATTAAGAATTCAGGAATCCTCACACACTATCCTCCATTTCTTCAAGGTGTAGTGCTGAAAATTGTCATATTGAATATCTCATTATCATTAGTGCCAATGGTCATTATCATATTAATTTGCCAATAAAGCTACTTAGATGTTTTTCTTTTTTTTTTCTTATGGTTCACTTTGGTTTTCAGGTAGGTGAAAACCTTAACATGGAACAACCTGCTTTGTAATGAGGAAACGACTTGAACACTTCAGTCACTTGAACTTCACTTTCACACACAATGGGAATGTTTTCTCTCCTGTAAATGGAGGCGAATCAAATTTACTCACTTGTATCGATAGTTTGCAGCAGGAAGCTCGGACGCAAGTGTCTCTGGGGAATATTCAAAGATGCCTTTTCCTGCTCGGACACGATAAGAGCCCGGTTTTACTGCCATGACGTCACCTCCCCCCCCAGCACCACCGAGTTCACCTGCGTCGACACCAGGTAGAGGTGCCAAAATACAACTTCCGGTTTAACGGGCCGCCTTCAAAATAAAGCTCTATCCGACTGAAACACGGACACAGATTTATAGGGTGCTCAAAAAACATTTATTTTGAAAGTTCCAACCAATTCAAGTGAAACATTGGGTACAAAGAGTTACAGATGGATTGGGAGATTAGAAATAATTAATGCAAAGTATAAAAAAATGTTGACTAGGGTTATTTTAATCATATTACATATGTGATACTTTAATATGTAGGCATAATAATAATAATAATAATAATAATAATAATAATAATAATAAGATAAGATAAGAGATAAGATAAAACTTTATTGATCCCACAACGGGGAAATTTGTGTGTTACTGCAGCGTTACAGATAAAGAGAAGAAAATAAAGCTGAAGATAAAAAAAAACTATAGAGAAATAAAAATAAAAAACACACAACACAATGTACAAATTCGCAGAGTTTGTTGATCCGCATACACAGTATGCATTATGGACATAGAATGGAGAGAAAATGCTAATAAATAGTAAGAAAAAAGTAAGAAAAAAGTATGCATAAGCAAGGCATATATACATACATACATGCACGTACATACCTACATACATACACATACACACATATTTGCATATATATATATGGACATACATATCCACGCACATACCTACATGTACACATACATAGCTAATGCACACTTAAGGTGCAGGGTGTGTGTGAAGAGAAAAAAAAGTGACCAGTGAAAAAGTGACAGAGTGACTACAGTGAGGGTTATTTGTATGTGTTGTTATAAAGTCTTATTGCTGTCGGGATGAATGATCTGCGAAAGCGCTCCTTCTTGCAGCGAGGGTGTTTGAGTCTCTGGCTGAAGGAGCTGCTCAGCGCACCCACCACCCCATGCAGAGGGTGATGGGGGTTGTCCATGATGGATGTCAGCTTTGCCAACATCCTCCTCTCTCCCACTTCCGTACCAGTTTGTCGATTTTCCTTCTGTCGATTTAATAATAATAATAATAGTAATAATATTAACTAGAAAAGTTGTAAAAGTGGGAAATGATGTAACTAGTATAAATGGAATTTAAGATTTTAACACGACTGATCATGTATGAAAGATCTGGAAAATTCTATGGTTTGAATGGAGAACAAATCAGTTCATAGAAGTTAAAAATAAATGAAAACGCAGCTGAAGCAATTTGAATAGTTTTAAATGGTTGATATTGAATAATATAAAGAAAGTAATACAAGAACGGCTGATGATATACAGATAAACAAGGATAATTTTAATAATAAAACTGTCATTTTTTAATGACTTTAAGGTTTACTTTTTGTATAATTTGCAAAATCTTAAAGGTCATTGAAATTTAGTAATTTTTACTTTTGCTCTGGGTGAAATTGTGCATGTGTGTGTGTGTCCATGTGTGGCCTTTTGGGTGTTCAGTCATGTGTGAATGTGGCTGATAGTGATTTAAAAATAGGCCTATGTTAAGGCAGCAGAGTCTTGTGGTTGGGAGACTAGCATTTATTCCATCCATCCACTTACGAGGAGCTGCAGAGGTAACAGCTGAGATCACAGCCAGCCCCTTGTGATCCCCACGGGGTGCCAGCTCCCTCTACTTCAGAAAAGTTATGTAACTCTGTGTGAGGGATAGCAGCCATCTCTCTGATCCTGAGGGAGTCTTTGTTATGTCGCTTCTCCTCCAAGAGGATCTATTTAGGTTGTTATGGATGGCGTCAAGCTCGAGCTGCAAAGATTTTCACTATAAACATCTACAATATTTTTCTATATGTCAGCCAAGTCAGGAATAGTTTGGCATTTTCGGAAATGTGGATGCCTGGCACCCTTATGGTGGCGACAACATTCCAGGGGTCTCATTTACTAAGTTGTGCATAGGATTCATCCTAAAAGAATGACTAACCGACCCAGTGACTGTGACCATTCCATGATGTAGTGTTGTTTTGCAATGGTATTCCAGGAAAAAGGAATGATTTAAAAGAAAAAAAAACACGATAGTTGCAAATAAAACCAAATTGTCTACGGCAAATTTTCTCACTCATCCTATCCTGGCCCTGGCTGACACACATACTGGATGACAGGGGAAATTGACACATGGGAGGGGTGATATGTGGATTGCGCACAGCTGCTGCAGCAATTACCCCGTTATCAATTACAGTCCACCTGGGACATGGCACACGTGAATCACCCCACATCCCACCATAAACGGGCAATGCTTATAACCATGTGACATTTACACATATGAATGAATGCCTGATAATAAGTTTATTCTCGCGGTAAATCATCACAATCACATAGTGTTGTAGTACTTGAGTCTTCTTCTTGGTCTCAAGATCTTTTTGTGCCTAAGCCTTAGCATTTATTTTCCGGTAGAAATTCAGACTCATTATGAAGCGACACATTAATGCATTGATACTTGCTCTTATTGTGTATTACATCCTCCATATTGTCCATTTTTGGCAAAATATCCAATCATTTCAGGCAGAAGAAACAGACTATTTTCACAATTGAGGTCATATGGGATGAACATTGTTCCACAAACCCACAAGTAGTTATGAAATAATATGAAATGTTCGAACCCAAGTTTACATTGTTAGGACCACACTAAAGTTTGTTATTTCAGCAGAATTAAGTGGACCAAGCCCACCTCCTTTTAGAGGTCTCCGTCGGATTGATGCCTTCACACCAGCAAAACACCTTTGATTTGAACAGGCCGATGTGCACCAGCTGTTGTTGGTGTGAAAGGACCCTTAAATGGCAGGAGATGAAACAGGCTGTAAATCATCCAAAGATATTCCAGTATACCACCATATGAAAAATATAGACCTTAAAATGTGCATGATATTGCTCCTTTAAGTAGAGAATTCAGTCACTGTTCTTCACTACTGTATATTTATTAACTTTACTAGCTCTTGTATGCTGCAGTAATGGATGATCGATAAAATAACTCAGGAATGAGAATAAGAGGAAGAAGATGACTTAGTAGATACACACTAACATTTAGTTCAAATAAGCGATAACAACAAGAGACATTGTTAAAAGTACAAATCAGTTAACACAATCCTCCTCATTACTCCCTCTGCACTGTGTAAAAGTCTGCATGTTAATTCCTATTTTTAACAGCTCCTCATGTTCCCAAGGACATGTGACGCTTTACCACTTCCAAAGCTCCCATTTAGCCAAGTGGGTTCATTTTTGATTGATTGTTGTTATTTGTATGTGTGTTTCCCCTTTGACCAGCCGCCTTCACTAAGGTGTTTGATGGTTTACACCATGTGTTTTCTCTGACCTTGAACCCCCCCCCCTACACACACACACACACACACACACACACACAGACCCTATGTCCTGTCCACCAACCCCCCTTCTCTACCACCATCACTTGATCCCTGTGTTGGGGCTTTCTAAAGTGTGCGCATGTGTGTGCATGTATGTGTGTGTGCCTGCATGCGTGTGCCAGTGCTTGTGTGTGTGTGTGTGTGTGTGTGTGTGTGTGTTGGCTTTGCTGTGAATAACTTCCGGGCATGCAGCCAGGGACATCTGCAGGTGCAACACTATCCGTCCTGTCAATCTTGTTTTATAATTGTAACATTCTCATATTCTCTGGCTGAGCGGAGAGAAGTTTTCCAAACATAGTGAGACCAAGTGAGACAGACACAAACAGTAACACAGGATGTCATTATTTTATTGCTCAGAGCGGATTTCTCTTCACAGCATTGTCACAAAGCTGTGGGGTTATTATAATAATACCTCTAAGTTATAATTTGTTGTACATAAAAGTTATTAATTTGTTTATATTCTTAATTATGTCTTACCTGTGCAAAGAACTAATGCATCCAGTTCTTTTGTTTGTTTTTTTTACATATGAAATACAGTCACAAGGTTCCAAACAGTATAAAAGAGGGGCCATAACTCTTTGCAAATATTTTGCATACAATAAAACAACATTCAATTTAATTTTTCAGGTAGTTTGAAAATTTTAGAAAAAAAAAATTACAAACTTTTCTGTTTATTTTGCGTTTTATAAAAAAACCTCTTAGCTGTAGCATTAATAGCACAGTGTTTCAAGCACTTTAACTTCCAGTCAATTAAAGACCCTCAATTAACACTGTTTCAATTTACAAAGACTTTAACAACACTGATATGGATTTTCTGCAGAAAAAATATACCTGTCTCTTTAAAATCCTTACAATGACATTTACTCTTTCTCCCTCATTAAATATTGCATCATCTATGAATATTTAAATGTCTGCATGTGGGTGCACAGCAGTGTCTCTGTCTCCCAGTTATTGAAGTTGAAATGAAACTTAAGGAAAAATATACAGAGAATGTGGGCTACAGGCCTGGCTCCCATTCCTGCATGCATGTGTGGCTTCCACCCCCATGGCAATTTACACCCTGTTTACACTGACACATCTTCTTTGCAGTTTTTCGCTGGATTACCAGCGTTAGGTGCATACGCCACACACCATACCAGTAGAACAAAGATCAAACAGAATTTAAAAGAACTTGATTTTCATTGCAAGGGGTCTTTAATTTTCTACCCAAGGACACAAAAAGAAACAACAGCCATTAAATGTCCACGCGGTGCAACAGGTTTCCAGTATCGCTTCCTCTCACACACTTAAGAATGATAATTCACTTATAAATTTAATCCAGCAGGGACTTAAAAGAGCTATAGCCTGATGTGTGGCGTATCGTTATCACGGGGATGGCATGAGCAATGACGTCTGCCAACTCATTCATCACTAGACACTCTTAACGAGGGAGACCAGATCCAATTACAGAGGTTTCTATGGGCTCAACAATAGCCTGCTATAAATACATTCACAGCGGGTTTTCCACACTCAACAACACACCCACATACCCTTTATGACTGTTTCACAAATGTACAGTGTGTGCACGAATGAATATGTGTTTGGATGAGCATGGGTTACACTGTATATTCATCACATCATTATTTTCACCTGAAATTATCACACCAACACCCTTCAGATACCTTTATTTTTGTCTTCATCTGAGAGACAATAGAGAGGCATTTTCTTATTGTGTTAAGATGAGCTGGGAAATAAAGAGGATAAATATGATACACCTGTGTGCAGGTGTGTGCCTAGCAAGGTGTAGAATAGCAGAAAGCGGCGAAGAAAAAAAAAACTGAAGTCCTCGCGGTGCTCTAAACAGCTTCACGAAGTTATTTACAGCTCAGTCCATCAATAAACGACAGGTGCAGCATCCTCACAAACAAACCTATTAGATTTCCTCTCGCTGGAACAATATCCTTGACAGGAATCAGCTGCTCACTCCCTCTGTCTCTCTTTTTCTTCCTCATACACACACAAGCACACACACTTACACACATATCTTTGTTACAGAACAATATAAAAGTTGCATTATAGTAAAAGTGTAAAATATTATCTTAGTGTAAGTATGTATTCACAAAAAAAAGTCAAATCTTAAAGTAGTCATGCAGAAAGAATAAGTATGTATAAGTACGATAGTTTACAGAGTGCATTTTACTGCTGCATTTGCAGAATGTGCAGAAGCATTTTATTTTGTAGTATTCAATGCAGAGCAAAATTATACTTCTCTATATACTGCTGGGCAATTTGAGGGATTGTAATAGTACAGCAAGTATTTCACTGTGAACATGTGCCTTCCTTATGTAGAATGTGGACATGGAGATCAGCAGGTTTGTCTACAAATCATCGTGACAAGTAGCCCACATATTACTGATCATACAGTCACAAAGCATGTCAAGGCTGGGGTCAGAAGTTAAGGAGCACATGTCTTTTCCAGTACCTTTCTACTTTTGGAAATCGATGGTGTCAGGAAACACGCCACTGCAAACATGACGAAATGGACAGAGTTCCACAAAGTTCTATGCTTCGACCAGTAGCAAGTGGTCTGTTAAGCACGCTGGGGTGCAACCCCCTCCTGTAATTCCAATTGTGGAATACGTGTAATTAAAACTTATTGTGTAACGTGTGTATATAAATTTATGCTGTTGCTCACATAAATCATACATAATTACATAGAAACTTGCATTGACTAATGAAAAAGCACTACCCCTTTGACTTCAATTATGAGCTAATTGAACTCTTCAATAAACTCAAACTTACTTCACGTGGCAAGTTCACTGCAGTTATATACAGCACCACAGCACATTAGTATAGCTGCCTCAGCATGTTTGTGTGTGTGTGTGTGTGTGTGAGAGAGAGAGAGAGAAAGAGTGAGAGAGACATGTCGACAACTGTTTTGGGTAACACCTGAACAGGCAAAAATTGGTTCCTATATATACACTGGTGCATTGACATTGATTGTAATTTCTCCTACAATCACCATATGCTTTTTTAAGGCAATAGTATTAGGAACTACTTAAAAAAAACGTTGTTGTACAGATGATACACAATTACATTTATCAGTGAAGCCAGATGAAATCAATCAGTAAGTATGGCTTTGCCTGACATCTGCCCGGTACAATGATAAGAAATCTAGAGGAGAGCTTTAATTATAGAGGTTGATTTAACTCTTTTAGCCAAATCTCAGGGATAGAATTTCATCACATATGTAACATTGCAAAAATCAGGCACATCCTGTCTATAAAGTGCAGAAACACTAATGTGTTACTTCCACATTCCTTATTATCAGGTTGCACCTGCTCATAGTTTAGTGCTTTCTCGTCTGAACATCAGCAAGACTAGGGAGCTGAGAGTGGACTTTGGGAAGAAACAGAGAAGAAACTATGTCCATCAATGTGTCCACGGTGGAGAGGACGGACGGTTTCAGGTATCTTGATGTCCACATCACCAAGGGCCTTACCCGGGGGCTCCATAATAACTCAGTGGAGAGGAAGGCAAGGCAGAGACAGTTTCACAGGGTATCCTCTAAAAATACTGAGGAATTTATTTTCTTCAACCATCCAAAGTGTTCTGACAAGCAAAATCACCACCTGGTATAAAAACAGCGCCGGAAGGTCCTGGCAAAGAGTGATTCAATCAGTTGAGCACACAATAGGTGGTGTTCTTCCCTGCTTTAAGGACATTTACATCACCATCCCCTGGGTAATGGGTGTTCCCTGCTGCAGTCAGGAAGAAGGTACAAGATTCACTGGACCTGTACTGAGAGCCTCTAGCCTCAGCCCACTAGAATCCTGAAAGAGGACCTGCTTGATGGATAAAGGTATATCTGCCTCCAGAGTTGGAGAAACTGTGAATGCAAATCACCTACTGCCCCCTGGGATTCTCCTGAACACCCATTGTTTCATTTAGTATTGTTATAACTACCGTAATTATTTCTTGTGCTATTTTCTTATCTGTTCCCATGTCACGTAGATAAATCTTTGACCCGATTGCCATAAACATAGTAGCTGCTGCATTCATTTCAATCCTGCTTATGCAGGCTCGTCCGCTATTCGCATTACATCTGACCAGTCAACACGCGTGCCATTTTGTAACATATTAACATCTCAATGCATGCTGGCTTTGATATTGTGCCCTCCTCTTGTCCCTAGCTTTTTTTTTCCACTCTGTCTGCCAATACCAAAATCCAGATGACCGGAACGTGGGATCAGGTGTCGCATGAATGTGGTTGCTGCTGCAGTCTTCTGCGGCTGAGAGTGGCGTGGTGTCATCTTCCCCTCGTCAGGGGTGTTGCCAACATTAACACCATGTGTGACAAAGAACACAGAGTCGGCTGCAGATGAAAGACTACTTATAGTCACTTTTTGAAGCATCATTAATAGGTAACAAGCTGCTGCACTGTACATGCTGAATTGCAGTTATAAGTCTTAACCTTTGTTTCCTACAATGCATCAATTGGGCAACATTTCCTGGGCTTCTCCTAAAGAAGATCTGGTAATATTCTATATTTTTCAAGAAATCTGAAAACAACTTATTCAACTTCTATGTCATGATCTGTGTATTTATGCACAGCCATGTCGCAATAAAAAAATAACTTTACACTAAAAGTTTATTATGTGTTTGTACCAAATTAAAATAGTTACTGACAAGTTCACTATTTACATACCATTTGTGTAACATTTACTAAAAACTAGAGTGCCCAGCTAGGAATTACTTCATAGGTTGTGTTGGAAATCACAAAATATAGAATATCTCTGTCTTATTTTGTTTTTGCAAGTCAATTCCTGATAATATATATGTGTGTGTGTACAAGTGTTAACAAGTGTTAACAAAACATAAGAGAGACCTCATAGACAGCACATAACTTGCAGTAAATAAACACTGAATATACAATGAATGCAGTGGTATTTTCCAAAAATTTATTATCAAATATTCTCTGTCTCTGAATACTTTGCGTCATGTTACGAAAGCCCTGGCAATATTTTCAAAGTCTACACAGATGTCCCAAACAAAACATGTACAGTAAGAAGTTTTTCCCTCATAAGGTTTAAACACTGCTTGAAGTGCTCTTAGCTGCTCATCTTGTCATCACATCCCACTGTGATTTCTTAAGATATTTCTGTAGTTCATTTTGAGATGAAAATACAAAAAAAAAAATAGTGATTAAACTGCACAGGTTAGAAGAATATGGAAGACAGTAGCAGAGACTCTTACAAACACACACATTAAGCTTCAAAACACATGAAGGGTGAATATGTAACAGCAAAAGGCAGGAAACCAGTACATGTCAAACTTAAAATGTCTGCTTATGCATGACTTTTCTAATATTACAGGAATTTTCATGCGAATTGTAAAAATATTGCATACTGTAGAATCTAATTGTGGTTATTCTGAAATGTGGTTATTCTGAAATGTGGTTATTCTGAAATGTGCTCTGACTTAATTTCTAAATGGACAGCTCCACTGGAGTTATGAATTTCCCTGTTTCAGGAACATGTGAACAGTGTTTGGCTCCTAAACCACCTGTCATTGGTTGATGCCCTTTCATTTTAGTCGTATGAAGTGTGCGTTCAAGTATTTCATGCGCTTTGTCAAACTGAACTGACATTCGCCCACCTCAGGCACTTCAAGAACTGGTACAAACCTGAATTCAAGGTGACAGTGAATTGGTTTTCTTATTCATTTCATGTCTGCAAGAAATTGAGCCCTCTGTACGTGATATGTGGAATGAAAATTCACTTAGTGTCACTTAGTGCGGTTCAAGGATTGAGGTTTCAAAAAAGGCACTTTCAGGTCTTTTCACTTTTCATTCAGCAAGTCACTTTTTGTTCGTAGAAATTGTATCAACAGGAACTCTACCAGCATCGGTTTTTACAAGGAGTTGCAAATGGCAGCACAAATATATGGCAGAACATTTTGTTTAGCTTTAAGGCAATGCGGTTTGTACTGGTAGTATCAAAAAAAGGGTAATATTTGGTCCAAGACCTTCCACAGGAGCACGATTATGAATAAAACTATCATTTTTTAAATATAAAGAAATAAACTTTGAAAAATCCACAGGTCTTTTGAACAGGACATGAGAATGTGTCTGTCATCGTCTACTAAATATTCTACTATCTCAGCTTGTTAGTGGGATCAAAAAGCAATTATGAAAACATGCTTTTTTAAAAGATTAGTGTGTTTTTTTTGTTTCAGCTGAGTATTTAACACTGCTTCGCATATAGCACACATTCTGTGTCTTTTTCACTTGCATAGCAGGACAACATTCACACATCGAGCACAGCAATAAAAATATTTTACAAATGCACACCAAAAATATATAACCTATGTTCTGAACCATTAATACCAATGAAGGTACAATGAGCTAAAATCAATACTTATCGTACCATTTATCTACCAAATTTCATCTTTTAAGCTTGATGTTAGAAAAATAATGAGCAGCTGGTCTTTTGAACAGTCAGACATTTGTCAGCACACAGGTCATGTGACAGAAGGAGGAGGTGAGGCAGAGAAGTTCAGCAGGTGAGTTCATAATTAAACCCTCATGCTTTTCACCTCTTTTGCGTCTATCATTTTTACAATAGCACATTTGTGCTCATATTTTTTCAGAATGGGAGGGTATCCATGAATATTTTCTCCACGATCGGTGGAGGGGGGACCAGGTCCTCCAGTTTCAGGTAGAAGATGCGCTGCAGGCCTTGTGTACAGAGAGTCCTCAGTTCAGGGAGTTTACCCAGAAGGCGAGAAAGATAGTTGGGCTGGGTCCGGCTTGGTTCTGATCCGTTTCCACCCACGTGTTCTCTTAAACAAGTGATGAGGTGGTTCTGAAAGTCCTCCACACGTTTGGGTTCTTTGAGGCCATGGCGATCTAGGTACAAAATGGATGGTATCATGAGAACTGCTTGATTGCAAATAAGTATAAAAATCAAACGTAAGGGCAAACACGGGGTCTCACCAGTGATAATGACGAGTGCTGCAAGGCAGGCAAACAAGGAGATGTCTAAGTTCATGCGGTGAAGGCTCTGGGAGAAATCAATAATGGAGTCGATCCAGTCACCAAAACTGCGAACACACTGCAATCGATGGAGGACCACCCCATTACAGAAGATCAGCTTGCTCTTCTCTGGATTTGACCTGCACAATTTCAAGCCATGAGTATAATAAACCTACAGGAACATGCGCATCAGTCAGACAGATTAACGGTTAACACAGCATGTTTTTGGAGGCTAATGGATGAAGGAAACCAACCTGTACGCCAGTCGAAGAATGAAGAGCTCAACGAAGGCAGATTCGAGGAGCAACTCCTGGTCCTCTGTGCAGAAGTCTGTGAATCCTGGAATGGTTCCAGCCCAGGATCTTATCACAGCCAAAGCACCCGTCAGCAGGTCGTAGAACTGCTGAATATCACCGGCATCCTCCTTCTCTGACAGGTTATCCACTGTCTCCTGATACTGGGGAGAAAGAGAGGGTTTGATGTTACAGTTCACTTGCACTTTCATTTTACAACCTCTGGTATTGAACAAGTAATCCATATGAATATGTCTCTATTTACCTTGGTGTAGTCAAGCTTTTCAATGGTTGGGTTTGAGTCTAAATGTGCCCTGACCAGGGAGCCTATGATGTTGACATTGGGGGTCGTGGAGGAAGCCTCCACCAAAGTCTTGGGTTTGGAGGGCAGGCGGCCACGGCGACCTTTGAGGCTGTCTGTGCGAACAACTGAGACAGGGAGAGAAAGTACACGCGTGACTCTCACATGCATGTCGCTGCATCGCGCACTAAAAAACAACTGCTGTATCAATTTCAGCTTCCACTTTTTTTTGCAGCTGGCACTCTAAAGCTCCGGTTACAAAACGCACATGTCTGTCCCTCCTGCTTTGGTTTGTCATTACAAACCCTGTTTTCCCAAAATCATACACCAGTCGCTGAAAGTCTTAAGGGAGTCTGCAATACCTTCTTTGACCATTCCCACTGCAAGGCATTTCTGGAAACGGCAGAACTGGCACCGGTTTCTCCTTCTCTTGTCCACTGGACAGTCTTTATTGGCAAGGCACATATACTTTGCATTTTTCTGTACAGTTCGCTGCCAAACAGGAAAAACAATAAATTACTATAGGTTGATGATACTTAACACATAGGCGTTGATATTGTAAATCATAGAAATGCTATAGATGTACTTTTTTCTTTTTTACATGAATTATTGTATCATTGGCATAGCCAAAACACTTCATCTGTTTTGCATATGCATTTCTTTTGGTAAACTCCAAAAGAAACATCCATATCACTATCAGTCAATAACCACTGGTGCATTACTAGTAAATACTCATATGACTGTCCTTTTTTAATAAGAAAATGAAATGAATAAGTCAGTATAGTCCAACCAACACTGGCTTCATAGGCTGAATCTGATATTTGAGAAATTAAAAATCAAGTCTATCATGATACTATGATACCTGTGTTAATTAATCTGACACAGATGTATTTGACATGTTCTGCTCAGTTTAACCTGCAACATGCTCTCCAGCTAGCTACCTTGAAGAAGCCTTTGCAGCCCTCACAGGTGCGCACTCCATAGTGCTGGCAGGATGCGTTGTCTCCACAAACCGCACAGCGACCCTCACTGGCTCCTGGGTTATTGGTTTTAGGAGAAACCATAGCCCCATCCACTATCCTAGGGCTCTCCAGAGGCCCATGCTCCAGGGACATGGGGGGGCAGTGAAGTGTGGAGACATGCTGCTGAGGAGACAGGAAGAAGGGGTCATCCTGGCCTGGCTGAGCATCCTGATGCTGTCCCAGAGGAGAGTGCTGCTCCGACGTGGGGCTGAAGGTGAAAAAGGACAGCTGCTGCGCCATGGCGGCCTTGTCAGCCACAGACGACGGTGGTGCCGAGGTGTAGGGGCTGAAAGGAGAATCCCACACAGCTGCAGGCTGGGCCTGAAAGCCCGGTGTTGGAGGAGAAGCAGCGGCATACACTGGGCTGCCATAGTAGTCAGAGCCGCAGGACGACAGCGTTTCATCAAGGCAGCTGAGGGCAAAGGAGCCTGGGTAACAGCCATACACCTGGAGGTCATCCAGCTTGAAGGTTTGATTCTGCATCTGAGAGCTTTCAGCTATTGTGGCATGGCTGAAGGAAACCGTTGAGGCAGGAGGAGAGGTGGTAATTTTGCAGGAATAGGCATCAAACTCCCCCATGTAGCCATTTCCCACCAAGGTGTTGATGCTGGGCAACGAAGATGTAGACAGCTGTTCATTTTGGCCACTGATGTCCATCACCACTTTGGCACTGAGGTCAGGATTCAAGAACTCAGAGTTCAAGTAGGTGTCATGGGGCAGGGATCCATACTGGGTTTGTACGCAGGGCATTGCTAGGACAGAGAACAGGAACAATTACCTGGTAAATCAAAATCCAGGTACACTGTAAAACATGAACTATCGAGTTGAACAGCAAGCCATAACTGGGGTAGATTATAGTTGTGGATGCAATAAAGCATAGATGTTCAGGTAAACTCCATATTCTAAAGAAATTAAGGCCAGAAATAGTTCTTTATCTGGCAACATCCAAAACAGTAGCTGACATTGACACATTTCCCACTACATGCCATTTCTAGCACTGGGTGGTCCTTCAGAAATTGTAGAGGAAATCAAATACTATAAGATATTGTGTCACTGGCTGTTAATGCTCTGAAAACCTTCAGTGGAGGGCAACCCTCTTACACCAGGGAGTGTTGTACCAGGGAGTGTTGCAGATTGTATTTCGGGGTTGGCTGTATGCCAGCTGAAAAGAGAAAGGTGGGGTGTGTGTGTGTGTGTGTGTGTGTGTGTGTGTGTATATACACTCAAATATGGCTGTGTGAATGGGTGTGTAGTCAGATAGCTATAAAACCGTGTGTGTGCATGCATGGATGCACGTATGTTTCCCTTTGTAAATCACAATCAAATTAAAAATCTGCACACATGGGGGATCCTCATTTCCCTCCTGTCAGCTACACTCCCACATATAGCTAACCATAAATGGCCCATGAAGAAGACCTTCTGATGTACGCTATGCTGTTCCTGTGGAGAATGACAGCAGTAACAGAAGAAACCTCGAGAGGCTGACGGCTGCAGCAGCTGGTAATGCAGTTGGTACAACAAACCAAACACTGCACTTGACGGCAGCATTTGCTACAGTCATGTTCACTGCAGCAGTTTTACACAACAAAACTAAATTAAATGTAAGATGATTGCTGATATGTGCAAAATACTTCTTATGTAGTCTGTTTTTTCTCAATTTAATCAGTTTGTTTATGTGGTCGAGGTGATAAGAAATCAATATATTCAGGGGAATATTGGGGAAGGCAAGCCAGACCTCGCAGAATGCTGTCACCAGCCACATCCTGGCATCATCCCGGCATTTCAACAGTGCCATACAACCTGACCCTCCCCGCTACCTCTGAGGGTTGGAATCATGTTTGAATAACACACACTTGGTAATTGGTTAGGTTCCATATTGGCTTGTGTCATTTAAAAATTGGAATGTGCTTATACTTCAAAAAAAGCATGTTTGATTGTAAGAGTATGGGTGGTTCACTACAATCGCATTTACCTCTCTTGGCTTGATTGTTTATGAGTGGATCTATAATAATGTTTTAGGGTTTTTGAATGGGTGACAGGATTCATTGTACAATCTGGCATCAATTCACCACTCTGTCATCTGTGCTTGTATGCATGGGTCAGAGCTTCACCACCGTCCCTGATCATTAGATTGTTAATGGTCCCAGGTACACTTTTTCTGTTTTTCTTATATTTACATTTAAATCTCTGGAGTTCTCGAAAGAACAATATGTTCTATGTCAGTATCAAGTAATATTAATGAGCCTCTTCTCTGATTGGCTGATTTCAATTGCTGTAAATGGGTGGTGACTGTGTAGCTGTGACATTACAAATTCACTAGAGTCTAGAGTTCATAGTTTCTGAATACAAGCTGTGTAGATTTTACCTGTGGATTGAGCATTTTGAACCATGGCGCAGTATTATTATAACACCTAGATCTTTGTTCTAAGCAAAAACAATTAAAATTTTACAATATGGGACCTTTAATTATTTCCCTACACTAATGGGCAGGGCACACTGCTCAGGTGTCCAACAGGGGTTTTGTGTCCTATGAATAGGAGTACACCCTGTGTACTTCATATGTTTGCTCCTATAGCAACGGTACTAAATATAGGCCACACATAACTAAAACACACAACAAGTGATGTAAAGTGATTAAGAGGAAACCCATCATAAGCCTGAATATCATATTTTATTGGAACATAGGCTAGTCTTCAACAGTAACAAAGTAGGCCTACTCATGCAGTTGTATCAGAAGTAATTTTGAAGATTACACTGACTGGGAAATTTCCTCAACTCATGCTCCACCTTAACATTTAAACATCACATACAAGAACTAGTTAACTGGAATATAGACTCAGTTGTCAAATAATTAGGTAACCAAATGTACAACATCCCTGCAATAAATCAAACCTTCATGAAGGTTATATTCAGTTTCTGTTGACACTGCTCTAAAACGTGTACATCAAGTGAAAAGGTCTGATATTAAGCAAATAGCCGCTTTTGTGTTATTGTTTGTCTCTTGATAAGGTCTCGGGGTTATATAAAGTGTCCCATGCATCAAAAACTCAGAAAAACAGAAAAAATGTGCACAGAGTGGATTTAGAAACTTAGCATTTTCAGTGCTTGGTTGTATTGTACCTGTAGAGGTTCCTCGCATGGCCCACCTACTACCACTGTCACACTCACCGGTCCCCACACTCACATTCACCTGCCTCAGACTGTCACACCCCCTCTTTTTTAGTTTTCCACGTGAAAATCAAGAAAATATTTATGACACAGACCTGTGCTTTCTGGAACCCCAGACACTTGAGAGAGTACTGTAAAACTACATTAAGTTGAGGCTGTGTACTTTACATTGCAAATACATCATGTTGTGAGTATCAACACTTTGAATAAAACACTGAAAAATGCATGATTTAAGGGTCTTTTTGGACGCTGCGCCTTGTGATGCTGTTGTGGTCTGTTGCTCATATTTTGTCCACCACATGCAAAATATATCAATACAATCAATCAGTTACTCATTGTCAGAGCATATCTGACCATAGAGTACAATGACAGGAGAGTAGTTAACAACTCTGTGAAACACGTTTTACAAAAGCTAAATATGAAATTATTGTTTAATTGGCAGGAATGTTGTATTATTGCATTAGTTGCGCAAGGGGAGAGATGTGTTTCTTAATACAATTTTAAATTTAAATGGCCAGTTAATTTCAGTATACAGATGCATTTATGGATTTGCGAACTAAGTAATGTCCTACTTCTACAGCAATAGTTATGGTGAAGTATATACAGCTCACATAAGCATTAATGTAGCAAAGACAAAGTTCATTTACTCACCTGGTTAATGTAAAAATCCGGATTTTGAAGATTTTCATTTATTCCAAACGAGTGAAACAAATGAATGTCACCTCTGCCAGCTGTTGCCGGCACACACACTCATTCAGGCGCACTCACACACACACACACACTGGGTCACATCCGCGCAGACGGTGGAACACACTTTTATTTTGACTGCGTCGACAAAAAGGCGGACCGATGCCCAAATAAGGCAAAAGGGCGGCAGAACGTTCCGGGGCGCGGGCCAATCAGCGACGGGTGCGACACAGACGTTCTTCCGTGTGACGCACGCTTGGGATTCCATTGACGCAAGAGCCGTGGGAGCGTCAGGAGCGTCAGTTCTAAATATAATACAAACCGACAGCGGCGCACACGTGGGGCTATTACTGGATGAAAAGCGCTAAAAATAGCCGCAGTTTGGAGGTGCAGAGGTGTTTATGACTGGAAATGTAGATATTATACTCGTTTACAACAGGCAGCTGTGTTACCCTATAACAGACCAGGAATGAAGACCAAAATAACAAGAAACACAACATGAACCATCTGTCGTTTCTCAACTAAACTCTGTTGGGATATTAACACATTTCCATTCACCATTTAAATTTAAACTCCTTTCAATGTTAAACATGGTTCTAAATAAAGGTTTCATACATGAAATGTTTTAACAAATTTCATAGGATATTAACACATTTCCATTCACCCTCTAAATTTAAACCCCTTTTAATGTACAACATGGTTATGCATACAGGTTTTATATAGTAAATATAATAACATATAATAGGATATTAACACATTTTCATTCACTATCTAGAGTACATCTTAATATAGATTTCATACACTGAGGTTCTATATGTAGAATATATGGTATAGCTATCAGACTTATATACATACATATATAACCTCAGTTAAAGTCATCAGACATTTTGGGAAAGTAATAACATGATGTGTTTTTTTGTCGTTAACCCCTGAAGTTAAAAAATCTAAACTAACTAAATGGTAGAAAATCCTCTATGAGTTAAAGACTATGTTTGCCTTAAAGCTGAGATTGAAATTTTTATTTTGACCTTGGATCCACTTCAAAGTAAATGATGTGCTATTCAATCATAATACATTTTATAAAAAAAAAAAAAAAAAACATGTAGCTTATATTTGAACATCTACATAATGAGCATTGATTGAAAGCTCCAGGGCAGCTACTCAATAGAGTTTGAGGTGAAATTGTTTTGTCAAAGCCAAGCTGTTTGCAAAGCCAAGAAAAATAACTTCAAACTTCATGACTTCTGACATTGTTCAGACTTGTGTGCTCAGCTTTGAATTCATGTGAGGTGTTTAACTGCTTATGTTTTATCCCGTGCTTCCTGACTTTGGTAAAAGAGTTGGCACATTATGAATGATTATGGATTAAACACTTTAATTATATTGCATAAATTGTACAATGGATGATTGGAAAAAGAGAGAGAGACAGAAGTCCCTTCAATCCAGACTGCCCGTCTTTCAGCATAATTAATCCTCGGTTCCCAGGAACAAAGATCTTTATAAAGACCCAGGAAATATGACAATTAGAGTAGCTCACACTTTGAATTTAAGAGATCAAGAACGACAGACCACTTTGTATCGTAATGTCATCTTCATGTCATTTGCAGTATAAATGTCAGTCACAGCTGCACACGTTAATTTGTCAGCAACAATTTAAACATCACCTAATACCCTCCGTGTCATTCTCCACACCAACCACACCAACATACACTTGAACCCTCTCCTGGGAAATTTGAGCGTCATCCAGTTTCTTTTTATACATACATATAAAGTGAGAGGGCTTCTTCAGGTTGAGTGGAAGTTGAAATTTTCCCTATAAATGGGAAGATAGTTTGACTGCACAGACCTGCTCGGAGTTAAATACCGCTATGTTATTACGGCAAAACACACCTCTATGAAATGCTGCCAAACTGTCAGCGTCAGAAAAATGTACTCGCCTCCAAACCCTGAAGGCAGAACAACTTAATTTCTGTATTATGTAATATCCTCAGTGAAGATCTTACTTCACCGAAGATATTACCACCAATTGAAGGTAGTGTTGCATGTTAAAAAAAAAAAAAGAAAGAAAAAATAGAAAACTAGAATTAAGAATTTTTATGCACCTAAAAAATATTTCTTGAACAGGTACAAATTATCTTCCCATATAAAATAAGACTTTTCTGACTGTATAACCTACAACTTAACTTGAAAGATGAAGAGACTGCAGGGATATCAATTTTACAGACGCACCTGACTCCAGACATGGCCCGATTTCTATTTATACCTCACCCATCTCCCCCACCCCAAAAAAAGACTTCTTTTCTTGCAACTACTGACCTATTTCTGCAGACTGATATTTAAATGAATTGGCTGTTGTACAGGAAGTTCTACATGGTCATTTTATAAATAGCATAAGTTAAAATATCAAATCAGAGTTTACAGTGATAGTTCACATTTTTTTAAAAAGTAAAGTTGTATTAGGTTCTTATCATGTTCAATTTATTACCTGGAGTAGACTTAGGTCAACACACTTCCATTCTGAAAAGCAGGCAGGCTATTTTAGAATGGAAGTGAAGCAGTGTTCTGTTGAATGTAGGCTTAAGCCTGCAGTCAGGCAGCCCCTTCCTCTGGAACTATCATCAACACACATTACACTTCCACTTTGCTCAGCATGTAATTTTCCTGTGCATATGAATACAAAAATGTTGCAGGTAGAATGTACACTTACTTTAATACAAGAGTATCACACATTTGGAATCATCTAAAAGATAGAGGGGTTCCTATTTTTAAATAGCAAAATATTTGTGTGATTTTAGAGATAAGATTGCAGCCACTAGACTGGATATTATTCACTAAAGGTAGATAAGTAAAACAAATGTACCAAAACCTAAAGACACCATGCACCCATTAGTGGACATGGAAATAATAAAAATCTGCCAATGAGTTGAATCCTATTTCAATAACTTTTTTTAAAATATATATTTAGCAGTGAAAGTGTTAACGATAATTAATTACTTGGCATTTACAATCAGCTTTTAAAACTGTGTTCATTAATCTACTTCTTAAAAAAGATAACAATGAATGTTCTGTGATTTCTATCTACAGACTAATATCTAGCCTGTGTTCTATTATTAAGGAAAAAAACGTATACAGCTGACTGATTTCCTCTGTGAAATACTGTGTTTGGAAAACATGTCCTGTTAAAGCTCAGTGCTGCATTTGATACTGTAGATTATTATATTTTGCTGTGTATGCTCTACCACTGGGTTGGTCTCTGGCAGAGTTCTTAAATTGTTCAGGTTTTTTAAGTTGGCAATTCATGGATAGCCACTCCTCTAAAAAGCAGAGCGGAGTCCTGTATAACAAATGATTACAGTTCTGTCTGAATGACTTGATTGTATGCAGATATAAATCTGTGGAAGAATCAGAACTTCTTACAGCTACCTCATGAGCTGAGATTCTGCACTTGCACATACATCATCTCCTCATCCACATTGCCATCCAAAATTTAATTCCTTAGTCATCATTATCATTATGTAGAGTATTTTATCATCTTCGTGTTTAACTCCTGCTCACATTTTACTGACCTTGTTTGTCCACAAACACTGTTGACTCTCTTCTTGCCTCTTTAGCACACTCTGCCCATGGTGAATAATAGGGTTGTATGAGTATATAAAGCTAAGCAATAAACCATTACTATTCTTAATGCCATCACTTTCATCAAGATGAAAAGACATCTCTCCTGACCTTCACTCAGCATGACAACTACCCCAAAATCAGTCTGTCCCATTTTTCTGCACTAACTCTGGATTAGTCCACCTTCTTTCCCTCCCACACTGATGCAAAACATGCCTCACTGTGTGCCGCCATGCTGTGTATTTCTGTGTTGGGAGATTTGAGTATTGCTAACGTTTGGAAATAGAATAAGTGGGATGCATGCATTGTAACATCCACAGACAGACACTACATTTATACGCATACTGTGTAGTTTAACCATTGTTAAATGCTACATTGATAAAGTCTACAAATGATGCCAGGTAAACAGAGGCTGGTTTTAAGTAGTATGGTATGTTAGGCTATTACCATATAGATAAACATCCTATTCATATATCGTCCTCACAGATACTGGTTCTCTCAGTTCAGCTGGAACAAAAACAAAATCAGACAGAGAAACAAGAATATGTCTAATTATTTTTTGTATACAATCCGATGTTAGTAACTTTTATAATGGAGGAATAAGATTTCCTTATTTCCTTGATCTGCCTATTCCCTATGCCATCAGTCTGGGGAGCATTCAATATGGAGCCCATTACTTGACATTGTCAAGGGACAAACTACAAATACAGCTTGAAATTAATACTTGATAACTTGATATTTAATAAACATACATGTATTATCACCAATAATAATAATAAGAAGAAGACATTTAATTGGTACCACACTTTTCAATCAGTAAAAGTCAAAATGCGATAGTAATAATAACAAAGAACATGCAACAAAAGAAAATAATAACAATTGACTTAAGATGAAAAAGCTTACTTGAAACAATGAAATATACACCAATAAACCAACACACATAAACGTAATGCACATCACTTAAACAAAGTTTGAAATAAAACTGTTTAGCTGGTCACAATTTTTTTTTGTCATAAGTCATCATGGGCGACACGGTGGAGCAGTGGGTAGCACTGTTGCCTCACAGCAAGAAGGTCGCAGGTTCAAGACCGCCTTGGGGCCTGGGTCTGGGACCTTTCTGTGTGGAGTTTGCATGTTCTCCCCGTGTCTGCGTGGGTTTTCACCGGGTACTCCGGCTTCCTCCCACAATACAAAAAACATGCTCAGGTTAATTGGTAAACTCTAAATTGCCCATAGGTGTGAGTGTGTGTGTGAATGGTGTGTGAATGGTGTGTGTGCCCCACGATTGGCTGGCGACCATCTGGGGTGTATCCCCCTGCCTCTCGCCATAAATGCGCTGGGATAGGCTCCAGCAGACCCCTGCGACCCCGAAAGGGAATAAGCGGGATAGAAAATGGATGGATGGATAATTCATCATCATCTTTGCCCAATCCACAGCACCTTTAGGTTATAACTGTAGAGCACATCTTTAAAAAACCACATCCAGTGCATTATGTCTTCAACATCTGCTCATGAAACAGTTAAAACACTGAAATAAATATATATAATTTTGACAATGACAGTGCAACGATGAACAGATAGGCGGGGTAGTGTTTTTTAACAAGGTGAGTCGCTGTGAGCTCCTGAAGGCCAAGCAAAGCCAGTTCATCACCAGCTGCATTAGGAAACACAGACAGTCAAAACTACCAGCACACATCTGTAAATTTGATCAGTCACAGAGTTAAGACAACATAAAACATGTTTGCTGTAAATACACACCATGCACTGCTCTTTTATTACCAAAAACAAGCAAAACGATGCATTACTACTGAGTTGGCACACAATAACAGTGATTAGGTAAAATGTGCACTTATTAAAAATGCAAGCTGTCTGAACTCTGAACTCATTTCGAGCGGTATCATGGATTACAAGCAAATAACATAGACAATAATACTTCAAGCAACATACCAGGTCAACACAGAGCTCTGAACATTCTCTTTTGAATACTGCACCATTTTCCGGCTTGGACCCTCGGCAGCCTGGATGATGTTTCACCGCTGTAATCAAACCTCTACTTGAGGTGAAAGAAGCCAGATGGTTTTGTTGGTGCAGCCATTAACATGTTAGCTTGGTTCTTGTGAGTTATGTGGATCTATATTAAACAAAGCACACAATTAGGGTTAGTTACATGTTGCATTATTTGGGTTCAAATTCCTTAAATTTGATTATTCCCCCCTCGCAGCCATGAAAACTGGCTTTAAATGTTAGACTAACTAGTGGACTTAGTCCTGCTTATGTACTTGTACTTGGCAGCTGCTACATCATGCATGTATAATTTCAGATTTCTCCTGCTGTCATTTCAACAATCAAATGCTATGAATTATGGGCAATTGGGGGAGCCTCAGTTGGTATTGCGGATTCTCCATGCATTGCATAGTTTGCAATTCGAACTCTAAGCTCTTGAGTCCATGTTCGCTAAGTATGTCTATGGAAAAATGTAAATCATTTTGGACTAAAGAGTTGGCCAGATAAAGGCATTGTCATGTGACATGGGACCGCAGGATCGCAGACTCAGACGGGGTGCAGAAAAGGCTCGAAAGGTCAGTGCGAGCGTCAGTCTTTGATTTCTGACGGGACAGCCCTGAGCTCTGATGGATTATTACTGATGTGTGTCAGACAGAAAGTGGCACTGGTTCTTAGCTCACAAAGATAAAGATAGCAAGATAAATTGTGATCTCTGCTATACCATGTTTGTAGAAAACTGTGTCAGTTGCACACATTCCATCACCATGATAAAAAAAAAAAACATAATGAAACACGTTGAACATTTATAACTAACTTTGAATCAAAATTATGAATACCACTTACAGTACAAGGAGGTTGCATCCACGGCTCCCCATCAATTTGCATGGGCATGGCTTTGATAGTCCTACACACAGGGCGGAGCAACAAAAAGATTTAATCATAGCGAACCATGCATGTTAACATTATGTCCAATTGTGATGAACAACAAATTGATAGCAACATTCAACTCTGGTCATTTTTGAGGCTGGTTAGACTCGTTATACTGTCATCACCCTGTAGGTAAAAATACACAACCTGATGGTAATTTCAGATGTCTGTGCCAGTCTGTGCCCCGCGCTCTTTAGTCCGGTGTAGATCTGTCCCATCTCCATGGCTCCTTCCAGCCCCACCACCTCCAGGCGCTTGTCGCTCATATCTGGACAGGAATCAAAACCACAGAGATGAGTTGACACCATTTGAAAAAGATTTGTGGGAGTGCAGAAGCGGCCGTGTCTCACCTTGGGAGATTGTTTTAAGAAGCTCAGGGTCAATTATGACCTCACTTTGCTCTGCCTCTGGCACACCTTCAGGCTTCTTGGACTCGCCCCAGAGGTTGGAGCCGCCGTGCATGCTGGGTATGTTGAGGATAGCAATACCCTCCAGAGACAGACTGCTCAGGTCTAGAAGTTTTCCACAACACTAGTGAAGGCAAAACAACGTTTTTTTGATGGGTTTTTTCACACCAATAATGAAAGACAAAAGTTTAAGTTCAAACTGCAAATTTTTAGTTTTCATAGACATTTTCACCTCAATGGTGAGACACTCCTTGAGCTTCTTGCAAGAGGCAGAGATGGTCTCAGAAGTGGCAAACTCAAAATACCAAAGTTTGTTCTTCATTCTTAAAAAAACAACACAGAAGAAATCTTTAGCATCAATGTTTTTTTTTTTTTTTAAATGGGGTCATTCAGTCATTGTGAATCCTCACCTGCTGTTGAACCTCTGTGGGTGTTTCTCTCTCATGGAGTGGAAACGATGAGCAATAGAAGCATCCTGCTCACACAGGCACAAATGAAATCACGTTAACGCCTATTTTAAGAAATATATCTGTTTGCAACTGTTTAATTTTTGAAGATTACAGAAATCGATCAATACTCGTTTGCAGGATAAGAAAGCCCACTTTATTGATGGGGGGACAATAAACAATACATTATTGGGGGATAATTTCTGAATGGGCCATAAGAAAAAGTAATGTATACTACCACGATAATCTGATCCGATCTCTTTAATAGTACTTATAGCAATGTTCCATGTTTATTTATACCTATAGATAAAAAGTACTATGAAAAGCTTTCATGGATCCATGTCCAGTGTTAATAAAGAGGCTGATTTTGGTCGAATTTTGAACTGTGGTGTAATAAATGATTTTCCGGGTTTTACATTAAAGTTTGTAAAACTAGTGCTTGTGTTGTGTGTTTTTAAACTTGTCTTTAATTTTTTAAAATTAATTTTAACCCCCTGGATTTCTGCTATGATCGTGTGGAATGTTATTGCTCCTCCTCGCTGACTTTGTGACCCACCACTCCGATGGAGAAGTAGTTGTTGATGATCTCATAGGGCACAGGGTCTCCTACTTCTTGAGGATCATCTGGTATCACCTGCATGCTCCAGCGGTCCATGGGAACCAACTCGCTGGTTTCGATCTCCTTCAGGATCTCTCTCAAATCAGAACCCTCGTATCCTTTCATGGGGTTACAAAAGACGCAGGTATACAACACTTTGTACCAATAACAGTTTGGACATATGAGCTAGACCTGAACGGTATTTACTCCGTTTTACCTCCTCCCCAGCGTAGACAGCGAGCCAAGTCGTTCCCTGTTCCCAGAGGCAGCACGGCCACTGGAGGAGGCACCTGGAGGCCTGCTTTGTCTGCAGTCACAGGCATTTTAATTAGGCTCAGAGGCTGTAATCCCAATTACCTCCCTAGATCTATACCTACAGTACCTATAGCGTCCAGGAGCCAGCCGACTGTGCCATCTCCTCCACACACCAAGATTCTGTACTCACGCAGATTATGAAAGAAATGTAGTCTGGAAAAAGAAACAGTCAGTGTTAATGACAAGAAAAACAAAACATTGTGCAACTAACATGGGAGGCCAGCATAGCCGAGATGTGCTGTACCCCGGGGCAGGACCTCCGTTGGACAGGTTGTACACTTGGCGAGGGTTTAGCAGATACTGAAACTTCCTGAGAACTCTGTGGAAAAGCCAATACATCAAGTAAGGCCTGGGAGGAGGAAATATTTATGGGCATTCAATGAAGCAATCTGCACACGGAGCCCGTGTCTACGTGATAACATAAGGTTTGATGCCATGTACAATATATGTGCCACCTTGACTCTCTACAGATCCACACTTACCGTTCACCCTGCTTTCCTCCACTTTTTGGATTTACAAACACCAGCAGAGGATGGGTGTCTGGAATTTGTGCAATCTGAAGGAAAATAAAGTAAATATATATTTCGGGTGGTGTATTACTTTAAGCTTATTGCCTGCCTCAGTGGGTTTGTCAAAGCAGACACACTTAGACACACACTCTATGACAGATGGATTTCTCCAGTGATGACAGATGAGATCACACAGTCGAAAAAAAACACTTTTCTTTAAATACATCACCAAAAATAATGTGATAAATCAAACATCAAACATCTGTATATGCAGATGGCAGTGTTGCACATGATGAGTGTACGCTTGGAAAAATAAAATTGTGTCTTGAGAAGAGCAGACCTGCAGGACATGGCCATCTGGGGTGACATTTAAGAGGTTGGTGTCCTCCTCCTGGGGGAAAAAACAGGACAAACAGGCAATTTACTCAAAATAACCCTGAAGAAAAGAAAACACTCAATGTTAAAAACTCAGTTTCATTGATTCAGAGTAGCGCTTTTTACTCTCTTTACCTTTGAGACAGCGTAGATGGCCCATGGGGGCAGTATATGATCTTTCAGTGGCCCACAGTCACAGGTTGATATTCCAGACAAAACACACACATCATGACGCTTAAAAAAAGACAAGACTTAGTGAACGTAGCGAGGAGTGACCGCTTTTTGTGCATTTTGACATCCTACAGCAACACACAGTCCTCACCATCTCCTGGCACCACACGCAGCGCCTCCCTGTCACAGCTTTGATCTTCTTATGGCAGACCTGACATTTGTTGGAGTTACAGTCAGCTTTGACCCAGTCATGAGCCGAGATCTGAGACACAGAGGAGCAGAAGTCAGAGAGGCCGAGGGCTAAGTGTAACTGGATTAATGTAACTTATCCTGTTATCAGAATTTTAACTATCGCTGCCTTACGAGTCCATTTAAAATGACCTCAGTTTTTACGATGTTATCCGATGTCAGCATGCGCACCGAATCACTCCAGTAATAATGTTCATGTTAAATTTGTGTTGGCAAAACAACAACTCAACCCTGAATGACTGCAGAAAAAATTATGTTGGTGTTAACTTGAAAGAATTGGCACAGCCAAAACTTTCCGGAGCGGCTGAGGCCTCTGATTTTATGGCCACTGACTTGGAAGACGTTCATCATCAGATCAACATTCCCCGAGGCAAGTTGTCACCTCCATCCCTGCGAGGAGCTAAGGAAAACTTGCTTACAGATGAGTATGAATCAGTCGTGGTCATCGTACTGCACCAGAAAAACAGTGAATGTCTCTGTTGTTGTCTGTGCGTCTACAAAATTAGGACATTTACCAAATGTACTGAACAAACTGTGCTCAGCACATAAAACAAAATTGATGGGTTGCGCTTATTACTGACTAATGCGTCGTAATGTTCTCTGTTGTTAATGTATTTGCCCTGGTTTTGGGTTTTGAAAAAAGTCACTTAAAATAAACAGATAACAAATACGCTTGCAAAAGGCTCATGGTAATGTAGCTGTATGTCTAAAAAAAAAAAAGAAAAGAAATGAACCCGAACCATTCACAGAATCTGGAAATGAAGAGGAATAGCTGTGCTTCTTACACCAATCTCTTTTTTAGACTTGACAAAGGTACGAGTGCAGGCTTCGGGATTCTTGTTGGCGCACTGGCTGTGGACGGTGTATTTGCAACCTGAGGGAACAGCAATGGAGCAGCATTAGAGAAGAGCGAACTGGAGTCCGGACTCCTGCCCTTCACTTGTACTGAGTGTGAGGTGCTGGCTCGCCCCCTGGTGGCGGCCTGCAGCTCTTACAGGTGCAGCAGAGTCCCTGCTTCCCGAGCCCCAGCAGCATGCTCTGACACACGTTGCAGTAGGTCGGCTTGTTGAAATGCTTCATCCTCCAAACATGCTGCCCGTCTCTCTCTGTCATCTGTGGATGGGGGTGGGGAGGAAATTATTAAAAAGAATTTAATCAAAAATGTAAGAAACACATGTTCATTCACAGTTGTTTCATTATTATGATGTAGAATTGTTGTGTGTATGCAAACTATTCACCTTCAGTCCAAGTAAAACAAGTAAAGGCACATTGGTCATGCCTCCCTTCACCCACTCCTCCAGCGTGACGGTGCCACTGTCGTCCACATCGATCGCTGTCATCATGTCCTTGAGCACCTGTCCAATCACAAGAAAACACTTAACTCCTGTTTACCGACAACTAGCATAACTCGCTTATTAGATTGCTCCACTTCTATCTTCCACCAGTTCAAACCATGAAGGCTTAATCTTAACATACAGGTCTGAGTTCCGTCACATCCCAGCCCAGGTAATCAGCAGCTCGCATCATCTGGGTGATTATACGATCCACTTCCTGATGGAGAAACACCAGCCTTTACATTCACACAGGACGGGTGGTGTGACCACATCCTTAACTTTACTTTTCCTCTACATCTTGTACTTCCTTGTACCTATTTATGGTTTGTTTGTGTGGCCATATAAGCACTGTTTCAAGAATGTTTTCGTTGTCCCCTATTGGATGAATACTTATATTTATCCTTGAAGCCTCTCAAATAAGCAGAGGAGGAGTAGGAAGTTAAATGTATTCATCCTGACAAATTTGAGGGGGCGGCAGCATGATTATATCCATGTTAGCAGCTGTAGCACCATCACCATTTATATTTGCTGCATGTTCACAATAAGAAGCTTTTCTGTGATGCTTTACAACATTATAATAAACTAAAACTAAACAGTAACAATACATAATACAATGTTGATACAACATTTCCCAGAGGGTTAAGTGTTGGCTCCAGCAACCTTTCATGCACCTTGCAAAACTAATTGCAAAACAATAATTGTGTCAACTGCTTTAACTTTGTGACTTTAAAGAACTTACAGAACTGTCCAGGAGTCCGTTACCATCTTTGTCGTAAAGTTTGAATGTAACTGTAAACATAACAGAAAATGGGTGATTCAAATTATTTTCTCACTTTCTCAGACCCTCTAAATGAACACTCTTTAATTACGTGTGAGGCGACAAATTGATTCAGAAGATGAAACCAACATTCGAGCTTCTCCCGTGGCTGTCCGTCCTCCAGCACTGAGAAGTAACAGGACACATCACGAAGAAAGACTCCGCCTGAGAGACAGAGAGAGGGAAAACATCTGAGGGCTAAAAAACACACAATGTGTCATGATATTTTAAGCTCCCGGTGGACATGTAGTACAACAGTGTAAAAGTAAATCATAGTTTGGTTATTGGAACAGGTGTACTAATCTCCAAAGCTACGCCTACGACCGCATTCCTGACAGAAAGCTTAAAGCAAACAGACAGATAAACAAGTGGGAGGAAATATTCTCAGTGGCATTCTTTCTTTTCTTGATATATTTTCAGGAAGTCCTGCTAACATTAAGCAAACAACTCCATCAATGAAGGAAAATGATTTACCTCCTCCCAGAGGGCTCTTTGTGGAGCCATCCTGCTCTACATATTGGAAGTAACGGAAAAGACGTTTGCAAAAATCCGCAGGAAAGTCATCCACCTCGAGGTAGGTCTTAAGAAAGAGGCAGAATCCCACAGCGTCGACACACTGAGGAGAGAAATCAAACAATCGATGAAAATCTCAGATGAGACACGCAATCAAAATATTCACAGAAAAATGTGAGCGAGAGAATTTTAAAGGTAAAATGTGTAGTTTCCGGTGGCATATAGTGATGAGCTTGTAAAATCCAACCAACTCAACGGTACACCAAGCACTTAACAGAACCTATGATGGTCATATAGATAATAAGGTAATCTAAGGTAATAAAAACACAACAAATCTTACTTTGACTGAATTACACACTAATTAACTGAATCCTACAAACTGCACTTCTTTTTTTTAATTAGATCATTGAAGACCAGCTGGACTTGTGAGTCATTTGGACATTTTAGCATATAAGTAGAATAAAAATATCCTATTCTAAATTAAAAAAGAATAAATATTTACTTGGAGAATTTCTTTTGAGAAAATTTCCCTTAAATTAGTACCAAAGTAGATCATACTTTTCTGAGGATTTCTTTGAAAACTATTAGGAAGTTACTGTCCAGGAAAATATTTGTTTGTGACCAACCTCTCCGAAGCTGTGCTGGGCCAGCCGCCCCCCTGGGTGAAACTCCTTAATCACATCTTTCACCCTGGAACTGCTGTCTGCAGGCAGAAAGGGAAAGATGTCAAAAAGTGAGCGAAACATAGGAAAAAAAGGACATAAGAGAGTAATTCGATTTAATGCCACCAACTGTGAAGATGAATGAATGATGAAAATGAATGTGAAGCTCAGAGAAATTAGTCCCATGTTGATTTGCCATTTGTTGTGCACATTAATTACACAGGTATTAAACAAGAACCAAATGCAAGATCGTCACTAATTGTGGACCCAGAGAGTGTGTCCTGCATTAAATATGGTTTCATGTCCTTCTGTCAAAGGTAACACACATAACACATAGTGGTGTTCAGGTCCTGAGAGGAGTGAGTGTAATTATCCATTCTTCCATTATCCCCCCACCACGTCACTAAAAGCCTACAGACTCATTTCATTTCTTCCAAAGCCTCTGAGGGTACAGTAGAATATTTTTAGCCCTGTACCAATTTTCGCTTCCTGTCAACAGGTCTATTGAAATCTGCATTAGCAGCGACCCTTGCACAGGAGTGTGCACTTACATGCTGAGCTCTGATTTGTGTTTTTGTGTTGATGGTAAAGGATCCTCCAGAGAGCATTTTAAAATGTTTTTGTGTTGATGGTGAGTGAATAAGAGAACCCTCTTTTAGACATTTATTTGGTGATACTAGTCATGTTTAGTATTTTTCGGAAGAAAGTATTCCATGTTTGCTCTACAAAATCAATCAGAATATATTACATGTTGGATTCTTTGGGCTTCTATGTTCAGTGCAGTTTGTGAAAAAATGCATTTAATGAAAGAAACTGCTGCACCTTCTGCCTCCTGTGAGGTGAATATAAATGGAAAGAGACTTTAAGTATGCTATAATGTAATGATCTGGATGTGAAAACCTTTCTTGCTCTCACTGAACTTTGACTATAGTTACAGTCAACTTCCCTAAATCACTCATCCATATTTTCCCTCTTTTTACAAAATTATTACACCTATATATTATACACTGTAGGAAATACACAGTGTATCTAAAAAAAATCAACAATTTCAGTTATTTTTTCAAAGTCAAAATTTGATAGTTGTCTGCTGTTCCTTGTCTTGCTTTATTGTGAAATTTGTTTCATCCAATATTTTTTTAAAAAACAACAATCAAGAAATTCACCAAAAATTGTAATAATCATTAAGTTTCAGCTGTGATTATATTTATAATATAATGATCTATTGCTTGTTGCTTCCCCTCTTCCTTTGCAAGGTCAGGGTGCAGGGTCAGCCGCGCCAACTTATCGCAGTGGTCACTTTGGTGTAGCTGAGTGTTCCATACAAGTGATTGCTGAAACTGATTCTGGCAGGGAAACTTACATTCCATGTAGTGCTGCAGCTGGATAAAATCCACAGGCGTCAGGGACCCTTCTGCATCATCGGGTGACGCCATTTCTATCGGCTGAATGTGTCAAGAGAAAAGAATGACGGGACAGTCACAGAGCTGACAGGGAGGAAAGCAACCATCAGAGCTCCACACAGGTTGAAGAAACAATAAGGAGGTCTTTTGTGCAATAGTTTTTTTTGTCATTCAGTGCTTTAGTTGTGACTCACAAACTGGTTTTCCTCCATTCCTTAGAATACACATGAGCAAACCCCAATCTATATACTCTGTTCTCTATAGTTTGACTTTATTCAAACCAAAACACCCTTGTCTTAATGGTCATTGATCATCCACAGGGTCTAGTTTCAGATATTCTGACAGTCTAGAGGTTTGTCTTCCAACTGAGGAATCAACAGTGTAGATCCTAGCTCACATTTTTCACATTTAGGTCACAGTCCTGTAATAAGAACTAACTATCTGCTGTGTGTAAGGAGTTTACAAACAGCAGAAGCAATAGCATCTACTCTGTCTCATCAAAAAGAAAAAATAGACAGAGGCAGTGCGGGTTATGTCCGGCTGTATTCTTTAAATACCCGTCCTGTAGTCAGCCAAACACACACACAACAACTCAAGAGTCCAGCAAAGGCATCAACTATTAAAAAAGGGAGGGAGCATTCATTAGAATGTGAAGACAGGGTGGCTGACAGACGAACAGGAAGGACTTTGAGTTGATTCTGCTCTCTAAGTGCAGTACAGGTGTTCAGTCATCCATACAGGACACGCCTGAAGCTGAGCTCCGTGTCTTACCTTCTCTCCCCCTGTCCGTCCCACAGCTCGCGGCTCTCTTTACGCGTCGGTTGACGGCAGCCGGTACTTGTGGGTAAATGCGTGGCGCGGGATTAGCGGATATACGGGATTAATGTGCGGAGGAGGAGCTTTTTAGCGACATAATTACAGTTAGTGGCACCGCCTCGCGGGCTCGCACGCGCGCGCTCGCACGCAGACGCGCGCAATCGATTGATGTTGTTATTCCGAGCAAAAAAAAGAAAAAAAAAGTCGTCCACGCATTTAATAACTACTGCAGCTTTCAGCCTGAATATGGAGTGAGATCCAGCAGGTTCAGTCCGGGTTGCAGCTTTACAGAATGAGCACCTGTGTGAATGAATAAAAGACTGAAGCTCTTTACTTAACACTTCCCAATAAAATAAAATATATATATATATATATATAAAGGCGCCCAATATTATGCAAATTAACCTATAATATAATATGGTTTCGGGATTAGTAAATTCACTGTGTATTGTCCCCGATGAAATAAATAAATATTTTATTTCATGGTGTTTTCATAAAAAAAAATAGTATTCTCTTATGTACCACCTTAGACCCGTGAAAACAATACAGTCTGCCTTCTTCCACACATCCTTTCTTCCCCTCCCTACAGAAACGTGTGATTGGTTCAACCAGGAAAGTTCCGCCCCAAACACTGTAGAAAGAGGAGAAGAAGAAGGCCACTACATGGGTCCAGGGATGGGTAGTAGCCTAATAAATTTCACTCCTGTTGTGATGTCACAAGTTATGTTATAGTAATTTTTATAGCAGGATTTGATGGGGACATTTCAGGTCTGGGTACTAAAGAACTGTCCTTTAAAACAAAGCACAAAGGTGCTTTCAATGTAAGTGGTTAAGGATAAAATCCTCAGTGTCACACAGTCATTTTGTAAAAAATGCATTCTAAAGATTATCTGAAGCTTATATGAGACATCAGAGGTCTGAGTTAGTCACATCAAAGGATGTCTGCCACATTTACAGTCTATTTAGCATAAAATTTGTGGGACACACCAGGAGCTACCTGATTAAGCTAAATGAGGACATATTAAGCACACCTTGTTTCATAAAAGAGACTGAAGTCCATAACAAGATAAGATATAATGATTTGTGAACCAAAGATAAAATTCCACAAAACTAGGGACTAGTCTCAGAGTATTACATGTGTAATAAACATAAAAAACAAGATAATTAAAAAAAAACTTTATTGTCCATCACAAACCAATGGGACTTCTATCTTTGGCGATACATGCTACATACAGAGTTAAAACATGAGCTCAAATTGAATTAGGATGTTTTAATCCAAATATCTGTGTCCAACAAGAGGAGGAACAGAGAATACCAATGATGAGGAATTAAATGCGGATTCAACATGAACAGTAGCACAGCGGAAGGCAACAATAGAAATCCTATTTAAACATTAAAGGAAACTCTAAATGGAACATTCAAGCCTATTAAGCAACGTGGGCATGGAAAAGATGAGCATACAAAGAGGACTGTGATGAATAGAATGGAAGGATTGCCCTGCTCATTCTTCACAGCAAGACATATTTTTCTATATATTATTAAAATAATCTGGTAATTTGATGAATGCTGTGTGCTTTTATCATTAATGTATCCTTTTGAGATGCCTGAGATAATTATGCCTGGAAAAATAAAATGTGTTTCACAGGCAGTAAACAGAGGTGTTTTTTATTTGCTTGGCACAATTTATACAAAACTAAGTGATTACATTCAACATTTCTATTTTTATATTCCACAAGTCAGGTCACTGAAGCTTATTACAAGAAGCTTATCTTCTTCGTTGGTGCAGTAGATGGGGGTAATGCGGAATTGACCGACGGCTGCAGTTAACGAGCAGCAGAAGAAGAACCGGTTACGCAGGTGTTTACGTTTTCCTACTTCCGTAGCTGCCTGAAAAGCGGAGTGACGCTTCCAATTTAATATTAAATCCCACGTTAGAGAAGAAGCTCTCGATCATGGTTCTCACTTTCTAACGCAAAGCCTTAGAGATGCTTGACAGATAAATATCATCATATTCGTTCGTTGTCCGCTACAGACGTTATATCGCGAGTTTTCCCTTCATCACCCTTCGTAGGGAAAAAAAGCTAAAAAAAAAAAAAAAAAGCTAGCTAGCGGTGTGTTAGCGGTGGTGGACATAATTTAATAATTTACTAAATCCACGCTTCATCCGCACTTTGTTCTGTGATAACTCTAGAAAGTAAAACAGGCAGTCATGGCCACAAGGCGTCTGACCGATGCCTTCTTGTTAATGCGGAACAATTCGATCCAAAACCGGCAGATATTGGCTGAGCAAGTGAGTACAAACGACCCCCGTCTGAGTACACGTAGCAATGCTACGGTGAGTTGTCTGCATCGTTTTGACATTTTTTCTGTGTGTGTTTGCATATAGCCAGTCACTGAGCTGTGTTAGCTAGACTCCTCCATGTGCTAGTCATCACGCCTCCAGTGTTTCTGTGCCTGTAGTTTTTTAGTTTTCCGCCACATCGTCAGGGCTGATTTATTGATTAATGATGATGGAGGATGAAAAGAGGCACCAGCTAGAAATGTACACAATGGGAATAAAGATGCTAATTAACAACTAATAACCAGTGTAATTTTTGCTTTTTGAAAAGTTCTCAGTTGTAGATAAAGCTTGCTGTGATGTAGTCTAGATTCTAATTGTTGCTGTGTGATTTGCAATTGAATAGGCTGGTGTGTGATTATAGACCAACTGAGGTGAAAGTGAATATCTATCATTCAGAAACATAATAAATCTTTGAGTTGGGTTTACCTCTGGTGACCGCTCCTCATTAGCCTTCATTTCTGCCCTTGTCTCAAATTATGGATGCACCATTCTGACCCTTTACTGACTTTAATACCTTTAAGTGTATCAGCTGATGCTGACTACAGCTGCCTTACTGAATGAAACTCAATAATATCAATAACACTATTGTACAACAGACATTGAAGTGGCCTTGTGATTTTTTTTATTCAATTATAACAAATTTATTATAGAGAATCTATATTTATTGTGAATCCAGCATGGTATGTACAGTAAAGGGGTTGGTACAATCCAAGGGATGGGAATGGTGCATTCATAACAAAAATGTATATACATCTGATGTAATTTACTTGTACAGTGTCACGAAACACTCCATTTAAGTCAATACTACAAAACACCAACTGTGATGCCCCGAACCTTTCAGAAAGAGGGAACAGTCTTTATTTTCGGTGGAATTCATCTTGTTTTCCGTAGGAGGCCGGGGGCAGAGTGCTCAGTGTAGGAGCAGGTGTAGAATGTGTGTGTGAGCACTCACACTCAGCTGTTAACAGTTTAACCACTTACCTGCTCACTGAGGTAGATTCTGCTCATCCTGCCTGTACTTTTAGAGATGTTCGGCATATCAGGATTTTAGATGATGCAAAGTTATTGTACTGCACTTCCAAACCCCTGTGTTTAATTTCTCTTAGATTATCTATATTTTTTCTTTGCAACCCCTGTTGGCTTTGCCAGAGCAGATCGGCCTTTCCAAGTGACAGAAAAAATGAACTCATGACCTTTTTTTAGATGATTAAAACTGAAGCAAAACTGTCAGTGTATTTCCCTGTACGGTGGTGTTAACTGGGGTCAACCTAAAGACCATCAGGGACGTCACAAGTAGGATCAGAGTTAGTGCACCTCCTGTGTTTATGTGATTATCTGTTCTTACACTGTGATCTCTCCTATTTGGAGGGAAAACTACTACTCGTTTTACTCATAAAGGACACTTTTAAACTGTTCAACCAATATTGTATCTTATTTTAGCTCAAATTAAAGTAGTTGGTTGTCGGGTATTGCTACATAAAGTGTAATCAATAATAATAATGTTAGCACTGTTTAAAAGGCAGAGATTCAACTAAAGGGATTCACTTCTAATTAGAGATGCATATAAAGCTGCTTCATACTCAGGCTTTAAATAACTGACTTTGCCTGAAGGAAACGGAGCCATCAACTGAAACAAGGCACATGAGGCCTCATCATTCAAAAAATCAAGTATTTTAAGGGTTAAGTGACAAATGATCAATGATAATTATGTGTTAATAAATTCTAGAAAAAAGGTTTTCCTTCTGTTACAGAGGTTTTCACTCATGCTGTTAAGATGTATTTTCTGTTGTTATTTCTTGAGGCTCAGCCACTTCTGCTCTCTTGCTTCAAGCTGTTTTTCTGACATTTTCCACTATTTTTCTAGAGGAGAAATACTTGGCTACTAGTTTTTTTCTACAAAGTAAATAAATTCACGACAATCTAAAGTGTAAATGGCTACTAACTATTTTGAAGAGACAAATATTAATCGTACTTAAAAGTAATTAAACTGGTAATATAAGTTAATCACACTTGTTTGGTTGTCACTGCTGATTTTATGGAGCTTGCTTTCTGTGACTTTTTTTTCCCCTCTCTCTTTCCTGGTTCTGTATTGGATGGGACCACCTTGCTTTCTGCCAATCACATTAGGAGCTTGATGAGGTACTGTTTCTCTCCGGTAGAATTACTTTAGATATAATGAATGGTGCAATTACCATTTCAAATGTTTTGCAAATGTTTAAATAGAAGGTTGTTTTTTTTTCTTCCTAAGTTGGCTGATGATCGTATGGCATTGGTGTCAGGAATTAGTCTGGATCCTGAAGCTGCCATTGGAGTCACCAAGAAACTGCCTCCCAAATGGATAGATGGGGTTGATGAGGTAAAACAAACACTTTGAATCCAATCCACAATATTCAGTCTGAGATATTTGTGGAAAGGAAAAAGGCAGTGAACCAATAAATCCATGCTTCCAATTTAAATCAGCAATTAACACGGCTTTAATTGCTAACTGTTGCCTTTCAGATTCAATATGAAATCACACGGGTTCGGCAAAAGATGAAGGAACTGGCTTCACTTCATGACAAGCATATGAATCGTCCCACACTGGATGACAGTAGTGAAGAAGAGCATGCCATAGAAATCACTACTCAAGAGATCACACAGGTATCATAATTTACCAGTGGAGCAATGCAAATTGTGTTTATCTGTAGTTATTAAATTGTCTTTTGAAGCATCTGTTCATTGAATGTCAGGAATATATTTCAATTGTTTTTTACTTGGCAGTCATAATCATATTTTTTAGTTTCTCTGTTTGTCTGAGAGTTTGAAATTTTAAATCTGCAATGTTCCTTTCTGCTATGTCTCTGATTTTGTTGTTCTTTCTAGATGTTTCATCGCTGCCAGCGAGCTGTAACAGGTTTGCAGACTCGCTGTGGCCACTGCACTGAGCAGGAGGAGAGACTGTTGAGAAACGTGGTCTCATCTCTGGCACAGAGTCTGCAAGATCTGTCCACCAATTTCAGGCACACACAGTCCAGCTACCTAAAACGTAAGCACTGCGTGTACAGTGTTCAAATGGGGAGTTAACCCCAAATTTTTATATAATGCCCCATGTATCTATTATTATCAATTACCATGATGTTGTCATTATTTGTGGTTCAAATTCTCTTTTTCTTGCTGTTGCCTCTCATATTTTTGCACATGTATAATCAAGATTTCCATCCTAGGCTCACAGATCATGCTTGTTTCCATTCCATTTAAGCAACATGTCATGGTTTCATCCTTCAGGTATGAAGAATCGTGAGGAGAGATCAAAGCACTTTTTTGACTCAGGGCCCCTAATGGAAGAGGATGAAGAGTTAGCTGTATATGACAAGGTAAACAGCTTCAATTTAACTGTAAAATAGTATATAAATGTGTGGTATACAGTATGTAACTTTTTATTTGTACATGGGGCACATAAAACAATAAAAGAAAACATTACATGAGCACAAACCTCCTTCACCACGAGCTGAACCTGCCCTTCCTCTTTAGACTGCACTATCCCCACTTATCATGCTCCCACAGGCAGGAAATGGCTGTGATAAATGTGTCTGGAGGAAATAATGTACACATGTATATCTTTCTAATAACTGTCACATAAGCAACACTAAGTCCCTAAATAATTTAGCTTTAGCAACTTTTATTAGTATGTTTTAGCAACAACAACTGGGGTTTGTTCACTGCAGGAAGAAGAAGCATTCTATGTTCTTTCACTGAAATAGTTTTTACATTTCTAAAGCTTTAGGACTAAATTTAATAATTATTATCTAATAATTAGTATTATTACTATATATTCGGAAACTGTAATCAACTTGAATAGTGTCTGTTTATGCAGATACGGCTACATGTGTGTAGTTCGCTGACCAGGACAAAGTAACTTTATTGTCCAATGTGGAAATGTCTTATTTTCTTTCAGGGGTTCACAGATGATCAGCTGATGCTGGTGGAGCAGAACACAGTTATGGTTGAAGAACGAGAGCGAGAGATCAGACAAATAGTCCAGTCCATCTCGGATCTGAATGAGATTTTCCGGGACCTGGCGGGGATGGTGGTGGAGCAGGTATTTGAATCAGCCCTAATGCACAGAATCAAACAATAGACTCATTATAGCACAGGTCCAGTCACTGAGATCGCAATGAAAAGGAAAGTCCTTGTCCTCTTTGTACAAATGTGGATTTGTCAGTAAAATACTCTCGTGACTTCTAAAGAGAAAAGCTTTCTGCATATTGATATTTACATTTTTTATTTGTGAAAAAAAGGGCTTGAATCAAAATCATGTAAGTTGTAGAGGTTTGAGTGAGAACAGTCAGCTAGTCCCATTTGTAGGGACCTTTTAGCTCAGCAATTATTCCACATTGCAAATGTTGAAAAAAAGAGATGGGTTTCATTTCCTGGTTTGAAAATCAAAAACAAAAACATGAGCTAACTTAACACTTAATCTGGTTCCTAGTTAAACAAAAGATTCCCAATGAACAATTAGATTTTCACAGCAGCAGGTAAGGAAAGAGTTTGCTTCCACGGCTCTCAAGATCTGAATTAAAGTAATAGAATCTAATGTTGCTGCAATCAGCAGGCTCTTGAAATGACAGTACATAATTTTATTTTTAAAAAAATGTCCATAAGCACATAAATTCTAATTCTTTTCTCACATTTTTTACATTTAAATGATTACACAAAATTCTAAAGAATTGTACTTTTGACTGTACATAAGGGTTTGTGGGGAAAAAATAATAAGGTATAATAAGGTTTGGAAAGTGTTCTGCAGTGCTACAATGATCTGCTAACACACTATTGTCTTTCTATAAAATCTTCTTCTTCAAGGGCACTGTTCTTGACCGAATCGACTTTAACGTGGAGCAAGCTTGTGTTAAAACAGATGATGGATTGAAACAGTTACAAAAGGTAAAGACAAAAGTCTCATGTCGAGATGTTTCACTGTTTTGCTCAGGTTATTGTCACTATTTTTACAATGAACACTCAGTGCATATTGCTGTTTGTGAGAATATATTGGGCTCTTTTCTTAAGATACTCTGTACCTTGTGTACATTTTATATATATATATACATACATCCATCCATCCATTGTCTATCCCGCTTATTCCCTTTCGGGGTCGCAGGGGTCTGCTGGAGCCTATCCCAGCGCGTTAAGGCGAGAGGCAGGGATACACCCCAGATGGTCGCCAGCCAATCGTGGGGCACACACACCATTCACACACCATTCACTCTCACACTCACACCTATGGGCAATTTAGAGTTTACCAATTAACCTGAGCATGTTTTTTGTATTGTGGGAGGAAACCGGAGTACCCGGTGAAAACCCACGCAGACACGGGGAGAACATGCAAACTCCACACAGAAAGGCCCCAGACCCAGGCCCAAGGCGGGTCTTGAACCTGCGACCTTCTTGCTGTGAGGCAACAGTGCTACCCACCGCACCACCGTGTCGCCCCTATATACATACACACACAAATAATTCTTCAAATACCTTTTTACCTTTGCTCAATAAAATGGAAGTGAAATATAGGTTTTGACCTTTTCTCTTGTTTTTATTCTCTTTGCAGGCAGAACAGTATCAGAAGAAAAACAGAAAGATGCTGGTCATTTTGATCCTCTTCATTATAGTCATTGTTCTAATTATTATTCTTTTTGGAACAAAGTTTTAATTATGCATTCCTCTGGCTTTCGTTTTCTGTGTGGGTGTTTGTCGTGCATCTGTGTGGACTCTACTCAAAACAAAACTGTATGCCTGTCATACCCACCAGGAAACCTCTGAAGAATTCCACGTCTCTTTGCCAGGTGCACTTTGGGCAACGTGGAGATGTTTTGTGGTTGATTTTAATCAAAGAAACAATCGATCTGATTTGAGCCGTGGCTATTTTAATCATGTGACCCACGCCAAAATGGCCAAGACTCTTTGACAGAGGTTTGCTGAACCTGGCTCTGTTGACATATCTGCATCTTATCAAAAGAACATACTTTGTGGTGCATAAAATTTGGACAGCAAATAGTAAAATTGCTAGAATGTTCTCTACTTGAATTTAAAGCACGAATTGTGATGTTTGTTGTGTGAAAATGTATCATTTCTGTCCAGTATCATTGCAAGCATTTTGTTTCTGTGAGGGGGAGATATGACAAAGAACACATGTTTGTGAAACATGCAGCAGACCTACTTTTACAGCAAATTCATTTTCATCCCAATATTACTTATGTCCTGGCTCAGTATTTTAACTTAAGAGAAAAATAGAAAACATTTTGTATTAGAGTAGCACCAGATATGTATGAATAGAATAGCAGTACCAAAAATATTCCTTTGGTTGAAGGACCACCTGCTTTTTCCCCCGTCCCTTTGTTCATAATTTCACTATTATTCTTACTCCACTGTTGGCCTGAGGGTGCAAATAGCAATATGATCCCTCTAAATCATCCTACAATGTTAAAATGGCCCATTTCCCACCTGCTGCACTTTTCATGAAGTGCTCATTTAAAAAAAAAAAACCCAGTTTTTGTTTTTCATGGTCCTTGCATTAAGTGCTATATATTTTTTTTAACTCTTGCAGTTTGCACATATTGAGGCCTGAGTGGGAGGGGAGGGAGGGGGTTTGTCATGGATGTAATACTACTGTCATCTGTATGATGAAGAAAATTATTTATTTTGTAATAACTACAAATAATCAAGAGGTTTGGAGGTGTTCTGTCTCCAGAAGATTTACTGTATCTTGAGTATATTTGAAGTCTAAGCCCTACAGTTATTGTTCACTCCGCTGAGGAAACTGTGATGTAGTCCAACACAGCCAGCCATATGAAGACAGCAATTATAAGGTTTGTTTGTTCCTTTTCAGATTGGACCGATTTTAGTTTGCTGTGTTGGATATTCTGGTTATTCCACATATCTGTACTCAACTCAACACTTTCTACACCCGTTAAGTCATCTTTGTCCTTGATGTGAATTTGTATGTGAAAAATGGTTTTGTTCTAGTGGTACTCAACTAGAGTTTTGTTATACAAGCAAGACTGGTGAAGCGATGGCAAAATGTTTTTTTTTTTTTTTTAATAAACCTGGAACATGATGGTGCGTGTTTTACATGTGTACCTCGTCAAAACTAATATTGGCTTTATCTAATCTCCTGATTTTGTTTATAAAATGTCAGAGAAAAGTGACTTAAGACCCAAAATGACTGCTTTTAGATGTTTTAATGTCAGTTCAATAGTCCACAATCCAAATATATTCAGTTAACTAACTTTTGACATAGAAAAGCTTCAAATTATCACATTTAAAATGCTGCAACAACAGAATATTTTGCATTTTGTCTTAAAAAAAACGTATTCAATTGAAAAGTTGCAACTAATCTGGAATATACAAAGTACTATAGTACTGTCTTATTAGATATCAGATACAATGCAGGGTTATTTTTTTCTTGATTTTAGGAATTTAATTTTGTTTTCTGGAAAATATATTTCTAGGATCTATATCCCGGAAGAAAAATGTTTATTTTTCAAAATAAAAGCCTGGATAGAACAGAATAGTAACTTCAGGAATATGTACGTTACATTCTATTGATAACGTTATAACTGTCCCTTTAAATAAATCCTGGGTTAAATTTAATGTCTCGTTAGACAATGGCTAATCCGTTTTAACCGTGTAAGCGTTAAATCAAAAAGCTTGATGATAAAACGCTAATGGTAGTGCTCCTTGAACGAGAAGGCGACGTTTGACTGCTGCATTCCCCCCCACATGTAGCAGTCCACGCATTTTATCCACCAACAAGCACCATGAGCTGGACCGTGACTTGTGCCGGTGATGAAGACGACCCGTTCCCCGCCGACGACTCCCTGTTCGCGGACACCTTTTCTCAGGATAGCGTGTACACCTTGCTGGGACAGGAGCTGAAGATACGGCAGCTGTTCGGGGCCAAACTCGGCGTGGCGGCTGCGGTGTGGGAGGCGGTAAGAGCGGACTTTAGTTTGCTCACACACACACACACACACACACACGCGCGCGCGCGCGCGCGCTTGTTGCTAAAGCCTTACGTGCGGTGTGTGTGTGTGTGTGTGTGTGTGTGTGTGTGTGTGTGTGTGTGAACAGGCCTTACACCTGTGTAGCTACCTGGAGGAGCAGGGTGTGGAGCTGAGAGGACAGCGGGTCATAGAGCTGGGAGCGGGAACCGGGCTGGTCGGTATAGCGGCGGCACGACTGGGTATGTTACTGCGGGTTTATCTGCAATTTAAATATAATTCCGGGAAATAAAACCCGTAGACACAACACACCTACTAGGCCAATTTTCATGAAATTCAGTGGCAGAGTGAGGAACTGACCAAAGTTTGGTCACACAAAAATTAGTTTAGTGGCTCATGTTTTTTTTCTCTCGATATAATGGTATACAATGACATTGTCTCTCTCTCTCTCTCTCTCTCTCTCTCTCTCTCTCTCTCTATATATATATATATATATATATATATACCTATGTTAACAAAGAAACATTCTTTCATAGCACAGTAACATAAGGTAATTTTAATTTAGATAGAAATCATAGTCACTGAAACAAATACAACAAATAAATAAAAGAAAAAAGGGAGTATTTTTCTCTAATAACAAAACGTTCTAACTTGGACATGTTTCATTTTTTTCATACAAATGAATAGTGGAGACTTTTCATTAACTAGAGCAAGTAATGCTTGGCAAGATGAGAAAGTCGAAACCGTTTTACTATACAGTTTTATGCATTCATCGGGTCAAAATTTAAGTTTTTTTGTTCATGTTTATTTCTTGTTCCTTTTCAAAATCCATTTGTACCCTTTGATTGCTTTTTGCCCTTTAGTGTTACACCATATAATATCTTTGACATTGTTCCATATGTAAAATTTTGTTGTGATAACTATGCTTTTTATGAGGTATTCAATCTTTTTATACAAACTGAAAGTCCATGCAATATAGATAGGCTTCCAAATTTCTTAGCAAAAACTCTTTAGCACCTAAGTTACTCGACTCCACTAGCAATACAATCTGAACACACACCGTATATGTGGTGCTGTTTTGTTTTTAGTTTATTTCCTATGATCTTCAGTAATCACATGTTTTCATCTCTTCCTTTCAGGCGCAGTTGTGACCCTTACAGACCTTCCTTTGGTTCTTCCACATCTTCAGGCCAACATCGCTGCTAACATGCCGTCTGATGGTTGGCCATCCACCCCTCCCGCTGTTCACCCTCTGGCCTGGGGTGAGGACCATATCAACTTCCCCTCTGACTGGGATCTGGTGCTTTGTGCAGATATCATTTACCTCCAGGAGACGTACCCACTGCTGGTTGAGACACTTGCTCATTTGGCCAAGGGCGGAGCCGTGGTTTATCTCTCGTCCAAAATGCGAAAAGAGCACAGGACTTCAGATTTCTATGAAAAATATTTGCCAAGCAGATTTAATGTGGAGCTTGTGCAATGTGAATACAAACAAAACAATAATATCTACAGGGCAACTATAAGAAGAGACCAGTGACAACCTGCTACGGGCCTAGGATTTAATTACTGTACTTTCCTACAGTAGGGTTTCTTTTTAAAATAATAACATAAAATGCAAATCTCTCAGTACAGCATGATTGTTGTTTGGTAATAAATTATTATTTGAACATGCTGCATTTCAAATCAGATCTAATCTTAATCTTCATTACTTTTAGGTATGTTTTAATAAGCACATCAATCTTGATCATCAGTTGAGTTGGGGTTTCATATTCTGTAAGGGTGCAGCAACCAGTGGAACTGTGTTGACAACTACCTCTTGTTTACTTATTACCTTTTTCAAATAACATTTTTCTTTTTATTTATATATTTATAGGAATATTATGTCAATTTTCAATCTGATGTTCTGTTAATATCTCACTGGTTATACCAGATAATGATTGACATACAATACAAGTTATACTGTGAATATAAATGAAATAAAATGGATATATGTAATTTTCTCATCATTTGTTGCTTTACAACCAAATTGAAGCAGTTTTGCAAAGATGGGTGGGCAAATATTACCGCATTAAGATGTGTCATGCTGACATGCTAGACTCCTACCCAAAAAGACTGTAGTAAAAGACAAAGGTGCTGTAAAAAAATAGTTTAAAGGTGTAACATGAATCACGATAAGTCAAATCAACTTTCTGATGTTATGGGACATACACATTTTTAATATAAATATATTTATAATATTATATTATAAATATATTTATATTAAATATGTATATATTTATAATAATATTCAAGTGATTCATCAGGCATTTTGCTTTATCAGTGCAGGCAACAGGTTCTTGTTGCAAAGTCAGCTATTCCTGATTAGTTTCTCCCCATACACTGAGAATGTTAAAAGTGCTGCTGTGTGAGCCACATCATCACCTGGATATTAGTCATGAAATCAGGTGACATGAAGTTAAACCTCAAAATAAAGTTGAAGTCGATCAATCTCTTCTAATATTGGTACTGATCTGATTTGTTATTGCCAATATACCTGCACGGAGAAGCTGGAGTATGTATCTATCCATTAAAGCTAAAAAAAAAAATTTATTTTTAATGAACTTTAATTTCATTTTGATTTTGATGGTTTCGTATTGTCATTGTGTCATCTGAGCAGTTTAACATCTGACAATTAAGAGAGCACAGCCCAATATGGCCAAAAAATCACTGTCAAAGTATTAAATCATGTAAGTGATTTTCCGAAATTTAAACTAACTATTTCTTCAGCTTAATATATTCTGAAGATATAATATATTCTGTTTTTCTTGTTTTTTGTATTATGTTCTATTTTTATTCAATGTGGAATACTTTCCTAAAATAAGGAAGGAGGACTGCGCTCCACTTTTTGTGAGCATGTGTGACCTGATGGTATTTACCACACATTATTTTATATGCTATTTATTAATATATAAGAAACCGTAAACAAAGATTGTCTCATCCCCACAACTATTCTGTCAACATCAACAGATTGCCCTCCCTGCAGCCTGCTGTCTGTACGTACTTCATCCCCTCTCTCCTGCAGTCTGCTGATGTACAGACTTTCTGTTCAGAAAAGGAAAGCCTGTTTGTTACGCTGGAGAGTTTCAAAGAAAGGGAGACAACCCGTCCGCTGCCCGTCTCTCCCTCTGCTACAATTCAGCCGACAAAACAACAGATCCCTATCTCCATGCAGAGTCTGCTCGCCATCACGCCGAGTAGCATGAACGTGCACCTCACTGGTTATGTTGATATTCATCAGGCAGAGTGTAATTTGGATTGATAAGAGAACAGTCAAGCAACAGGAATCATTGGTTTAAACACTAAATCACATTTTATTCTATTCCTGTTATAATCGTAAAGCTCATGCCTTATTTTTTCCATCTGCTGTGTCACATCTGACACGTCTGCTCAGGACTTTGGTAAATGTTGTAGAGGAGTCTGATTCGTATTAGTTTTGTGAGACTTAACAGGGAAATGATGTGGCTAGAGGTAGTATTTCCAAAAACCTGATTAGAAAATTCCTCAATGGTATTTGAAGTGGACATGTTTGAGAGGAGGGTGGCCATACAGAGGCAGGGGAGTGGGAGTGTGTGTGTGCATGTGTGTGTGTGTGGTTGTCAAGTGGGAGGGGAAATGAAAACCTCCGTCCTTTTAAAACAAGTTGTCCTGTTTGGACTTGATTAGATCTCTCATCAACTCAGGAGCAGCAAAACAGTCTGAAAACAATAATTGGAGGTACGTGTTGCATGACTATGGCCATCTCTTTATATAATGTCCTTGTATGTTATGTATTTCTATCACAGTTAATGTTAGAATAAGTGCATACTCTTTTATCTCTTCTTTAATGTTTTATAACTTCTTAAATATTACCAAAAAAAATACTTCAATAATGTATAATACTTTTCTCCTTGCATGTTACAGATCTGTTGATCAGAACAGATAATGGAGTTCTGGCATGAAAATCAGACGCAGTTGCCTCCATATACAAAATTTGGCACTGTGCCTGGCAGGAATTGTACACATAAGTAAGTATTCTCCTTCTCTCCTCTGGTGTGTTTGACGAATAGACAGATGATGGAGTTTGCTTTTTTTTTACCTGCATGCCAAGTTCAAACTAACTTTTACAGTTCAGTGCTGGTTTTCAATTCCTAAGTGTAGGTAAGTTTATATGCTGCATCTCTACAGACTTACTTTAACTCTAACTGCAGCATAGCATATTTTTTTTAGTAACGTACTGTCATCACTTGTTGAATTAGTATTGGACTACACAGAAAAGCTGATTCCCCAATGTTCTCTTAAAAAGAATAATTTGTGGTTGGAAACTTTTCTAAAATACTGTGATTAGGCTTTGATGAAATTCTACATTCCTATTTGAATTTATACATATATCTTTCATCGTTTTACCACAGCTATCATGACAGACATCAGGCACCCCAATATCCTCCAGTGTACTATGGTGAGCAGCAGGACCAGGGCAGGGAGTCTAGTTATTGGACTCTGCCAGGATCAAGAACTGGAGGCGCTCTACAAGAGTACACCAACTGGACAGAACCAGAGCCGCCTGCCCTAACTTGTTCTCACTTCCCTTTTATTCTGAACCGCCACTCACAACAGCATCAAGACCTGGGAGAATATCAGACGCAAGAAGCCAGAGACAAAGAGTGGACAGCAGCTCAGCGAGCGACCCAGGAATACGAGAGGAGCTGTCATAGGGAGGGATGGCAGAGGAGGTGGGAGCCCTGTAGCCCTGTCCGCTACAACAGGGAGGTTTCCAAGAGGACTGACAGCAGCTATCGGGAGCTGGAGGCTTGGGCGGCCCGGTATAGCCACTCACTTCCAAGAAGGCGGCGTATAGAGGCAGAGCTGAGAGGCGCATCCCAGGGGCTGCTGGAGACCAGCAGGGACAGCAGGAGCGGGACGGTTCAACGAGCAGCAACGCTGCAGCAAGTCAGACAATCTGCCAACGTAAGAGAATCAGGACTGTGGGACAGAGGTGTCAGACAGCAAGCACCGTCCTATTATCCACCACAGGTCCCTGCCCCTGACACAAGCCACATGTTGGACATTAAAGAAAAAACAGGCTACCAAAGGAGGATGTTCAGCCAACCGCCTGGTTATATTGCTCCTCCACCCTACAACAGCCCACATAAAAGTTCACCTGTAACACACCACTGTGAAACCAATTGGGAGCAGGAAGGTAAGAGACAAACCTACTGGTCACAGCCCACATTGAGAAAGCAGGATTTTTATGATAATAGCAGAGACAAAGAAGACTTCCAGAAACTAGAAAGGAAACAAAAACCCTGCTCAGAGCTTGAAGAAGTCAAGCACCAGGAGCCAGGTAGTCCTATCAGTATCCAGAACACACAAAGCCAGCACGAGTGTTTGTTGTCTCCTCAACAGCCACAAACTATACAAGAAGCCTCAAAAGTCATTGAAGGAAGGAAGTTTAGGTTGAACAGAAAAACAGGCGGGTTGACCATATTCTGCCTTGTGTCTCGAATAGCAGACACCACAGAAACCCCGTCTTTGCCACTTTGCACATCCCAAACAATCATACAAAGCACTGAGTTAGGAGAGGATGCTAAAGGTTTAAAGAACAGTAGTGACATGCATGAAATCCTTGCAGATGAAGTAGACTTCGGAAGGCACACGCTCACAGAGCAATCAAATACCCAGCCCTCCACTGAGAGAAACCTCAAAACCAAAGAGACGGAGACACCAACTTGCATAGAAAGTGAAACACTTGTAGAAAACCTATCAAACGAGAATGAGACAGAAGGCGTTTCCCCAGGAAAAAATAACAAAACTAATTCAGATTCTACATTGCCGAGACAGGTTGCTCAGTCAGTGCCACCTGTATCAGTCAAATATCCTTTGTGGAGGGAGCCAAGTTTCACAAGCAAAGTAAACAGTGAGGAAGGAGAATCAGATGGCACCCACAACCTAGAGGATTGTGTCAAAGCTAGTCAAGATGCAAACATCAAGAAAGAAAAAGAATCTAATGATCTCCTGGTTACTGACTCAAATTGTGTTGTTGTGAAAATAGAGCTGCTTCCAACCCCTGAAAAGGCACATGTTGACTTTTTAGAATCCACAGACCACAATGACCTCAGCCAGCTGGATGTTCAACCAACCATTAGTCCTGAATGTGTCCAATCAACCAGTCAGCCTAATCAGGACATAACAACTGACCAAAACAGAGAAGAGAGTAAAGCAGAATTGGAATCAGATCTTGTGGAGGAAAAGACACTACATGTAGAAACTGAAATTTCTTTACCTTGCCTGTCCTCAACTTCAGTTTTTGAAAGAGAAACTCTGGAGGAGCGGGCTGAAAGAATCTTAGGAATCTCTCTAGAGGACTGTGTCTTTGAGCAGCAAACTGGAGAGACAACATCACCACTTCATGAGTTGTGTGTTAAAGACCAGGAAGAGGGAGTTGATGTGAATGATGAATATGACACAAAAGAGGAAGAACAGTCAGAGAATCTCCTGGAACTTGACCGAACCAAGGATGCTTTGTGTTTAAGAGAGAATGTTGTTGCCAAATATCTGGTGCCAAATGAAGGTGGTGAAGATTTTACAGATCCTCTGGAGCAGGCGTCTAGTGTATCTGAAGAAACTTATGTTGACTGCCAACCTGGAACAGACCACAGCAATGAAGCTGAAACAATGAAGGATCCTGTGCTTCAATCTGTGAGTGAAGAGGGTCAGGAAGAAGATCAACCTGCAGAAAACAACACCTCCTCTCAAGATCCCTCTGAAAGTCTGAATCCACCCTCTGACCTCGATAGCTCTTCTTCACCTTCGCCCTCCCTGGACTGTGAACAACCCTTCACTGCTCCTGTACTGATGATGTCATCTCCTGATCTTGCACCACTCTTGTGTATTTCAGAGTCAACCACAGAGGATGGTCCTGATCCTGAGTTGACTGCAATCAATTCAGCAGCAAATCTGGAAACTTCGTTCCTTCCTCAGACCCCATCTCAGCAACTACCATCTCCTCTCCCCGCTGATATTGAACCTTCTCTGTGTCCTACTGATGATTCCCCAGACCCTCCTCCTCCTGTCGATTTAATAGTTCCAACTGCAGAAGCAATGTCCACTACTAACTTGTGTGCTGTGGACCAAGTTGAGGAGGGGCAGACATCACAGCTGGTGGAAAATGAGGTCACTGATGTCCCTGAGGAAGATATGTCATATGCGTCGGTGTCACAGCAACAGTTTGAAGTTGGCAAATCAGACGAAGCTGTTTGTGCAACAGAGAGTGATATGACTGAAGAGCCTTTACCAAATGAGGCCACTGAACATTCTACAAATGTTTTGGAAGAGACACTTGAAATATCTGAAGAAAATGTGACTGACAATCAAAGTGAAATAAAGGTAAACATTTTGCAGCAACAGTTTGATTATGACCAAGGAGAGGATGCCTTCTATGTAAAAGAGGCAGAGGAGCCATCACAAAAAGATGATGAGGACTCTGAGGGTATTTTACAACAGACAACATACAAAGATGCCACAGACTGTGACACTAAAATAGAAATTTTGCAGGACCATGAAATACCTGAAACATCTTTGGATGACCTCTCACAGCCCCAGCTCCCTCCTCCTCCTCCTTCTCTTCTTCTGGACTCATGTGAAGAATCCCTTCATTTTTCATCTTCCTGCTCTCCTGAATCGACCCCAGGTCTGCCTCCCAGCTCTTTCACTCCACCTCCTCCTCCTGAAGAGGAAAGTGGTAGTTATTCCCCTGGCTTATCCCAAAAAGAGGAGCCCCAGTATCCAAAGTCCCTGTGGGATGCAGTGAATCGCATCAGGAAACATACAGCACCTGACTCGGAAAATGAGGAGGAGGAAGTGTGTGAGCTGTGGGATCCAGAGTGTGTAGGGGAGGACTTGAGTTGCTCAGATGTGGCGGTGGTGGACGATGTAATGTCTTACTTTAGGGAAGCAAAGCAAAAAGCAGCTATTTCATCCCCTCATACCAAAACAACGGGAGAGAAGCACGTCTTTGATGAAGCAGGGCAACAGGAGGTTTCAGACAAGGGAAGTGAGGAGGATGTAGAGGCAGGACAAGTCAAGCAGGATCCATGTCATGGAGAGTCAAACGGACACACTGAAGAAGACACACTGTCCTGCAGCAGCGTCAGCAGCCACAACTCCGGCGAAACCGTTATCGTAGCGGACGAAGATGAGGCAGAGGAAACGCCTGAGGTTGTAACAGAAAGCAACACAGAGACTTACGGGGAGTTTCACACGCCTGAAAGAGAAAAATCTTGCTCTGACGAAGAAAAAGATGAGACTGTTGGCGAGGAAGTGGGAGAAGGATAAGAGACCGAGTCTTGTGAAGAGTGAGACATGCCCAGTTGAGGTAGTGGAAATGATGGAAGCAAAGCAAAAAATGTAAATAACCGGATGAACAGAATGCTGGTTGAGTATTTTTAAATAAATTAATCTAACATCTATATATCTTTTGTATCATATCTGATAATGAAAGTTGTTTCATTGTTCTAACATTCTGCACACAATTTTAACAGAAACTTTCTTTATTTGTCATATTTTTTTGTGCTATTTTTTTAGAATTTCCTTCTGAAGTTGCGAGAGTAAAATGAATAGAAAACATCTTTACTTTTTATTTAGCATATGTATGCAATATTTAAAGCAGGGGGACCCGATCCTGCTCCTGAAGGCTGCTACCTGCATCTTTTAAGAATTGTCCTACCTAAATACACCTGATTATAATTATCAGTCATAGCTTGATAATTAAGTAATAATTAATAATTAGGGGTGGGTGAGTGGGAAGATTCCTAGAAAATACAGCAGCTATCCACAGGCAGGATTGGGGAACCCTGAGTTTAGGCATAGTTTATAACACACTATGAAGTTTGGAATTGAAATTAGATTTCAGTATATATATATTACAAATTTAATGAATGACAATATAACAGTTGTAATATTTATTTAGTCTTCATAGGGTTTTGACGACTACTGTACATTAATAAACTCTTTAACAATGTCTATTTGTTGGCTTACAACTACATTATACTGTTGTGAATTATTTATTAAATGTTTCTATATTTATTATAGATGGTAAAAAAAGGATTTTAAATTAAGTTTTAACAATAAAATGATCATTTAGAGTGATTTGATAGTGTGGTGATATTTGTGAAAGCTCTTGTTCTGTATGTAAATAAATGGAATGCATTCACAGAATGTTGTGGAAAGTTTATACTATGTTGTATGAGGACTTCTTGTGTTGTAGTGAATATGTTTCATCAGCTGCTGTTTCCAAGGTCAAGAATGAACTTTATCAACTTATATGCAAACGTCCTTAAATTGTTTAGAAAAAATATCTTTTGAACATCTGAACATGTTGGAAGTCATGAAAGTTGAGACATTTATCAGCAGATTGAAAGCTACAGGCTTGATAGTAAATGGACCTAATGCTAAGTTTGTTTTGTCTGTACAAATTACAAGGTCAAGAAAGACATTTTAATCTCTACCAAAAATGATCAAATCAACCTAATCGAATTATTTACCAGTGATAATGGGTAATACCAAATTACACTTATAAATAAGGGTTATTTAAACATGTACAAGTGCATTGAAATATGTTTAAAAATACAGTATCATAATTCAAATGATCTTTAGTTGAAGTCGTTTCATGGTTTAGAAATTAGAGGATACAGTAGTGTCGGTGATGTACTATAATGATTGAAGACGAAACAGATGCAGAAAAAATACAAAATTTATACATATAAAACCAGGAAACTTGAGACTTTTCACATGAGACTGTATGTTCTTATTTTTCCACACTTTAAGATGAATGAGGACAAAAATAATCAACACTTCTACATCAACAGGACAGGAGGCTGATTTTAGATTGTGGACTGCAGCACACTCTGGTGGAGAGAAATTTTAAGTTTACTAGAAAATCAATAAAGAAAAAAGTTTACTTTCAATATTCAAAAAATCAAAAGAACTCTTTAAATGTTATACCTGGGGATTACAGCTGGGAGATTATCTAAGGACAAAAAGAGGTTTTATGTGCTTTTAAATGTGTCACTTGCCTGCTAATAAAGTTACAACAGACTAAATTTGAAAGTTTTTGATTTGTTATGAAGATCTACTTTCCTGATTTGACTCAAATAGGCAGCCTGGAGGTGTTATATTATTTCCAGACATAAGAACCGTTATCATTATTCCATATAGTGTGAAACATTTCAGACCTTTAACAAGTGAGAACTTTGATTCCTACAGTTCATGTATCATTGTCTTAATGCAGTAAAAACTAACAGACAAACATTTTGCATTTTACACATAGATACTTCAGGCCACTGGAAGCTATACAAGAAGGTTCAGTAAATAGGATTCCATTTCTTCTATTCGTAAACAATCTTCAGTTACAAACTTCTCTTGTGGAAAATGGGTGATCAGGTTCTACAAAAGGAAGACATTTACTCACCAAACCAACCAACAATTATCCTGTTGAGTTATGTTACTTAACCATAAGCATTATCAAAGATTTCTTAATGCCAAGGCCTCCACCTCAAAGATGACCAGCTTTAGAATAATGTGATTTGATGTAACAAACCTTTAAATTGTGATCTTTCACTTTTTTGTTTCACATAAAAGGCATATTCCACCCCAAAAGTGTCAAGTAGCATCAGTTATCCCTGTGATCTTGAACAGGCTAATAAATATTGTAAGTATAATACAACTAGAGGCATCAAATGACACTTTCTTCATCAGTGAGCGAACAGTGCAGATGATTAGAAAGACTGGTATGAATATGAATTTAAAGACATATTTTAACCTGATTTCTGTGCATTTGTCTTAAAGTCTAAAGCTGTGTCCAGATAGTTTTCTACATGTGTCATATGTAGCACCCTGCAAGTGAACCTCACTACACTATCCCAGAAGTCACTGGGAGGGCAAGATAGCAGTGCTGTAGTACGTCCGAATTGTGGCTTCTACTGGCTAACTCCCTACATAGAAACTACATTGGAGCAGCTGCTGGTTAATAGGCAGTGCTACTAAGGTTTTAGAGGCAGCTTAAGACTTACTCTATGTACAATATTCTAAGAAATCCTGTATCTAGTAGGAAGACTAACTTCACCAATACAGTTTCACAGTTTCACTTTTTGACTTTCCGCATGATTATAAAAAGTCTCAGTCTATCCTCACATTGCAAAGCAATACATTTGAAAGCAGGACGAGAGCCTTCATATGAGAAACAGAAAAGTACAATAACTTAGAATGTATAAAGAGGTGAGAAAATGCTTAAAGGTTGTTAAGTGGACCTTAAATTCCCCCCGATCACAGGAGCAACTCTTTATTTTTGGATTTGTACACATCTTGCACCACTACCAAGGCTTAAACCAGCGACGACTGAAAAGCTTTACAGCACCCGATGTCTCCATATCGGCTGAGGAGAGGCGGCAGCCGTGATGAGAGGATGTCAAAGCTCGTCGTGGGGCATTTTCAGAGCATGATCACATAGGTCTGTGGGACAAGAAAACACTGAGTTATTACACAATGCCTGCAATAGACTGAAGTGTGTATATCTACATTTATAGAAAATTAACTAAATAGCTAATAAACTAGTGTTTTGTGTCCAATAAACAAGGCTAGTCAAAAACATACCCGTCCTCTTGCTGCAGAGTTTATCTTTGACATTATCTGTCTCATGAGCAAAGAACTCAATGACTTCATCTTCATGCTGCTCAACAATCGTTTCACACTGGAGGGAAGAGTCAAAAAAAGGTTTTAAATATGCAGAACTCACAATCTCAGTCTTCAAGACGAAGCGAAACATTGTACTCAACTGCAAACTTTAAACTGGCTGTAGCTCTTGAATCCAGCGTGGCCTCGGAGAGGTCCATGGCCTCTCCGCTCCGAGATTTGATCCTAATGTAGGACTTCCTGTTTGTAGCCGGATCTGTACGCTCCCCGTAATCCTCCATCCTCTCACACACACTCTCCATCAGCTCCAGAAGGTTTCCCTCCGAGCGTGCCAGAGGAATCTAGTGGCACCACAGATCAGAAATCAACAATCAGCAATCAATACTTGGTACAACGGGGTGAGTGCTCTTACAGTAAGTAGTAAATCTCATATTTAAATTCAGGGTGGCCCATGAAGGCCAGACAAAGGAGGTAAATCTGTCTCACCAGCTTTTGAATTTTAAAAGCTAAGGAATTTCTCGCAATGATTTTTCCCCAATAGGTTTATGCATCTGAATATTTTGCATTTGAATTCCACCCTTTAAATGTTCAATAAATTCTGATAACACATTCGGAATAACTTTGGAAACTAGGGATAAGAAACCAATCGTCTTGGTTCAGTGAGTGGTGCAGTGGGTAGAGCAGCCACCTGATGTAAAGCTACAGTCCTGGATATATTAAATATATTGGAACTTTAATAAATCTTGATTCTTTGATTGCGAATTTGTGAACAGTGCACAATAAAAGTCAAAATGAATTATAGAAACCTGAGAACTTTGTTTAAAACAAAATCAGATATTCAATTTATTAGAATGAAAGTCATCTTTGCTAGAGATTAAAAACTTTTAAATTTCTAAAAGAAAAAAAAATCTAATTTTCATGGGGGGACAGATTTCAGGTTCAAACGCACGTGCAGCAGCAGCCCGGACCGACAGGCTTCACTACGTGGCTGCTGCAGCTCACCTCTCTGATGGACTGGCTGCCGTCCGGGTTGATCCTGAACGAGCCTGTCTGGATCATCTTCTTGGGATCTACCTGCGAGATGGCCCACTCCATCTCATCTACCAGAGCCCTGCAGGCTGAGAACACACAGGTACACGCACACGCGTGAGGACTTGTCTGCTTTTGTCTGTGTGTGTTGCAGGTTAATCTGAAGAAACATACCTCCACATCTGACGTCCTGTCCCTGTCTGGCTGCCCGGCACGAGCCCAGGAGGAGACACAGGGTCACACACGCTGCGAGCAGCACAGCCCCTCTCATTTTTTCCATCTAGATTTCAGGAGAACAGAAGCTGAACACATCGACCGGTGAAGAATCATTCAATAGGTTGGTTAGAAGTTAGCTCCCGGCTAACGCTAGCTGCTACTTCTCCGCTACGAGTGTTTCTGCGCGGCCACCGTGAGCCGCAGGAACACGCGCGACAATAGAACACACACACTAAGTGCAACTTTTCATTCAACTTACGAGCTCCTGGCAGTGTTTTTTTCCCCGAGACCACCTTTACGCTTTTCCACGTTGTTACATCATCGCAGACGTAAAATGTGGTGACGTAGCAACGGGGCTACTGGACAGGATGAGGAGGAGCACGAGGCAGCGGCGCCCCCTGCAGGGCGGGAAGATGTCACAGCTGGACGAAGGAAACGTCTGGAATATACAGTCCACGAGCCTTTCCTTTTTTTTTTATTATACAGGTATTGCACATATGCATATTTTTATGTGCAATTATTTGTTCATAATTTAAACTTTAATTTGACAATTTTTTGCATTATTACTAATTACTTATTGCATAACAGTATTTTTTTGCATAATTACAGCAAGTGGCATGATTAAGATTTGCAAAGTGGTATGTAAGTAAGAAAATATTCATTTTGATCCATATATATATATTTGGATTTTATTTAAAAATGTGAGCTTGATGAACTGCATTCCCATTTGACAATTTGAATACAGAATAAATCAATGTAAATAACAATAGAAGAATAAACAAAGAAGAAACAAGATGGGAAAAATTGTATTTATTCAAATAGGAAATACATAAAACAACATTTGGAACAACAGACCTGGTAACAAAAGTGAGTGACTCAGCCTTCAGCAGATTCTCTAATGACTGAGGTTAAGTCCATGTTTAATTGTATCCACCATAATTATAACCACTCCCATAAATATCACACTGCCTGTGTCAACTCTAATGTATTTTGTACAGATGTTTATATTTGGTTTGATGTGTCATTTCAGCTGCAAAACCCAAAATGTTAATGTGGACCAAAGATGGAATTTTTCCACAAGAAGATAACACTTTTATGCATCTTCAAGAGGAATAATACAATAAATACATATTAACATTTCAGAAAAAAACACATATGATGGCAAATGCAGAACATACTGGCTAACAAAGCACAAACTGGAAATATATTACTTTCAGAAAGAAAGAAGACATTTTTACTCTCTACTTTTGAGTTGGGAATGCTGTCGCCACCTCTGTTGATGGCAGCTGAACTTGTTTCTACAATCGTACACATGTTCTTATGAGTATAATATATATGATTTTACTAAATATGCTACAAATGTGTTCGATCCACCAACAACTGTTCCTTCAACAGATTTTGACTGAACTGTGTCCCAGAGATCCTAGAAATGAGGCACAGTGGTGAACACAGGGGGCACAGAAATGATAAAGAAGTGCAGCTTGATACTTTGTCGAGAAAATTGTTTGTTGTACCCAATGTTCCAAACCAGAAGTGTGTAAAAAACAACAACCTCTAAACTGTTTGTCTCGCCTTGTGTCCTTTTTGTATTCTTTTAGGTTTGTTACGTGCACAAGAAGTGTCTTATTGGCACTCACGAACACATTTGAAACAGCCAAACTTGTTCATGTTTTAAACAATTGCAAGAGTCAAAACTGAAGAATCTCTTCTGGCAGGACAGGACATGGAAAGCTGGGAGATTTCAGTACAGTGAACATGTTCATGGTGCTACCCATGATGCAACACTGCATTAACCATATTTACCTCACCTGTTTGCACCACCAAACTGAAAAGCTTACTAAAATTACATACAAGCCATACTATCTTTCATATATATATATATAGATATATCTATATATATATATAGATATATAGATATATATATAGATATATATATAGATATATATATACATATATATATATATACATATATATAGATATAGATATATATAGATATAGATAAGAAAGATAAATTACACATAAATAAACCTATCCTAAAATAAAATTGCCTAAACTCAACTCAGAGGTAAAGAAAGAAAAATAAAATAAATAATCATAGATTAACAAATAATAATCTTCAAGCTCCATGTGCAAGCTTCTGATAGTCTGATCAAATCGAAATGACAGCATTCAGCACATTGAATGTACAGCAGATTTACATGTATTCAGGGGGAATGCATACATTGTGTGTAGAAATGTATCCTTGTAAAAGAAAAAAGAGAATTGGAAATACAAAAATGTGTACAGTCGAACAGAAATTCTCCAAAAATATATTCCTGTATCGATATATAAAGACAATGAATGACATAAAACTGTCATTCAGTTATATAGTATAAAAAGGAGGCAAATGTGACTATACTTCTATAAATATCTTTTCTTTTGTCAAGTAATATGTTTATATTAAATATTTTAATAACAAACATATAAAAAAACAATATAAATGCTTAAAATGTATTTTACTATATAATAAAAGGATGGGCAGCTGAAAATTACTCATTTGACCTTTTTTTCGTGTAAATAATTGGCAAAGCTCCACATCAGATATTTCTTTTAGCATTTGCTTGTTCTCATTGCAGGTACATATGAAAATCTGTGACAGAATTATTTTTTTTATAGTAGCTTAGTCACTTATGACGAGAGGTCAGAGAGGCTAACGAACAAATACATATTATGGGCCGTGAAGTGAGATTATTTTATCAAAAATATTTGCATGTCTCTCCTTGTACCCCAGGTATTTAATGATTTTTTTTGCAATATTAACCAACAGTTGTTGCAGTATTGCTGGCTGAGGTTGCTGAGATATTTGTGATGAAAACCCTTTTGTTTTAGGTGTACTTTATAGTGCAAGGTCACGTTTCGAGGTGTTAGGCACCGAGAGGCAAAGATAAAGTTATACTGGCCACGCTTCAGCAGCACGTCCCTCGCTCCTGTCAGGTCATCTATCAGTGTTCTTCGGACAGGTCAACATCCGTTCACCGTCCTATCTCTCAACCAAAGTGTCTGTATCCATGTCGTTCAGCAAGTAAATGTCCGTGTGACGGGACGTTGCCATTTGCATCTGAAAAAGAGGGGAGGGAGGAGATGGAGATTTGATCAGAGAGTGTAGTATACAGCTGGGGGTATTATCTCCTAAATCAATATCATATCATTCATGAGGACAAAACTAATTATAACTAAAGATGATTTTTCACATGATTTATATTGTTCAGGATGTAAGCTGTCATTTAAGAGCGGTATTAGGACACACACACGCAACTACGTGCAAACTACACACCTTGTACAATTTATGACCCACGAAAACATGATACTGCAGCTTTTTTACTCTATAACTGTGAAGTTATAGTTTTGAGCAATTAAATTAGAATTAAATTACTTCACAATTTGAAGTTGATTGATTGTAATTATATATTAATCAATGGAGCTCACCTTGGGTTAAAGTGCTACTTTCCCAACTCAATTTTCATTTAAATCCTGGAAAGTCCTGGAAAAGAGCATTTCTTCTGCATACAGTGCTATGGACTACCATGTACTGTGATTAAATGAAAGTAACATAAAATGTTACCCTTTGACACCTCATTCTAAGGAAGATGAACATATATTGTTTATATATAAATTTATATATGCAGTGTGTGTATTTTAACAGTTTGTGCACAGGATGCTACACTGCATCTGAAAGATATGTTCAAAGAAGTAATATTCAGGTTGTTTTCCTTTGTTCTGATTTAAAATAGTGATGCATAGAATGAAAAACATGTAGATTATGAGCCCTTCTTTACACATTCAGACAAAAGACACCAACAAATGTCCATCATCTCACATTTATTTTGGACACATGGTGCGTTTTATTCAGTAGTAAAGGACAGACACTCACAAAGAGATTAGATGACACAATACCACGTTAACGTTTTGTCCGTAACACTTCAAAAGTGCATTTGACAGATTTTTTTTGTCAGAGGTTTTCAGATCCTGTATGAAGTCTCATTATTCCCTGAAAAATGTAAAGTGATTTTCCTTCTTTAAACAATGTGTTGAGAACTCTGAACCAAAGACCTACCACTTTTAATCCAATGAACCTGTCAACCTTTAAGTTAATAATTTACCACCTGAAAGAACCTGAGATCTTTACTGTGATCCCTGGAGCGACACAGCTGGGACTACAGGCAGGAGAAATGTCTGCCTGGTGACTCCATTGTGCTCAGCTAGCTGGGCTTTATGTCCACTGACAGCCGCAGCCTGCTATATTAAATCAAGTTGGATAATACATTTTTCATATTCATTAAATGAATCTGTTTCTATAAGACCTGAGCTACATTGTTTGTTTCTAATCCTTATGCTTCTAATACACACATCTTGGGTGCTTCAGTACAACACACAGTCTAATTTTAGAGTTACAAATCTCTCTTTAAATTTATTCACTTCAATTTAAATTATTTCTAAGGGAGTGACTGTTTTTTCTACCCTTTATATCTTAATAGCAAACAGTGTTGACCAAACAGATAAAATACTCAGAGGTTCATTGCATTGCAGGCAATATTTGAAGATCATATTGGAAAATACATGTCAACCCTATAAAATATTTCCAAAAAGCAGAGAAGTGTATAGTTGAACACATTCAAGCAAAATAAAAATGGTGAAGACATGTCAAAAGATGATGAAAAGTGTCCTTCAATGTTGCCGAGAGAAACTGATTCACAGCCTCATCACCACCTTTGATGCTGCCGTACAGCTTCCGAATGTGAGAGGGGATGATGATTATGATACCTCGTGTTTGATGCTACACAGTAATGTAATCCTTAATATTTTTTCCCCAAAAGAAGCTCTTTCCACTAAAACTCTTTGAATTAAGGGATTTTATTTTTTACTGTTTTTTTTTTTTTTTTTTTTAAACAGTCTTTATTCTAAGCTGCAAACAGGTCTGTGGCTCAACAGTGTTTAAGATCTAAGATTAAAAGTTTTACAACAGTGATAATAAGAGCGAACTAAACCTTTTCTGAAGGCTAAGAAAAAAAACTTTTACCTGTTCCTTTAACAATTGTGTGTCTCATTATCATGTGCTTACTGTGCCCTCTGTACCTTTTTCTTTTTAAACTTCATGAGTACAGTTTGCTGCAGCTTTAGCAGAGTTGTCAAAAACATTTTCTTGGGTAAAAATCTAACTATAGCAAACCTGCCATTTGAGTGAATTCGACCTTGACTGACTTATTTTCTGCCATGACATTCTTAGAGACTTTTTTACAACTAAATTACTACTTTTAGCACTATAAAGATTACAGATGGTAAAGCTTTTTGAGACATAACTTTTGATCTTATATAAACTCTCTTAACAAAACAAGTAATTCTATTCATTCTTTCTGCATAGCAGAATAAATAGGTTCTTCCTTTCAGAAATTACAACCATGAGTAATATAATATATAACAAAGCATGTAGTAAATTATGTTTAATAATATTTTTGCCATTCCTATTACTTAACGTATGTTTAAGACATAATAATGGACATTTTTTAAGATCAAAATGTAGAAACTGTCTTCATTACAGTATCAATACACAGAAAAAAAAACAAAAAGCAAATTAATGTTTTTACAGATTTCTTTTTTCTTTTAACACTTGACACAAAAGCTCAGACAGTTGAGGTTGATGCTTCATTTCATTCATAACTTCCTCTATAAGCTCACTTCACTGGCATCACGATTATTTAGGCACTAAAATGGGCTCTGGGGAAGAAGTCGTCTGAACCGTCAGAATATATCTAAATAGCACACTGCACAAGGTGAGATTATATTATTTTTCAGGTAGCCACTCTGGGATCTCGAGGAACAAAAGGAGAACCACCTCTCCACATGTTTGATACAAGAAGTGACAAACAAAGCATATGCATGATTAAATGCATGAGAATAATAAAACGTGTCGCTGCAGGTTCTCGTTAGAAAAGAATCAGTTTACAATGTCAAATGCTCCCTTAACCACAGCTTCTTATACTTTAGGGCTGGATATCATTTTGGTCATTTTTAGTACAGATAGAAAGATTTACCATTTGAGCGAATTATATTTTCTTTAAAAAAATATAGATCATCTTGTTGTATCGGTATGCAAAAATCTGGTCAAACTAACTGCTACCCACCAAGATAAAGTCCTAGTAATAAAAGTAGAGAATACTGAGGTAGTTTAAGATAAAATCAGCAACAGCTTCTTCAACCAGGATTGAGAACATTGTATTTATTAGTGGTATAAATGAGAGCAGAGAAATTATGTTATTATTAAGGTTAACGCTCACATAACATAAAACAATACTACAAAAGAGATTGGAGAACAACTGTTGTGGAAATAAAACTGTTTCAAAGTCCAGAAAATGGACCGATTGTCGGCCCAGTCTCAGACATTCAAATGTGTGAGGCTGGCCCTAGCCAAATACTGAAAGTTTAAATATGTTTGTAATTCCATTCATTCTGCCATTGTTTAACCTTTTAAATCCTAATTAAAACTGACCTTTGTTTTGACATTATTGCATTTTTTCCCCTCTGTACTGGTCTGATTGACCTACAGGCAGCAAAATACTCAGATCTGTCTAATGATCTTGCAGCAATGTGGTTAAAAACCAACATCTGTTTATGTACACCAACAACTGTGACCTTTAACCTTTAATTTATAAATATTCGATCAACAAGCGAGTCTTGTAGACTGCTATGATGAACATGTGGCTAAATGGTTGGTACAAAAAAATGGAAGCTGAGCAGTTACATTGTGAGGTTCAACATATTGTTATTTAGGTTAATTATTGATACAGTTCCATTTTTGCTTTGTTAGTGGCAGAAAGGAGTAAAGTTGCGGCCATTGTTTTTTATTATATTTATACATTTCCTTAGAAATCGGCTATACATCTACAGTAATACTTTTTGCTGGTGTAGTATTTATGTGGTTGATTCAGTACATCAAAACAACCAAATTATGATATTCAGCCCTAAACAAAAAGAACATGTGATTTTCACAAACAGATGTGCTTTCAAGATCCTACATAATCTTGAGAATTCCTGGTTGAGGACGAGGCTCAGAGCCTCTCCGAGGACAGAGGACGCTGATGGTTACTGTGCTGTTCAGCTCTAGGAGTCGTACTCAGACTGTTCCTCTATCAACACAGCGGGTGGATTGCTTACCCTGCTGCCAAAGTCCAGGCAGGAAACCCCCAGGGCAACCAAACAGTACCATGCCTGCAGATGACAAAAGGAGCAAGAAGTCAAGACACAGCAGGGTTTGTGCAAGAAGACCGGTGCATTCCTGAAGGCCAGACATGTGTGTGGGAGGTAACAGAAAGACAACTCACCAGGTAGGCTACAAAGCACAGATAGGCCACGGAGAGGAGAGCAGCAACAATGTAGAGAACCAGACTGTTCAGCGCCGTCACATAAACCACCACGAAGTACATGTTGATTGCGCAAACCACCAGGATGACGATGCCTCCTGAAATCTTCCAAACCCTAAAGACAACAGGCAGAGAAATTGAGAAATCACATAATTAGGTAAATATTTATTCTCAAAAAATGATTCCTCCTGAATACACTCATACACACACTCATACTGTTGCAACAGTGGAAATTTCCTGCAGATGAATCAAGGAAGCCTAAAATGCCTGTGACTAATATTTTTGAAAAAGCCACTATTGTGCCAATCACTAGTTTATGTAAGTCCACTTGAGTTGTTAACACAACTGCCTTTAAAATTCTTTCATAAAGCATCAAAGTCTCAGTCACATGTTTAAATGATTAAAAATGTAAATATTCCACTTACAATCCATTTGCAAAGTCGTTCATTATGGACGTCAGACTGGTGAAGGTCAGAATTGGGATCAGCGCAAATGGAAGCTGTTGAATGAAAAAGAAGATGAAGCCAAATGTCTCCTACAAACTAATAAAATATAAGTAATAAATAAGTTATAAATAAAATATTACAAAATGCATAACTTTTTAGACTTTTATGCCTAACTGACCTGCATGCTCTGCAGCACGTTGAGGAAGTCATTCATCCCGGTCAGATGCTGCACATCCTGAAAAATGGCTACCAGCAGAGTGGGCGTAATGGCGATGGAACGGGTCAGCAGCACCCGCGCAAAACGGGACCACCGCAGATTTAAGAAGCCCTTAGCGAACAGACAAAACAGCATGAGCATACAAGTTCACATACATATTTGTGTGCATGTGTATATCTGTCTATATATATCTACCTCCATAACAAACTGCCCAGAGTATGTGCCCGTCATGGTGGAGCTTTGGCCAGCTGCCAGTATGCCTACAGCCCAAATATAAAGGGCTGCAGGACCAAAGAAGCAGCCCAGGACGACTCCCTGAAAACAACAGCCAGACGCAGCATGTTATACACACGGATGCTGCTATGTTATTAGTTCGATTACATTACTGACCGAAGTGAGGCTATTACAAATTAAATAATACAAATTTACACAATGATACCCACTGTTAGCCCAAACAAACATTGTGATTTCGTTTTGGTCATCATAAGAATCTTAAATTGTTCAGAAATTATTCCAAACTGTGCACTTCTATGCAGTCACTGTGCAGCGCACAAAATTAGAAACACTGCTGCTGCGCACTTACCAGAAATGACTCAAAAGCTTCTCCTTTTTAAAGACAACAGCCTGACAGCCCATCGAATCAAGCATTGTGTTTAAGTGTTGTACGTTATTTGTGTTACAATGAGTCTTTTTCCGAGACCTTTAGGCCAATATCAGCTTAGTCAATGTGTTGCCTTCATCCTCCTTGCCAGAAACATACCACTTTTCATTCTAATAAACTGTATGCTTCAGTTATCCTATACCAGATTAATGTGAACCTGAAACGTTTTGTAATGTGGAACTGTCCAATAATCCGCAATCCAAATTCCAGCTGTTTGAGTGTTAACACAGTGCACTACATTTACACTGCAGTGTGTGAAAGCACTCTATGTACTTAAAATATTACGCACAAATACAGATGTAGGTGATTTAGGAGATGGCAGCAATGAGGATGAACTGTTTCTGTAATGAATACCAGACAACGTACCCCTTTGTAGATGTCCACCTCAAGCGTGCCATTGAGGGGGAAAATGTCTGTGTGAGGGCTGCCCGTTGCATTGCACATAGTAACCTGGAACCAGGAAAATAAACATGATGAGGCGCAATTTGAGACTTTTCACACGGTTATTACAATGGCTTCCTGTGTAAGGAGCTTGGAGTCATGAATTATGAATACTGGACACCCACCACTTCTGCGTTGGTTTTATTGTAGAAGGCCTCAGCAAAGACTGCTACGACAAAGACGTTGATGAGAAAGGAGATGAACAGAGCGATACTCGACTCTATAAAGAAGTACTTGTTGGCTTCCTTCACTTCCTTCTTATTTTTGCGATCAATATCACGAGACTGCAGGAACAAACAGAATAACAAATAAAAAATCCACCACCTGCGGTACCAGTCAAAAGTTTTAACGCTGTCTCGAAGTCTTGATTTCATGAGAATCAAATGTATTTTCAAGGGCAGAAAATATGTTTTTATTCACAGCTTTGAGTTACATCACACATACAACATAAGAAAACACAGACAAGTCTAGAAAATCCTTTTCCAAAAAAAAATATCATGAGAAAGTTACATTTTTTTCATAATTTTTTTTAAAAAGTAAAAGTTTTTTAGATTATAGATTCATACACAGTTTACTTTGTGTATGATGAGGATCCAATCTTGGACAAATTAACTTTTTAAAGAAATTCTAATAACTTCATTATACTCTTTTTTTTTTTTTTTTATAGAAAGGATTTTCATGTGCCAGTGTTAGTATTAACAATTCACTAAGTTACATTTAACAAAAGCCACATTATTATTTTTAATACATTTTTTCTAATTTGTTGATTCCTTTATTTTTGCGTGATAATGGCTGTGTGTCTAACCTTGACCAGAGCTGAGTGTAGGTAGATGTTGTGGGGCATGATGACAGCACCAACTATACCCACTGCCTGCTCCATCTGCACAGGGCCACAGCCCTCACAGTAAGGTACAAACATCCCCTTCAGCAGCTCCCCTTGGTTGGGCTTCACAAGCACGTACTACAGGGAGAGGCAACACAGAGTCGAATATGTCAAGAAGCAATACATATCTTTTATATATATATTTATATATTTTAAAAATGCTTGAATTATATAAGAATAAACAGAAGATAATCTTACCTCATAACCAAAACTAATGGCCATTACAGTGATGAGAAATCCAAAGAAAGCTTCAAGTTTCCTCAGACCTACAAAGAGAGGAAAACATGTATTAACACTGTGGTGCACAACTTTTCAAATGAAAACTGGTAGCTGATGGTAGATTTACATACCATATTTATCTAAAAAGAGGAACACAAATGTGTCCGTGATGGTGATAAGGACTCCTGCCCATAGTGGAATCCTGGAGGAGAAGGATATATATTTGTGTCTAGAATTATCTCCCTGCAAAGGGAACATGTCTGACACTGGACAAGCAGTAAATAAGGATAATACCTGTTCACAGAGAGGAGGTTGAGTGCTATTGCACAGCCAATGACCTCCTGCATGTCGGAGCCAATAATTGCCAACTCCACCATGAGCCAAAGGATGATCCGTGGGACCTGAAAATATTTGTTTTAGGAGATTAGAATAGTAGGAAAAGTTGGCCTGGTTGGGTTAGAACATAGGTTTAGACTGTCAGGACCTCATGAGATACTCTGAGCTTCTCTTTCTTCCATCAGTAACACTCATGAACCTCTGATGTACCATTTCTTTATCTGTTCTGTTCCCAGAGTCTTGCCCTGTGTTTTCTTTGTTTTCTCATGCTGCAGTCCAGCTACTAAAGGAGCCTTCTGTTGTTGAAGGGTCTGTTACTCTCCTGGTGATAGCACCTGGAAAATGTCTGATATTCTATTGAGTGTCATATTTTACTTTTCCTGTTCTAAATGTATTGTATTCTATCCTATGCACCAATGCTTTATTGCAGCCTGCTCCTCTGTTACTGAAGTGTTTCTTGTATGAGTCTAGGAACAGGGAATGTTTGCTTGTGTTTCTTTTGTACAACCGGTAAAGCCCATTAGGGTGAATCTGTGATTTGTGATTTTGGCCTATGCATTTCAAATTGACTTGAAATTGACATTTTCTCAATCTCATATGTCAGGCTGTCTTTAAACTCATGTTAAATGCACATGCACAACAAGAAAAAGGGAGCTAAAATCTGTAATGAGTACTCACCGTAGGATATTGGCGATGGCAGATTTCAGCCAGATGCATCCCTGTGACGACCCCCAGACGTGCAGCTAACCTCTGCAGCAGCAGCCCGATGATAGTGGCTCCAAGAAGCACCCATAGGAGCTGAAAGAGGAAAAGAAAATCAGGTGGAGGGAAAATCTGGTATTATAAAGAAATAGAGAAATCATTTATATTATATGGAATGGAAATCCTGCTTAAAAAAAAAAAAAAAAAAAAAAAAAACAGCAACAAAAACACTAATTGAGTTTATATTTAAGTATGCTTCAAGTTCATCATCATCATGATTTGCTTTATTGTCTTGATTAACGTTTTTCATTTGTCACCTTAAAGCCAGCTTTAGCCCCAGACTGTAGGTCAGACTCAATGTTCCCAGGATCCAAGTAAGCGATGCTCATCAAGAACCCGGGTCCAGTGAAGGCCCAGAGTTTGCGAAAACTGAACCTCTGAAAATTCAATTAGTTAATTTCAATTTGTTTTGACAAAATACATGATCTTACTTTACAGCTATTACAAAAAGCCTAATTACATTAAAGACAACATGGTAAGCCGCAGTTATGCATATATATTACATAAAACAGCTGGTACCTCGCTGACATTCTCTGGAATGGGCACCTTCTCCTCAAAGTATGTGGAGAAGGGATCATCCTCAGCGACAGGGGACGCAGGAGGAGAGATGGAGCTGTACTGGTTCGTCTGAATGACCCCACTGTCCAGGGGGGGGTCCACTACCAAAACCATGAGAGACCAAAAATAAATAAATAAATAAAATAACAGAGGGACTTTAGTTAATTGTGTAAGCAGAGTGAGTATACCACAGAAAAATAAGAAGTAGTTATACTGTATGTTCATAGCACCATGAACTGCACACACTTTCGGCCTATAAAAACAAACAAAAAGTATCCCAGCAACTCAACAGTTTTTTCATTCCTTTCAGTAAGTACAACAGTTCACTCGCCACCTAGATTTACAGTTGCAGTGAAATTACTTCATCAAAGTAGAGATTTAGTATTAAAAGCATTGGTTGCATACTGACAGAATGATGCTCAAACAAGAAAGAAAGCAGATGCAAGAGTTATTTTCAGCTCAATAAAAATCTCAGATCTCATTTCTAGAAAGAGTATGTTGTGGAGACCTGGAGACTGAGACAGAATTTTTTGAATGACTTTCTCAAGGTTTAAGAAGTTTGTTTTTTTATAGTAATCAACTTACTGTAACCTAACATTTACTTCACATACACGCACAGTGAATTTGGAGTTGGACTCTACTGGATTTTTAGTGAATTATCTCCTGAAGAGAAGCCAGTATCGTTTTTGGCTCGACCGGAAAAACAGAAAATCCACTCATTTTAGAATAAAACGTAAAGTAAATCGTTAGTCATGTCCATCTCTCTTAAATAACTTTACAAAATACTGCATTAGTGATTCTGTTCTGTGGGAAAGGCCCTTTAAATTATCTGGGGTAAGTGAGCTTTATTAAAGCAACAGTACACTTTTAGGATTAAGTAATGACTAGAAGCAGCAACTAAAAATAAATTCAACCACAATTTAAAGACTGTTAAATAACTGATTTAGTTTAAAATATTAAAATGATTTTTTAATCTTAATATATATTAATGATATGTTCTACTTACAGAGTTTAGCCTTTTCATTCTTTTCTCCCTTCATCTCCAACTCACCACTGGTGCCAAAGTTCACTTTTCCTCTCACTGTCTAATGACTCTGTTTTTATATGACTCAGCTTTTAACATCTCTTTTTTTTGGTCATGAGACGTCATCAGGACATTCTGACTTAACATCTCTAAAGATGACTTGGAAAAAAGAGAACCACACAAATCCTAAAAAGGAGGGATAAAGTTCACGAGCATTCAGACCATTAAATACCTACAAAAGGGAACAAAAGTTATATAAGCTAAGAATCAGGATAAGGAAAATATAATATTGGTAAATACACTGATTTAGTACATAATCAGCGATAAACGATTATAATCTGTGGTACTGTGAATATGTGAGCGTGAGACGAGCCATACTAATGTAAAATATTGTTTTAAGCACCTCTGTCAGCATGCACTCTGACAGAGAGTGTACAATGCTGACATAACACAAGTGTTTCAGCTGGAGTCTGTAAGGTGATGCCCATGTTTCTGTTATCTTAAGCGTTTACCTTCGAGGAGGTCTCCGTCGTCCTCGGCCTTCATCAGGGCAGCCGGAGGGACCTATCGGGCTCCTTACAAAAAGACAACATCAGTTACATAATCTGAATGAGAATAAAATACAAATTGAGAATAAAATACAAATTGAGAATAAAATACAAATCTGTCGGGGTTAAAGTTTTCTGTAAAAACAGGTCTGCAGTGATTATTTTCATTCATCAAGCAATGCGTCTTTCAACAGTCACCTTTGAATAGTTTGTTTTGTACGCCAAACAGCCAAACATGCAAATATGTCAAGTTTAGATTAATATAAAAATAGAGAGGGCGACACGGTGGTGCGGTGGGTAGCACTGTTGCCTCACAGCAAGAAGGTCGCAGGTTCAAGACCGCCTTGGGCCTGGGTCTGGGGCCTTTCTGTGTGGAGTTTGCATGTTCTCCCCGTGTCTGCGTGGGTTTTCACCGGGTACTCCGGTTTCCTCCCACAATACAAAAAACATGCTCAGGTTAATTGGTAAACTCTAAATTGCCCATAGGTGTGAGTGTGAGAGTGAATGGTGTGTGAATGGTGTGTGTGCCCCACGATTGGCTGGCGACCATCTGGGGTGTATCCCTGCCTCTCGCCTTAACGCGCTGGGATAGGCTCCAGCAGACCCCTGCGACCCCGAAAGGGAATAAGCGGGATAGACAATGGATGGATGGATGGATGGATAAAAATAGAGAAAAACAGATAAAACTGAAATGCTTGGACATTTTTGCCCAAAAATGTAAAAATATTGTTTTGTTGCCGCTTTAAAACAACCCTGAAATTTACGAGTCATATAATGACTAAGCAGCATTAATAGCATGTGAAAGGTCACCAGCGTAATGTTAATTAGACTTGACCACAAGAGGCGGAGTTTCACTTCCACTACATGCATCCTTCCTGTTCGCCTTCTCAACGTGGTCAATAAAACTGTCTTTTTACCTCCACACCCTTCAGATTAGAACTCCTCAGCCTGCAGACAAACTGCTGTATCTTGTAACACCCTGTTCTCTGGCACAGAGGGTGAAGGTCTTTTGAAGGCACATGACTATGGGATCATATGAGGCAAAAAACAAGCCGAGGCAGCTTATCCCCACAGTCAAGTTTTCCAACGGAGTCACTTCCTCTGGTTCACAGCTATACATAAGCTCAGTGTAACACTGTTTGCATTTGAGCAATGATATCACAGTTACCAGCCAAATCCAAGTTGGTTGTAGTACAACCGCCTGCTATTACTTCACCAAGACATGAGGTCTGCTGCCTTAGGAAGTGACCGGCCTTTCCACTAAGACTAGTGAAAGAATTTCTGTCGTGGGACTAGCAGAAGAGTGTCGACACTTCATCTTTACTACAGGAAACTTATCCTCAAGAGACACAGACAACAGCAACCTAAATCAAAAAGACAGTGTTGAGATTACATGTTAAGGGTCTTTGACAAGACAGGTGTCACATGGCCAGACAGCCAATCGAAACACTCAAATGAACAAAGTGAGCCTGAGTCAATAAATTTTAAAACAATTATCAGTTGTTGAAATCTCTTAAAACAGTCTGTGCTCTTTTTCTCTTCATTGATAATAACTCAAGTGCTTGGTAAGGTAATCAAAAATTAAATCTAAAAATTTAGTAGCCATGTTAGAAACTTGAGGAAATAAAATGATTAATGATTTAAAAAAAGGAATAATTTTTGGCCCAGATTTGAAAGTCAATACTAAACATGTGGACGGCCTTATGAAAATTACATGTGACCATCTATGGCCACTGAGCCGCAACAAGCTTCATTTTTTTGCATCTCTTGTCAATTACTGATCACACTTAAAAGGGTAATTTGCTTTAGAAGGATTTGTGCCACTACTCAATGATGAGTTACAAATTAAAACAAAGAAGTTATTTTCTGAAATACTATAACAATCCTACAGTTTAAACTATTGACACCATCACAGTGAAGTGGTGAAGTAGTATCAGTGATTACACCACCCACTGCTGCATGAAACATTTTTCCTGAACCCAATTCAAATCCAAAATCTTCCAAATCTTGTAAAGTGGGATTTGACAAATTTGCATATCCCTCAGTATATGCCTATGACAACTTGATTACTCATCTATCTAACTCCCCCTAAAGCCTGGGCCTCAACGAACACTAATGAGACCTAATCTGTGCAGAACAGCTTTTACAATCACTACTGTTCATCAATGACAACTCCCAAACTGCCCAATGTTCTCAATTTAACAGACCACTATTATGAGGGGCTTTGTTACCAGAGCAGAATAAAACAATCTCCACATAACAAAACTAAGCATTCACAACATTTTTCTCTAAGCCTTAAACAAATATCTCACAACGGAAACCAAAAAAAAAAAATCTGTGCCCAAGTTTATTAGAAGCTGTCTTGTAGCTGATAATGTTTCTCTCAGCGCTAATTTCTAATATTACATCTTGATTTTAAAAGAAGACTCAGGAGTAGCACAATCATCAAACCTTTTACATCCACTAACACACGTCTGTCAACATGCCCCGCTGCTATGAAGGAAAATATTAGGGTTGACCGTCCAATAAGGAACAAAATGTTCAAGAACTTTGATACTCGAGACCACTGGTTCATCAAGACCAACTCGTCCAATAAAATCACACCTCACATACACGTTAAACAAGTGAACAATTATTGATTACTGGCAGTTATTATATTCAGTCAGGCCTGTGGTAATTAGTTTCAAAGAGGAAACAATGAATAACATAACCATATTAAGGTGGAAAATTTGTCAAAACCAACATGTGTATTGGTTACATTAATGACATTTATCATAGCAAACATTTATTAGGGTCTAATATTTGTTTGACTGACGGTACCTGGCCCTTCTTTTTCAAAGGCTGACAGTGGCTATCAATGACCATTAAAAATGTAACAATTCATGCATAGATACACAGCTTGAAAGTGTTGAGGGGTAGTTGCAAATTAATGTCACAAATTTTGTCCAGAAGGTCCTGTTTAAAAAATGAAAGAACATGGTTTAATTTTACTCCATTAAAATAAGTGGATAAATTGTGTGACTAAAAAACAAACAAATTAAAAGCGGATAATAAACTGAACAGAACAATTGATCAGAAGTTCTCTTTTGCTGTTTTTCAGTTTTGCTGTTGAGTTCAGTTTCAGTTCAGAATTTTCAAGTGCTTCCAAAAAATATGTATAGAATGACAGTTCTGATAAATAATCCTCAACAAGCTGCGTGATCTACAAACATTTACTGTACAAACTAGGAAAGTACAACATAGAATATTACAAAATCCAAAATAATATTGCCCAGCATTATATCAAATCACCCATTATGGAGGGGAGTGTGAGTTTTTCTTCTATTAACTTAAGGTGTCTGGATCAGACAAGGACATGTCAGAGCCTGGACCATCTTCACTGATGATGTTAGCAGCAGATGAAGAATTCTGACCCGTCTAGATACACTTTGTCTTGGCTATGTACAAAGAAATTGTTCCAGTCTTAGGAGGAACAGGACAATGATCCCCAACACACTGTCCCTGCAGCCACAGCGTTTATCACTGACAACAACTGGAAGGTTTTAAACTGGTTTGAAATCCTATTTAACATTTGACCTGCTGAAAAGGAGATTGAAGACCAAGCAGCTGCTTTGAAGACCTGGAAAATCATTTTTAGCGAGGGTACTAAACGTTCAGTTATGTCAATATGTAATAAAGCCGAGGGGCTAATTTATTCAACCAAATACTAGTCTTTAACACTTTTATTTTGACATGCAGCTGTTAAATTACTTTCGCACATCTGAAAAAGAAGACTCAATATTAAAATATCTCTCTAATCATTTTACAAAATGTAAGTATATATATAAATAAAGCAACAAAAAAAGTCAAACGCCTCTTGTGTTTCTCTCATTGTTTCGAGTTTACGAGTTTCTATATCTGAATGGAACCTGGCCGGTTGGTAATGCTGCCTTTATCCAAGTAAGAAAACGTCCTTACCTGCGTCTGCTTAATGGGAGGATTAAAAACACGATAGTTTGACGACTACGTCTGATTTTATAACGGCACTATGTGTGTGTGACTATGAAAGCAAGTGACTAGCATGTTACCGAGCTAAATGCATCGGCAAAGTCGTATCTCTGTCATGTCAACGGGAAGTGCAAGACGCCACTGCGCATGCTCACACGTCCTCGCCTGTTCTGATTGGTCGGTACGTAACTTATAAAAGAGGAGCTATAGCCCGGTTTTTAGTCTGAAAGGCGCTGTAGCGATAGAGGAAGATTTCTACTGGGTGGACCAGGATAATACCAAAGTAGCATTGAAAAACAATATAAATGTATATAATGCATTATCCATAAATGTAAATTTACCAGAAATCCTAAATCCAAAACGATTTAACTGTGCACCCACATTAAGCGCTGTAATCGCATTTGATAATTTTTTTTCTTCCTTTGACATCTGGCAATGTTATTTATTTTGTATTAATTTATGTGTTATTGCTTGCTTATTTTTCATGTATTACTGATGTAATTCCATACACTTTAGACTTTATACTTAACTGCACTGTTAATATGTTTGCTATGTGAATTATAAATAAAGATTATTTCCAAAGAAAGTATTATTAAATGTCACGTTACTGTATATCATCTGCTGGATCATGTACTCAAGCCTAACCATGACATATGTGAGTGTTTTAATATTTAGTTGGATAGATTTTAGATCACTTGGTACAATTATTAGCCAACAATGAATGATATTATATTACATTTAAATTCGCTGTTGTGTGTACTGATAACATTAGTAAAGGAGAAAGGGAATGTTTTAATTCATAAACCAATTTAGAGACGGTTTCCTTTTTTTGGACTCACATGATTAAATATGATATGTATCCATAATTATGATGATATTTACAATCTCAGATTTCTCTTTGGAGGGGTTATCAAGTGCAGTACAAGTACCTCTTAATTATAGGTTACTACAGTACTAAATGTACCAGCCAGCTCCAAACCACGTTTCTATGTCTTCTCTCGCGGTATTTGTCTACACATTAAGACGTTCTTTTTATAGCAATATACGATATAGCAGAAAGTATGAGAAGTAAGTTTCATAGTCATAATATCGCTTTGTTACCAACTAAACTCTCTAGTCAGTTCGTGTTAGAGAATGTGACTAGTATTTGCACTAATAAGAATGCTGTAAAACTAAGCTTAGTGGATGTTTTTTCTTTACAATTAACTAGTCCGATGTATATATAATTATTCTTATTTTATTTTTTCAATAAATGCATTTATTCTTATTCTTTTTCCTATTCCTATTCTTATTCCTATTATTTTCTATGTGCAATTAATGAAGCCCTGGGATTTTGTTCACAAGAATGCACCGTTCTACTCAATAAAGCTTTGAAAAAAAAGCGAGAGAAGAAGAGGAGAGCTAAGTGAGGCTAACTAGCTGCTACAGAGTGACATGCATATCTATGGTGACATGTAGTTGACTTTACAGTCAGTCTGAATGAAGGAGCTTCCAGACTGATTGAGAAATGGAGTTAAGAAATATCGAGGACCAGGTAACCTACCAGCACAGTAAAAACAGATTCTCTTTTGCTGTTTTATTTAACTTAAATTTAGATTTAAGAAAGAGCCTCCGACTGCTGCTAACGTTTGTCCTGTTAGCGAGATGTCGAGCAAAGTTTGCTAACGTTAGACAACTAACTTGAATTAAAAAACATTATGTTTTTAAAGTAGACCAGTTTGGATCTACGCTATTACTCTACTCTGATCGTTTCTTCAAGGATGTGTTACTTACATTTATAATGCTATATAGAGCCTCTCATCGAGCACACCAGAGTCCTCAAATGTAGCATTAAACCTGCCAAACTATCACCGACCTTTAACATTTATGCACATTCCACTATTCTGTGACTTATTTTGCTTTATGAAAACTTTGTTGTGTGATTGCTGCAGCAACAATGTTTTGCTGTGATTTTTACTTGGCTAAAACAAGTGACTCTTAAAACAAAGTCAGATTCCAGCAGGAAAATTGCTTTGAGTCGGAGTCTTTGTGTCATTTATCGATATTTGTGTGTGTCTGATACTTGTTTATCACGTGCTTCCTGTTGTTTAATGTATACTGTTCAGTACTATATTGTTCAGACATTTGTAACAAGCTAAATATGCTAGTCTGGACACCTTTACTCCACAATACAAAACAATACAATGCATTGCACTTTCCCACCACACAACCCAAAGAACTCCTTTGATAAACTCATCGGTATTTTTTTGACATTTTAACTTTAACATTGTTCTGTTGTTTTGCATGGCAAATATCTCTTTCAGTGTCCATTGGTCCAAGCTATATTCAGCCGAAATGCTGAGGAAGTGTCATTTTTGTTGAACCATAATGAAGATGTCAACTCATTGGTAATATTATCCCACTTAAACTCTTTCTTTCTTTTTTATTTGTTTTTGCAAGGTGTGGTATGAAATGTGCATGCATTATATTTTGGATAAAATGTTGATGTTTTTTTAAGGACCAAGAACAAAGCACACCCCTTCATGCTGCTGCTTATTTGGGCGATGTCCACATTATGGACCTGCTTATCGCTTCAGGTAGAAACACTATTTAATCTTTTTGTGCAAGATGTATAAATGTACAATATTTATACATCTGTGTACCTGTCTACTACCATGTATATTTTTTGTGAGAGCTGAAACGTGCCACGAAGAGACAAAACCAAATAAACCTAACCTTACTTTACAGGTGCTAATGTCAACATTAAGGACCAGGGTTTGCTGACTCCTTTGCATCGTGCAGCTGCCTCACGAAATGAAGTATGTTCTTATTTGCAAAAAGTAGGGGGGGAGGAATTTAAAAATAAAAATAAATATAATTGTTGAGGTTCATCTTCTTTTGTGTGTTCCTCTCAGTTGGCTGTGGAGCTCCTACTAAAGCACAAAGCAGAAGTCAACACACAAGACAAATTCTGGCATACACCACTACACATGGCAGCTGCAAATTGGGCTACGGGCTGCGCTGAAGCCCTGATACCGCATATTTGCAGCCTGGATGTTTCTGACCGATCAGGAAGAACACCGCTGCATCACGCGGCGCACAGCGGCCATGGAGAGGTAAACTAATAGTAATCAAAGTCTTCTTTTTCATCATTGACTATTCATACATCTCAGGGTTAATGGTACTGTTTTAAAATGACTATACATTTATTTTTCACTCAAAATCTGTTTTGTAAAATCGAGGTAATATGTTGCCATTGTGCTGTTTTTAATGCAATAGTTATCCATAGTCATGTCAAAATGAAACTTTAGACACACAGTGTTTGACCCAGTTACATTTCTTTCTGCAGATGGTGAACTTGTTTATAAGCAAAGGTGCCAACGTGAGTGCCAAAGATAAAAAGGAAAGACAGCCGATCCACTGGGCTGCATACCTTGGTAAGTAATGTCACTCTGATAAGACGCATGTATTATTACATTTTACCTGAACTAAAAACTTGTATGTGTCCTACCTTCATTTAAGGAAGGACACATGTTTATCAGTAATTATCAGAGAAAAACTTTTGCAAACACCCCTGGGGGAAAAAAGTTATGTAAAAAGTACTCTGATACAGTTTTATTTTTAATGTAGGCACTTAAATATGTAGTACCATGCAAGTAGCTGCCTTCAATTTTGGATGGCTGTGATTTTATTGTGTGGTTTTTATCAACATGAATAGATTTTAAAAAATAAATAAATAAAAGAAAGTGTTTATTTTCTGCAGAGGCGGTCTCAAGCTGGCGTTGACCTATAAACGTTTTGTTCACATGATCATATCTTGTGACTGGTGGCTTGCTAAAACAACTCAAAACTATTTAAATAGGATTAGTCTTTGTCCAGTTTTGAAAGTTGTAAAATGATTTACGAATCAGATTTTTGTTCTGTTACTAGCTTATCTTCTAAATCTGTTTGTTTACAAGCAGATTAACACGTAAGAGGGGTGTGTTGTGATTTGCGGGCATGGCAGATGCTTGTAGTAAATGTTAAGCTCTACTTTTTAGGCCATCTGGAGGTTGTAAAGCTGCTGGTGTCTCACAGTGCAGAAGTGACGTGCAAGGACAGACGAGGCTACACTCCTCTCCACGCTGCAGCTGCCGGTGGACAATTGGATGTAGTTAAATATCTGTTGAGGCTGGGGGTGGAGGTAAAATGGCCCTGTTTCTGTTGTGGGGGGGGGGGGTTTCCCATCATAATGAATAGTTATAGGTAATTTAATTCATGTACACTACATTCTGTGAAGGGCAATGTTATTCAAACCTTTTGACTTGGATTTGCTCAAGTCAAGTCAAAATAAAGGTTTCAGTGAACACCCTTTAGTTACAAATATAATTGGCTTTAAAAGGTGGAAGCATTTACCTAAATGTTATTACGGCACATAAAATTAGATTTAAGTCAAGCTTTTTCACTTCACATGAGAAGATGATTCATTTTACTTCCACGGCAGGCCATAAATGGTCAACATGTTATCTGATTTGCAAAATTATTTTTTTTTTTAATTTAGCAGTATCAGCAATGTGTTCTTTGCTTTTTTGCTGAGTCATCTCTGAACATAATAGTTCTCTACATTCACAGCAGAACCCATATGTTCTTTTGAAGCCACATCTTTCCCACCAGCTCTCAATCTGTGTTTTTTAAGATGGCTTTATGCATTATCAACAAAATAAGTTATACTTCACATTCAGCAGTATTTCTCACTCTGTTGAAACAGGGTTCCCTACTCTGACACCAGACATTCTAGAGTTGTTTTTTTGCCACTTTCTCTTAGGCTGATGAACCCAACACTTTTGGCAACACAGCACTCCACATGGCCTGCTACATGGGGCAGGACACCGTGGCCACTGAGTTGGTGAACTCGGGTGCCAACATCAACCAGGCCAACTACCACAGCAACACTCCGCTGCATCTGGCTGCTGCCTCCTCCAGTGGGGTGCTGTGTCTCGAGCTGCTCATTAACAATGGTGCTGATGTCAACATGCAGGTAAAGAGCTTCTTTGTTCGCAACAGCACAAAAAAGTATCTTTCTTTTGAATGAGGCAAAGAATTTCTATGTGTGTATATTGGAGTAAGAGCAGTATCAAATTTGGTGCAATTTGACATCGTTTCTCTAGGTACTGAGGAATCTGAACCGTTCCAAACTGTTATGACACGTTATGAACAAGCACTGTATTAGGCTATTTTCAGACTGCAAATTTTAATGCTCTGTTTAGTTTTTTTTTTTTTTAATACAAGCTCATTCACATTTCCAATAAAATGCAACTTGTATGTGATCTCAGTGTAAACTTTTAAATGCCCCAAAAGTGTCCCACATATGCATTGGAGGATTCAATGATGTCACATTCAGTGTGTTCTCAGTGTTTATTGAAGTAAACATGGACGCTAACTGATTTTTAAAGTGTCTGCCCTACCTGTGCCAGCACATGTACAACATATCTGTTTTTGAGATGAAAATTGACAAAGAAAAGAGCAGTTGTTGCTTTCTTCCTGCTCCCACCTACTTTAACACAGAATAGTGATGTTTGTTCCCTGTTGATGACTTGGATGAATATGAAGTGGACGTTCAGACTAAAGTCGTATATCAAAAGATCAGGTATATATTGGTTTTGGTACAAATCCAAGCCTCTGTCGTTCAGACTGTCATTAAAATATCAGATACAGATCATACTGTAGACTCGAGCTGCAGTCTGAATGTAGCCTTAGTCAAAAAAAAATGCAGTTTCTGATGATTTTTTTGCTGCCTTCTATCAAAATGTTTGTTTATTTATTTATTTTTTTCTCCAACAGAATAAGGACGGAAAGATCCCTTTGCATATGTCTGCTATGCATGGACGCTTCACAGGCTCTCAGATTCTTATCCAGAATGGTAACAGATGTTGGAATTTACAAGACATTAACATAATTTTCAGGATCCAGTAAAACTTGCTTGAATTGTCAATCAGTGATCAATATAGGTGCATGTCCTCACATGAACCCTACTTATACTTGACGTCATCTTCTCTATTCACAGGTGGAGAGATTGACTGTGTTGATATGTATGGAAACAGCCCTCTTCATGTTGCTGCTAGACATGGCCAGGAGCTGCTGATCAGCACTCTGCTGACAAACGGTGCTGACAAAGCCAGGTAAGTGGACTTTCAGCCATTCAGATGTTGAAAATAATAACTGTAGTTCAGTAATCCACTCTGTCTATGCCCGCTGCACCTGAGGCTGGATGTGGCCGAGGCCGGGCAGAGACAGAGCTGGGCCTCTTTGTGCAAAAGTAAATAATAATGATTATGATCTTCTAAGACAGGGGATTCTTGGGATGCTTCCACTACATTTGGCTGCACTCAACGGCTTTCCAGACTGTTGTCGCAAGTTGCTGTGTAATGGTGAGAATCTTTGATGCATCTCGCTGCACTTCTCAATTTGTTCTCCCATAAATTATTATGGGTGGGAGAAAAAAATCAATTCATGTATGAATCCAATTCCTATTCTCTACAATCCTGAATCATTCATAATCTTCAAAATCAATTTCTATTGACGTTTCTTCATCATCAATGGAAAGTGAGAGGGGGATTGACAGGCTGTGTTTAGCGGCTGTGAACTACCAAGATGTTGCTAAAATGTCATGACTCATCCCCCTTTCCAGTGTGTTGCAGTCAGATGTTTTTTTTTTTTTCATTATTACTATCGCTGCTTCGGAGTTGAGGCAGACACACAGTAACAATCAGCTGTTACCATTATCATAGCGACGAGCTTATGTGTTCTTTTTACTTATTCTTGTTCTCTTCTGTTGTCCGTAAACACCTTGAGTCGGTTCTCCAACCCTACATATGTTAAATGACTGGCTGTTTGCTGCCACTCAGAACATTTTTACAGGCGCATCTCAAAAATTGCCTCAACTGTTACCAATAAAAGAAAGTAAATGCAGACATGAAATGTTAATTCTATGTGTGTTATGATGTATTAGTTTTAATTTTTTAACTGAATTACTGACATAAATACACTTTTCCCTGATATTCTAATGTATTGAGATGCCGCTGTAAACCTGCAGCAAAAGTTGCTAAAAGAGGGAGAGCTCGGATTCATTGAGAGAAGTAGAAGTTATTGTATAATCAACATATACTAAGAGTATGTCTATAAAAATAATCATTGTTCCTATGTTAAAGTTTAGAACTGGACATGTAGATCTGGTTTACATTGAGCCCGAGGGTTTTAGGCCTATCGCTACCTAACTAAAAAATTAACTAAACTAAAAGTATTACATGTAATGTATATTACATATACATGTATATCATTGGAAAAAAATGGAATTTACTTACGTGGTCTGGTGTTACAAAAAGTTGCAGAAAAATTGAGAATAGTTTCGAATTCATTTAAAAATTGTGAGAGCTCCAAAGATTCCTACCCCTACTATTTATTTACTGAAAAAAAAAGGGTTAGCAGTGAGTATGAGTGTCATTGTTGCTTTTGTATCCTTCAGGCCAGTTTTACAACATTCTGCAGTCTCCAATAAGTGACCAGATGCCTTCTTTTGGGTTTGATATCAACACGCCAGATGACCAAGGGAGGACCTGCCTGCATGCAGCTGCCTCTGGAGGGTAAGTGAATATACTCTACAAGACATGCAGACATCATAGTTAAAATTATTGACCCATCTTGCAGCTGAAAACTCTAACTCTGAAATACATCTAGCCTAAATTTGAATTCCCATTAGCAAGCCTAAATACATTACATATATTAAATTTCAAAGATGTTGCATATTTTACTAACTTGTTTATGTCTGTGGCAGAAATGTTGACTGTCTCAACTTGCTGGTAAAAAGTGGAGCTGAAGTGGATGTAAAGGATGATTTGGGAAGGTAGGTGGTGCTAAAATTTGATTAAAAAATGAGGTTTACATGCTGAAGTCGCTTTTTATCATAGCTGTCCGCTGTTGTACCATGCAGATCTCCCTTGCACTATGCTGCAGCCAACGGGAACAGCCAGTGCACAATCATCCTGGTGAGAGCTGGCTCCGAGGTCAACGAGCTGGATCTGACAGGCTGCGGCCCTCTGCACTACGCTGCTGCTTCACACACTTTCTGCGAGTGAGAGGACACACATTTTTATCTTTTGCTTACTACCTTCAAAGTGTCCTGTGGTGGCACAAACACTTGTTTATCATCAGCCCTGACTTAATTTTAGCCAGGTTTAAAAGTATCTGTCCTTCTATCCACAGAGGGGATGGGAGCTCTCAGCCTGAATACAGAGTGGAAAAGGAACATGAAGCTTCACTGTGAGTCACACATTATTCATAAGTCAGAGGAAAATGTTTGTGAGAAAAAAGATTGCAGGATGTACAAAAACATAACATTATTGAGTCTGTAAATTGAAGCTCTTAGCTAAAGACTTAGCAGAAGAATCATAATGCAAGATACCATCTTCAGAAATATGCAATATTTGAGGGGATTATCTTGTATATCTTTTAACCTCATAGATGTTAGATTTATTGTAAATGACAAAAACAGAGTCACAGTTTTTGCTTCTTTACACCAAATAGAAAACATATTGTATGTGGATATTAAGAGAGGGAGTTATGCTAAGGTTTGTGATAGTAAAAGTGAAAGTTGCACATTTTGCAGACATTGTTTTTATTATTGAAGATAGACAATGTGAGCTCTATAAAATCTGTTAGTCTGTTGAGAACCTTTTAAATATTTAAGCAAAATGCAGTAGTCAAGTGTTCCGCAAGTTGTAATCTTTGTATCCATGAGAGTTCTACACACAAATTAAGATCTTTTTTTGACCTACAGTATACATGAAACATAAAACCACACAAAAACTAATCACTCTTTTGCTGTATGGACATTTTATGAAATGTCTTTGTTTATTTCATCTTACTAGAGGATCGACACAACTCCTACAGAATTTCTCATGTTCTTTCGACTCTGTGTGTTCAGGTGTTTAGACTACTTGCTGGAGAATGGGGCGAACCCAACTTTAAAGAATAGTAAAGGTTATAGTGCCGTTCACTATGCAGCAGCTTATGGGAACAAACAGCATCTGGAACTGGTGAGTGTTATCTTTCAATTTCCAAGAATTTATCTTGAGTCTTTTTTTTTTTTGTGCTTGGTGCTTTGTTGCAGGTTTGCATTTTTCTTTATTTTTCATTGCTCACTCTTGCAGCTCCTGGAGATTTCTTTCAACTGTCTTGAAGAAGTTGAAAGTAATATTCCTGTCAGTCCTTTGCACTTAGCTGTAAGTATTACAAGTACAAACCTTATCACCTTGCTGTGCTGCTATGAGGACGATGATGAATATGGAGAAGATGTGAGTATTAAATGAGGAACATATCCTGCTTCTAAGCTGCATTCTTGTGTTATAGGCATATTACGGCCACTGCGAGGCCCTGCGTTTGCTGTGTGAGACATTAGTGAGTCTGGATGTGCGAGACATTGAAGGCCAAACGGCCCTCCACCTCGCTGCTCAGAGAGGTTTTGCCTCCTGTGTGGAAGTGCTGCTGAAGCATCAGGCCTCCTCCACACTGAAGGAGCACAAACACAAGTGGACGGCTCTCCATGCTGCAGGTGTGTGTCGATCCCAGGACACAAACTTAGGGGAGAGGTTTTATAATAACTTTATTTTCTATGCAGAATGTCTTGGATTTGTTGTTTGTTTGATGTTTTTTGATCTGCACCATCTCTTTACCTTTTTAATTGTTTCCCATGTGCAGCTGCTGAAGGCCAAATGGACTGTCTGCTTCTGCTGGTCAATGGAGAGCAAAATGCTGATGTCATTGATAGTCCAGATACACAGGGACAGTGAGTCACTTTGATTTGTTTTCACTGATAAACTAGGTAGATGGATTAGGTGCCAGTCACAACTTTGGAAACACATCCTTGTTCTTTTAAATGAGTCTAAATTCTGTCTGAACTTGTGACTGGCACTGTGCAATACTGTTTTTTGACTAGGAAGTAGGTGTTTTGAGATTAGATATTATAAAATGTATAGAGATTGCAATACCAAGAAGAGAACCATTAGGAAAAAAACAATATACACACATTTATTTACACATACTAACCTTTACAACAGCAATTTGAGTTCTTCTGTTGGTTTGCAGGACGGCTCTCATGCTGGCAGCTCTGGGACGTCACACGGACTGTGTCCACATTCTGTTGGAGAAAGGAGCAAAAGCAGATGCTGGAGATAAAAAGGGATTCACTGCATTACACAGAGCTGTATGTATACATAATTTTCTTGTTTTTGTATCCAGTTACTATTTAATTGCACTTCTTGCATAATATATCATGTACATGTAGAACAAGTCTTTTACAGCATCTGTGATATTTCAGGTGTGTTTGTCCTCTCACATCACATCTGTCCTTGCTCTGCAGGCCATGTTGGGCAGTGATGCCTGCGTGTCTGCTCTGTTGGAACACGGAGCCTCAGCTCTGTGTAGAGACTCTCAGGGAAGAACCCCGCTGCATCTTGCAGCTTCCTGTGGCCACACGGAGATACTCCACAGTTTGCTGAAGGCCGCCTTAAAAGCTGACCCTCTGGACTCCATGTTGGACTACAGAGGCTACACACCCATTCACTGGGCTGCCTACAAAGGTAAGATATCAGGGGAAGAATTTATCTCAAATGTAATTCATATCATGTATGTAGGATTTTATATTATTAATTTGTCCATTTTTTTTCTTGACTTCTTTAGGACATGAGGGATGTTTACACATTTTACTTGAATATAAACTTTATAGCAACCAGAACAAAAATTCCTTCACCCCATTGCACTGTGCTTTGTGAGTACTTTAGTTGATGTAAATACTGATGACATATATATATATATTCTTTGAATATATATTATAGTAAATTGGTGTGGTTCTATTTACCAAACTCTATTCTTTGTTTGCAGAATTAATGGAAATGATGTTGCTGCTGAAATTCTAGTGAAGACTGTTGGCCCTCAAATTGTTAAAATTAGTGATGCCAAAGGAAGGTTAGTTCTTCTCTGAGCCCAGCACTACTGCACGTAGTACACTGATAATTGGCGGCAATGAAATTATCCTTTTGACCGCTCAACATGATTATGCATTTATTTATTAATTATGCACATTCACAATAATTCCAGTTACTACTGCATGAGAGTCTTCATATTCTTGTTTGTTGACCATTCCTGGATCATGTATTTTCTTGCATATGCTGTGTGACTGCAGGACCTCGCTGCACGCCGCTGCCTTTTCAGGAAATGTTGCTGGGCTCCAGCTGGTCCTGGCCCAGGGAGCAGAGGTCAACGCAGTAGACCAGTGGGGACGCTCTGCTCTGATGGTTGCTGCTGACTGTGGGCACACCATGCTAGTTGGTATGTGATGGAAATTAAGTGGTCCCATGTCTTTGAAAGTGTAAATTTAACGTAATTTTCATTCACATCAATTACATTCACTAGGTGTTTAAAAACACTCAATCCACACTGTTCAGAAATTCTGCTTTAAAAGTAACAGATTTGTCATGAATTTTTGCTGTCAAAACTATACAGTCACCTTCAATCCCCATTCAAAGAATTTGAAATCAGCTGCTTAATGGAGAGGCTCATTCATAATATTGAGACAGACGCAACGCAACCCATTTTTTAAGAGCTCTAGAGGGAAGCTTGAATGAGGAGATGTAAATGTGAAACTATATTGAAATGATTGGAGGTTCTGAAAACCACAAATGTTTCTTGTTAGGGATGTCACAATTTTAAATTAAAAAGATGTGCAATATAAAACCTTTTTAAAAACACATGAGGGTAATTTTTTAGATTAAAAAGATCAAAGCTGCCCCATCATTTAACTTCTTTCTGATGGTCAATGTATGAAAATGTATAGTTTTTATTTTACTACATATGTGCTGTTGGTATGATGAACACTGTCCTCACTAAGAATTACCTTTTAATACACTGTATACATCTCTTCACTGAAGTCACTTATGGTTGTTATGAAAGGTATCTTTATTTTTTCTGCATTTCAGAATTCTTGCTGCACCAGGCGAAGCCAGACCTGACACTGGTGGATGTCAATAATAACACAGCCCTTCACTTAGCCTGCAGCAAGGTCACAGACACAGACACATGCATGTTCTGTATGCATGCAGTGGCCCCATAATGTTTGCATGTGTGTAACAACAGATAAAGCCATCACCTGCCAAAAGATAATACAATTCCCATGTGTTGTTTTGTTGATACATCAATATGACACTAAAAGGTATAAATGTGCAGAGCATCGCTTAGGTTAATTACTGATTAGTACTATGTGCTTTATCTTGCAGGGTCATGAAATGTGCGCCTTGTTGATCCTTGGAGAGATCAATGACTCTTCCCTCATCAACGCAACAAATAGCGCTCTTCAAATGTGAGTTGTCATTTAGAACTGGCTGTAACACTGTCTACTATATCTGCTGTCATTGATCAAATCATGGCATGTTGTAGTTAATATAATTATAATATCACGAGTCATGAAATTGGAAATCTGAAAAGTTAAGAGTAGTCGAAAATTAGTGAAGTGTAACCTGGAAAAGGTTTTTAATCTACTGTATGTCTATTGAATGTTACATTATGAACGGTAGAGAAATGTAACCTTGATTTGACCTATGTGAGAGAGAATTGTTGGGGAGTATATTACCCTTGACACCAAAGTTTATTGGTTTGGTTTTCTTTTTTTTTTTTTTTTTTTATTCTTTTTTTAAGTATATGTTTGGGGCTTTTTGCATTTATTTAATAGTACAATATAGATAACAAGAAAGGGGGAGTCAAAGAAAGAAATAGCATGCCCGACAAGGCTCCTGATTCAGGATTCAAACTGGGGCAGCCTGCAGTAAGGGACTGTAGCTTCTATTTATGGGGCGACCACCCTACCCACTGCACCAATCGCTGCCCCGCCTGTTTGGTTTTCTGATTTAGGAGAAAAAAAGTGTTTCATGTCTCTCATATGAATCATCTGCCTGTGGCCATAGTAATAATCCAAAACGGTGTGTAATCAGCCTGGTCTTTCTGTCTCTCGCAGGCCCCTCCACATTGCAGCGAGGAAAGGCCTGGCAACCGTAGTGCAGGTGTTACTCAGCAGAGGAGCAGCGGTCATGGCTGTAGATGAGGAAGGTAAGCAGTGCTGGCAAACACCTGCCAGCGTATGCTGTCTGAATCGAGGATTCACCATTATTCCAAAAACTCTCTGCAGGCCACACGCCGGCTCTGGCTTGTGCCCCCAACAAAAAGGTGGCGGACTGCCTGGCCCTCATCCTCTCCACCATGAAGCCTTTCCCCCTCAAAGAAGCCGGCGGTGCCGTCCGCTTCAACCCCATCCTGAAGAACTGCGGGATCGCTGCCAACTGTGGGTCCGGCGGGACACTGTGTCACGCCTACGTTAAGGACCGCTCGTGCAGCAACGGTCTGCAAGGCTGCCTCACAGAGTGAAACGATGTGCCAGTACAACCCTGTAGCCCAAAGCGTAGCCCGGCCGTAACCACACAGACATACCAGTCTCCTTGAATGATTTGCGGTCGTACATAGCTTCTTCTCTCGTGTCATGACTCACAGTCTGCACTCAAGCATCAGTAGCATTGATCTAAATTCTTGTTTTATATGTTACTTATATTAGCAGACCTCTTAGATTTTCCTCTCTCTTCTCGGAGAAGAGTATAGCATGCGTTTTTTTTAACGTTAGATAGAAGTTTAACTTGAAAACACTACACCAGCCCGTCCTTATGAATCCTGTCCCTCGGTAGTGATTTAAGTTTAGTTCCGAGTCTGAAATCTGTCCATAACCTCTGAATGAATGAGTTGAACGATTGCATGTTTAAGTTACGTCTGTGTGGGTCTGTAAGTGTAATTTTTTCTTAATCTACTTGTTTTAAAAATGTTTAATGGGTGTTGTTAACCCTTTATGCAATTAATAAGACTCTATTTTCTTATCCTGTCCAGGGTGTAGCAGACACTACACTGATATAAATAATCTCATTATTCTAATATCATGATCTTCATAAGTTACATTTCAGCATTTGTATAGTTTTAATGACATAGTTTAGTGTATATATAGTTCTTAAGATAAAGTAATAACCTCAGATCAGTGTGTACTGTGTGGTAGGTGCAATAAAAAGCACATCTTGAGCTGGACTTTACATAAGAAATGCAAACAGAAGTATATTATTACAGTTAAATAAGCCATTAAACAAATGAGTGGTCAAAGAGAGCTTATAGAAATATAATATATGTGTTAATATGAACGGTTGTAATGCACAGGTAAAAAAAAAACCACTCTTTGAGCTTTGCGCATAAGTCACTATGTTTATGACTGAAATTTGATTTAATTTAATCGGTTGATTTTTTTTTTTTTTTTTTAAATAATCATTGGGTCAGGAAAGACAAAAAAATGCACATTTAGGTTCCTGGTCTCAAAATCACTTTTATCTTAAACCAAAAGATTTCTAATTTACACTGATATAATGCTAGTAAAAAAAAAACAGCTCATTACAAAGCAAAAAACCTGCAAATGTATGTTTTTGCCTAATCAATTAAGCGGTTATCACAAATGTCAACTGTTGACCAGTCAGTTCTACCTTGTCATTTCACCTTTCTCAATATAACATTGTGCGAACAGGAAGAGAAATTATAAAATATTGTAACATGTCCGTTGTGACAAATAATCTCAGTGAAACACTAGAAACTGAAATCGCAGCTTTAAAATGTGACTTTTCTGTTTCGTGGCTCAGTGGAAAATCTCCTGTGGCTATATTTCATTCATCAATAGTGACTATAAGCTGTACATTTGAAATTCTAATATTTATTGGCATCCAGTAAATCTCTTAACATTTCTGATTGTTTTAAGATTGAAAACAAAAATTCAGAGCTCAGTTTTTACTTGTTAAATAAATTAGCACAATATGCTTAAACGTACAAAGATGTCACTGCCTCTCTAAAATGATCAGTTTTTATATCAACACAGTTGTGCTATAAATGTTATCCTTTTTATGATTTAAAAGTTGTATACAGATAATTGTGATCCCCAAGTAATGCCCACTGTATTATCTTAAAATGGCTTTAAACTATTTGCACTCAGACATGAAAGTTTACATTTTACAGTTGGGTATCCCTCCAAGGTTTATGCAAATATTCTAGAAAAGGACAAATGACAGTTTTTTTCTGTTTTTTTTTTTTTTTAATTGAATAGCCTTACTTAAAAAAGCGCTTTGTGACATGTCTCAGATTTCTGTTTGGAACAATGTTTGCCTTCAGGAATTGTTCTGACAGCTTTGTTGTCTTCCATACATCATAGTTACACTTCAGGGTGTAACAACTTGAGTACTCAATGTGTGATTTAGATGTTAATGGCATTATATGAGAGGGAAATAATAAACCATTACAATATAAGGAATTTGTTTGTGGTTTTTGCTTTCCATTTCTTGTGTTGGATTTAATTTGAATTCAAATATTTTGAGTGTATTATCTTATTAAAAGTTTCTGTAATTCAGCTGTTTTTATTTGTTTGGCTTTTTTGCCCTTTCAAGTTTGAGCACAACACAGATCTTGAGCCACACTCTTTTGTCAACATATTCTGAACAAAGCCATTTCACATCTGTACAAGCAAAGCAGTAAATTCCTTTCAGAACACTTGGAAAACACATCAGTGTTAAAATGACAGTCATGTGCCCAAATAAACGCTGGAAGAGTTTTTCCTCACTGAAATATTCCACCTGCTCATACAGGCTGTTAAAAGGATCCCCTTCAAATAATGGAAGAGATGGGGGATGAATTTCACAAAGTGTCTATTTTGTGCAAAAATGCATTTAAAAAATTTACTTAAAATATATATTTACCTAAAACTTTAAGGGTACTTATTTATGCTACTTTATCCTTCCACTTCCGTACATTTCAGTGGAACTTCTTGTACTTTCAACTTGACTACGTTGAGTTTATTTAACTTTTGTTATTTTTCAGATGCAGATTTGACACAATGGATAACATTAACAAGCTTTCAAAATACAACACACTTAAAAAATGAAACTAGAGGCAGTGAACTTAGAATTCTGCTTGACTGGAAATCACATCATGTCCCAAAAGCTTCCTCTCTATTTTTGTAAGATTGGGTTCCTTTTCAGAATTGGACAAAAAAAAAACATACAATATAAACAATAATTTTATAAAATTAAGGCTCTTAAGGATCTGTTGATTCATAATGTATCCCTGTTACTTTTGATTGATTCATTCATTCATTGTTTATCTGTATTTCTTTCTTTTATCTTTTTGTAGTATGTTTATTACGTTTAGGTTAAATCTTTGAGTTATAATACTGTAAAATAAGCAGAGTTTTTTAGTCTCAATGGGACAATGATTTTGGAGGGGAAAACACAATCGTGAACATTGAACATCGTGTTCTTAATGGTTTTGAGAATAAACCCCAAAAAACAAAGTGTCCTCCGTGTAGTTCCTGCTGGTCGTCGCCAGGGGGTGATAGAGGTTGCACGTCCCTTTCAGCCTGGCGTCTGTTTGGCCCCTCCCGGCTGCCGTCGCCGGTCCGGTCCTGCAGCAGTGAACGACGACGTTCAGTCAGTCGTTGCCGTGAAGCTCTCCGTGTGCAGCAAGTCACAAAAATGGCGAACGTGGTGCTGGAGTTCAAGGTTTCTGCCGGAGACTCCGAGCCACAGACCCGCCCTGTGCTGATAGTCGGCCAGCAGGCCAACCTGCAGCAAGTCAACTGGAGCCAGATCAGAGGCAAACTGCAGCCTGCTGTTAGCAAAGAGGTAAATCACCGCCCGGAACCACAGCGAAATAAGCGTGAGCTAACGCGGCTAGCTCAATGAATGTAACGTACAGCCCGCTAATAAGGAGACGTCAACACTCGTGTAAGCGCTGGTTTGTTTTGGAAAAATAATATACAAGGTTAAATAAAGCTCCATGAGCTATAATAAGAAGTTGAGTAACGTCAACTAAATTTGTTCCATCAAAATTATACAAACGCAACGTTGCGTTTCTACATTGAATTGCGTTAATTAAGGAACGTCTCCAGATACGAGCAAGGCAGCTTTATTTGTAGCTTATTTCAACAGGGACAATTCGACCTACATCAATAAAATCATTAAAAATCACGATAAGGACAAACGGAACATTTAATGAACATCATTGAGGAAATTATAAAGTAGAAATAAGTTGAAATAGTACAGATAGGAGAACATATTTTGAGAGAAGAGGACTTTAACCTTCCAGAAGAATGTAAGACTTTGAAAGAACTGGTTTGGTGTTGAGGGTAAGCTCAAGGCAAAATATTTTTTGCCTTGAGAATGGTTCGTTTAATTTCCCCAGATAGCCATTAAGTTTAAATGGGTGTCATCCTGCCCATGCAGCTACATAAAGAAAGTTAAGGCCGTCCATTGAGACCCAGACAAACATGGAGCTGTAAGCTGTGTCTTGTAGTAAGCTGTGTCTCATAGTCCGTCGTGCAAAGTCCTAAGTGGTGATTGTGCAACAGTGCCAGCCAGTCTATAAAGGGAGACGTACAAGAGCGAGGTCAAGGAAAGGTTTCCCCTGAGTGTCCTCTAACAATGATTTGCCAAAATGATCTGCTCCTTGTAGTACTGTAAGCTGAGTTTTTAAATTGATTGCTGTGTCCTAAACATCAGGAACACAGTTTTAAACCCTGTTGTCCAGGAGGGTAGACAGAGGGGTATCTTACTACAAAATCCTTACCCTCCAGATGGATCCGTCAGCTCATGAACTCAGACTGTGAAATATTGAATGAAATTGATAGATATTAACTGATGATGGTCCAAATCATGAATGAAATGTGTACAAGTGATCGACCACAAAAAACGGAGAGCTGTAATGTCTTAGCAGTGGATTTAACGTGTTTGTTTTTCCTAGATCTGGCAGGCAGCTCTAGGTGCTCTGAACCCCAACCCCACGGACAGCTGTCCCCTGTACCTCAACCATGCTGCAGTGGCCGCCCTGCCTTCCCGCGTCAGCAGGCACAACAGCCCATCCTGTGCCCACTTTGTCTCCCGTCTGGTCCGCTCCTGCCTGCCTGGGGGGAACAACCGCTGCATTGTGGTTGGTATCTTTATCAGAACTTTTGTTATTATATTTCATGTAATTTTCTGAATTTTCTTTTTTTCCTTTTCCTTCCTTAGCTCTTTTAGGGAAGCCATCGACAGTTCTGGTTACAGAACAGTTTCTGTTTCGACAGGGATACCGCCCTTGTGCAACTCCCTCTGAGACAGTTTTGAGACTTTAAACTGGGTCATCCAGTGGAAAGACAGCTTGTGTTGCTAAGTGGCTGACATGGCTGTTTCTTTTTTCTCCAGATGGTGTGTGAACGCTCAGATGTGTTTGCCTCCTCCTGTGCCATTGCCAGGGCCTTCCCCATCTTCTCCCGCCGCTCCACATCCTCAAACAGGGCTGAGAAGAAGCACGTCACTGTGGAGTTTGTGATCGTCGGGCAAGACGGCAACCCTCTGGATGCTGCAGAACTTAAGGTATTGTGTTTTTTTTCTCCCACCACTCTCACATGACAGTCTGCCGTAGCTGAAGGTTTCTCTCATGTTCAGTGTCTGTCCAACGCTGCTGATGGAGTGCGGCTGGCAGCTCGCATCGTGGACACACCATGCAATGAGATGAACACGGATCACTTCTTAGATGTGAGTGGAACTATTCAGTGATTTTTATTTTTTTTTTTAATTTCTATAGGAACATGTTTAACTATTAATAATTGTGCTTTCCTGCAGTTTCCTGTCACTGACATACTTTTCCGTTTCAGGAAATCAAGGCAGTTGGAACTGAACTTGGAATAACTCCAGTGATCATTCAAGGAGAGGAACTGAAACAAAAAGGGTTTGGAGGTACTGTGTCTGTAGATGTTTCTGTAATTTGTTAACTCCATACTGTGCCAGTTGTCAGAATAACTGCTTCAATGTGCATATTGTATTTTCCTTTGGAGTGGGACCATGCTATTGTAGTTTTTGATTAATTTTAGAATTTTTCTGTGCTTGAGTTATACAACTATTAGGAGAAGATTAGTTGATAATTTCCAATATTAATAAATTATTTTTTCCTTTTTTTTTTTTTTTTAGTATATTTTCGGCTTTTTATTAGAGAGAGAGAGAGCGAGAGATGAGAGAGAGATGAGAGAGAGATGAGAGAGAGAGGGAGCAGAGAGAACGGAATTGCATGCAGGAACAGACCGTCCAGAGGTTTCGGAATGGGGCGGTCTGTATTGAGGACTGTACCCTCTACGAATTTTTTTTTCAGCAACTCGATAAAAACACACAAAAATATATGTGTGTGTGTATATATATGTATAAGTTTTCAATGTAATTTTGTTGCACTTGGTAAAGCAATTTTGAAAAAGTTAATTCTTTACAGAAAAATAACCTCTCCCTTCAAAATCTCACATCTAATATTTGGGAAATACTTTTTGTACAGTGATGAACATATATAACTTTACTCTGTCAGGTATTTATGGAGTCGGCAAAGCGGCAGAGCATCCTCCTGCATTAGCAGTGCTGAGCCACACACCAGAAGGTGCAACCCAAACCATTGCATGGGTGGGAAAGGGTATCGTGTATGACACTGGAGGACTCAGCATCAAGGGGAAGGTAGGTTGATAGGACCTAACTACTCTACAGTCTGTGTCTAGTTCCTGTAAGGACAGAACCGCGCTGCACCAACTTGGAGGTATTATCCAGCTTAAACTTGCGGAGTGCTGACTGAGCAGCTATTGGTATTTTTTGTTTGTGGTGGTGACACAAATGACTCAAATCTTGGTTCCCCAATCTCACTGTTGCTGTTATTACCTTTAGGGTAATACAATTGCAATAATAAGAACCACAAACACACTCCTTTCATAGAGAGATTACATATTTTTCAACATTACACGTACAGTAGGATGACTTGGAAAATAGTGTTTTGTTTTTCAAGTCCATTCACTAGATTTTTAAACACTTTTTCATCATTTTAGTGATCCTGGAACGTGCCTGATCTGACACCCCTGATCCGTTAGATTTTATCTTAAAAACCTATTCTCGGTAATCCGCTCACATCTAATTGCTTTTACTAGTTTATACAGTGTCACAATTACAAGTATGATGTTTGTTTCTTAGACCACAATGCCCGGCATGAAGCGAGACTGCGGTGGCGCTGCCGCCATCTTGGGGGCTTTCAAGGCTACTATTAAACAAGTGAGCACACCTTTTGGATTATACCCACATTGGTTTGACAGCTCCTCAGTACCTCTGCGGCTCCAAATGTTTTTTTTTAATCTGCTCCTCTGTCTGCTTCAGGGTTTCAAGGATAATCTCCATGCCGTGTTTTGCCTGGCAGAGAATGCAGTGGGACCCACAGCCACACGGCCTGACGACATCCACACCCTCTACTCTGGAAAGTGAGTCTCTTTATTTTAGTAATGTGTCATTCTGTTAGAGTTGAGTTTCATGTTGTAGGTTTCAAATTACCTAATCTGATTTGTATGAGTATTAAGGCTTGATGCAAAGTTTTTATTCGATATTCAATTTCATGCCTAAGGACTGTGGAGATCAACAATACGGATGCAGAGGGCAGGTTGGTGCTGGCTGATGGAGTGGTGTACGCCTCCAAAGACCTGTCCGCTGATATAATTCTGGATATGGCCACACTGACGGGGGCACAGGTGGGTGACAGACTTTTGCTTTAATCATTTACTGAATTTTTAAACCTCTATTATGAATAGCCCTAAAGCTTTTGGTTAAAGCCAACTTAGTGTTGTTTAGCCTGCCAACAGGTACCTTTCTTTTTTTGCCGTCCAGGGGATCTCCACAGGGAAGCACCATGCAGCTGTGATGACTAACAGTGAGCAGTGGGAAAGTGCATGTGTGCGTGCTGGCCGCAGCAGCGGAGATCTCGCTCACCCTCTGGTCTACTGCCCCGAGCTGCACTTCAGCGAGTTCACCTCTGCCATGGCTGATATGAAGAACTCTGTGGCAGTAAGTGGAAAACTCCAACTTCTTCCAAACGCAACATCTTAAATATCCGAGAACATTTGAATTTGAATGACAGAACATCTCTCAAAGTTTACTGGTCCTGAGAAAGCGTTCTTAGCTCATCTACAATTACACAAACATCTAAAATGTTACACATCAAGAAACAAGGCTCAAACAAACAGTATTGCAATTTTTGCACCACAACATTCACAAGCATCACAGAAACTTCATACCATCTAACAATAAATGGCAAAACTTTAATGCAAAAATGAAAAGTAAAATCAAGAACTGACTACAAATCTAGTCCTATTTACTAACTAGAAACTTGCTATACGTAGGCTACATCGAGTGCTTGAGCAACAGCAGTTATTACAACTAAAGTAATAAAAGGGCATCTGATGGTTTAAGCTTTGGAAAATGTCCCAATGTCTTTCCAGATAGGTAAGAATTGCTATGTGGCATGTTACTGGCTTAGTAATTCCAGTATAGTTTTTTATTTTCTTTACTGCTGTTGAGTTTTGTGTTGCTTTTTCTGTATTTTCACAGGACCGGGAGAATGCCCAGAGCTCCTGCGCCGGTCTCTTTATTGGATCCCACTTGGGCTTTGATTGGCCTGGTATCTGGGTCCATGTGGACATTGCCTTTCCTGTTCATGCTGTGAGTACCTGGGGCTTTAATGTGCTTACAAATACTTTTAAATAGTTAACTCTGAATTTTGTCCTGGAGTAAACCAATTGATAATTCTAACTTAGTGAAGTGAATGTCTGCATATTTCTGGCTGCAACTGGTAATTTCTATACTTGTCAAACGATTTCTGAATCTGTTACAAAAAGAGAGGTGTAAGAGAAACATGTCAAATATCTAAAAATTAAATGTTGCAGTGCAGCTTTGACACCAGGAGGTGTGTTAAGACCATACTGCCAGTAGCCGCAGTCTAAACTTTAGACTGGCAGTGCTGTTTTTATCGAGGCTATAGATGATACAATTGAGTACATCTTAAAGATGTGAAGCCAACTTTTTATATAGCTGCTCAATTTTAACTGATTTTAACCCCTTTCTTCATGAACTAAAACATTTAAATCTATATTAATATTAAATGGCCTGCATTTCTATAGTGCTTTTCTAGTCTTTTCAACCACTCAAAGCACTTATTACTACAAGCAAACATGTAAATTGCTGTGTTGGATTTTGATTGACTTCAGCTATGTTTTCCCATCATTTAAAAGATGTATGATGATGATGCTACAGCACAATTAGCAATTGTTAGTCATCATAACACATAAGACAGTTGAACACCAGCGGTAAAACAATCTGCCTTGTTGTAACAACCTTAAGATGTTCAAGGAAGTTGGAATTTTCATTTATGTATTTTTATCCTGTGACCAAACAAGGCCTTCGCTTTCAGTCTAGTTAACTCATAATACAAAAACGTTCGAAGGGTAACTTTACAGCAAAAATAAATCGGACGTTAGAATCTGACCATTGTTCTTTTATATTTATTTCATCTGTGCAGGGGGAGCGTGCTACTGGATTCGGCGTTGCTTTGCTTTTGGCCCTGTTTGGTCAGGCATCAGATGACACCATGCTGAACCAAGTGTCTCCTCTGGGTTCAGTCACCAACATGTCTGAAGACCAGATGGAGCGTGACTGCAAAAGAAGACGACTGGTGTAGAAGACAGAATGGTTTACACGCCTTAAACTGTTGAAGCGAGTGCTCCTCCATTTAGGGTTAAAACGTTCTCAACTGTGATTGAACTTTGCGTTGACCAAATTTGACAAATGAATAAAATGGCTAATCATACATTGATCAGTTGATTGGATCCGTAAATCAAATGTTTTGCCAGAAGTGTTAAACTTCTCACTTCTTCTCATTACTCGGCACTTGCTGCACAATCACCTCCATAGCTACTCCATTATTATGAAATCAAATTATATTCATGATGATTCAATCAGGTTTTGGTTATCTCGTTCTTTATTTGTTGTATTTCTTCATAATTTTTTCAGATTTAACAGTTAATGTCAGCTAAATGTCTTCCTTGTAAAACAAAAATCCTGTCGTCAAATGTCAATCTCATCTTGCACTGTTGTAAGTTCATACTTTATGCAAATCAAGGGTTATATTGATGTAATTCTAATGTTGGCTCAGTGAAGCTAAATCTGTTTTTTTGGTAACCACTGCACTTTGTGTGTATAGCTGAGCTGTGAAGTGAATGTGCACATGATGTGATCTCTGGACCAATCTAAGAATTTAGTGTTCACTGCAGTTTTTAACAGTTTCACAATTATGTCAGGTGACTGATTGACAGCCTCATACTGTATACTTTCTCAGCACAAAATACATATTCAAGATGTTAACTGCAAGTTCCAACTGCTGAAGCGATTCCACCTCCAATCTGATGTTTTTCAACCCTTGTGACAATCTTGTTGTCTTTCAATAAAGGCGGTGCCGTCTGACCTGTGTGCTCGACAAGTCAAATGCTCAGTCTGACAAAAAAAACTTCAAACTAAGCTGCACTGTGAACAGACCATCTCAATATGCTACAACTATCAGATCTACAGTGGCTTGCGAAACTATTTGAACTTTGTGACCTTTTGCCACATTTCAGGCTTCAAACATAAAGATATAAAACTGTAATTTCTTGTGAAGAATCAACAAGTGGGACACAATCATGAAGTGGAACACACTTTATTGGATATTTTAAACTTTTTTAACAAATAAACAAAAAATTGGGTGTGCAAAATCATTCAGCCCCATTGAGTTAATACTTTGTAGTGCCACCTTTTGCTGCGATTACAGCTGCAAGTCGCTTGGGGTATGTCTATCAGTTTTGCACATCGAGAAACTGATATTTTTGCCCATTCCTCCTTGCAAAACAGCTTGAGCTCAGTGAGGTTGGATGGAGAGCGTTTGTGAACAGCAGTTTTCAGTTCTTTCCACAGATTCTCAATTGGATTGAGGTCTGGACTTTGACTTGGCCATTCTAACACCTTGATATGTTTTTTGGTGAACCATGCCATTGTAGCTTTTGCTTTATGTTTTGGATCATTGTCTTGTTGAAAGACAAATCTCCGTCCCAGTCTCAGGTCTTTTGCGGACTCCATCAAGATTTTTTCCAGACTGGTCCTGTATTTGGCTCCATCCATCTTCCCATCAATTTTTACCATCTTCCCTGTCCCTGCTGAAGAAAAGCAGGCCCAAACCATGATGCTGCCACCACCATGTTTGACAGTGGGGATGGTGTGTTGAGGGTGGTGAGCTGTGCTGCTTTTACGCCAAACATAACGTCTTGCATTGTTGCCAAAAAGTTTGATTTTGGTCTCATCTGACCAGAGCACCTTCTTCCACATGTTTGGTGTGTCTCCCAGGTGGCTTGTGGCAAACTTTTAACGACACTTTTTATGGATATCTTTAGGAAATGGCTTCCTTCTTGCCACTCTTCCATAAAGGCCAGATTTGTGCAGTATACGACTGATTGTTGTCCTATGGACAGATTCTCCCACCTCAGCTGTAGACCTCTGCAGTTCATCCAGAGTGATCATGGGCCTCTTGGCTGCATCTCTGATCAGTCTTCTCCTTGTATGAGCTGAAAGTTTAGGGGGACGGCCAGATCTTGGTAGATACTGATACTCCTTCCATTTCAATATTATTGTTTGCACAGTGCTCCTTGGGATGTTTAAAGCTTGGGAAATCTTTTTGTATCCAAATCCAGCTTTAAACTTCTCCACAACAGTATCTCGGACCTGCCTGGTGTGTTCCTTGTTCTTCATGATGCTCTCTGCACTTTAAACAGACCTCTGAGACTATCACAGTGCAGGTGCATTTATACAGAGACTTGATTACACACAGGTGGATTCCATTTATCATTGTTAGTCATTTAGGCCAACATTGAATCATTCAGAGATCCTCACTGAACTTCTGGACAGAGTTTATTGCACTGAAAGTAAAGGGGCTGAATGATTTTGCACACCCAATTTTTCGATTTTTATTTGTTAAAAAATTTTAAAATATCCAATAAAGTGTGTTCCACTTCATGATTGTGTCCCACTTGTTGCTGATTCTTCACAAGAAATTACAGTTTTATATCTTTATGTTTGAAGCCTGAAATGTGGCAAAAGGTCACAAAGGTCAAGGGAGCCCAATAGTTTCGCAAGCCACTGTATATGGTAGATTATCTTGTAAAAAGGAGAGTTGTACACATATTTAAACAAATCTATGAACATGATTGATGATGAGAACACTAAACCTCATATGCATAGAACATGCCTTGAATCTTTTACTTTACTTATAAAAACTTGGGGGGGTGAAAATAGAAGTGGTGGTTAGTTTTGTTCAGTGTAGATTTGTTTATTGGTACCACTGCACTTCCTGTGTACAGCTGAGCTGTGGAGTGCGTAGGAGGCAATCTTCCAACCAAAAATCTACCAATCTAAGGAGTCTGCAATTTTTTTAAGAGTTTCACAATGGTGTCATATGACTGACAGCTGATGCCCCATACTGTATACTTAGTCAGCACAAAATACACATTCAGGATGTTAACTGCAAGTGTTTGATTCCACCTCAAGTGTGATACATAGCATGATATATTTTAACCTTTGTGACAATGTTGTCTTTCAAAAAATAAAGAAAATGTCAATCTGACAAAAAAACATAACTAACGTGCCTGCACTGTTTTTGGGCCAAACCCTAACAATTAAATGTTCTAGAGAAAAGAGTAAGTGAACCTGTCTTCAAGGCCAAGAATGATCTTTTAACGCTCAGCACACCATTAGTTTTATCTTAGCTGAAGTTACCTTTACCCTTAAGTTATGTCATCATTCACAGTTTTACTGTTTGCCCAAAGTCTACGTCATTAAATAGATTTGCCCCACATATTTTTGGTGACACCATCCAGCCACAGATGTTTCCAAGACTGCTGTCATCATCATCATCTATGTACAAAACTCATGCATCATTCCAAGCGACTCTTTATCAAGATACTATGCTATTGCCTCACTATGTCCACCCACAGGGAGACTGGATATAGTGATCTCCTGCCAGCTTCATGGTTCAATGATGCTCAAGCCTAATTGTATGTTTATTAAACATACATTAATATCCAAAGAAATACGGTCATTATTGGATGTAGAACAGCATCTGAAAGCTGGTTCTTCAGGAGTCAAGTACAATCACTCAGGAAAGAGGAGGCCCAACCAGAGCCATCTCTAAATAGCTTGTTTTCAGTCAGGTTTCAGCAACACTACAGAGGAGGCCAGACCACATACATTCATTCATATAGCTTAATTCTGTATTTATTTTATGTGCTCTATGTTGGTGTTGGGTAATTAGGGTGTGTGTGTGTGTGTGTGTGTGTGTGTGTGTGTGTGTGTGTGTGTGTGTGTGTGTGTGTGTGTGTGTGTGTGTTACATCTTGCTCTTTAGGTTTTAACACTGTTGTGTGTGATGGACCTTTCATTTTCTTGAGGGACCCTCCCACCAAAAGGATCAATAGAGTCTCATCTAATCTAATCTAATGCTAATGTATAGTAGATAGAGGAGGTAAGGGACAAAAGATGGGTTTTTACTGCAAGTTCTGACACAAACGTCTGCCTTGGTGTAAAAGTATGCAAGAGCCACAGGAATAAATTCATCTTAAAAAACCAGTCAGATCACTGTTTTTTCCCTTTTAAATGGCCACCAACAATGCACTAAATTCACAAAAGCTCATAACTTTTCATGTGAAGATAAACATAAGATAATCAGAAACATTTGTTTCAGTAATAAAACGTGTTATTGTGTCCCAATAACATTCCATCCAAAATAGTTCTCATAATGCACATTCACTTGTTACATAAATTGCTGCTAAAATCTTGGAATGGAAAGAAAAACTAATGTTTTATACTTTATACCAATTTATTTGGATTCTTTGACCTTGATAATGTTTCACACAATCTTTGTTATTATAGTTATATGTGAAGAAGGAAATCTATAGGCTTTAGTATATTGTTGGCAGCTGATCTGAAAACAAAACAACATGTATATAACTGAAACAAAGGCTGATCTGACTTGTCTCTTAAAATAATTTATTCCTAGGGGCCTTAAGTACTTTCACACCAAAGCAGACATTTGAGTCAGAAGTTGCAGTGAAATGCCCCTTTACTAGTTCTCTTCTAGTCAGACATTTGGTGGCCTTTCCTCTAATGTTTTCTTAAACGTTGGTGGTAAATTACATTAAATGCAGGTTTTCGCTTCTGCTAATGACAAGAATAATTGCTGATGCGTTCGTTGGAAATGGGACATTTGGCAATTTCAAACCCTCCCCCATAGATAAAAAGATTATCTCAGCTAAATCACAAGTTTATGTTTTTTTTTATTTTTTTTTTTTTTTTTTTATTACATTTGCTTTGCATAATCTTTGCTTCTCTGCCTTTCCATGACTTGTGACTTCCCTGTGTTTTGGAGGCCGGGTCCTGCGGTCACATGACTGCAGTCCGCTTCATTATCCACACACACACAGCAGTGTTCTGCACTTTCCGATAATCTCTGGTTCAGAAAATCCCTCCCGATGCCGGCGTCTTCATCGATGGCTCCGGCCGCCGTAGTTGTGCTGTTTTCGGGCGTGCTGGCCGTCGTGTCCGCAGGGGTGTTTTTCAACCAGAAGCAGCCCTGCTATGTCCGCACCCAGAGGAAAGAACCCTTCGGACTGAGGTAAATTTTAAGAGTCGTGTTCTTTTATTTTTTCCTTCTAATAACCTAACATAGAGTAGCTTCACCCATGCTAATTCACAGACTGTGGGTGTTTTATGCAGCTAACGTGTTAGCTGGCGTTAGCTACAGAAAACATCAGTGTCAGTGAACGCAGCGGCTGAGATTAGTGAAACCCTGTTTACTTTAAAGGTTACGTAATTTTAGTGGTCTAGGTTATTGGGATATAAAGAGGAAACAAGCACCGAAGTCGGGAGTTTTGGTTGCATGTCCTTCTCTTTTTTTGTCTGTAATTTGCGGTTCTTTAAAAAAGTTACACAAACCCGTTCTTGTGTCGCATGAAATGTTGTGTCATCGCCTTCTATACATCACGAGGTTCAGTCTGGATGAGGAAGTTCAAGTGAATAATAGTGACAACGAGAACCACAACCTGTCACAACAGGTTCACAATCCAAATATACATGATAAAATCTGAAAGTTTGTCTTTAGAAATGTTGCAGGGACCCTGCCACTTACCAAAAAACTCCAAAACCTTTAAAGCAAATCGTTTAATTATTCGTTTAATTTAACACATATGTTCTGTACCTATTTATATAAACATGCTGTATTTAAAATATATAGTACAGAATAGTAAGACTTTAAATTACATTAGGACTGTCAGATTTTATATTTGGTCTGAAATAATTACCCACTTACACAACTGATACTGTATTTGACTGAAAATATTATAGTTGCAGACTTAATGTTTTACTTTAAACTTGAACAACCCATCAAATATATGTATATTTTTAAAAATTTCCCCCGAATTTACATAGTATAGGACGTTTTATAGTCTGTTCTTTCTGTTGGACACAAGTCTGTAATAGAGACTGTGATTTTAAATGACAGAAGTTCTGTTCTGTCTGACATGCACACTGACAGACTACAACAAGCCAGTATCAGCTACTGAATTCACCAGACTGATTTATTTATTTCCTTTAGAATATAAACATATAGAATACAAACAGACTATCTGGTCATATTAGAGTCAAATATTGCTTAGAACATGAAATCTGTGTCTGGTAACTACTGCCAGATTTAACTCTAGGTTTCACTGGTTGTTGTTTTGTCTTTTTTTAAAGCATATACACACTTTTGAAGATTATCAAAAAAGGAAATTAACATAATCTTATCTTACTTCTCAGAACACAACTCTGATTTATGTGAAGGAAATGGAGGTGATGCGTTTGCTAGATTAAGACATTGCGTGTTTCTTATGGGTACGAAGCGTGTTCTGATGGCCTTCATCACTTCACAGGACCGAACCTCGTCCTCATGAGTATTTGAACATTTCTGAATTGCCCAAGACGTGGGACTGGAGGAACATCAACGGCACAAACTATGTCAGCACGACCCGCAACCAGCACATTCCTCAGTACTGTGGCTCCTGCTGGGCACACGGAAGCACCAGCGCCATGGCAGGTATGACTCGCTGGCGTTTCCCTGACACCCAAGTCACTACTAAACTTGTTATTCATTGTGGTTTGGCACCAGTGTGAATCAGCAGCTTTTCACAGGACTTTTTTTGCGTTACTTCCTCTTTGCACAGAACACTTTACAGCTTGTCCAACTTTTATTTCTCATAAAGGTCTGTATCCATTGTTTGTCAGATCGCATCAACATTAAGAGGAACGGAGCGTGGCCATCCGCTTACCTCTCTGTCCAGCATGTGATCGACTGTGGCGAGGCCGGCTCTTGCCATGGAGGTGATCACACCGGAGTTTGGGAGTACGCCAACACACATGGGATCCCAGATGAGACCTGCAACAACTACCAGGCTAAAGACCAGAGTAAGTGTCCATCAGTGCACAAAGCAGCGGTTGCATGAATAAATAAATTGCCCCTCTGGGATGAATAAGGTGTTTTGGATTTAATTGAATTGTAAACACAGTCCTGAGTCGGAGACGTGCATGTTCTGTGTGCCTCTCTCCAGAGTGCAAGCCGTTCAACCAGTGTGGCACCTGCACCACCTTTGGCCAGTGCAACATCGTGAAGAACTATACCTTGTGGAAAGTCGGAGATTATGGAGATGTGAGTGGGAGGGAGAAGATGATGGCAGAGATCTATGCTAGAGGACCAATCAGGTTTGTGCCTTTTCTGTCAGTGCAGGATCCTTTCCACCTATTTTATACCATGTATTTCATTAAATGTAAAGCCTAACTGCTCCTGTGTTTCTATTGTCATGGTTTTTGAAAGGTAGGGCTGGACAATTATAGATTTTTTTTTTCCCTGGCAGATATTTTGATTTCATTCATAATTTTCTTCAAATAAAGTTTCAGTGCAAAACATTTACAAACATCACAGAATCTTACATCATATAATTTAAACAATAAATGCTCTAACTTGAATGAAAACTAAAGTCAAGATGTGATTTCAAATGTAGTCATATTTATTAACCAGAAATGAAATTATTGGTGAGAATATGTCACTTCTATCACAGTTGCAAGTGAGCATTGATGAGACTTGGTGACCATTCATACAAAAATTGCTTAAAATCTACAGGGAACCTTTTAAATGTATGCTCGCACACTCTAAGATGTTAAGGAACCCACATCCACCTCACAAACATACAGACACATTTACAGAAAGTAGACGAGTAGTCTGAAAGTCATGGGACTAGATGACTGCCACTATACATATCAGCAGTTATTGGTCAAAACTGTGGACAGCTTGCTGCTCAACAAATCAGAAGATTAGGACAGTTAAATCAGATTTAAGGATTGTGCATCGGGGGGGTGACTGAAATAATTACACTAACTGAAAATTACAGACATGCTTCTCTTACCCAGACTGCAGAGAAGGACAAAAAATGTGCACAAATCACATTTCAACAGTCTCCAAGTTGTAGTTCAGCAATGGTGAAAGTTACAGTTACATTATTTTATATTCCTGTGTTTATTTAAGATGAGTTCAGTGATATTAGAAAAGGAAGTAATCACTGGCTTGATTTCTCAAAGCTGCGGGATCATGGCCACGGACAAGCTGGACGCATACACCGGAGGACTCTACTCTGAATATCAGGAGCAAGCTTACATCAACCACATCGTGTCGGTGGCAGGATGGGGGGTGGAAAACGGCGTCGAATACTGGATTGTGCGCAACTCCTGGGGAGAGCCATGGGTATGTCTTTAAACAAACTTTTATAATAAAAGTAGGGATAGATTCTGATGATTGATCAAAAATAAAGAGACTGCTTTCTGAAAGATGTCATTGTAAGATTTAAGATTGACTTTATATCTAATAACTGTTAACAAAAACATTGCTACGAACAACAAATGAACCGTTCAATTAACATCTTTAGTGTTAGTTAATCTAATCACTAAGCTTTATGACTACATTTAAGAAAATTAACTCTTAATTATAAATTCTGTATGAGTAGAAGTTTGAAGAGTTAAAACCTTGTTTGTACTCTGAGTCATTAAGAATACACACAATTTTAATTTCTAGAATTGAAAAAAAACACCCACAAAAGTAATTTGCTGTTAAATGTGATTATTATTGACTTGATGTAAAAACCATTAACTTAAATGGCGTCTCCTCAGGGGGAGAAGGGCTGGCTCAGGATCGTGACCAGTGCCTACAAGGGAGGAAGTGGAAGTTCATATAACCTGGCAGTGGAGGAGGACTGCATGTATGGAGACCCAATTGTCCCCAAAGAATACCTCTAGATGAGACGTCATCACTGCACACTTGTGTGTATTCCTGTCTCAGGTGGAGGGGAACCTTTTTTTTTAGTATTTTAAATGTTGAAAAGGGAATGGATTTTTCTTTTAAATTGTGTTTTTTGTTTTTATTTTTTTAACACTTGTAATCAGGTGATTGTTGAAATACATCGCTACCACTGTCTTCCAAATGGATGTCAGACCTACCTGAATCATTTTTTTGATTTACCACAGAGGTCTGCATGCTGGCAATCGGTATGAAACCTAAAAATTGAATCATAATTTCTATCTAAACTGAAATTCAAGCACTGCTTGCTCAATCACATTAAGACAATGATAGAATGAGCTTTCATATCTAAATGCATACTGGTAGCCAAAGAACAAGCATCTTTTAATTGTCCTGCACTACTGCGACAATGTTTTCAATGTGTGGTGTTCAGACATAAATGCACTACATCCTAAAACATGTTTTGTACATGACTGAATTGAGAATAATTTCAAGTGTGCCTTATATGCACTTGCAGCAAAGTATAGATCTCTTATTTGCTGTTTGTGTTTCCACATTGAATCTACATGCCAGAAATTTAGCATAAACTGCTGTCCTGTTTTGTTTCAAACTGCAAATAAACACAATTCACAGGGGATCTGTCAGTTTCAATCACTCTATTAGGGCTGAAAGGTTCAGCGGGAAGTCAGACAACCGTTAGTTTCGTGGAAGAAAAAAAAAAACTGAAACTTCTCAGGCCTCTGCTGCAACATAAATATCCATCCATCTGTGCCCAAGCCTCTGTCAGCCATTAAATGGCAACGGTTTGATGCTGCGTATTGCTTTCGAATGGGCTCTGTACATTATGTGTGGTTCACAGATTTTTACCAGAATTCACAGATAGTAGGTTGTTTTAAAAGAATGTTGATGTATTATGAGGAACCTATTCAACTGCTGTGTGTATATATACACACACACAGTTTACTAAACAGGTTTGATAAGAAATGAAGACGAAGATGCAAGAAGCTACATTTTCTGTCTTTTATTTTAAAACGGCTCGAACCCAACATAAAATATAGAAAATTAAATTTACAGGTGAAAAAGAAACATTTAGCTGCATCTTCAGAGGTTCCTCCAACCAGTCCATATTTCTGTACATTTCCATCAATCTCAATGCAATTTGCCTCAATAGACACAAATCTCTGCTCACTTGTTCAAACTGAGCAGTCTCTCTCTCAAAGATTCATCATCAACTAGGCATTTGGTTATCATAACGTTGTCATTTCCTGTCTGTGTTTGGTCTTTCCATTGCAATCTCCCAACATCTTCAGCGTCTTTTCAGCATCAGTTGATCATGATGAAGTTTGACTTGCAATGAGCTGGAAAAAAAGGAACATTTATTTGCATGTTAAGAGGAACTTTTAACAGGTTATTTTAAACAACTTGTAAAGCACAGTGAGTCAGTATTAGAAAACTGTTCTGTCTCACACTTACCAATGAACTCAGCAACAGGGTCGTGTTCCCCCTCTGTGCGGATAGTTCCTGCGATGCTGTCATTCTCCAGGATGGGCAGAAAGAGCTGAACAAAGTCTGACGTGTAGGGAGGCGCAATCACATCCAGCACCTTCAAGGGAAACAGGGTTTAGATGCTTCACTGTGCACTTTGTTTTAAGAGGCACAAACTATGGCTTTCATGCAGAAAGAAATATTATATATATTTTAAACCCAAATCAGAGAAATATTCTAAATTACAATTAGTTGTGGTTTGCTCATCAAGACAACACTTCTCAGCAATTTGTATATTAATTTCAAATTTATACATACATTATGAATGAGATTCCAAATAAAAAGATGCAAAAAATATTGACAGGAACTGTTTTATGCTTCATTGTTAAACCACTAAATTTAATTTACCTTTCGACAACTTGAATGTATAAAAGATTAATTTAGATATTCAGGGCAAGCAGACACAATGTGCAGATATTAGTACAAACATGTAAACAGTCATTTCTTTAACCCCATTTTATTTTCTCTAGTTACTTATTTAGATCTGAATCAGACTTTACCTCAGTGACAAAATATCTAATGAGGGAGATGTCCGTGTTGAGTTTCTCCAGACACTTGCGAATATAACCGACTACAGGCAGGACGTAGCCTCGACTCAGAAGGTGAACCATTCGGTCCAGCAGAGTCTTTTTTAACTCCATCTGCGTGGAAATAAAATTTGCAGCTGCACTTTCACACGCCCAATTAAAAATACACATGCTTCTGTTGAACTGAAATAACAAGCATTCATTTAACACACACACACACACCTGCTCCATGACGTCTAACTGAGAGTGCTCTGTCTCAAAGAGCTTGATGAGCAGCTGAAGTACCTGCGGATGCAGCAGCTGGTGACATGTACAGATCTGTCAGGGGGAAAAGGGGAAAGTTTAAACTGCAGCGTATAAAAGCAAAAGTGAAACCTTCCACCTGGTAGTAAGTTGCTTACGGTACCTCATCCAGCAGAGCTAAATGAACAGGAGTGTGGTCGGTCTGCAGCTGAAAGTACCGTGGCTCAGACACCGTCCAGTCCACCCACTTCAAAACCCCCATGGCCACCACGGGGAACCTGAATGCAAACAGGAAGTCAGATGTGAGCTGGGCCAGGTGTACAAACAAAAGGAGCCCAAATATCAGAAACTAATAAAAACATAAGGCTGTCCCCGAATGCTCGGTCAGGTAACATTGTCAGACTCATGATGGACTGTTTAATAAAAACAGGATCAAAATCTATACAGCAGAGCCAGCGGTTTCATAGTTCTTGTCAAAACATGGTGAGTACCCATAATGCAACTTGTCTCAATTCCCTGAACAGAACTGATTCTAGGGTGTATACTTATATTCTTCAAAAAACCTTATCCTAAAACAAAACACACTTTATTGGGTTGGAAACATGGTTTTGTTTCACTTGTGGCATCAGATGATTTCAAACGGCTCTGGCAGAAATAAACTAAACTCAGACTTGTTAGTACTACTGAAATTTAAGAACTGGAGAAGCCACTTGGATAAGATGTGAAAAATCTTCCTAGACAAATTCAGTTGTCTGATTCAATTTGAGTATTAGACTAATAATCTGGACAAATGAGAACCCAGACACAATCTCATGAAGAAACAAAGAAAAAAAAAATTCAGTACCTTAAAAGTTCTCTTTTCAGCCAACAAAGCAACACTAGAACTTGGTTTATTATGAAATTGAGCACCTTCCTTCCTTCAGGATAATTCTGAGTTGCAGCCCCTTTATTTTTGTAGTGGATGAAATTCCTTTTTGTCCACTCACCGGATGCACTGGTACAAAGTGCCGAGTTCAGCCACCAGCTCTGTAGCACCTTTGTTCTCATTGCAGCAGAGGTTGTGCACAGTTTCTATGGCTTTAGAAGTGGACTTCAGTTCATCTTTATTGATGTTGACACGCTTGTTCTGGAATTAATTGTTAAAAAAAAAAAAGGGAAAAAAGGGGGGGGTTCAGAATTTCTTATCTTAAAGCAGCCAAATGACTGCAAACTATTCCTGCCACCAATAACACACACAGACACGTCTTAGGTCCACTTTTAAAGTCGGTAATGTAAAGTGTGTCTCTGCCATCTGTACCTTTTTCCATGTCTCAACCACACTGGCAGCGTAGGCCAGGATGTGTATGTATTTGTGTTTATGGTCTTGGTTGATCTTTGATCCAGGCTTAAACAGCGACTGCATGAACAGGTCCAGAAAGGCGGGCACTCTGATCTGAGGAGGTGCAGGTCACACCATTCATTTTAGTAATAAACAGCAGCTTGATCTGCATATGGAGGATTTTAATATGCTCTGTCCTCACCAGCTCCACAGGGGGTGGGTCCATGCTGCTGAACATCTTGAACAGAACAGTGATGTCTGCAGGGTTTAGGGCTCCTTTGGACAACATGGCGCCCAGCGCCTGGCAGGCCCGGGGGTAAGCGGCTGCTGTCCCAAGGGCGAGGGTGATCTGACTGGCATCATGACCTCTGCAACACGGAATTATTGTCATCATTTGTTGTCTGCACATGATGTAAAGAAGACAACTTACTGCTGGAACGCAGACAGCACCTTTCGTGTGCCGACTTCTGCACCTCCTGACCAATCCTGCGCACAGCTGAGCCGCCCTGTTCCTCCTGAGCGAGGATGGACATCATCGCCTGGGCAAAGAGGTAGGTGTGCTCACCATGGCACACCATCTTCTACAGAGGGAGGGAGGGAGAAAGAAGGTTAGGGGGGGAAAAAAAAGAACTTTGCAATTTGAGAAAATGTCCTTAATTCCAAATCTAAATTATGTTCAATTCTCTGTTAAGCAATAATGTTTTCAAGGCGTCAATGGGGTAATAAAAGAATAACTAGGTACTTAGGAACAACGCAGAAGTAGATCATATTTTAAAAGATAGAAGAGACTTTACATCCTTACCAAAACATAGAGCTGAGTGGTATCACCAAAAATGAGTATCACAGGATTTATCAAAACTAATTATAAGTAAAATTACTGCAGTAAGTTGACTTAGAATTTTTGGCTTTTAGCTTTTCTTGTGGCAGGGATTCCTCTAAGCAAACATGCCTTTGATTGACATCTGACTAATTAGTTACCAGCCGACATTGAGGACACAAATACTATTTCATGCATTCTCCATGTTTTAAGACATGTTTGTAGAGGGGGTGGTTAAACAAATTTCTTGCGTTGCCTCCTGCAGGTACAACTTTAGCCCAAACATTCACAGATTACAGTTGTTTGTAATCTGTAAAGTTTAAGTACCAGATTCTTCAAAACTAAAGTTCTTCCACACAACCAACACAGCTCCCTTTTTTTGCTAAAAGTTCCTGTGTCTGTGACATTTTCTCCATCCATTTCCATCCTTCTTATTTAGGTACAACTGCAAAACAGCCCCACAGTGCGCTGTTCTGCCATTTATATATAGATATCAAGCATATGTTCTGTGAAATATATAGATATAGATATTTCACAGTACACAGAAGCTAAGTGATCCTCACAGCAAACTCTGGCAGGTTCTTCTCCAGGTTTTCCTCTCCTCCGTCCAGCAGCGTGGCCAGAGACGTCCTCAGCACCCGGGAGAAGACCTCCAGCTGCTGGCAGGCCGTAGACACACTGGTGATCTCACCCTGGTAGCCTGCGTCTGAAATTAGCTGAAAGCGCACACAAAAAATACATGATTAACTGAAGCTTGAGTAAATTTGGAGCAATGAGGTGAGAAAGAATTTGAGTTTTTGTGTATGACTCAAAACTGAAAATCATATAGTTTCACTATGGGTTGATTTATCCATAATTAATTCAATATGTCTAGTAAATAGAATAATGACAAATAATCTTAATAAAATAATATGAAACAGAAACTACATTTAAAATCAGTTTAGCCACATATTTTGTGCATTTGTGTCTGCGTACTTTTACAGTGAAGTTGAGCATCAGGCAGTCTGGATGAGCCTCAGCCAGCTTGTAGAAGAGATCTCTCCACGTAGTGTGCGCGATCATCTGCTCCAACCATGCAGGAGTCTAAAAAACACAAGAACAGACCTATTTCATGTCCAGATGAAACCTTGTCTACTTCCTCTTCTGCATAAGATGCTCAGAATTTGAGCCGATTCCTTGTTGCTCATTTAGAAATCTCACCTCGCCCTCAACTGTGAAAATGGAGTCTGCTTTCTGGGGGTCAAAGTGCTTTATCAAGAGACTCTTGAGGTGATTTTCTACTCGCTCTTGGACCTGTGCGGGTTCCACACCTGAAATCAAAATGAAGGAATTGTTCAGGAATGACACACAGAAAGAATTTTTGCCGCAGCAACAAAGACTCCAATAAACAAACACTTGCATCGAGGTCGGCGGATCTAGTCGTGTGTTACTCACCCATCTGGATGAGCCACTCTGCCAGCAGATTGACGGTCTGAGCCACAGCAGAGTAGTTTTCGGACAGAAGCTGGATGACATGTTCTGGAGAGCCGCCTGCTTGGAAATACCTGTGACAAAAATAATACAGAATGAAGGGTGTTAGTCTAGAATGAAAGTTTGTCTCTTTACACAAGGAGGTGTAAATAAATAGACAATATACCTACTGTAAATGAGAAGATTTCATGTATGAGAAGTGCGTACATTTTGAGGGTGTTGAAGATTGCAGGTTCCATGATGTAGTCCCTGCTGGTGAATTTATGAAGACAATCTTCCTGGATTTTCCCGTCGTTCTCTCCTTCAACATAACCATCCTCCTGAAAAATAAATACCAATATGGAAGGAATGATTCACTATTTGGAGAATGAGTCACAAGCTGGAACTTTTAGCTCTACTAAGACTGAAGAAATTAAATAAAAAAAAGAGGGTGGACACCATAATAAACCCTTGTTCCTTATAAACAAGTGATTGATTTACACAGAGTAGCAAGCAGCCTCATATCATTGGAAATAATCACGCCATCATACTGACAACTGTTTTCATACCCCGAGATTTTTTTGGTTCGAATGCATTTCTTTATAAATGCTCCTGCCTTTTTAAATGCTCATGATAGTCATATTTGGAAAAAGCAGTGTGCTTAGGATAAAACAAAAACTAATCAGTAGCATATTATTATTATATTATTACTTAAACTACTATTACTTAAGTATTTAGTGTTACAGAATTAAATGACAAATTATATTATAATTATATCAGACTACCTTACATATAAAATCAAAATAACTAAAAATACAATAGACCAGTCATAACCATATGTAGAAGTAATAAAGTTATTAATGTTATTATGCTATAGCACAATGCATCTAGTTTTTTGACTGCAGAGCTTCAACATTTAACCAGAATAGCTCTTCACAGCTGTAATTAAAACACGAACTTCTCATATACCTGCTGCATTAAAGCAGAATAGCTACAAGTGTTAGCCTGTAGCTAACAGCTAGCCGGGCTGCAGCAGAAACCACTGCAACCCCGCAGCTCTTTGGACATTTCTGTCTCTGCAGGTCTACTCTGAACCTTCGTGTCCTGCTGTCACGTCACTCAAAGCCTCTTGTTGTGGTTCCCCTACGTCCAGCCGATGCTACCGCGCTAACTCACTGTGCAGGTTGGTGTCTCACCATGTTACTGTCCGGAGCCTCCCAGTCTCCCGCCGTTCCGTAGTATTCCTCGTCCATGGTGACGGGAAAGGAGAGACTTTGAAGCCGTTGCAATGGTCTAAAAACAGAGAGGCAAAACCCTGACGCGACTTCTGCTGCTGCCGCTGTGAGCAGATGGAAACAACAACAGCAGGAGGAAAATGGCGCCACTGAAGCGCAGGCGATGGAAGAGCGAGCAGGAAGCGCTTCTTCTTCTTCTCTTCTTTTATTGGCGCGTATGAGACGTTCAGGCGCATTGGCGCCATCACTGACTGTCTGGAAACACGTCCTCACCACAAATAAGGGCCTATGGCATGTTTTAGGTTTTTGGGAAAACGAAAACAACTTTATCAAATGCAGAATATTATATTTATTAATCATTTCCATAAAAAAGGCTTTATCCTGACTTGGCCAAAAATCTTTGACTTAGACAAAAAATAAAATGCCCTAAGTAAAATGACCATTGGCCTACAGGGCATAATGAGTCTAATCCTTTCAACTCAGGATTAAAGTGATTTTATCAGATGTGGGTTCTGGGTTTGGTGGTTACCAGGAGAATGATATTGGACTCCATTGTCCCAAGTGTACCGTTTGGAGGAGGGGGAGTTATGGTGTGGGGGTGTTTTTCAGATCTCTATCCTCTTAGTTCCAGTGAAAGGAGTGTAAATGCAGCAAAACAGAACATATGTCATAATTAACCTCATAGACTAGGAATGGGATGTCACTTAAAATTCATATGCAAGTCATGGCAGGTTAGTGAATACTTATGGCAATATAGTGTATCAATTAATTAATTGCCAAAGATTGTTTATTTACTTCATACAATGAAAATGTAATAAAAATATAAGATAAAAGGGAAAAATAGTTCAGGCCAAAAGAAACATATTTAGGATGTATTTACTGCTCTCAAAATGTAATATAAAATAGGTTAAAATATACATTTTAAATGTTGAATGCAGTATAGCCTGAATTATTTTATTTGATTTTAAAGTTGAAGGTTATAAAAATGATTAAAGAATAAAACACTTTACTTACTAAATTTATATTAAAACATTTATACTTGATTGTAGCTGAACGATCATTTATACAGCCCAAGTATTTATTACAAAACATACAGCAACAGCTGCATTGTAAGACAATTTAAATTGTGAACATTTCTATAAAAAAGGGAACTGATAAAATTGAGTGTTTATTTCTGAAACAGCAGGAAACAACTGTACATGTGTGTGTGTGTAGTATCTGTCTGCATCCTGCAAGATTAGAGACAGGGTTAGGGAGACTTCCACTTCTATTGCCGATAAATAATTTTCAACAGTGACTGGATTCCACTCTGTCACTGTCCGAATCCACTGACAGATTTCTCTCCAAGCATATGCAAGGTATCCAATTCTTCTTTGCCTTCTTGATTTAAAAAGTTGTATTAAAGTGTGCATTGCCACATACTGCATCTTCTAATTAAAGTCACACACACTTAGACACATATTCCTGAAGTTAGGCCTACTTAGAACATGCCCCTGTCCTGCAGCCTGCAGACAGACCCTCCTTAAAAAGCTGATGGCATGTTTTGTTTGTCCATTTTGGGCCAATGTAAAACCATAATGGTGCAATCAGGGAGATATGCTCCCCCTGTAGATAAAAATGGATTATTAAAATTATTTTTTGATTGAATTATGTAGTAATTAAGATGTACTTACTGATATTTCCATTCCAATTTCATCATCTATCGCACTAGATCAGGGATGGGCAATCCTGGTCCAGAAGGACCGATGTAGGTGGGTGCAGCCACACTGGCCCTCCAAGCACCCATGCTACTAAATAGCAAATCACAATATGCAAAAATATACTGGTCTATGGATTACAAATAAAGCACAGAGGGGAGTCTAGACATGTGGGAACAAACATTTTATTTTATAATGCAAACTGCAACATATGAATTATATTATTTACCCAAAGGAGCAGAAAAAGGTCATATACCCGTGGCAAATATATCACACAGTGTTAAATCTAAGTCCAACACAATATTTTCATCCTAAACCATAAAAGGCAAAATCCACCCTAAAAGAAAATGTACATTCCTTTGATGTCGGACAGTTCATTCTCATTTTGTGAACAAAATCAAGTCTCACCCAACACCTGAAACATGAGAACTGTTCTTTCCCCTCTGCTGACAGCACAAAAGAGAACCTGACTTCATATCAAAAACATCAGGATGTGGGCAAATATTCATTTGCAATGTTTGCACATTTGGATTAGCGAGCTCAGACATACCGCAATAGCACTCTAGTTTCTGATTAGAGTTATTCCTGTTCACAAATTTTAACTGAACTGTTTAATATCATAGGATTCATCAAGTGAATTCATCAGGGTTTTTGCTTCAACAAGGCCTTCTATCAGATGATTTCTAAGCACAAATATAGCTCAGCTGAAAACTGAACCTCAATTAATTAGTTCAGTTATTGCTTAGATAAATAATATTTACTCTACAAGAGAAAGATAAGTTTCACATTGTTCAGATGCATGTAATAAAAAAAAAAAGAAACGAAAAAAAAACAGGTCTAAAATGTGGTGTCAAATTGACTCTTTTTGGTTGAAAAATCCCTGCGCTGTTGGTTCTCAAAACATTTTGCCATTTTGTACATCTGCATCAAGTCTTGGAAAGTTTCAGAAAGGATTAGTTGATTGGCTGAAAAACCAGCCACATGACAAAACAGTGACTGAAGTCTTTTGTAACTCTGGAAACAAGTAAATAGCACCATGTTCACTAAGGGCAAGCCAGAAGGTAAAGGGAAAGCCACAGGGCACAGAGTTCAGGTGTGCACTTAAAGTGCTGCGGCCTGCAACAGAAATGCTGATCCTTCATAGTCTCTTTTTGGTCTTCATTCTCCTCTGTTGTAGTCTGGCTGTGTGCAGCTTATACAAATATAGTCCTCTTTCTCTGCCCGCTCTGCAGACAGTCCTACACACACCTGGTGGAACCATTGATTGCAGCTGCCGTCACATTGGACCCAGTTTACCTGAAAAGCAGAGAGAAGAGAAATGCTTTTTCAAAGGCAGTGAGCTTGTAGAGTATTCACTTCACGTGTTCACAATTGGAGTGCCATAATATCAACTGATGACTCTATTGCATGCAGTAGAACCTTGTAGAATACTAATAACATTAATGTCAAACAAACCTCGTCGGCCTCTGGCTCTCTGCACCATGGTGCAGCACACAGTGAATAGTCCTCTTCTGAGTCTGATGCAGCAGGGTCAGACACTGTGTGCGTGGGAGAAGAAACCCTCTTTGTTTCTTCACTCCTCTCCTTGTTTTTCTTCGACTTCTTTTTGCGACACTTCTTGGCCTTCTCACTGTGCTGAGAATCGGAGCTTTCCTGACGTCGCTTGGTCCTTTTGCTCTGGCCGTTCACAGTCTCTTTTTTCACACCGGGGCTTCCATTCTGTTTAATGGCATGAATATAAGGATACATATAACAAACAGTAATGATTACACATATGATACTATTGAGAATAAGACCTACAAGCAACAAATGTTCCTGTTATCCTTGTTACCTTGTCGTGGTGCTGGCTTCCCCTTTGAGACTGCTGGTCCGGTTCTGCGTCATTCCTGCTATGTAAGGGTGGAGGCGCCAGTTTGTACAGCAGGTATCTGTACAGCTGCTCTGTCTCAGGCAGAGTCACCTGCAGCAGAAATCCTTCCACCATCAGCTCTTCTAGCTCTTGACCGAGTCCTGTTACAAGTAGGAGGCAAAGTTCAGAGGGGAAATATAAAAGAGAACAAACTGTGCTTCTTAATACTGAACAAAGCTTTACCACTGACCTTGGAGTGGAATAGACTGCTGATCTGTATAAAAAGATGAACCGTTCATTTCCTGAGTCTGGTGTGTAGATATTCTGGGTCCAGCTCTCCCCTAAAACAAAAAAAGTAATCAGTAAGTGCATCTCTCTGGTGGTCTACACCAGGGTTGTCAAACTCAATTTAGCAACTTAGTTTTATCTTAAGTGGGCTGAACTATTAAACAAATCGTTGTATAAAGAGCAACACCTACTCATTTCTCCTTTTTTTATATGAATAAATACATTATACATGGGTAGAGAATTCACTTCAATTTACAAAACGGGAGTGATGCAGTAAGATAAGAGCAATTTACAAAATTGAAATTTAATTTGGCCCATATTCAGCCCTGAAAGATGCTCAGTGCCTTCACATTTCTGTGAAGAAATAGGAACTGGTTGATTTTTTATACAAGCATCCAGTTGGCCAGATTGGACCTTTAAGAGGGCTGGTTCTGGCCCCCTGGCCACATGTTTGAAAACCCTGGTTTACACCATCTCTCTAATGTCGTCAAAGCAAAGTTCTGCTGAAGTGCTTCATTTATTGACCATCTGATTTAACAGTTCTACTGACCATCTTTGACACTTTCTCCAGTACTCCCTCTGTGCAGGCCTGCTGAACTCTGTGCTGCCATCGCACCGTCCTCTCAATGAGAAAACGCAGCGCGTCTCCTTCTGGCAGCCGGACTCGAATCCTCTGCAGTGAAGCTAACAGGGGCAGGACCTTGTCCAGAGGGGGTTTCCTTGACCGCTGGCACAGTGGGCAAAGCCAGGCTTGGCCATACTCAACGTCTGCAGTTGTAGCAACACATCCACAGTGGAAAACCTCTCGACAGAGCTCACACTGCACAATGGCACCCGAAGGTGCCTTTTGGCAAACACAAACACTAAGTGCACAACAGTTTTCAGCAGGAAGAAGCTTGGACTCATTTGAAGTCCTCAAAGCCAACAAGATCTCCATCTCCTTCTGGCGGACCTCGGCCAGAGTGACCATCTGTGAAAATAAAGAATTAAAGATGGATGTTATCAGTCTGAAGTGATAAGATTATGAGTACCAGCCATTTTATTAATAGGAGCATATATGCGTGTTATTACCTCATCTCTCTCTACTTTCCTTTATTTAATCTTTAAAATATCAGATTTTGTGTGTGCTTGCTACCCACTTAGCTCAAATTATCCTTTCATCATTTGTAATTACAAATTTACACAATACCTATAAGGTATTGAGAAAGATAAAATTTCCATTCTACTATGTGCAACCATTGGAATAAAAACGACAATATGTCAAGTTTTAAGTGACCACTAAAAATCTTTCTGGAACCATAATTACACAGCCACACAACTGTATTTGTTGCTGTAGGAACTAAAAAGATAACAGAGCTACTCACAGCAGAGGCAGAGTCCCTGCTGTCAGACAGCGCTCGTTCCACGTCACAGAGTGAGTCCAGTTTTGTTGAAGATTTTTTATTGATTTGTGCAGCTTCTTTAGCTTTTTTAGATCTTGACTTCTGATTTCCTGCCCCAACGTCACACCTCGGGCAAAGCACCTGAAAAGATGGCACATTATAGATTCTGCCAGCAACATAAAAAAAAACAATGTTGCAATAGACCCATTGAATAGGATCCCTTGCTTACTTCAAGAAGAGAAAAGGGGGAGTTTTTCAGTAGGAATGTCTTTGCTGCGCTCTCCTTCCAGGCCTGAACGTCACTGACCAGCGCCTCTAGTCGACTCAGGGGGTCCAGCCTTACTGGGATGCCCTCTGCTCTGAGAATCAGCTCAGAGAGGTTGTCCAACACTGGAATACGTCCCCCGAGCTGCAAGCATGCAATAGTAACATTTATAACCCACACTTTACTCCAAACAAGTGCTGAGAAAGCATGGAAAATAAAAAGGTAGACTTTACCTGCAATGCTTCAGCTTCATGAAGCCATCTCTTGGCCTTGACAATGACGTCCTTCAGCTGCAGGCAGTTGGGCAAATAAGCAGGGATGTTTTCTACTTCTAGAAGAGCAGAGTCAAGCGTGTCTATGCTATGATACGGCCTGTGAAAAACAACAGCAAAAGCATGGTCAATTCAGAAAAGGATAGAAAAGAGGCCTCTAAACTGAAATTTTATATATCAGCTAAAATACACGACAAAGTTTTAAATTAATATCAGACATCAGGTCATATTCATGCCCTGGTTATGACTGAGGCTGTTGTGGCACATTGTACAGTCTCTCTGGAGCCATTAGTGGGTTAAGCACTGTCACAACAGCCTGATCCTCTTTATCCACCATGATCCTGCTCTGCAGACTTGGCACATTTCACCCTGCACGCTCTGAATTTTAGCCGATTTTACATTTTCACTTCACATCTGCTACCACAAGATGATTAAAAGAATCTCAAGAGACCCTTTACCCTAATCAAGTTATATAAGGATTTCTTAAATTCTAACCTGTCAGTGCCTTCACTGTAATTGTGACTATAAAGAGTATTTACATTGAGAAAAAAATAATTGATACAATACAAAATATTTATATATTGTATGATATTTTTTAAACATTCTTAGTTAAGGACTGCCATGAAAAAGGAAGCAACAGAAGTAAGAAGGAACTGACACCCTCAGCTCTAATGCAAGTCAGTGTCCTCACCTGGCCTCCATGAGTCCGAGCGCCCGCTCCTCCCACTGCTCCGATACCGTCAGCAGCTCCTGCAGACGAGCCATGGCTCTTTCCACAGAGCTGTGAGGAGCCAGACCCACGCCCTGGTCTATGAGCCTCCTCATGGTGTCGAGACAGAGGCTGTCCGGCCTGTTGCTGGCTTGCTGTACAGCCTCCAGCCAGCGAGCCTGCTCCAGCCTCTCCCTGAGCAGGGGCAGCTGGGGCAGCTCCACATCCAGGCCCAGGCTCACGTCCAGCAGATCCTGAAGCTCCAGTGGACTGGGGGACTCGTCAGAGAGGAGTCTTTCACTGTCCTGCTGGAATTCATCTACCCGGGTCAACAGGTCCTGGAGGTCACATTGAACAGGGGAGAAAACACATTGAAATAATGGGACAGTCAAAAAAAAAAAAACAAAAAACTTTTGTTTACATGACATTAATCTTGCCAGAGCCAATGAATAAATGCATCTGATCCTCCCTTACTGACCTTCAGTAATGGAGCCTGGCGGATGTTACATGGCAGATTGTCTAACTGCCGGACAAAAGACCTCAGCTCCTCCACAGTCAACTCGTTCTGACTTTGAGATTTTCCTCCACCTGAACGATACCTACAAACACACAAGAAACGGGAATTAGAGATCAACATAAAGACAAGCATTAAAACTCTATAAAAAAGGAATGAGAATATGACCTCTATGAATCATATAGTTTATATTCTGTCACCTTTTTTAAGTAAATTAAATAGGGAAAGAAAAAAATTAAATTGAAATATTAAAAATATTACACATCAGAATTACATGTCAGAAATAACATGTATTTTGTGATGTACAACTAAATGATTTTTTTATATTAGCGCTGAGGAACAATGTTAATTCAAGCCATCATGAGACTAAACATGTATCAAATCTATTTTTGTAGTACCTTGTCTGCCTCTTCCCATTCAGAAGCTGCTGCGCCATCGCAGCAACTTTATCAGCCTCTGAGGCAACAGTCCGTAGTTGATCCAGGAGGCTGGTTTTTGTAAACGACTTTGTTTCTGCCTGCTCCACCAGGCTGTGAAGCTCTTCCAGACCTGACCAGAGAAGATGTACCAGAAAGCTCTTAAAACACACATCCATAGACTTTAGCAGACTCATAAAATGTATTACTGAATTCATTTGTGGAATCAAAGACAAGAAAAAGCAAGAACTATTTCACAATATAAAGTCAAATAAATACAGGCACAGATAAAGGTGTGTGTGAATGTATATTGTTTTTTGTATTAAAACCTCACCTCTCTTTTTGCTTTCTTTGTTCTCCAGGATGTCCTGCACATTGCACAGCCATTCTTTATAAGACTCTGCACGCAGCGCCACTGATGCCATCATGGGGTACAACTGTTCCAGTGTAAACTTGTAACTAAAAAACGACAAACCAAAAAGCAATCTCAAAACACTTATATCACACAAAACTAAATATATGTCAAATTTAAGTATGTATAATAAAAACTGAACAAATAAAGGGCTGCCATTTGTACACTGTTCCAACTTTTTAGACTGAAATGGTTATGATAATTAGCAGGAAACGACAATACATGTATGTCTATTACTGTAAAACTAAACTGTGTTTTTGTTTATTTTGGAGAGATGGAAAATAATTCATATCAACCACCAGGTTAAACTCATTGAAATTCTGCTTATCCATATACTTTTCTGGTCTAATTCTTACTTTATTCACTTTTCTGCTGAAAGACCCTAATGTGTTATGTGCTGATTTTGTAATGTATTCAATTGTATTGTAATAAATTGCTGAATGAATAGTATTAAATCATATTCTTATTGTCATCTCTGCCCGTCTATCTCATTTATGTGATGATCCATTTGTTAGGGAGAAGAAGTTTAATTATTTTTATGTATTTTTTGTATTTTAAAATACAGGTTCCCTTTAGGCTTGGACTAGCTAAAAATAGATTCTCTTTTTTGTAGCTTTTATCATCATCAGATATGTTGCTTAATGATGCAGTTGATAAATGGTAGCACTGGGGAGAGAAAAAAAAAAAAAAAAAAAACAGGTCAAAATCAAACTGTTGCTGTGGTTACTGAAGACTCACCGGAGTGTACGGTTGCTAAGGGGACAGGAGCAAAGGTCCCGGGTGTGGTACAGACACGCCATCTTGCCAGGACTGCAGACACAAGTGATGCCAGACAGGTAGCAGGTGGTCCGACACGTGCAGCACTGCCGCTCCTCGTCTTGGAGCACCTCATAATCAACTTGTTGAGACTGCACCACACCCTGGAGATACAAAGTCAGTCATTAGAGCCACAGAGGACACAGGAGCTGCACACGACAGCTGTGCAGACAAAGGAAAAGGTCTCTTGATCTACATCTTTTATTATGATTATCCACCCTTTTTTTTTTTTTTTTTTACATCTTCAAATGTTTAAGGTAATCCCTAATTTAACCCTTTACAGAGAAACAAAATACATTTGTGCACATTTTTAACTTGACCAAAGGAGGCGAATACAACAATCTGCAATGCCATTTTCTTTTTGTCAGTAATGCCTTGATAAGTTAAAAACATATCATTAGACATCTCAAAAGTCTATAAAAAGTGCTTTTAAAACTAATATTAGGTTTCCTTCAAGGAAGTGCCAAAGTCTTTGACATTGACTAGTGGTCAGGTTTACAATGTGTCTCATTCACCATCCATTCTTAAAAACAAGTTTCTTCATAAAAGCCCTATGCAGTTTACACATATATTGGCATTCACCAATGGTTTCCTATTTGGCAATTTTGGAACAGAATATATGTATATTTTTAAGCAGATCTACACACATTTTGAGTGCTTCCATGTTTGTGAAAAATAATTAGATACTGCATTTTCTTCAACAGTTGCATAACATATTTAAACTCATCCACCACACCAACAAGAGGATGTGCGTCCTCACTGCTGGAACCAGACAGAAAGTTTAGGAAGGGAGTAAAATTATTTTATATTTACTGAGTGATTTTTATTAGCTTATAATTGAGCTCAAGAAAAAAACAGATCAATTCACCAACTCAAACAGGTTTCAGCGCATGTCTGACGGTGTCCATCTTCGGTTTATAAGGACAAGTCCCCATAAACACGAGAATAAATGTGGTTTAAAACCACTTAATGAATCTGAATTTTTAAAGGACATTTCTAAGCAATAATTCAACAAAGAAGTTGGGTAGATATTTGTGAATGAAGCCCATTGAGTCCTAAAGAGTAGAGCTGCTCACCATCTTGCTGAGCTTCTCTCTTAATTCCTCCTCTTCTTTGATCATGGCGATCATCTCCTTCTGCACTGCTGAGGCCAGGTCCACATCCATGGTGTCTGCTTTATCGGCCATGTTACAAACCATTTCATCATGGGAGAAGACACAATACCTGCTCAGCTCACGGTAGTGTTTTACACAGTCTCGACCAACAGGCATCTGCCAAAAAAATATGAAAAAGGGGTTTAGTTATGGAGTGATAGACCTATAGTCACATAACATCAACAAGTTTCTGTACCAGGAATGCAATTTTTTAGTCATAATTTTTTTCTACTTGCTTTGCAAATTTGAAAGTATGAGTATTTTTGACAGTATGAGGTTTTTTTTAAGAGGATGTCAAGATACAACACTATTTAAGTCAGCTAAAGCCTTTTAAAATTTCTGATACTCTAAAACCCTTTTCTTACCCAATCCATGGTACAGAAGTTGACAGCTTCAGCGAAGTTGAAACCCTGGTTGAATCCACTGTGATATGCTCGGGGGAAAGTGATGACAAACTCGCCTGCACACTGGTTGGTGCGATAGATCTACCATTGGATCACAAGGAGAAAAAATAAATAACAGCAAAGTTCCAGTTGTTTTTATAACAAATCTAGATTCAGACCAATAATGTACAAGTTATTTCTGTACATGTTATGCATTGAAATTGTAATAGTATTAACATAACATTGTATTTGAGCCTTATTGTGTGTCAAGTGATTTGAGATATTAACATGTGACAAATTTTGTTATCACACTTACTTAAAGACTTTTCTTCAGACACTTAAAATGTGATGATCAATGAGTGTGCTACTCACCGGGATGCCATTGTTCATCAGTGTGTTGGGATTCATGATGGTGACCAACTGGTGAAGAAGGTCTGGCTGGGACTCAAAGAGCTCTGGAGCCAGTTTCTTCATAACCAACTCGAGGTGCTCTGCAGCATAACCCGGGGCCCCGTACCACGTCTTTGGTTCCCCCCTGCACAAACAGTGAATGGAGAAGGCTCTCAGCATCATCTCATTAAGGAATACTTGGTGGAACATAAATTACAGGACTGACATGAGATTTTCTAAACAGTTTGAAAGCGTAACATATTTTAGAAATACATGCTCGCTATAAAATTTTCTGACAAACAAAGTGCACTCTACCAGTGAAGGTAGTTTATGGAGTAGCTCCAGTGGTCCTCAATATGCCAGCAGAAGGAGGAGAAGCACATGCCCACATACAGCCAGGGTAACTTCATCCCACAGATGTCGGCTGTAATGTGAGTCAGTACCGAGGAATCCAGCACCGGCATGTTGTTCAGGTTCCAGCCGCTGCTCAGGTAATGCTGCGGGTCAGAGACAAGACTCAACTATTATCAGGACATGGCTATATTTATCACTGGGAAGATATGCACATCGAACAACAAAAATGTAATACAAGTGTCTATATATCCAGCTACCAGACAAAAAACAAAAGGATATACTGAAGGTTGTTTTGAAGTAAAGGATCTCAATGTTGTATTCGATGCTTCATGTTTTTATTAAGTGCAACAAGTGGTAATATTTTTAGCTAAACTATTATATACATTTCCCCCTTTATGTTTTTTACAGTGACCTTATATAGTTTCAGAGGCATGGTTGACATTTTCATTGCAGTAATGGACAGGTAAACAAATAAAATGAAAACAAAAAACTGCAACAGACATACCTTGTCTTCAGGTGAGACTTCAAAATGGCCGTTACTTGAAGGGAAGCCACTCCCAAACTCCTTGGAAGCGATGTCTGCTCCATATTCTACAGTAACATCCTCCTCAATGGTGCTGACTAGACGCCAGAATTCCTTTTCCACCAGCTCGGTAGGAACCATCTAAAATTTAGAAAGACCCATCATGTTTAATAACTATTTAGGAATCAAAATTGCAGCCGATTTGCCTTGGTGCTTCTGTTTTTCTACTGAAGTACAGTAAAGTATAGGAGATATAAACAGTTATTTATTTGTTCCTCATATGGTAAATTTATTTGGTATCTGATCACTCCCATGAACTGTAATCATCAATAGAGTATCTTAACAATCCAAGGTAACTGAGAATTAATCTCACCATTTAATATTATAGATATAATATTTTACAATTTTTACTCTATTGTAAAAAAAAATATAGATTAAAACAAGTAAGTAGAATGAAAACTGCTCATTATTTTACAAAGAATGCAAACTCACATGAACTGGCATGTTGAAATAATCTGACTTAAAGGAATCAGCCATGTCTCCAAAAGCTTGGAGAGTGTAGCTCCTGCTGGCCTGCTCAAAGCCAAAAGCAACAGGAGGTTTGCCACATTCCTATTAAAAAGAAAATTAAAACATATGTGAACATATACATTGCAAAAGCAGCTTAAAAGGGTAATACAGTATTGTATGTGTTGTTATCAGACAGGATACTATATTGTTGTTCCAAAATAATGAGCTGTCTATCAGGATTTAGTTCCCTGGGGGTGGAGGGGGTGCAGCTTACCTGAGCCAAGCACTTGGGACATCTCCAGTCACCTTTGGGAACATCGTGGAGGGGAGGGATCAGGCAGAAAATGTGATAACTGTCATCACAGCCGTCGCACAGTAGCAGGCGGTCCTCGGCACTCCCACTGCCACAAACTAGGCACATGTATTGTTCCACCTGAGTAGACAAAGCAGGGAGATGGTGAGTGCCTCCTTTGTTCTCCCCCCTTTGATTTGCATTTTTCCTTGTGATGTATAACTCTGCGCAACTCTGAAAATAAAGCGATGCAAGAATGTTTAGCCATGAATTACAGGAAAATCCATATGCTTACCTTATTCAGGAGGGGTTTGTTTATCTTATTTATTAGAGGTTCTTCATTATCTGTTGTAGCCTGCGGTACAATAGGCTCTTTTTCCACCTTGACCGCCATTCTCACTGAAAAACATTGATGAGAGATCAGTCTGGGCTTTAAGACTTACCCCCTTAATATTTCTTTAATTTGTCCAAAGAATTTCCCTTCATACCTGGCTCATGTTTAGCAGCAAACGTTCCTCCCATCCTCCTCCGGAGATTGGGGCGATTCTCACAATCTTCTCCAGGTTCACTTTTAACACAGCCTCTCTGTCATGAGTGTCACGGTGAAGAATCGGCCCAAAAAACAAAAAAAAAAAGCAAACAAAGAAAAGCAGTGAATGACGTTTGAAATGAAAAATACCACAGTCATTGTCTGGATTGAAAGCCTGTACATCTTCAGTCACATTCGATACACCCTGTCGCAAAAAGTGACAGCATTAAAAAGATATTCCAACCTCAAGGAGACTCTAGTATTCCTGTCTTGTATGTATGGGAAAGCCATGAGAGTACATTTTTAAACTCAGTGCTCCATATATTATCTCCCTATTGGCAGAATATCCTAAACTTAATGAAATAAACATGATTCAAGAAAAGATGTCTGCGTACAGGAAGACAAATGGACCAGACTCACTTCAGATCTCATTCGTTTTGCTCGGCGAGCTATGCTGCAGATCTCCTGGGGCTGAACAGACTGACGCTGTGGCAGGTCATGAGGGGTGTACACCTTATCTTTAGTGTCATTGGTCAAGGTGGCCATCTGCAAAGAGAAGCAAGTCTAAATAAAGAGACATTGAACTCTCATGTCCTAAAAACTAAGCAAAATTTAAACAATTAAAACTAAGAAATCTATCAACTTTTTCTGCACATCTATACCCCTGTGATTAAAAGATAACAGTGTTAAATGGTTTCTACTCAGGATGACTAGTCAACCCCACAGATAAATGACTTTGAGAAAGGCCCTGTAATTGACCATGAATCATTCAGAACCCAACTGAACAGCTGCTGTACTTGTAGGAAAATAAAACTTTGAATGATAGCACATACAGGCATATTAGCTCCGGTCTGGAACAGGTTATATGGGAAGAGGATCCTCTCATAGTGAGCCCGTAGATGAGAGCCGATGGCCTTGCCTGGAGCAAAGCCCATCTTGACGGATATCCTCGTCCAGCGCCGCTCTTTGCAGACTGCATCGAATCCTCCCTCTTCATTCACCAGCTTAGAATGAGACAACATTCCATCTTTTAGAAATTGTATTCACATGTATGTTTGAAAGCAGTTTTATATTTGCATCAAACATAATTTTACTGTAAATTGTACAAATAATTCTTTAGAGCCCCAAATCTAGAACAAGCTAGTATTTGCAGATACCTTATTCAGCTGGTACAGATCCAATATCTTTCTCTCCACATGAGGGATTTTTAGAGTGCATCCTTGAAACTCCCAGAATTTGGCTATTTGATCCAAGAAGTTGAGCTTCACTCTAGTCTGAGCCTAAACAAACACAATGAAAGAAAAGTTAGTAGGTAGTGTAATAAATATGAAATTTTTTAACAGAGTACAGGTATCAGACCCCAGGGATCTTTTAACTAGAGCATTGTTTTTTTTTTTTATATATACATAGACACACACACACACACACACACACACACAAATGAACATACCTCCAACTCATTAAGCCTTTGTATCCTTGGTGTGAATTTCAATCTGTCAACATCACATGCGAATGGTGGCTGCCAATCCTAAAACAGTAAGAAAAAAAAAATGACTCAAAAGGACAGGACAAGAGAATGTTTAAAAAAAAAAAAAAAAAAAAAAAAAAAAAAAAAAAAAAAAAAAAAAACTAACTAACTATGTCTACTTCTCACTTTGGTGTGATTTTTTCATTATTCTGACTTCAGATTGTCTTTAATGACATGCCTGAGATCCAAAAAGAGGTTTATATGTAAAGCTAATCCCACATACACGCTGAGGCTGAACATCCAAGAGACTGCAGCTCATCCGCTAAACTCACAGACTATTATTAAAACACAGACCTTGAGGAGGTCATTGTGTGTGCAAATATGTAGAAATACTGAGAGCAGCAACTTGGGCCCCCAGCGAGGCAATATTGTCAATCAATGCTGGACAGCAAATAATTGTTGATTAAATGTTTGGTGCTTCTGGTAAGAATATTAACCCCAAAATGTATTGCATGCTCATAATAATTTTTGCAGTCTTTGGATTCAAATGCATGGTAAAGAGGAATTATCAAAAAAAATACTGAAATTAAAAAAATAGAAAGAATAGTAATAGAATTACTTTATCATCAGTTCACAGAATTGGCACCATGAAAAACAAAAAAAACTTGGCGCTATAGAGGGGCGTCAACCACACCAACTGTCTCACTGCTAGACTAAACAGTGCCATTTCTGATATTAACGCACACCGGATTAAAACACACACCTACTCACACTCAACCACACAGCTTCCTGCAGGGTCAGAGCACTTCTCCTCAGTAATGGCTCGAGAGTCAGAAAGCTAATCCACTTTAAAATCATTGGGTGTGTTTTACATAAGCTATTGAAATTATATCACTCAAATTTAAAAGGAAAAATTATTTGTGAAAAGGGACCTTGAGTTTATTGCGGTCCATGCTTCTATTTTTCCCTACATAAAAAGTACACACAGAACAGTCATTTTGAAGAAAAAAAATTACTCCAGCTATTTCTCCAAAAGTCCATGAACAGACAGAATGCTTATCCTTGAGATAAGTTTCAAATTTCACATTTGCCCTATATACAGTTTATAACATGCATTCTCATTCAGTGTAATGACCCAGGAATGTGCTAAATTAGCATGCAAGATGTGTTAAATCATGAGATCTGGTTCAGGTGGCCCTGGAAGATGGGCTAAAGCTTCAGATCCAATTCAAGCTTCAAATCACCACAGTATCGTAATTCATGCATTGAATAAGTGGCACGCTACTGCATGTAAAGCTACAGTGGGATTAGTACCCTGTGTTGAGATTTCATATAGCAAGGTGTGGACACAGTTTTATCTCACTTGGATAGGAATAATGTTCAGGAAAGGGACACGAGTCTAGAGTTAATAACAAAGTGGTATTATCATCTGAAGACGAAACTGGAAAACTTAAGACCGATAAGCGTCCTGGCAGGAAAAAAGTTTTGAGGCTTATGGAGCTGCACTGTGCTTTCTGACCAGCCTACACACACACGTTAATCACACCAGTTGAGAATAAAAGTACAACTTGGTTACAAAGTTACAAAGCAGGTTTAGCCTTCCACCAAGTACAAAATGACAAGCACAAGTTGTTTAGAGTTAACCACAAAGACGGCCCAGAAGATTTCACTGAATATCATTTGCAATTGTGCTGCTTGCATCTACATTCAAAATGTGACTATGCAAAACCCTAGAGGAAACACAGAACACATACTGCGCACCCAGAAATTTGTGATACACAACAGACTGATGCAATAGTTTCATCCTTTCAGGAAAACTATTTCTGACGACTGGATCGAAGAAGGCAAAAAATTAAAAAGACGGCTCACGCTAGATCCTATCTACAAAAACACAGGATGTTGTATGTACATGGTGTGTGGCCATGCAAGCATTTCTGATGCACAAGGCTGTCCTCTTAGAACAAACATGTGAAAATTACACACTTGGCCCTTTGTAGAAGTTCAGATTCACACTGCTGAAGGATTCAAGATTGTTTGTTTGGTTTGTTTGGTCTGCATGCCGCCCCCAGCTAAATCATAGTCTGAATGTTCAGGAGAAACTGCTGGTGCGTGACACAGGGCTACAGATACTGTTGCTCACTCCGTATCGGGCAAATGGTGGACTTTGACTTGAGGTTTAATTTTTAATATTTTTGTATATGTATTCATATCATATACTAATACAATCTCAATGACGGACATTGAATTTCAACTTTTTCCAATTTGCTGCATCTTACCATTTGGTATGTGTTTTAAAAAAAATGGAGGCCATGAAGGTGATAGTAAATATGAACAAATTGACTTTCAGTGAGAGTTGGAGGATATATTTTTTGTCTTTATGGATTTCTAAAGGATAAGATCAACAGAAAAAAATATTTGAAGACTTGCAGTATAGCAGTGATTTAGATTTTTATAAATTCTGAGCATGAGCAAACATTTTACCACCAGCTTATTTTGTTTAAAAAGGCAATGCCTTTCTGGGACAAGTAAACACTAAATCAGGCCTCAGCCCATACTTTTCTTATGACAATTCACCCTCTGACAAGTTAACAATTTTATATAGCTCCCAATTTGTACTATAACCCCTACGTTATCAGATGGCACACAGAGCCAGAAAACAATTTACATCCTGGACATTAAGGCTTTTGAAGTGAGGGCAGAGTTAGAATTAGCCCTTTATCTAATTTGCGTGGATGCGTGGACACACCCTTGAATAACATATCTGTCCTCTCCCAACACAACGTATCACAAATAAAGGCTATGCAAAACTCATCTGAAACATTCTCTGGAGATAAATAATTATTTTATATTATTTCTGTACTGTAACGTTTGGCTACTGTGATATTAGGAAAATGTGGATTTAAATGCAACAATAATCCTCCAATAGGGGGAGAAAGAACATATAAAGACGAGTTTTCATTTTTTAAATATAAAAACATGCTTGTGTGGTTCTTCTGTAAATGTAAAACACACACAGCTAACTAGCTGGAGCTGTCACGAACGATGTGGCGACATAATTCAGGTGAGATTCGCGATAAAAGTGTTCGGGGTAAAAAGAGACCTTATTAGCGCCGTGTTAACGCGATCAGTCTCTCCATAAACAGTTGGTCACCCAGCACGTACGTAACGTTAACCAACGTTACATGACTGCCGCCGAGGCTTTAAACAGGCCGGATTAGCGGCGTAACCCGCACCAGCTAAATAAAGTCAAAGAAAGTTCGTCCTTACATTTGACGAACTGCTGGACGACTAATAAGAGTTTAAATGTGCGCAAAAAAATCGCGTCCATGCGCATTTCATTCTGCGCAAACGTAAACAATTTACGATATTTATGTATATATTTTTAAAATTACAAGCAAACTTTAACGTCTTGAATTATTCTTTTGAAAATATAATATGGCAACTGGCTGTTATTTAGAATGCGTGTCTGTACGTGAAAACTTCGCCACATTTCTGGTTTTAATGGTGCTTCTCTACACAACACAGAGCTCAGGCTTGACAATTCAACTCGCAGCCGCAATCCGCCATGTTGAAACCTGTCTAAAAAACACAACTTTGCCTGCTAGTTGATGCTGAATTATCACCAGCAAGCCGGGGTCGGCACCGCGCACACAAAACACGAAATAAATGCTAAAATTATGGGATACTCACCGGTGGCGGGCGGACCTTACAAATGCCAGTTTTCTCCGCAATGGGTCGTATTTTGTTGATGTAGCCGAAAGGGTCCGCAAATTCCTCCCAGCTGGGCTCAAAAACAGGGCACTCCGGGGGAGGAATGAACTCATTCAGCTGAGGTTGAGTCATCGTTGCATCCTCGTTATTATGACTGTGAAATGTGTTTAATTGGTTTGCTCACGCAGAATATGCTCGCTGTAAGTATCTGTCTTTTCAGTTCATGTCCACTCTCCACTCATTGAACTCAAAGACGAATTATCTAGTTGGAGAGAGACGAGGGGGTGACAGCGAGAGAGGGACTGTGAGCCTCCGCTTCAAAAAGTAGACACCCACAAAATTATTTAAGCTACTGTTTTCACTCGTAGATTCGCGGCTATATCTTACGCAGAACGCACTTTAGATATTTTTTGCATGTGTTAATTCGGTTTATATGTATAGAGAACACGTGTACTACAATGGTCATATTTCTTTTTTGTAGAAGACAGGGAAAATCTTTCAACATAATTTGTCTACTTTCTTATGGTCCAAAATAAACTGCAGTGGAGTTTCTCAAGCCGTTAACACTTTGTAACCACAATATATTTTATTGGTTCCGTGGTTTGTTCACGGATGATTGCTCGCCTGTTGTGTGAGTTTGATTCAAACACCCTCTGGCGCGGTGATGTATGGAGCTCGAGCGGTTGACAAATGAATGAATGAGTTGCATCGAATCCTCCTCACTCCGCCCGGCTGTGTAGAAAGAATAGCCATTACGGACGGTACGTTAGGTTTTGTAATCGAACTCACCCAGTAGATCTATGCGCGTTGGCCGGCTCTACGTTTTTAAATGGTCTAGAGGAGCTCGTTGATTGGATGGTAAAGGCAGCGTAGCCATATGTTGATACTTCAGCTGTTTGTTTTAATAATAAACATTTACATTGACTATACCAACTCATGGCCTCCTCTAGATATGGCGAAGCCTTTATTAAATTAAAAATACTGTCTTTTAAAAATGTGCCACAGTTTTAGCTTCATTCCCTACTAGGTCTGCACACACAAAGCAATTTGCATTTGTTTTGTGATGCATAACAGCGAAATAAACTAACCCTAAAACCAAATTATAATTTGAGAACAAAATGAAATGTACAAAATGTTGAAAATGATTTTGAAAACGTTCAATAATGTATTCATATGTTTTCTATTTACCAAACAAAGACCCACAAACCCACACAGAAGTTAGATATACCATAATTTAGCACCTGCTAACTGAGAGTTGGATCTTTTATGGTCACTGAAGTTTCTCCTTTGAGGCAAATTCCTAATTTCAGGTTACATAAATAAAACTTTTTTGATTAAGAGTGAAGCCAGAGTATATCTGGCACAATCACAAAAATGCATGGCCTACTTTATCTGTGTAAGATGGATTTAAATGTAACTATTCTCTTTTTCATTTGAGCTTCCTGTTAATGGATGTTGATCAGTAGACTTATGGGTACAAATGGCAGATGTTTTTCAGGCAAAAACGCTTCACATATTTTAGCATTATGTGATTGTCTCTCTATTTATGCCAATTAGATAATGCATCATTTTTCAAGTTCTGAGCAATGCACATTTAAATGATTTAGATGTTGCAACACATGCACCAGTGGATCCAAACATTTTTTGGCCTGTGACTTTAAAAATTGAGTCAATCCTGGACCCTCTATCACATATTTTTCTACCAGTCATGTTATTAATAATTGTCTTATTTCAAATGTCATTTTTTTCTGACCTAAAATTAAAAAAAACAAGGATATTCTGATTATTATGTTTCACAAAGCAAAGCAATATATCATTACATGTGAGATGATAAAACAATGTCATTTATTTTTTTTTGCTTAAAACAAAAACTACAAGTTTTTATTAATAAAAAAGCACACGGTTCCACCAGCAGCATCACTTCTGCTGCATTCAGCTGACAAACACCTCTGCTACTGACAGCTTACTGGGCCGGGCTAAAGCCTTTGAATGACAGGTGCACAAGACTGGCCCATAACAATGACCACGCCATGTGGCTGTGATAACAGTCGGTCGTATCAAATATGAATATCGCGACATCTAGGGGTGAACAGAAAAACCGCGCCCTTAAAAAAATGAATGCATGTAGGTTTCAAGGGGGTTGGCCTATCAAAACATTACAAACCCACCCACAACACTTCTTCATAAAGTTAAATTAGAATCATGTGCAGGTAACCGTGAGGTTTGTGGAATGTCCAGAGTAATCAGCTCATTGTTTCCAGAAATAGATGATGTCTTCATTGAAAAGCAGGTTTAGGCTTTAGGAAGCACAAATAAATCTAAATGCCAAATATTACAAGAGGTAAATGAGAAAAATGCTTTTATTTAAAAAAAAATTTAGGAGTTTCAACAAATGCTTATTAATGGCATTGAATAGTTATTCATAAATGCTCAAGTAACCCATTAGAAAAAATGCCCTTCACAATTTTACTAGAGCCTATCTCTCATCTTTTAAATGCTTGTTTCATTAAGCTGACAGGAAGAATTCCGTTTACAGTAAAATAAAACAAAGAAATGCAGCAAATCCTCATTGTTTAAGGTGGTGGTACCAATTGAATCTGCTATTTTACTTGATATTTGATAACAATGTTGTCGATAAATCTATTTAATGGCCATTTCAGGACTCAGCGATTTCAGGAATTATTTAACACTACCTTCACACATAATATAGACATTTTATTAATTTCACAGAGACTGATTATTTTGCAGGTTAAAAGATACAGATAACGGAACATACATCATATTACCTGGAACCAATTGCATGGTGGCATTCAGCATCAGTTTCCCAAAAACATTTTTAGTAGGACAGAATAATAAGAATATACACATAAGACCCATATTTGTATGTACAGTATGCATCAAATGTGTGTGTGTGGTTATGTTGAGTTAGGGTCAATTCTGTGGGTAAATCCATGGAAAGCCTGTCAACGTTAAAAAAAAAAAAGTTCTGCTTGGCTTTAGTATGCATTTACACTATGCATGATTCACCCTTTCTAAAGCAACATAGAAACTTTTCTTGTCATCCAAACAATGCCAGCCGATGGGTCCGATCTCACAATCTGCACAGATGAGATACTTGATTCTCCCCACGTCCTTAGTGAAGCCTACGTTCTCAAAAGTGTACATGTCATCCACAAACCAGTGGGCAGTCAGAGTGTCTCCATCTGGTGTACCTTCTGTGGAGCTGATACTACTCTTTTTCCGCATGGACGGCAGAACCAGCTGTTGGGAGCAGACAGATGAAAAAAACATCTCAAATTGGCTTGGATTCAGTATCTACCTGGAAATGTTGCATTGAAACAAAGAATCAATCTTTGTATTCAAGGGGGTATGTTTTGTTAGAACATTGGTGGAGGGGGGGGGGGGTCTGGAGAACGACTTCACTTCCTGCATTCTGGGGAATTTTATATATGTATACCATATTTCTATAGTGTAAATCTCTTTACTTTACATTTCCCACCAACCCATCTATCTTCTACTTCTGATCTGGTTCGGGTTGAGGTAGCAGCAGTCTAGTAAAGCCCAGACTCCTGTCTCCCTGGCCACTTCTTCACCCTCATCTTAGGGAAAGCCTACGGCGTTCCCAGGCCAGCCGATAGACATGGTCTTTGAATGCATTGTCAAAAATATTGACTAAGGTCCTCCTCTATAAACGCCATGACTGAGAGAAATATTTGATCTGTGTCCACATTCTGACTTTACCTCTTTCTCTGCAAACACAGCCATCCCCGGGCAGAGCACCTTGGACCCGCAGCGTTGACACACGACGGTCTTGCTGTTCTTCCCGTCCTCAGAGAGCAGGTCCGACCGGTCCGAACTGTCTTTGGGCTGTTGATTGTCATCCATTTCAAACCTTGACAAGAAAACGTTCTCTTTTTAACGCCCAATCACACTCCGACTTTTCATTCTGGTATATGAATGCATGAGCTAAACGCTACATAAATGCATTGTAATGCAAACTAGCGTCACAGTTCCTGCTGTCACTATGATTCGAACTAAAGCTAACGCCTATGCTAACACCGATGCTAACACTGAATTCATCTGACTATGATGAGACCAAAAAACACTACAAAACATACCGCTACCATGTCTCACACGTGCTTGAGTAAAATATAATATCACGTACCTAAATATAGGGGATGAAAACAAGGTTTACTACAATAAAATCGTAAAAACAAAAAGGTGAGCTAAAGCTAGGCTAGCATTCTAGTTGGACTTGGAGGTTACCACCCACTGAAAGCTTTCGGTCAGAAACACGCGGCGATGATTAGTTCCATTTATACATATTAAAAGGTCTGGAGATCTTTTCTCAAATAAAATTTTACTCAAAAAGAGACTGGGAGAGTACTCAACAAGGTACAACAGTAGCTGAGTTATTTAATATAGTTTTTTATTTTAAAATTGTATTTTAATTACTTTGTTTATGATTTTTTTTCTCTTTTCTTTTCTTTCCAATGATTTCCTAAGAAAGTTGTATATCTGAATATGCTATAACACCTCCATATGTTGTTCCTGTTTACTAAAACTGCAAAATTTCAATAAATAGAAGTCTTAAAAAATGCAAGAAATGACAAATATGATTTAGGTTTTAAATGGAATATGGTTCCTTTTTAATTCTAAATAATAATAATAAATCTGCAAGGTTTCTGTAATTAAAGTTTTTTTTTAATTAATCTTTTCAATCAATATATACAAAACATTAATGAAACACTAAACCACCTTTTACAGTAAATCAATGGAAAACAAGTAACAGAACACAGAATAAAATAAAAAGAAATAAATCTGGGCAAACAGAATTACAGTACAGTAAGAAAAAAAACAGTGGAGACAAAAAATAAGGGTTCAACATGTATCAATTAATGGTGTAGCACATTACAAAATGCAACAGCAAAACTAATTCTGGGAATATTTACTTCCAGTTGGGTTTCCTTCTTTATATACACATCAGAAAATCAGACCAAACTGCATAAAACTTTCCTTGGTAATTATTGGTCCTTGCAATTAGAGACTCAAAAAAGGCAATGTCTGTCATCAGTTTTAACCATTCAGGAAACTCTGGTTTGGCCTGGCTTTTCTTTTAATAGTGGAGAGCATGCTTTGAAGCAGCAATGAAGCCTGCCAGTGCAAGTCCTAGTTTTCATTTGGATATACCCGGTGGTACCAGTCTCCTAATAAGCACAGCAGAGGAGATTCTGGAGGATTCCGTTTCCAAAAAGGAGTAACAAAAGAACATTTCATTGTAAAAAAGTGTTGAGTTTATTTTTACACTTCCAAGAATAGATGTTCTCAATTTTTTGTAAGTTTAACTGCTGTTTTAAATAAACGCCCGTGGAAGATATGGAGTGTGTAAATTTGTCTACATTTCGCGTAAAACAGTAATAAAAAGAAAAGATACCTGGTGGACTAAGTACCTTATTTCAGTAAATGTACTGAGTTACTTTCTATTATTTGGGTTAAGTATCCACTTCATAAAAATAGTAGTACAGAAGTTGACAAGAATGAACAGAATGTCTTCAAATGCAACACAAAGGAGTAGTGTAAAACTGAAAGAACACTGTAAACGTTCATTATGCCAGCATCACTGCAGAAGTAAGCACACTGAGCAAATGTTGAGTTTCCTTGACCCTAATTGTTTTGGATAAAGCAAAAAAAAATTGAGTTAGTCTCAATGCATGATCCAGAGAATAAAACAGGAAATAATAATAATAAAAAAAATCAGGTATGGAATATTATAATCACACTACACAATCAGAAAGTATATATCGTCATGAGTTCATTCCAGTTGATTTTGATGCAGATCTAGATTGAGGAGTGGATTCAAATGTCCATAAAAGTCCTAATATTAAAAATAAAAATCCTAATAATGCTGATTCTGAGGTCAGAGGAGGCATGTTTCCTCATGCAGCTTATATCAAAGTGATTTAAATTAAGTGTGCTTTATATTCATAAAGTAACAGTTAATTTTAGCAAAAACACACAGAGTATTTTCTAATGATGGACATGTGAACACATCTCTCTGCCACTGTGCTGATTTTCAGTGCCAAATGGTATCTTAACAGGGGAGAAAATAGTTCTGTGGTCAAGGATTAAATGCTGAAAACATGGTTAATGTTAATTTTTACAATTCATTCGAGCGGTTTCGAAGATAGACTTCAGGTTCAATATCAGGCTCTCAGGTGAACCATATACCACTCATCAGCTGCTTGTATTGGCCAAACTTTCAAATAGTCATGACGCCATGTTTTATACATGTGGGAAAAAAATTTATTACGATAATTTTCCAAGATTACCATTAATAAATATTTATGTTTACATTTCAGAGAAATGTACGATTTATCACTTTCTACACAGGACATTACACAAAGTCAAGAATACACAGAGTTTTAGTCTTTGTAATAAAGCTCGAATAAGTTGAACTAGAAAAAGGAGTCTTAAACAGCAGTTGATACAACCTATCAATGGAGTTTTAGGTTCAATAATGATTCGATTGTATATATGGCAAGGAAAACAAGAAAAGTCAACATCTGGAAATCCTTGAAGCTCCCTTGACTGTTAAGATAGGCCATTTTATTTAAAAACATTTCCGTTGGCCTAAGGCACAGGAATACTAAAAGATTATATCAATCATATGTATAACATTTTAAACCCCATACATTTAAAGTTTTGAATTTAATAGCATACACTAAGGTGCATCTGATAATTATGCCTCCGATTGCATCTGAAATCTAGCACAAATGAAAGAGGTCTGCTGACAAACACAATTTGACCTATTCAGATCTGTACATTGTGCGTAGCCCAGGAACTACTACTCTAGAAATAAGATCGAAAACTTGTTGTCGGATTGAAAAATGACAGCAGCGGCGTTCTTTTTAACATTATAAGCATCTTAGACTAACCTGAACTAAGCTCATTTATTTATACACGGATGATACAAACTTTTACAGGTTTTCTGTGCTGTAAAACAGTTTGAAAATCATCTGTTTGGGACTTTTATCCAATAAAATATTGCGTCCAATGCAATGGAATGAATTTCACAATAAACTGAGAAACTGGTACACAGGTAAAGATCAACAACATGAACCACCCATGTTACTTAATTCTTGTTATGGGGCTAAAACCGAATGTCCTTTCATGATTATTTTGATTTGTTTGAGCAGGATTTTAGGATATTTTCTGGGCTTTCAGAGTATAGCTTATGTTTTATTGCAGAGTGGGTGGCTTTGTGGTGGTTCTCCATTTTTTACCAGACAACTCTACAATCAGTGTCAGCAAGGTTAGGAAGAAAAACTTCTGGTGACACCCATACACACTGCATGTGTGTGTGCCCATCCTCCTAATACATGTGTAGGCCCTCAAGTACCTAAATGGCCCCGGGCTGTTCTACACTACTTCTGTTTGTCAGTACATTCATCTTCTAACCTGCATGGACACTGAGCAGAAGAAAAAGAATGGTTTACAGCATGTGCCCTCTGCTACAGCACAAATAGTACTCACTGTACCCTCTGTGCAGTGGTAACAGACTATGGACTATGTTAGGGTACTAGCAAGCTTCTAAGAAATGACCATCAGTGACAGCACGTATGCACAATTTTGGTTTAAATTCCATTTTTATCTTACTTGACTTCAAGCTTCTTAATGATACAAGAATTGGTGCCTGTTGAAAATTCCCTCCAGAGTTCATTGGCCAGTAAATGCTACTTTATTGGAGCAAAAAATAGCCAAAGCAGAAAGACCACCAAAACCCTAACAACATGTTAGCAAATCAGAAGTACAGAATAGATGACTATATTGACTTCCAGCAGCTTTAACTTGTGTGTGTGTGTGTGTGTGTGTGTGTGTGTGTCTGTTGGGGGGGGGTACTATAAAGAAAAGTATGTGTAAATCACAGTCAGGCCACTCAGAGTAGAGTGTCATCTGTGCATCCTCCCTCAAGGCCGTAGCGAAACTCCTGCAGGTTGGAAACACCGTAGAAATGGATGAATGCTGCCGCCACAACCAGGACATGAAATATCTGATGGGAGTGGAACTAGAAACAAAAGAAACATGTGAATAAGTTACATGAATCTGTTTTAATCAAACAAAGAAAACAAACCATCTAAAATTAAAGGGGTGTCTCTTAGTGGCATAGATTCAACAATGTACTGGAAAGAGTCCTGAGAGTTTGGTTCATACTGACATCATCACCAGTTGCTGAAGATTTGTTGGCTGCATGTCCATGATGCGAATCTCCTGTTCTATCACATCCCAAAGGTGCTCTATTGGATTGAGATCTGGTGACTGTGGAGGCTATATGAGTACAGTGAACTCATTGCCATAAAGAAATCAGTCTGAGATGATTCAAGCTCTATGACATGATATGTGATAGAGCTGTTATCCTGCTTTAAGTAGCCATCAGAAGATCCATACACTGTGGTCATAAAGCGATGGCAATGCCACAGCCTACCTGAGTATTGTTGCAGCTTCTGAAATACTCAGACCAGCCTGTCTGGCACCAACAACCATGTCATGTTCAAAGTCATATAACTCAATGCCATGTTCTGATGCTCGGTTTGAACTGCAGCAGATCGTTCTGATCATCTGTACATGCATTGAGTTGCTGCCATGTGATTGGCTGATTAAAATTTTGCATTAATGAGATGTTAGACAGGTCTAATTAATAAAGTGGCTGGTGAATGTACATGCCTGTAAAACTCTGTTCTATAACAAACTAAATACTCACCCAGATATCGCACTTGCCAGGAAAGTAGCGCTCTGGGATTCTGGCCGCATACAGCCCAGCGCCAGTTATATACATGGCACCCATCAGGTAGAACCAACCCATCTGTCCAACTGTGGTGGCCTTAACAAAACCCTCCTCGATGGTGAAGTGCATGGTGGGAACAATGCCACTCAGTCCCAAACCCATAAACACACCTATGAAAAGAATTATCTTGGTGTCATTTAAAAAAAATGAAAGTCAACATCTTTCAATTAATAGCAGCATGTTATAAATATTTCCTCTGCATGCAGTAGTTTTCCACTTTGCCAGTGCTCAGGAAAGGAAACCAGAGAAAAACAATAGACAGATGTGTGTTTAAACTACAATTTTAAGCAAGAGCTAAAATTAAAATATAAAATTACAGGAGAACTAGCACGCTGATGCAGTGTATATAGGATTATCTTGAATCTGGGAGCACCTGCTCTTGTAGGTCTGTGACGAGGTGTAGAGAACCGGTCCCACTGGGCCACTATGATGGCAGCGATGCCAAGAACACATACGATGGTGAGGTAGATAAGTCGAGGCTGAGGGGAACAATAGAACGAGTAGTACAACCAGGGCACGAAGGAGCCCATGATCAGAAGGGCAATGCCCGAGTAGTCAAGCCTGCAGAGACAGGATGATACAAAGACACAAAAAAGCTGTTTTATAGAAACATAGGTGCATTTACACAGTTAAATCACCGCCCCGATTTTAAATTCTCAATAACATATGTTAAACTTAATCTATAGGTGTTTGAGAGGTAGTTAATGTAATAATAATAAAGTTAGTTTGATACCATTTGGGAATCAGCAGGTTATAGTTGTCAGGGTGGTTTTAACTAAAACTGTTAACTTAATCACCCTCCTTGTCTTTTAGAGAAGAGCAGGAAACTCCTTATCTAACCAATAATATCAGAAAGCAGCTTGCTAGTACATGTTGATTGACAGCAAAATGCAATAGAGACCAACATGGAGTTTTAAATCAAATGAGTGAACATAAAATAAGTATATAAATGCTGCCCTCAGTTTCATTTATTATACAAATAAATCAAATTTACTCGAGCCTCATTTAAAATCTTGGCTGGACAGTAAGCCATATTGTCCAGAGTTATGATTACCTTTATTATGTAATACATAATAAAAAAAACTGCCTGGAGAGCTATTAGTTAAACCAGGCATAGACTTTGACAGTTACAAATGGTTTCTTTAAAAATGCAATGTAAACATGGCAGAAACCCTGTGTGACAGTATGAGGACTTACTTGGAGAAGGTGCGAGACACTTTCTCAGAGTGGCAGTAGACGGTATGAAAAAGCCAGGAGAAGCTGAGGCAGAGCACAGCTCCCAGAAAGAACATCCCAAACACCACTTTCTCTTGCAGAGGGGCCATGAAGTACATGTTGGGCCGCAGCATGGTTAACGTGCCCAGACAAATGAATAAGATCAGCCCTGAGGAAGACAAAAACAGTTTCACCTCTTTCTGTCAGATTCCTGCTTGAAATGCACCACTTGGACACAACAGCCTATGAGAGATGTGTGTTTAATTGATGTGGCTACACAATGTAAAGTAAAAGAGTGTCTTCGGCTAACAATGTTAGCTTAATCCTCAGCAATGATCATTCTTACCCAACAGGTGAGTCCAAATGTTTCCTGTCTCAGTGTGAATTCTGAAGATACTTCCAAAGCAGGCCCGGAAAGAGGGCATCGGGGGACGGTGTCCATGCAGGAGGTAATCGTTGTCTTTCAGCCACTCCGGCAGCACATGGAAAGGGATGACCCTCCAGCGCCCCTCCCAAACCTGCAAAAAAAAAAAAAAAGTTTTTACACACAGTAACCAAATTCACAATTATTATGACAGTTTAAATCTATGTAGGTTTAATGTTATTAATCCTCATAGGGATTTAAAATATACAGACAGTGTATCATGTTATGGGTAAATACTTCCCAAATACTTAGATTTAGTGTTATAAAAAAATACACGTAAACATACACATAACAATCAAAGACACTAAAAAGTACATCAGTGCCTTTGGATGAATAAGTTCAAACACCAAAGTCGACTATCACAAATAGCAGTAACTGAACTGAGAATTGTTGACTAGCTATTTATTTTATTGGAAACAGCCTTTCTGTCATGATCACTATAAATAGCCAACTACAAAGTAATTAGTAGAATTAATCTGAACTAGAAATACTGCCTTGGAATTGTATGCCTCCACTGACCAGACAAGTTGCAGTTTACATTCTGATATAATAAACCTATGAATTCTTGAGGTATGGCCAAAAATGTGTTTTACCATATTGACCTTTGACATATCAGTCCTATCAGTTCATACTTGAGTTCAAGTAGACGCTTGGGCCAAATTTGAAGAAACGGCCTGAGAGTGGGACAGGAAAAACATAATGGCTCCAGCCAGGACTGTCACCAGCCAGTCATAAAAAAATGTTTAACGATAGGCCTTTTTGACAGCAGCCACATTGACATCAACTAGTAGGTAAACACAGGTGTTAGCAGAGATGATAAATAAGGCTCCATTCCATTCAAGACAACAAGAGTCAGGTGCTGCTATTATGCATGATGGTTCGCTGGAAAAGCTCAACTACACTAAATGGATCCTGATTTTGTATCATTGGAAACATCTGTCTTTATCCACCATTTCATGTCATGCCTAGTCCCCATTTAAAAGGTCTATCAAAGCTAGAAATGTCTGTCTTCAACACACTTTGCATGGATTGTCTTTATGTCTTACCTTTGTTTTCAAATGCTTTCTTGAACTAAAGCGGGCTATACGTACAATGTGCTGTGTTATCAGTGCTCATTTTCAGAATATAAAAGAGTTATATAATGATAATACTGTACCTGCACAAATATTAAGTGGCATATGTAGTATTATGTATTAGGAGGTCTCAAAAAAAAGTAACCAAGACATAAGGATCTAATCAGCAACTAAGCATAAAAACAACTCAACTCGCCCTGGCTCCCCTTAGTCTTCCGCATTTTTTTATCCTCTTTTGTTCTCTGTCCCTCCCCCCTCCTCCCACATCTCATCTCTATTAGTAAGCAGGCTTGTATGTACCATGGTGACATGTGTGTCATATAAAATGCACATATTGTGTGTCTAACATGCAATGATAAAACTCCACATGATACTCTATTTCTGTCTCAGTTTAACCTCTGGTTGCTGCTGTTAACCTGGATCTACAACTGTTGTGTCTATTAACCTTATTGCTACACCACAGAATTGTAGAAGATACACCTGTGTGCAGAGCGGGGTGTTTAGTTTCAGCTCATTTACCATGGCCACTGCAGTATTAATGCAGGTTCAGCATGAGGGTGCGGGTGAAATGTCATTTGACCTCTTTTGTATATTGTTGCACAGTTGTATGTGGATGCTTAATGGCTCCAAATTTAATGCCAGGAATCACATTTCTCAGATTGAGAAGAGTTATTTATTGATGGAAGAACTAGAAGTAACAAACTCATTTATTGTAGAGATATTAATGCTAGTTACTATAGTATTCAGCTTAACATCCAGGACATGGCAGTGCTCAATAAAACTTGGAATGGAAGGAATTGAATAACATGTGCAGACTTGTACACATCACCCTGAAGCATTGATTAAATTTGCTTCACTGCATTAGTAAGTATATATATATATATATATATATATATATATATATATATATATATATATATATATATATATATATATATATATATATATTTTAATTCAAATTGAGAAGACATCTTTACTTTGTGAACAAACTCCTCCATCTTCTCCATGGCGTGGTGAGCCTGGAGTGGTAAGGTCAGCACTTCTCCCACCTCGTCGTCCTCCTCTTCCTCGTTGGCAAGCATCGAAGCTCCCTTTGACGACATCATAAGACACCAATGAAGCCGTTGAGCAGAAACCACATTTCTGTGTGTGTGTGTGTGTTTTTTTTTGGAACAGTCCTACCTCTGGATGGATGCCTTTAGACGTTGCCTGTCGACCCCCTCCCTCCTCTAGCAGCGGCCCCAGCTCCATCAGCTCAACATCTGGGACATGGCTGTCCTCAGAGATCCGGCAGTCTGCATCACTTGCAGACCCGTTTCGGCCTGACATAGGGAGACTGCCTGATGATGACACAGCCACCAAGCTTCAGACGCTATACTTCAATGTCCTCCTAAACAACCAAAAACACAACCCATTTTAGTAGCTGTCCGTTTGTTAATTAAGATCTGCTCGCTTCTAGCTTCTGCATAACAGCAGCTATTCTTCAAGGGGTTGACATAAGTTCCATAGTGACAACACAAATAGAAAAATATAATCAATCAATCAGCAATACAAAAGACACAAATAATGTTCACACTCCAACAGCTATATAAGCATGAATATAGTCACATATCCATAAAAGACAAGTAAATATAAGCTGCTATAATAAATTATGAAGACTGTACACTCAGAATACTAATTACCAAAATGCATCTTTAAAAAAATAATATTTTAGCTTTAGTTTGAGCTTAGTTTAATAAAAAATCTACATTTGTTAATTTGTGTAATAGTATTAGGGAGAGAATTCCATCGTTTCAGTGGTTCAGTGTGTGATATTGTAAGTTGAAATGATGTCCTGGATGTAGGCGACGTCACACAACCACCTGCAGCATGCAGCACTGGACAATTATGTGTTTCTCAACTAAAAATAATTCTTAATAAAGACAATAAATGGCATCTGTGTTGTGATGACATTTATAATAAAATCTATTAATAAAGACAACAATCAATTTTCACTTCCAACCAAAAAAAGATATGCATGCGTTTTAGCAACGTTTGTCCTCGAACCACAGTTACTGTTGTTGCTGCTTGTAGCTCTTAATATACATATACTCACAGCATGATTTACATGACGTTACAAACACAGACATACAGATAAATATTAAATAAACACAAACTGGCCTAAATGAAACAACATAATGTTATTACATGCAGCCAAGAGGTGGACCAAGACTCCTATAAAGAAATAATAGATAAATAAAACTGTATTTAGCAAGTAATACACTGTAAATTAAAATAAACTAGGGATATATTTAGAGCTGCAATCATATATAAAAATCATAAAATAAATGTATTTTGCTTAATTTAGTTTAGGTCACGAATGAGAATATGGAGTCAGGAAATGTGGACATCTGCAATAAAATTACTCAAAATTATTAATAAATACTACTTTTCTACCGATCAACTAATAGATGAATAACTTTTAGGTGGTTTAGTTCTAGATATGTTGCAACACAAAAGTGAATAAATGAAAGTATGAATGAAAGTAATAATTAAATATGTCCTTTACTCTATGAATGATAGAAGGTTTCACAAAATATTGCTTTTGCTAGTGGGAAAATATTAAAAACAGTCTAGTATGTTTCCTTTATTTTGTTTTTGGGAGATTATTGTTGATTTTGATAGAGGTGGCAGCATTTTTTGAATCAAGTTCTCTCTATGCACAAGTACCTGTTAGTAAAATGATAATGCTATTGATTGTTAATTTATTTTTGAGTTGGATGATTATGAAACACTTAAAAAGGTGCTTTAGAAAGACACCTTTTTTGTTGTAGATTTTACTTGCAGAGCAAGGAAGAGGAGACATGATATTTTGTTTAAGACTGAGCTATAAAATAACTTTGTTTTATCATGAAATTAGAGGTGATGAGTTGTTCAACAACTGTATTTTAGTGTCTTGTAAGCCCATGTGTTAGGTACTTGTAATGATCTGTTATGATAAGTGGTCCTGAAATGTATTTTTCACATTAATATTAATAATAATAAAAGATTGTATAGCAGAACAATACAAAGAAAACACATGGTGCATCAAACAGTCTCATTGCATCATATAACAATGAAAGGGGATTATAATATGAACATGCTACTGTACAATAGCAAAAAAAATGTACTTTTAATAGTCAGATGATTTCACATTGTTAGGTGAATGCAAATTAATAGCTGTGGCATTATGAATGAATTATCTTTTTCGATCATGCGAAATAAAACCAAAAGAAATAACAAATGACAAAAACAGATAAAATACGAACAATAGTAATAAGCAAATAAACGCTGGACCTATAAAAAATAGAAGTAAAACATACATCTTTTTCCTGTCCTGACAATTATGAACTGATAAAAATGATTATTACGTTAAGGCTATTTATAATCAGAAATCTAATCCCTGGTTTAAAATGGCTGGTAATTTATCGGCTCCTCTGTTCTGTGTTTGAACGATCAGATATTCATCACAAACAACAGCCACATAAACACAGCTCGTGCTGCTAAATCACCGGTGGACCGTCATCACGACAGCGCTTGTGATATAACGGAAAATAACGATTAACGCTGCAGGTCTGAGGCTGACGGCACCGACAAAGCGGCGGACCAAGTTCTCCAAGCCCAGCGGAGCCGTTCATTAGCACCACGTCAGACGGAACACGGAGTACACAGGTAAACAACCGCAACACACCGACGGTTTAACGCAGCCCCGCCGACTCTACGCGGCTCGGTCCGCCTCGTGCGAACCGAGCCGAGCTGAAACGGACCGAGCACCGAGCAAGTTCGTGCAGGTGAGTTGGACCCGGGTCGCTCGTTTATCACCGAGCTAACGTTACCTTGTAGCTAGCGCCGAGCAGCCGCGGGTCAGGCAGAGCAGGAGACTCCGGTTTGTGAATTAACTTACCGACAGGAAGTCAAAAGTCAGTGTAACGACGCGTAAATATCGCGATTTAGAGAGCCATCGGGCTGACAGGAGCTGAGGCAGATTTATTAGATGGACATAATTTACCTGACAAGGTAGCCGTCAAACCAGGAAGGTGTATTATTTATCGAAAATGCGAAACACAATCCTTTCCGGAAGCTGAATTCTCTTGCGTAAACTAAATCCCTGCCCCCCTTCAAAATAAAAGCACCATTCGAAACGTACACTACCGGTTAAAAAGAACGTTTTTGTTTTTACTGAGATTTGCTTAGTTTATCGTCTCTAACAGGTGGTGATTTGACAGCCCAGAGGTTTGATTTGGATTATATTGCCGTAAGATGGAGTCCTGACTAACTAGGTGTACACCATTAAGTCTGCATAGCTCTAGAACTAAAAAAAAAGACCTCACGATCAAGGACATCATGCTTCTCTCCATTTAAATGTCCCATATTATACACTAAATCAAAATTATTATGTCCTTAACAAGATACAATATATCGCTAAAAGAATTTGCTCACCTGCCTTGACTCACATATAAATTGAAGTGATATAACCTTGTGGGAAAAGACTGTCCACAGGGTTTAGGAATGTGTTCATGGGAATTTTTGATCAATCTGCCAGAAGAACATTTGTGAGGTCCAACACTGATGTTGAATTAGAAGGCCTGGCTTGCAGTCTCTGCTCTAATTCATCACAAAGGTTTTCTATCAGCTTGAGTTCAGGACTCTGTGCACACTCTGTCATCCAGGTCTTTATGGACCTTGCCTTGTGCACTGGATGGCTGGAGTTGGTTGGGTGAGCAAATACTTTTGGCAATATAGTGTACATTTGACCAAGATCATCTCAATATAGTTTCACACCTTCTTTCTAAAGCCTCTTTCTGAGCCTCTGAATCTAAATCTATTAATATAGGCTTTGTATGTTTCTCTGTGGATTTATGTATTGGTGAAATCTCCTTAAATGTAATGTAGCATGCATTAACATGTAAATAATGACATGAAAATATGAATAATGCAGACTATATGTATATAAAGTAAGATGTCACTTTTATCATTTAACAATTTTTTCTAATCACACCTTGCTATTTTTATCCTATTTACAGACCCGGCTCACTTGCTGTGTTGTAAAAACTATTAAACTAAGTCAACTTCCTTGTGTAAACATGTTTGGCCCACAATTGACCAATGATTGATTGATTTCTTTTATCTTTATGTCTTAGGGTTTTCCTCATTTTTTATTTTCTGTTATAACGTTCTTAGGAAGCTTTTCCCTATTTGATTCAAGGGTCTAAGAAGAGAGGATGTTGCAAACCTCTCATTTCATTTTATCACAATATTTGATCATTTAATAGCTTAGTTTTACACAAAATAGTTGATCTCCTCTCCCAAGCCTTGCAAATAAATTCTGCTATGAAAATTCCCTTTAATATTTTTTTTATAAAACATCAAATAAAAAAAACATAACAAAACTTAAATGGATGATATATTACTAAAAAGTGCACCCTTAAATCTTTGTAGACAGGACAATGAATCTCATTCTCAGCTTCAACTACATAGCCTTTGAAATTAAAATGACTCCTGCGTTGTGTATAAATAAAACTCAACAATATGCAAATATTACTCTTTATTTACTTCCACAGGGAAAACATTTTCACAGATAGTTTAACAGAAACATTACACATTAGGTCCACTTTAACTACTGTAACTGAAATAAAGATAAATAAAAAAACAGTAAAAAAAAAAATCACACAAAGTAACATGATTGTGTTTTTTTTCATTTCATACAAGTAGACAGTCTTCATGGCTGCTGGATTTCACAAACTCAGTCCATGTCTTTCAAGTCTGATTTCTCCAAATTTTGGTCCAATGGCGCAAATCATAACAAATCAACAAATAAATAGATCACTGTAAGAGACTACTCAGTGTGTAGCTATAATAGAATTTACAGTAATCTGCTCTCATTCTCCAATGATCTGCCATCAAAGCTTTTTGGTTGAAATGTGGACATCTGCTTATGAATCACATATTGTATCACGAAGTGTTTCAAATACAGTTCAATACAGCTCACCTCAGAGCTCAATATGAATTGGTGCTAACAGAAAGATAAATCTGTAGTGATCTTCAGTCTCATACTCAGACTCTATTTCATCAACACAGACCCTGTTAAAGCTCTAATAGCTGCCAAGCATCAAGACTTGTGTCTTTATGTGCTACTTAGTATTTCATATGAGTATGTTAATATCTAGCTACAACTAGTCAGGTTTGTAAGTAATTCAAGTTAAGTGGCTAGGACACAGGTATAAAAAGCCAAATTGGCCTTTCAAAATAACATGATTAAGAGGACAAAACTCGGATTTAAGCAGCTCAGGTTCATTAACTCATTGACTCAATCAAGGAAACATTAAACACAAATATAATGAATCTATGAAAAGGGATATTTTGATCATTTACAATATTTTACAATTGATTCACTTCATACAGCTAGTTCAAAAGAAGCATTCCATTCTTCAACAGCCTTTTTCACAGCAGCCATACTGACATGAAATAATGGGCAAACATGCATTACCAATTATTATAATGATGGTTCATCTTACATTAGTGTAGCAGAGTCTTTCCAGTGAGCTGATATGGACAATAGCAGCACCCTGACTCTGATTCTTATCGGTAGCACCTGTGTTTGACTACTATTTCATGTCAATCTGGCTGCAGTGAAAGCGGTCAGAGCTGATTTATGGTGTCAGACTCTGGACACCCATTTGCAAGTCCAAAACAGTTCTCATTAAGGAAAACTATTTATCCCATTTCAATTCAAACCATTAAACAAGCATTCAATTCCTTGCTTTGTTTAAAACTGTTAGTATAACACAGTATATAGAGCGCAGACAAAACCAGCGGGTGCACTTTGCAGCACTGTACACCAATCACATACAGCAGCTCTGTGATCAACTGTACCATAAATTATTATTATTTTTAATGGAGACTGTCAGAGATGTCCATTCCACTTTTTAAGCCAACGATTGTGATTCTTTTGTTCTAAAATTGCATTTTCTGATAAAATCTTCCATTTTCCTTTCACACAGAGGAAGGGGAGTAAACAGTCACTTAACTGTGACACAGTTTTCTGACTATTTAATCCAGTTGCAGCCTCTAAGCGAACATGCTCAGTTTGGAGTCCATGTCTCTTTACACTTGACTAACATAGTGTGTGCCATCCTCCACAATCCAGTGCCCTTGAGTGTCATCTGCAGCTCTTTGGTGAGCTCTTCTTTGGATAATCTGAAAGTTGGCAATAGGAAAAAAAATCAGAGTTCAAATTTGGGGTAGAATAGTTTAAATGTAATGGATGTAGTTGATTTAGTAAAATGACAGTGTATCTGCAGATTATTCTCACAGTCACTATGAGATTGTAGTATGTAGTATTGGTGTTTAGTTTTACAGGAAATGTACAGTACTGTCTTCAGTAAATGGTCTCTGTTTGTCATTCATACCGCTGTGACAAAACAAGACCAATCATGAATTTTCTATTTAACATTTCTAACTTTTGCTGCACCCAGTTTGATTATATGATATTTTAGAAAAAGTGTTTAAATAAACTAAAGTTGTTTAGTCTGTTGTCTATGCTGTGTCCAGCAGGGGTAGGACCTTTAAAATCAATTCAAAATACATTTCACAGTAAATACAATCTAAGAAAATCTGCCCTTGTCTATCAGACAAGGAAAGTCCAAACATCACAAAAATCACGCATTTCTTAGATAAAGAGTATCCTATAACTGATTATTCAATTTTTTTTTTATCTCCTGTTCTAAAAAATTAAACATGTGACAGGTAACCATTTCAATGTATTAAAACATTTCTAAAAGAGCAATGAGAAAAATCCAAGTTTAACCCATTTCCTGTAATAAATTAACCCTACTGGGGGATTTGTTGCAACAATTGTGTCTGACAATACTGAGACTTTTGAGACTGATGTCATCTTACCTGTTCATGGTACTTCTGATTTGGGAAGCAGGGCGCCTCCTGAGCCGACATGTTTTTCAGTCTGACTGCTCCCTGCCGGTCTAGAGAACGGGCTCTGGGTGTTTTAATCTGACTACGCCGGTGCCACGATTTCAACTGCTCGTTCACTACTTGCCGCGGGAGGCCAGTGGCACGGTAGTGTGGGTGGTCCCATTGTGCTGGCGCTGGGGGGAGTCTTGCATCAGGAGCTACAGGTCTCTGTGCTCTCTGTAGGGGCACCGCAGCCTCTTCGTACCAATAGTCATATCTGCTGGACGGACAGGGAGCCTGCTGGGCATAATAACTCCTTGCCATGTCTATATCAGTTGGGTAAACCATCTCCTCATTGTAATAGGCTTTGTGAATACTCGGGCTGGACTGGTTCCGGGGATTGTGGTAAAAGCCAGGGTGTGGGAAGAGCTGAGGTCCATAGATGCCAACTGGGCTCGAGTGAGGGAATGCAGACTGATACTGTTTTGGCGAATCGCAAGGCAATTCCTGAAACGGGGAGCTGGCGTAAGATGTAAAGGAGTGTTCAGAATTGCTGTCCTCAGAGCTGGCACGCGGTGGAGTCTCTGGTAAAGTTATTGAAAATTCTGTCAACCGCCTCCTCGGACCTCTGGTGCGACCGCGCTCCTTTTCTGGGCCAAATGAAGAGTCAGTGTTGGACAACCTGTAAAAACCATGCACATATTATTACAAAAGAGGTATTTACACATGCCTGCTTGGCTGAGACACCACACAAGTTCAACGTTAAAATGTGAACATTTCACAAATTAACAATATCCTTAATTTTCTGAGATATTTTATGTATAAAAGGTAACTAATTTCACTGTGATTGGCAGGCTGGTGACACACAGTACTGCAGATACGTCTGAGGCGTGGCTACCTGAGGGACAGTTGTCTGTGCACTCGCATCTCTGGTGTGGTGGGTGCACTGTTGGACTGGGTTACTCTCAGATGGGAGAGCTGTGGCAAACAAGCCTCCAACGGCGGCAACAATTCAGTCTTAGCGGGGCTGCGAAGGTCACACAAATATAGTTTACTTAATAAAAAAAAAAAAAAAAAGATATTTTAAAATGTATAAATATTAAAAGAACATACAGGATTTTAACAATAGCAGTCATACAGATAAATCTCAATATTAAAAAAGCGACTGTAATAGACAGAACTGCAGGATTTTGACATATTAAAAAATTGCTATTATTCTAAATTTTGAATGATTTATGGTGGCTGAAATAATTACTAATTTTAAATATGTACAAAACACTAATCTATTATTATCAAAGAGGAATACACATCTCAAGATGGAGTCGTATATATTTGCCTACTGGACAATAACTCCTGAATTAAATTAAAAGTGGTAGAAATTCTTAAGACGTATAGTTCTATCTTAGCTCTACCTGTTCATTGGCTGCTGTAGCTTTACTACAAAAGCAGATGGCAGTGTTGCACATTTGTAAACAGCACTGATGTCTACTTTGTGACAGGGGCTGATTCTTAGTCACTTCACTTTATTCACTTCAATTTTGTTTTTTCTTAAAGTATGCAAACTCTATCTATCAAGCACCACTTCACTCCCACTAGTAGCCACATATCTGCATTTAACAGCTTTCACATAGGACATTACAATCCAAGTCTTACAACCCATGCATTTCTTTTCTGTTTTTTTAAACCAAAAACCTGAAAAGCAGGAGAAGGAGTCATGACGGATGGTCTCTGTTACCTGGTCTTACTGGAGGAACGAGACTTCTTGGTCTTTTCGTATGGTCTGTCGAGACTTGACTCTGACCATGGGGAATTCTGGATGGGAGGGTCGTCATATGATGCGTTTGAGTTTAGACTCAGCGTAGAGTTGAGGCTGGGATGTGAAGACTGGTACGGAGTCAGCAGCTGTGGAGCCGCAGATGGGGACAGGTAAGAGCCGTCTATGGAGGACAGAGAGGAGGCAGGGAGCGGCGCTGGGGGATCGGTCTCTCCTGGATAAGGCAGTCCTGAGGACGGTTGTGATGACTGGCTCGTCACTTCTAGAGAAAATCAAATGATACAAAAGGTTATGTGTCTCATCTACAGATTCTTTGTCTATTTTTTGAGAAGGCTTCTTTTCAAAAGAGAAAAGACCGTAGTATTCAAGATAAATACTTACTGGACTCACATTTACACATATTATGGTTAACTGGTCACAAGACTTAACTTGCTCTCATCTCTTTTAGATTATAAGCACAGTGCTTCTCTACTGGTAGAAATTGGGCCAAGTTAATTCTTACCTTCATCTTGAACTACAGAATCAGACAGAGAGCTGTCATCAGATGTAGCCAGATCTGAAACACAAACATTCATATATGAGCTATCAAACTATTGACTTGTTTTTTTTTTTTCAAACTTATGATCAGCCTTACTGCATTTAGTGAACTTAATGTTCACTAAATGCAGGGTTTCCCACGAATGGACTATTGTGTGGTGCCATGCCACAGAATGAAAACTGAAAGCCACAAAATGAATCCAACACGATTCTGTCCTTGTCAGTGAGCAGGATATGCCGTCACTAAATGCTACTTGGTGTGTGGGAAACACTGAATTTATCAAGTAAAAATCAATTAATCAACTGTAACAATCCCAATGGAAGGGTTGTGGCATTAAACTATATTCTGACTTACTGACTGAGAGTTTCTCACCTTGTTGTGCAATATTAAAAGCAGGGAGTGGTGATGATAGGCCTCGCTCCATTTGCAGGTGAAAAGCAGTCTCTTGTAGCTGTTTGAGTTTCTTCTCCTCTCGCTTGCACTGCTGCAGGCGGCTTTTTTTAACAGCCTTGCTCTGGTGGTCCTCGTTGCAGAGCTTACGTGCCGCTTCATATATTTTCATCTGCAGTGCTAACTCAGCATCCACTAAATTCAGTTCGGACTCCTGTAAAGGTTATGGAAGAGGGATAGAGGTTTATGTATTGCTGAAAAAATCCCCCGACAGTCTCACATTTGGTCAATTGGAGCTTCTACTACTGTACCTCTGTTCCTTGAGGGATGCTTTGTTCATCCAGTTTAAAAGCTGCTCCGATGCGTCTGCGGATCTGTGGACGCTTCTCTCCTGGCAGCAGAGGATAATCTTCTGACAGCCGGCCTGTCAACTCCTGAAAACACAGATCACCAATCAGAATGGCCCACAAAAAGAGACAATTGAACCACACTAAAAGTTAATTTTTAAAGAGAGAGTTGGTAAAATGTTTAATACAAAGACATCTTTTCATGCACCAATAAATTCTGGATTCAATTTCAAATAAAGGTCTACACACACCTCTTCAGAGAGTTGATTCATATTCATGGTGGTTTTGATAGTATGTACAGGTATCTTGTTCTGTTCTACTTACATGTTGGGACATATAAGTTGTGTTGCACAATCCTGCTTTTGCAGAGATTTCATTTCACAACACATTCTTTTGGTCTTCCTTTCTAACTGTATCGAGTATCCACCATGTCCAAACCAAAGCCAACACATGACAACGCACAGCGACTGATTTCATTAGAGAACAGTCATAAAAACTCTCTTTCTTTGAGTCATTCCCAGCCAGCCACCTTCACAGACACACTCGAGCATAAGTGTGGCCATTGAGCTTACTTGTGCTATTGTCACAGAGAAGGGAGAGGCATCATGTCTCACATTAGTTCACCTGAGCATGTTCCAACAGGTGTGCCAAGCCCCAGTATCAACAGGAAGGAATGATCAGTCCTGGGATTTCACCCTGGAGCAGAGATGGCAGAGATACTCCCAAACCAACGTGTGTCCACTTTCAAAATGACTGCACTCGATTAATGTGGCGCTTCTTTATGCTTTATTTGATAATTCACAGTGAGAGGGAGAGCGAGATGCAGCAAAATGAAGCAGTTAATGTGTGACCAGTCTTGTGCTGCATTCAAACGCAGGCTGTTATGGGAACATCTAAATGGCTTTAGCCTGGAACTGAGCTGCCAGGAAACCTCTTCAAATGACATATAAAAATATTGAAAAAAAAATCTAATTGCATCCACATTGCATGGTCCATAAAGTGTAACTGAAATGAAAGGGAAAAATGTTTGTATTGTTGACTGTGGAACAGCCAAAATAATGATGTCACAAAGGACAGGAGCAGGGATTGAAAGACCTTTTGTTTCTGTTTAGTTTCTTTCTCTGTGACCTGCCTGCCTGAATCTAAATATGTTTGAAAATGCATCAATTTGTCTCTTTCATGGTCTCTCGTAAACAAAAAGTCTCTGTTTTTATCCTATAAATCTTGACTTTAAAGTAAATAAATCTTGTCTTTAAAGAAATGTGTTCGGAACACTGCAACCTATGATTGTCCCGTGAGCTGGCATTAGTCTGTCTACTAAACTGTCCTGTTCACACCCAGAAAGAGATTTAAAAATGATCCCAAAACACAAGGGTGGACAGAAATCTCTTGACAGCCAAGCGTTTTCTTATTCAAACAAGTTTCAGGATTGTCCCCTAATGTGTCATCATACACACTATCCTGAACTGACACACCTTATGTTTATTGACTCATATGCAATATGATGAGAACAGATTAATGACGTACCGATTATCGTAACAAAGATTACAATAAAACGAGACTGCTATGCTCATTGACGTTTATTGTAAATTGTTGGATAGATTCATGTTTATCAATATTTGTATATTACAGGTACTTACAGCTTCTCGGATGCAGAGTTTCTTTAGCTCCAGTATGCAGAGCTCTAGCCGGTCATGGAGAGCCTGATGCTTGAGCTTCATGGCCCGTGTGTGTGTTGTCACATCCTTTATGTGTGAGGTTGGGCTGTCAGAGCCTGATTCATGCAATGACAAAAGAAGAAGAAATGGACATGTCAGAGATTACACATTCCCTTATTCAGTACTCCACAGACATTCTAGACCAGGAGTACTTGAGAGTGGAAATTTAAATGAGAAATGACTTAGTTAAGACAAAACATAAAGACAAAAATCAAAGCACAGTGGCACATTTCATTCAGTAAAAGCATATTAGGACGGCAACCAGGGATTCCTTTCAATCAGTTCATTGATGAAGTGCCAACCGTGCCAAAAGAGCTAAATGAGAAAGCTAATGAAAATCCAGTTTCACGTGAGCTATAGTCCAAGCAACACAAAGGAAATTAAATACAGAGAATAATAGACATATTCTTTATGCCAGAAAGTTTGGAACTAGCAAATTTTCATAATTTGTAGAATGAAAAAAAATTTTCATTTATTGTATAAAAAGAAATAGTCAATTCTGTCAAGATTAACACCTCAGGGTTACTTTTTGTTGAAATAACAGAGGTGTTGTACCTTTATGGTTTCAACTAATGGTGAAGAACTCCAATAATTACACTCAAAGGTGTGTCTAATGGACTATGGACTGCAGCTACTGTTAAAAACTGAATATTCTGTTCATTACTCTCTAGATAAGTTATATCTATAAAATGTCACCAAATAGAAAAATAGCCCATCCCAGTTTCAGAGCCAGACAAATTTAGCTATTTTTGCATTAAATAGATTTACCATCTAAAACTGATTAATTAGCTAAAAATGACAGCTCTAGTAGTGTTTCCTATAAAGCTTTTGCAATAACTCTCAGTTGTGCATAGGTTATGTAACCAAATATTTTAAGCCTGCTTATAAAGTAATTTGTGTCATAAAAATATATTTGATCAGAGTAAACGACTAAATCAAGCTATTCATTCATTGAGGAGAAAAACTATAAGCAGAAGTTTGAACTGGCTCCTGGTTAAAACTGTTCCTTGCTGTGTGTTTTTGTTTGTTCCAATTCTTCTATTTTCCATCATTCATACTGTAGCACCACATTCTTCATTATAATATGCTCCATTATATTACTATGACTTTCTATCTTTAGTTTAGTTGTTTTCATTAGTGGCACAGAAACTGCAGAGTAAGTGTCAGGATCATTATAAACAATGTGAGTGCTCAACTGATGCTGTCTGGAGCCCTGGTGACTAATGACATTAAGATTAATCTCTGGGCCGTGGGAGTGGCTTTGGGCAAAAAAATGCATTGAGTGCCACATACCTTCAGAGATTATTAACAGAATCCCTGCAGGTACTGACAAACATTGGAGGTGGCGGCAGGAAAGACGTTTGACAGCACTACAATGGGGCAGAGAATTCCTCTTCCTAGAGTGACAATCCCCCTATTCTTTGTAGATGGACACTTTCTCATTGTATAGAGCAGACGTCACGTGGCTCAATTAAGACACAAGGAATGTCAGAAAGGCCAGAACTAATCAGTGACACTACAGGGCGAAGCAAAAACAAGGTTGACTGCTGGTTCTAGGACGCTGCTTCCATATGGAGCGAGGGGAGCGGACCACATCGGACAAAGTTGACTGAGGCAAAAACACTGACTGATTTAGAGATCACAAAAAGGAACATTCACCGTGCCACAGTTAACAATTAGTCCTTTTACCATGTGCTTAGTCATTTGCGAGCAAACCCATATCACATCAATTCATCACTTTTAAACATATTTTGCGTTGCATTCTCCATGTTGTGCAGAACATGGCGATTAATCTGGCGACAAGTCACAAAGGACCACATGAATTTCAGCGTCTGCCTTCGAAGTTTTCACATGACAACTTATTTTCAGTGGACTTAAAAAGAAATCTAATTGGGTACGGGTGGGAAGGGGGTACATTTTGAGAACTGAGAACATAATTGAGAGCTGGGTTGCAAAGAGAATTATGGCAGTGGTACAGCAGTTAACTCCAATCTTCTATGATTGTGTTATCCTCTGAAAGGATGTCATTTTGCTAAATATTAGCTGTAGCATAAGCATGACTGATTCAATATAGTTTTAAAATGAAAGTAGTGAACTGTGTTGGAGGAAGATTTATGTTAGGAACTGGATTTTTTTATTTAACGACTGAAGTTAAAAAAAGGAATAAACAGTAGTATATATTCAAGAATAAATAGTGAATATGTTGATCATTAAGACGCAGGAATAACAGCTCTATCACATGACAGATAATAAAGTCTGAAGGAGTCAAAAAGCTCTACCATTTATGACCGTCACCACAGGCATGTTAAGTTTTACCTTCACATTTTATTTGCACGAGGCCTGTTCTCAAAATACAAATGTTCTCACAAGTCTTTTGACGAAGCCTAATGGGAACTTATATTTGCCTTCTGTTTGAGGTCATCTGAATAGTGGATGCTGCGATAAGATTACACGGGTTGGGTCGGACTGAAGTGTGTGCTTAGTTTCAACATCGATTTGGGCCTCTATAAAATAAAGTCTAATAAAGAGCTGAATAAGCTTAATTTTTAAATGAATGTTTACTTCAAATCAAAACAATTTTCAGTGTTTATTTAAAGCCCGAATGGAAAAAGAACAATTGCCTAAATTTTTTAAACAAACGAAACCCAATTCTACATTAAACTAATGTTATTCAGTAAAATCCTCTGTTCCACAGACACATTAAGAGGACCAGCAACATACAATAGAGTCCACTGTGTGTTTACTCCTTTCAGGCCATTAACACCAATCTAGAACTCTAACAATCTGCTGTACTGAATTACAGGGACCCTTCATGATCAAATCTAACTATTATGGTAAAATATAACAACATTAGTGTCTATTTCAGGGCCTGAGATATGTGAATTTGCGTGTGCACAAACAGAACACCATTCATGACTGGGACGATCACATTGCCTATTTTCTACAACTTCTGTGTGTGAAACACAAACATGTTTCCTCACCTGAATGAAGGATGATCCCGCTGTCGGTATCACTGATTTCTCCGGTGCCTTCCATGGAAATCAGTAGATCGAGTTCTATTTCCTGTTCTTCAGATAATGTCGACAATCACCATTTCCTGGAAGGGATAATTTCAATTTTAGGGAACTGCCTTTATTTTAAAGTTTTCTTTTTTTTTCAAATCTACATTTACTGGTAAAAGTGAAAGCTGACAAAAATTGTTGTTGTATTATCCACAGCCTACAAAGTCAAACCTATTCATTTAAGGTTTTGTTGTGTATTACCCAGTTTGTAATATCTTCATGTCTAGAACTCGGTCTGTGTTAATGCACTTTACACAAACAAAAAAAAATATGCCAAACCTCAAGGAAAAAGTTTTCCTGAAGATTTTAAAATATAAAACCAAACTGATCTGAACCACCTATTCCAGAGAGCCGCACATTGTTTACAGGATTGTAAGCAGTACAAAGAAATAGCCTACATAGGAGGAGTGATGAATGAGTCAGATTCTATAGTCTAAAGCTAAACAGTATTAGCGCAAGCTTTTTAAAGAGTGCCTATTGACCTGCTGCTTGAATGATTCAGGTGTGACTTGCCTCCTTGACCCCACAGTCAGGTGTAGTCATAGCCTCACGCAGTATGAGTACATGCTGCACAGTCTAGGGTGTTTCCTGTGGCTGCCTGTTTGTGTCTGATGTCATGTTGTCATGTGGTTGCTGTTATCTCACTCCTTTCTCATAAAGTAGCTCAGGACAAATGAGTTGGTAACATGAAAGCTGCGAAACTGCTGGTTAGATTATTAACTAAAGTAAATGCAAGAATGTGACGGCGGCTGCATTCCGTCACTAAGGGGAGGTCCGTCCCGGCTGGTAGCAAGGCTCATTGTTTAGAACAAACACTTGATGGGGGGCGTTCAGCAGCTTCAACATGTGTTGCTGTGTTTCTCACCGTTGGTCCAGAACTATACGGATGTGTCCCGCCATCGTCCTGAACATGACCCCATCGTGACCCATCCTCCCAGCGGCTCATATGACTGACTGACCATTCACGCCTTTCAAATCACAGATAACTGGCTGCAGTGTTCACCAATTTAAGGTGAAGGCAGTTTAAGGGCAGCAAATCAACATGCTAGAGTGCTGTAGTTGGAAGGATTTATGCAAACATTAGATATGATTTTTGCAGAAATGTTCTCACAGCCACTCACTGGCACTTTATGTTCACAACTGTTAATTCATTTAATTAATACCTCAGTCATTGGGTCCAACACTTTAGTCCTGTTTGTAGTTTCATATTGTGTAGACCATATTTGTTGAATATTCTGCCAATTAAGACTTGTTATTCATAAAAAAGTAAACAATGCATTCCTTAACAATTATTAGATGAGATGACCAAATCAACAAACAAGTAAATAATCTACAGCTTAACCTAAAAGGAAATCCCATTACTAAACAACTTGATAACAAACTAGATAATATAACAGTTAATATATAAATACTGTTGGTTTATACAACAATTCCTGGAATCACATGCTGTACATTAGAAGCTGGCAATCATGTTATGTCTGTGATCATCACAGAAATCCCCTTAAAAACCTGCAGCCGCTCAATCCCTCGCCGCACATGGATGGAGCCGCGTTTAAAGCAACGCAACCGAAACTACTGAAGAAGTTTGATGTGCATGAAATGTGCAGGGCCTTGCCATCTAAACATTGAATATGAACTCTTTAAATACCAAGCAGGAAGAATAACTTTTAAATAAATGTTTAGTGAGACATCTCACGTTATTTGCCCTAAAGTTTTTAGATTTTTGAATTGACTACGAAGTAAACAAATACAACCACTTTACTGTGGTATTTGCCTTTAGGAATGGATTCATACATACAACATACATGTACAAAAAGGGGGTTTGTTTCCACCCTGAAGGTATGAAGAAGCAGAGCAACAAAAAACTAGCTGAAGGCGTGTGGTGTCCCATTATTGTAAGTCAAGTGTCAGTGTACCACTGACAAAAATATCCCACCAACAATGGTACAGTTTGTGTATTAGAGAAACTATACTATAGAAACTATACTAATAGAAAAATACACAATTAACATAATTCACACACTTAACTCATCACTTATTAATTCACCCAGAGCACACTAGATCAATTAAACAAGAACAACATTAAAAATGTACTTACTTTATAAAAAAACCAGAATAATAAAAAATACGGTTCAAATCCAAAGAGTGAAAACTATCCCTCAGATTTTCACACTTGAGTGGAAGTGCAGACAACTCGAGCCGTGTAGCTTCTGGACAGGAATGAGAGACTCGCCCGCTAAGAAAGCGCTGCCTGCTGAAGAGGAGTGGCCACGAACAGACAGATGGACAGAAAGAGGGAGAGAGAGAGAGAGAGAGAAAGAGAGAGGGAGATAGAGATAGAGAGAGAGAGAGAGAGAGAGAGAGAGGGCTGCACAGTTGACTCAGTATCACATAACTCTCTCCCATCCTAGATTGAAACTGTGTCAACAACAAGGATCAGGATACTTAGAAATTATGTTCAGTTTTACACTCCTATCAGTGGCCTATAAATAAGTGGGAGTTGGCAACGCGACTGAAACCTTTGTCCTACTAGAAAAGATAAAAATGTAACTAAAATAATAGAAAAATAATGAGGTGAGGCCCAGGCAAGTATACAGATTGTGTAAAAAACAACTCATTTTTATTATTTCTGTTATTTTTTAAGTTGTTGTTTTATCTCTCCCTTTGCATATATATATATATATATATATATATATATATATATATATATATATATATTTTTACATATTTTTTGTTCTTTTTTATATTATAGTCAAGTCTCAACTGCACCAAAGCAAATTCCTTCTAAGTGAAAACTAAGTTGGCAATAAAGGGGCTCCTGATCCTGACATTGTTTTACAATAGCTACAAATCATGTTTCTAAGGAATTTTAGCAGTAAAAGGGTGTGCGTTGTTTGACTTAACCTGCTCACAATGACGACTATAAATCACTGCTAACTACTGTCTGGGCCAGTTCAGCGCTCCGCTTCAAAGATGAAATATCTGGTCAATGCACGTCTACTGCCATCTCCTGGTTTAAAGGACCAGCACAAAATCATCATAATCAGTTATGAACCTACAAAGATACTATGATCAGATCAAGAGTATCTGAAACTTTTGAAACTTTACCAATTCTCTTCCTACTTCCAGATTAATAAAACTGACACCCTGGCATTTTTTCTTCTTTCTTCTGTCTCTGTTGAAGAGAGGGAAACACATGGCGGTGGGAGAGTCATGATTTACAGACGCCCAGTGGCAGCACCTGCTCCGTAACAGCATGGTTCACATTCATTCCGGATCTCAATATTCATTTTGGCTTTCCAGGAATGTCGGTGGCCAGACACGCCAAAAAGGGGTCCAGCAATTCCCAGACACCCAAGAATCAGATCTCAAATGACACACGGCACCGGTCGAAGCTTCGGCGACAGAAGCAGCAGGAAATATTTGGTTCAGCAACTAAACCACATTTAGCTTTCATAGCGTGAGCACAGCTGGACACGTTTCACAGATACCAACCAAGTGGACAATTGTTCTGAAATATATCTGCCATTGCTTTTCCAGGAAAATATTGCATTTTATTTTGTTGTAGTTGTACTATGAGTTAAAGCAATGACTGAAACTAAACACACATGTTGGCAGGCTGATATTATCTACAGGCACGGGCTTATCATGGATTATCGCTCGCTTGTAGTCTTTAGCAAAATACTGTGCCAGCCTTTTCACGCCAGCTCCATCTTGGTAATTGGAAAGCCAAGCATGACATACTGCAGGCTAATGCATTATGGGATGCTTCAAACACTGAAGGGCTGCATGTTTCTGGTCTTTCTTTAGCCGGGCTACAATTAAAATTGTTGATACTCATGTTCTCCCCAATAAGGCCTAAAACACTGTATGTAAGCCTATGCACTGATATGATATCACCTAATTTTTTAGCCCAAAAAGAGACTTAACAGACTTTTTACTACACAAGTAGTAAACAGCAGCCTTATTGACCTGAAACGGGATAAACACAAGTGTAGCCACTGATACTAATTAAGGTTCCATGCAGGCCAGAGCAACAGTCAGTTGCTGAGTTGAGTCAGTGCTGCTTTTGTGCATCTTGGCTCACTGGAAAGATTCTGCTACTCTTACCGGAACAGAACCTTTATGAGTATAGTCTAAACCCATAATGTTGTGTTTCATCTTTAACATGTAATCCCCTGGATTTGTATTATTTTCTATGTCCATAAAAAAAGCAATCAACCATTAAATTGTTTAGCTCTATCGTACAGGAACGCCATGGCGTGAGTTCACAACGCACTTCCGTTTTAACTAAATTACTCTAACACAATTAAAAGATAAACAGGCATTTCTAATTAAAAAGATAGTTACTGAAATGCTTCCTAACAAGTTCAAATTAATTAAACATTGACTTTAACATAAACTTGCATGTTATTAAAAGATTTGAATGCCAGAGCTACAAAGAATGGATTATTTTAGTTGAGACCATAAGACCTCTCATTACCATCTAATGTTCTACTCTACCAATACTTTTAATGGAACGATGGACAAAATCATTTGAACAACAAAGAGGGTTGTGAGAAAAGACTGCAGAAGGAGGACATTATCTTCCAACTCCAAGCGCTTGTATAGTTACCAGAGTAAAGCAGCAGCACTTTGTGTAAACAGGTTGTGTCCTGGACCATAAATCAGAAAGTGTAGTTGTGAAAATGAATATTTGCCTCCTGCGATCATGAGAAACCAAGAGTTAATGCCAACGCTAATGGTGATATTGATAGGAGCAAAGTGGGAAATGATCACAGACACATTTTAAAATTCCTGTTATAGACACTTGATCGTGGTGTGAAACTTCAGTAGTACTGAAACCAAAGGAAATAAGTTCCTCCATAGTGACATAATTACCAAAGCTGTGCAGGTTGAGGTTTAAAATCCAACATCCGCCTCGATAAGACAGGTCAGCCTGGTTAAACAACTTCCCTGTTACACCGCTGTACAACAAAGACGCGAGTCCAGTAAAGAAGTAACCAGTTGTTGGATGTCATGTCACGGTTGGTTTATATAAACCAGAAGTCCCAGAGGGACAGAGAGACGGCTTTGTGTAGGCAACACGGCAGCTGGCAAAACAAATTCTTTAAATATTCCAGAGCCCGTAAGTGTAGAGCTCGACTACCGCTGCCAGCGTGTAGATCCATCAGCTGCTAGAGGGCAGATTTGTAATGATGCTTAAATCAAAGTGGTCTCATTAAAAAGTCCTATTAAGTTGCACTAATATACTATAGCCCCTAAGGCTTTAAATGGAAAACAAAGCAAGCTGCCGACTCCCTCCCAGCCCTCTGACTGGCATCCATCACTCCGCTGGCAGCCGGCGTCAGGCTCTGTGCTGCCTAAAGGCTCTAATTGAGTATAATTTCGATGAGAAATGTGGTTGTGTGTCTGATGTGGATCACTGAATTAGAAGTTTGTGCACCACTGTGCAAATCAAGACCTATTCTAAACCAAGACCAAGCCCAGGGTTGTGGCTGAGAGTCAGGACAAGCTTGAACACGTCAATGCCATTTAGAGACTAATATGGCTCTACTTGTCGCCCCCTTCCAGCCCAAAGTATCTGCATATGACTGGGTTTCAGAATCTTTGTTTTTTTTATGGACATTAAATAAAAATATTCCAGATTTCCTGTGCATCATTTTATACAAATTGCTCCCACATTTTGTAGGATAGATGTGTTAAACTTTAGCATCTCCACTAGAATGTAAAATACATTTCAGCAGGTTTGGACGATGTTTGGCTGCACAGCCTGAGCTGGTAATGACTGGAACACCGGCAGGTCAGAGAGGTGCTAGGGGTTAAGGCACCTCTGTCCTCTTGGCCTCAGGTCAGTATTTAAGAATGTGTAGACTGCAGAAGTATTTAAATGAACAGCATTCACAAACAAACTAATGGGGTTAGGGGCAGAGCTGCAACAAGTTGTCGATTAATCCATTAGTTGTTACTATTACATTAATCACCAACTATTTTGATAATCAATTTAAGTTTTTTTTAAGGAGAAAATGTCCAAATTCTCTCACTCCAGATTCTCAAATCTGATTATTTTCTGGTTAATAGTACACTGATCTTTGGGTTGTTGACTGTTGCTCTGGGCAAAAAAAGACATTTAGGTTGAATCTTCTTTGTGCTTTGTGAAACAGTGATTGACATTTTACACCATTTCATGAACCAAACAAATAATGGAGTAATTGTTTTATGAATCAATAAATTAGTTGAAATTCAAAATAGTTGTTAGTTACAGCCCTAGACTACTGCACTGAAACCTTTGTAGAGATCAAATATGAGAAATACCATCTGTGGAGAACATCTGGGTGTGCTATTATATTATATTATACCAGCACAATGCTAGCAACAACTGCATCACTTACCAAATGTAACTTAGATTGCATTAGTTCCTCATGAATATGTCATCTTTAGAATTTCTTTCTACTGAAAGAGGATGTAACAGGATCATTACTTCTCTGCCATTCAGATGGTACCTTTGAGCTTTGGTTGTTTTACACAGAATTGTCATATACATGTAAAAACTGCCAGTAACTCTCCAAAAAGCCTGTGAATAATACAGAAAGAAGACCAAAAATGCACACACTGGATTTTTTACTTATTTAAATTAACTAAAATGTTCCCTGCCCATATTGGCACACCAATATACATCTGATATATAAATCTATATATATATATACATATATATGTCATACAAGCATATTCACACAATAAGTACACATTAATAAAGGCAATGTCTGCTTGAACTATTAGTCCAACAGTCTATAACCAACTTCTGAAGTAAAGAGTGGGGTATAAACTTTCCCTGAAAAAAAATAAAGATATCTTGTAAAATTAATTTATTCAGCTTCATAAAGGTGCTGCTGGGCCGTAACTTTTAGGAGTTCAACAAAGTTTAGGAACTCGGCTTTAATGGTTAGGTTTGGCTTATTAAAAGCAGCATTTCAGCGATTTTCTCGCACTTGCTTGTAGTTAGATAAGTGCACTAAATGAACAACCAGCTAAAGAGATGCATATACCGTTTTTTAATTAAAACCTTAAATGTACTCTCTCTTTTCGGCTCTTACCTTAGTAGCCAGTTAGCTCGTTAGCATCGTGCCTCATCTGTATCCATACGATCTGCGCTCCAGTGGCTCGCATTCTTCCAGATTTGAGCTGGGGGTTTATTTTGGTCACATTTAAAAAATAACAGAAAAAATAATAACAAGTCTATAAGTTACAACCCCGCTGTCTAAGCGAGTAGACACAGGCGAACACGAACACTAAAAACTAAGTTTTGCTCCGCAAACGCAACTTTTTCTTTCTGGAGAGGCTATTTTCTTGAGCCCAGTAAAGTAAGGCAAAGCGTGCTGCCTTCACGTACTATCGGAAAGAAAGGCTGAGTTGAAAACATTACGTATTTACCATGGCAACCGGGTTTCTGTTCCTTGTTGCTCTTTAAACAGAGATTCATATAAACTCAAGTCCAAACTCAAAATTGAGATTAAACAATACAACACAATATGGATTTTATTGAATGAATTAAGTTGCGCTTCTTATAAATGTTTTGTTGTCTATTCTTCATTCCTTGAATTAGTAGATACAAGTTTGATGTCTTTGTTGACATGTGTCATTCACTTGTTAAAGCAAAGAATAACTTCTTTCTAATAAAATCATCAGTCAATATTCTATCTTCCAGGACCACTTAAAAGGCGTCCAGTAAAATTTATCACCAGAGACGTAAAATTTTCGAGCTGGACATGGGCACGTGAACGGAGCATGAACCATCCACTTCTCCGCAGCTGTGTGGGCGGTTTACGGTCAGAGATGATGCAGGTATGCCGGAATTATCGCGATTTTTCTTGGTATTTATTGGACTTTGACGTCAAAAGCAATTATGTATTTCTCAACGTGGTCAAAGTTACACATATTTGACCGCACAGTACAGCGTGTAATGCAGTGTCCCCTATAAGTATTGAGTTGTGTTTGTCTCAGCCAGTAGAGGTCAGCAGTGTGTTACATGACCTGCCACCTCAGACCAACACACAGTATCAAGGACCCATTTCTGTTATAATTAAATAAAGGCGTTTGTAATAAGCTATGATTCAATGATGCAGAAGTGTCAAGGAACAAAACTACATTAAACTAACCCAGACAAAGCACAAAAGTAAGTTGTGAGCTCAAATATAACAATATCCATCCATCCATCCATTTTCTATCCCGCTTATTCCTTTTCAGGGTCGCAGGGGTCTGCTGGAGCCTATCCCAGCGCATTTTATGGCGAGAGGCAGGGATACACCCCAGATGGTCGCCAGCTAATCGTGGGGCACACACACCATTCACACACCATTCACACACACACTCACACCTATGGGCAATTTAGATTTGCCAATTAACCTGAGCATGTTTTGTATTGTGGGAGGAAACCGGAGTACCCGGTGAAAACCCACGCAGACACGGGGAGAACATGCAAACTCCACACAGAAAGGTCCCAGACCCAGGCCCCAAGGCGGTCTTGAACCTGCGACCTTCTTGCTGTGAGGCAACAGTGCTACCCACCGCACCACCGTGTCGCCCATATAACAATATGCTTGTCAGTTTTCATTAAATGTTGATGGAAAAGGTAGTCTTTCAAAACCTCAGCTTACATATATCAGAAATCAGAATTAAAGCAGCGATGGTAGTATTACATCCTTTACTTAAGTAAAAGTACTACAGTAATGAAAAAATACATGTGTTTTTAACAGTTTTTAACTTTTAAAAGCCTATATATATATATATATATATATATATATATATATATATATACAAAAGAAGTTTAAGCTATGCTCCTTTTGTGGTGTTCAGCAATGGTAGACAAATTTTTGCACTGTGTTTTATTATGTTTGGCGGTGGAGCTCGCTGTTTCCCGAGCTGCAGATCTTATATCTGCATGGTATTTTTGTCCAATAATCCCTTGTTTCTTGGGGTGGAATAATGCAGTGTCATGTGTTGAGCGTAGAGGGAGGAAACCACATGGCAATGTCCACGTTCCCCCAATCCAAACCCTGCACGTACAAATCATTCCAGGCTGTTCGTCAGAGAGGGTCTCATTTTTTTTAAAGTTAAAACCCATCCCAGAGAACTCCAAAGAACTCCCAACATATCAGTTGCTTCACAAACAGTACACTTAGCCCCTGTAATAGGAGAGGTAAGAAGAAAAACAATAATTTATCTGTTGTGTCGATTCACAGCATGTAAAACAATTAATTTCAGCTGTTTTTCAAAAAGTGCACATTGACTTACCTGGTTTTCACAATCTCAATCATAATCTATGAAATAGTTTAATTCAAATCAAGTTTTATTTTGTAATTTTTGTGTCAGACCTCGGCATTTCAGATTGACAGGGGATCAAGTCCACATCCAAAGGTAAAGTAATTTTATATATTAATATATATGTATAAGTCCTTTTTTTCTCCTTCTTGAAAAGCTGCTTGCCAAAAACAGTGAACCACATTAGTCTCCGTATTTTTTTTTTTCAGTTCAGGTTGTCGTCAACTAACCCAAAAGCCATTGTTCTTTGACATGTTTTATAGCCGTTCTTTGTGGAAAAATGTATATAATGGAACTCATGTAATCTGTGAATTTACCTTTTTGTGTCAGCTAAATCATGCACAGGATGTTTGGTAGTAGGAGTTTTAAAACAGTGAAACTGATTGCAGATTCGAATATATACCTACTGTACCAGCAAGCTTTTGAACCCACATCTGATCTAAATGTTGCTTATGTACACATTCATTTTAAGGAACAAAGCAAACCACACAGCCAATCACCAGATCTGAGTGTTGCAGTGTTGGCGTTCTCTGCATGTGTGAACCTTGTGCACGGTGGTTAAACAGTGATGTGAATGTTGTCTAAAACACTGTTGTGCAACTGTATTAAGTGCTCAGTGAGGAACATTCAAATGCAATGACAGTGTATTTGTGTATTGGTGTTTTCATGTGCTGTATTGGCTATCAGTGTCTTTTACAGTTTTTTTTTTTAAACTCTCACAATAGCGTTTCCTCAGTTACTTTTTTATCAGTTCATCTTTTGGTTCGATCAGTGTTTTGAGACTGGTGTTCGGGTTCTGAAATGTATTTTGGGAGGGACTAAAAAGTGCCAAAGCTACAAATAATGTTCGATTGAGTGAGTGATTGATTGGTGTTATATCAACCTTGGTGATATTTGTGCTTACAAAAAAAGTATTATAATGTGAATATGAAAGCTGTGCAGGTTACGCTTCTAATTATCGTCACTTAGCTCCAACAGTCTGATATGATCCAAAGTGGTAACTGTAAAGCAGTGGCATCATTTCAGTTTAAGGGAAAGGTTAATGAACACGCCCTTCTAGGGGGGTCCCAGGGCAGATTTGAAGATTATAAATGTCAATCTAGCATTTAATGCAATATTAGAGAAAAATCAATAAACAATATACTACCAATAATCACCATCAATATCAGCCTACAGATGCATTCTGAATTTCCCTTAATGGGATATTTTAAAATTTGTAACTACTTTAAATGCTCAAAAAATATCAAGCTAAATTTGTCATACTCACCTGTTAAACTTAACACTACTGAATAATGCAGAGGCATTAAAAATAATTTAAAATGTAAAATGTGTTTACCATACTCAAGGTGTGGTGAGTTCCATACCCAAACAACGGCTCTGCTGAAGCCTGCTTAAAGATCAGGGAACTTGGCTTTCTTTTCTTTTCTCTTTTTTCTTTTAATATCTATTATTTAACACAAATCCAAGAAAAGCTCTGACATTCTAAGATATAAATGCATCATTATAGCATCATTTTGTGGCATTCGTAATTTTACAGTGATTTACTTGTCCCTGAATTATTTACAATATACTCAGTTTACAAGTTAGAGTTGTCCACACTCAGGGACCATTTCTGTGTGTCAAACGGCATCATTCTGTACTTACTGCCTATCAAATGAAAGACTTAGACCAGGAGCAATAGTGGAAATGTTCAGGCTATAATTTTTTTCAGATGATCAGTTAATATGACACTTGTTTAGGGTTATTTTTGGATTCCCAATGAAGTGTCATGTTGACAGTCCTCCAGTGAAAATGTACAAATAATTAAAGGTTTTTATCTTACTTAAAGCAAGATGGTGCCTGAGAGGTGAGACGTGTCCAGCACTCCACGCTCATCTTTTTTGACCGTTGTGAGTAAACCATCGAGGTGCTCACGGTGCATGGCATATCCATCAGTCAGCGTGAATGCACCGGTGCACTCCAAATAGCAAATGTTGACTACAGCACACGAGGGACTAATTCATGACTGATATAGTTCTGAAAATCAGTTTTGTAATGAGAGGTTCATGACCACAGAGGACTGGCAGTAGATCTGTGGGAACATTACAAGTTTATAGTCTCACCATCAACAGAAATCTGTCTGATGAGACCGAGCGTTGAGGTCGTAACTTTCACTTTGTGTGAGCCAGACGGCAGAATAACTGTCAGCTCGTTAAATGCATTTATTGCTAACCTGCCTTAAAGGTCCCATATTATCCAGTGTTCACATGCTAATAAAATATATATTTGTAAATTCATGTATCAAAAATGATCTCAGTATACTATTTTTTTTTGTACCTTGTCTCTCAAGCTCTAGCGCTGTAGAAAGAACAGATCAATTTATGTCTGTCTCATTAGTTTTAATGTGTCTCTCCTCCAATTGGCCGATTTTAAGGGTGTGAATGTTTGGGTGGGGGTGACCTGATCTGACCTGACCGCTCGTATTTAGGCGCAGTTTCTAAGTACAAGCTGAGTATTTCTCTGCATATTGAGTGTTTTTTAAGAAATGGGACAGTATTTCTATAACCCAGACTTTCCTATGTTCATAAATAAATTAAAAACTCACTTTCTACTTTATAGATCTTTCACCTATTTATTTGACTATGAATTTACAAATTTTACTTTCACAAACGAAATTATAATTCATATAAAGAATTTTCAATTGTAATTGCTCAGAGATTATAAAGTATGGATTCAATATTCTATGTTACAAAGCAAGTTGAGATGAGGGAAATTACTGATAAACATTACATCTATTAGTGCTATTGCATATTTCCTATACTTCATGTAATGTAGAGTGTCTTGGTGCATGTATTGTGTATTTTCTCCAATGTTGATGTGACAGGGTGACTCAAATACACAAATATGCAAATAAAAGAAATAGGGAATTAAATGTTGCAGATTCAGCCAGTTTAGCACATACAGGCTTTTAGGACGATTATCTAACCTGCTAACTTTTGTAAATCTAAAGTGACAAGCAGGTCTGTTTTGGAAATTGCATTTTATATTTTCTACATACAATAGAAAACTGCACTAAACTGTATAAAAATAAATCTGAAATATTCCTATTAACTCCCTGTCAGTATTTTTTTTAATGAAATCCACAGATCTTTCAACATCACCCAAAATATTCAGTTGTTTTAATATATATAAACAGAATATATCAATAGTAAAAAGAGAGAGATTCTCATTTAAGATATAATGAAACTAGAATTGTTTTTATTTTTTTCTTTTGGAAAAAACAATGACAGAGTTGATATATTTAATCTTGTAATCACTACTTTACAACATGTTGGTGGTTTGAACCCTCATGACTAATTGTCCATGAGCAATAAAATGTATTTCCCTTTCACACTGGTGTGAACGGGCGTGTGAGAAGATTGCCAACCGCTGTGTTCTCATGACATCAAAAGGTCTAATAAGCACTGTAAACGCATAAATTACCTTTAACATTTAGCTCTCACAGTGACAAATATGCATATTTTTCACCTTATATATTCTGTATTTATAAGTGATAATAATAATTACTTTCAAGTACAAATATTTTACCAACATAAAATACATTTAGATAAAACCTAAAAACAACCCACAAAATGTAAAACATTACAATGATAATATTATAATTAGATAACTGGTAAAGAATAAACAGAGGCTATTGTACAATTAGAAATGTTTCTGACAAATGTTACTGTCTGTTTAAAAAAATCATCAACAACATATTTGTAGTCAACAACTTAAAAATGCCACCACCTTATCCATACTATTGTGAGATTAATTGGGACCCTGATATTAAAAAAATTCAGAAAAAAACCCGTTTTGAAGCATTTGGTGGAAAACACCTCACCATGTAATCTACAGCCTGGCACCTTGTTTTTCTTTTTTTTTCTTCCATTTTGAAACCACCTGATTCATAACACACAGGCAACTGAAAAACAAGTGGGCAACCATGAACATTTGAACTTTCAGATACCCAACTTCCCCCGTAACACTCATGTGAATACCTCTGATTTCTGAGAAGTTATGCCAAGGAGGTTTGGCAGGGAGTGGTGCTTTTTCTTTAGTGCCAACATGATAAACAGGAGGCCATTAACAAAGTTTGTGAACCAACATCAGTTTTTTATGTATTTTTCCTCCCAGGAGACATCCTGTTGCAGTGAGAGGCAAGAGGATTTCTACCTCCTTCCACTTATAACTTGTTGCTTCCTGTTGCTGTCGTCTGCGCTGGTGAGTTTTTAGGTTGCCAGTTCAGTGTCTCAATGAAAAAAAAATGAGGGCGACTTGTTCTTCTTTCCTTCCTCGAGATATTATAATAGCATTGGTTATCACATTTACTTTTAGATTTTTTCACAGTGGTGTCATTTCTCTGTTCCACTGTAAGCACTTCTTGATGCCAAGAAGGAAGTGAACAATATCAATCAAACCTCAAACAACGTCAAAAAGAGACTTTTCCATGTAATAAAAGAAACAAGCTAGTTTTTATTTCATAAAGCCCCTATTGGACAGGTTGGTTTTATTACTAATGTGTGACTATACACACAAAATTGTTTATATTCACTTATATCAATACAAGAATGATTTAATGATTTAAAAATGATTAAATGATTTGAAAAAAAAGAAGCCCTGTTTAACTTTTCAAAGTTTTATATATGCAGATAAACTGTGCTTCATTAACACAAAACATGGCCTCAGTCATTGCATTTTTATTGTATTTTTTATATGTGATTATATTATATTAATCAAAAATATTATATATAACTATATTATGATAATAATAGGTGATTAATATTATCTATAATAAATAGGTCAGTGGTTCTTAAAACTTTCACATTAAGGACCCCTAAACTTACACTATTTGGACAACCAACCCCGATTTGATAAAATGTTCCTAGGGTTCCCAACCTGATAATATTTCTGCTTTAAATGTTTTAATACAGAAAGTGAATAAATCCATAACCAAAATAATAACACATTGTGTCATTATGATACTTATTGATGGAACTGTGATCAAAATAAATTCCCTTCACCCTCTGTAAGCCCCTTGAGGCCCGGACCCGACTTTAAGAACCGCTGCCTTAAATAACTAAGAAATATCTAAATATTTGGTGCATTATTGCATTATTACACCAAGACCAGATATGCTTACATTAATCACTTGTTTTAATTTCTTTTTAACTAGTTTATATTTACTTCTACAATCTAATATATATGTCTTGAGTCCTTAAATTGAATAATGAGTGAGAAAAATAATGTATTATTTTACTCACAACATTTCAGGGACTCCCTTGTTCTCTGTTGTGTAAGGGAATATATTGTATAGTATAGAATAGTATTGATGCATTTCTTCTTCAACACTGTTGAAGAAGTGAATGCTCAATATAGTCCAGAAGTTCACTTGAAACTTGTTTCATTTCAAATGCAACGGCTCAGATCTATTATGCTCTAGAAGGTTTTGTTTCAGTGAAATTACTGAAATACAGTGATATCCATAGATTAAGACCTAGCATTAATTCATAGAATAAACACAAGTAATATTTATTTTTAGTTTTTATTTTACAATTGGAAACTATCACATTTAATACATTTCTTAGAACACTATTAATAATACTGTACAATCCATAACAAAAAACTCTTGCCTTAATGATATACAAATAAAAGAAAATGCAACAAATCTGTTACAGTATGTTCTGAAAGTCAAAATGATATTTACGTCAGTAAATGTATACAATTGTACTCGGCTAATTCTGTAAAAGTATTGAGGGTTTTGGTTTGTTTGAATATTACAGCTCAAATCCCAGACCCTAACCCTAACCATAACCTCAGCTCTAACCCGAACCCAGAAAGCATGACTTAAACTCTAACCCTGCTACATACATCAATATCACTGCACAATGTCATCCTGTGTAAGCAATATAAACAGCATGTCCAATGTTTGTTGAAAAAGTAACAGAAATAGACTACAAAATACAACATATTTTTGGACTAAATAACTTCTTGCTGAATAGAAAAAATCATTTACAGAGGTTCCCTGGTTATTAGTTAATGGTCATACCACATAACATGTTGACTTCCAGCCAGGGGACCTGTGCCCTATCTCCTGTCTCAGCACTGCCTGTCAAACAAAGGCAAAAACCTGAATCACAAATCTATATAAAGATTTTAACACACCACTGATCTAAAGTCTCTCTCTATCAGGATGTATTGAACTAATTGTCACAAATCACAAATCCTAAAGGGAGCTGCAAACAACTTTAATACCTTCAAAGATTAGAGGCTGCCTCCTATAACACCTACTCAGACAGCTTAAGCTGAGACCTTCCGCCAGCTGTTCCACACGTCTCTGTAGTGCCGTTGTTGGTGAATGAAGCTGAGGAGTTGTGGCTGTGCAGTGGCTTTGGCTTCCCTAAGCAGGACGTGACCAGGATCTCAGCCCGTTTTCTGAAGTGATGGTCCAGGAGAAAGTAGATGGCCGGGTTCACACAGCTGTTGAGGAAGGCCAGGCAGCAGGAGACGAGGAGCCCGTTCCTCTGGAGCGACTGTGCCTCACAGCTCAGGTCGGAGTTTGAGAGCTGCGAGACAATTATAACGGCTTTGAAGACGTTGAAGGGCAGCCAGGACGCCACGAAGGCCAGTATGATGGAAAGGACGATCTTGAGGGAGTGTCTGCGGCGGGCCTCGGTTCGGACGTTTGCAACGCGGTGCTTGTTCAGGTGCACGATGATGGTGCCGTAGCAGAGCAGGATGATCAGCACCGGGAAGACAAAGGTGAGCAACACCATGCACAGGCTCAGGCCCAGGAACAGAGGTGAGCTGTTGTCCTCCAGACAGAAGAGACCGTCAGCCGTCTCCATCACTCTGCGGTACACCAGGGCCGGCGTGCCGAGCAGCAGGGAGCTCAGCCAGATGGCGGCGCAGGTGGCACGGATGCAGCGACTGCTCCTCAGGTACCTGGAGTCCATCAGCTTCACCACAGCGAGGTACCGATCGACGCTCATGCAGGTGAGGAAGAAGATGTTGGAGAAGCGGTTCACGGCGATGACGTAGCTGCTCAGCCTGCACAGCGCGTCTCCAAGGAACCCGAAGTTCCAAGTGTTGCTCTGGCCGGCGGAGATGGCCCACAGCGGCAGCGTCAGCACGAACACCAGGTCGGCCAAGGCCAGGTTGGTGACAAACGTGTCCACCAGCCGCCCGCCTCGGCTCCCTTTGCTGCCCATGACTGAGATCACAAAAAGGTTGCCGGAAAGTCCTGTGAAAAATACCAGGTAATACATCAGGGGAAGAAAGACGGTGGATCCGGGGAGGCGTGAGTCAGGGCAAATCACGGAGAAATTAAAGGTGTCGGCTCCACTTTCAGTAACGTTGTCATAGTAGTAGTCATAAGGTGGTTCGTCAGTGAGCGCGTCCATTCTCAGAGCAAACAGAGGCTCTGCAGAGCAGCTGTTGTAGGCTATTGTGGCAGGGGGAAATTTAAAGCATGTCAACATGCCGCCTTATGGTATCATGCCTGCAAACCACAAAGAAAGATAGAGATCTGGTTTCTGTCCTCTTCCTCTTTGCTGTCTCTGCCCTCTCAATATCCTGTTGTGTAATTTATGAGAGTAATTGCAGTGAATATGTTTTTTTTTTTTTAATTGAAATTTTGTCACAATTTAATGCTTGATTAGGAATCACACAATCTGATCTAACCATCACAACTCTATGGTTACATAATAGATCTCTTTTTGCACATATTCTTCTTTCTTTAAACATCTGTAAATTAATTGTGCATTTGCAGTTTGATCTTTTTTAATTCCATGTAAAAAGACTTATATGTAGATATTTGTTCACACATGTACTATCACAATTTTATTTTAACATAAAATAGAACAGATTTCTGCCCTTTGTTTTACATTGTGTGATAGTAATTCTCAAAGTATCAGAGTGTATTAGATGTTTCTGACCAGTAGGGGGCAGGTAGGATTTACTTGTGTTATGGGTGCTTTTCTGCTCAAATTGTGGCAGACCGATGGTGGAACAAATGTCACAGATCTACAGCAAAAGCAACTATTTGCTTAACTGAGAATTTCATTCTCATCTGAGAGAACAGGTTTCTAGTTCAAGTTAAGCAGGAAGAAGCCGAGTTTTAAAATCATTTTTTTTTATTGCAGCTGTCAGATCTGACCCTTTTATAAACTATTAATTTATTAGTATTTCCGCCTTATGGTGTTAAAACCCAGTTTTAAATGTTTATGAATAGCTTTGCTCTCTGTTCCACTTTCTTTGCATCACACGCAGTTTATTTTGAAGCTGCAGTAGTTGATAAGTAAATGAAATGTCAAGTAAGGTTTGGCTTCAGTGATTCTGTTAGAGATATATATATATGACAAAGTGAGGCTGTGAATTGTTTTAAATATCCTTCACTTCTCAGTGACACCTGGGAGGGGCTGACCATGTACTGACGACCACAGTCTTCTTCCCTTTTTGTATTGAAACTGTTTTGCTGGAGTATTTTCTTGGCGTCACCTGTCAGAATGAGGATTTGAACTGGTGACCTCTTGGTAACAAATTCACTTTATTGCTTATTTGTAGAGACGAAACAACAGTGTATCAGAAAAAATTAGAGTGCAGACATTTATTAAATCAGAGCTGCAACGATGATCAATTAGTTGATCAAGATAAAATTATTAATTCTAATAATTCAGTAACTGGTTTCACTATTTTTCAAGAAAAAAAAGCCTTTTCCCTAAGTGACAATTTATTGTTGTTCCGTTGTTATGAATGCGAGTGGATTGATTACCTGAAGGTTATGGACTGTTTGTCAGGAGCAAAACAAGCAAACCGATAACATTACCATGACCTCTAAGAAATTATATCTTTTTATATATAAAAAACTGTTGATTGATTAGAACCTTGTTTGGTTTTCAGAATGGACACTGGGGTTTTACCCTCATTTGCATCGGTGTTGAGATTACAAAAGAGTTAGAAAAGGGAAAAACATGCATGAACAGGACAAAGCACAAGCCAGAAACAAACAAAGAAGGAGAAATGAAATTTAAACCAGTTACATGCTGAGGTTTGGGATCATATTTAAAAAAAAATAGATAGATATAAGCATAAAGTAAAGAGCATACTAGCAGTAGTATGATAATAATTTTGTTTCTATATTGGTTTAATTTACACATTTTTTTTTATAATTTGTCAGTTCTGGAAGAGGGAGTTTAGTTGATTGAGGACATGTTGTGTCATATGTTGTGAAGCCAAATGTATTAATTGTGATTTTGGGCTACATGAAGAAAGCGTTCCTATAACTTTGTAGTTGAACCCTACTATACTATTGCTTGGATATGTTGAATCAGCAGCAGATGTGTGTCAGACCGTGATGTACAGATGAAGCTGTCTCTCCTCATTGGCTGCATGGCACAAAAAAAAGAAAGATAGAAAAAAAACCATCAACACCACAGAAAGCGAGCTGCAGCAACCTGCTCTACACTGCCCCACCGTGCATCAGCAGCCTCACTAAACACTACACTGGTGCTGTCACAGCTTACATCAGATTTTTAATGTAGCATTGACCCCTGCTCATCGCCACGATCCGAGCAGATCCTCCCTGGTAGGAGATAATAGAGTTTGACAGGACAGAGAAGGCTTTGGCAGACGTGGCCATTGTTATAGGGAAGGAAAGCTGTCATTACGACTACCTCCTCACCGCAGAATAGACCTCAGGAGGAATTAACTCTGAGGTCCAGCTTGCAGCTATTGTGCTGGGGCCAGGGAAGAGTGAGGTTGGAGGACAGGCCACATCTTACAAGAGCCGGCTGCAGAGGCCGGAGAACGCCTCATTGTTCTGTGGGGAGTTTCAGTTAAGAAAGCACGGAGAATGAATGACCTCCTTATAGGATCCCTGCTCCACTTTTCTAGCATTGTGCTTTATTCAAACACTCCTCCACTTTGTTGTGTCAAGGTGATGTGTGAATATACTCATCACGCCACAAAATCCTGTCAGTCCTCATTGTTGGGGTTTGACGTCGTTCTCCCTCGCGCTCAGCTGTACCTTTTCCTTTAAAAAGTTTTAATTATTTCTTCTGCATTCTTGCTGCTCTGTCAGTGGAACGCTACATTCCTCTCCTCGAATAAGTGCTGTCTCACTCCAATTGAGCAGAGTAAATGTGAGAGCCAGTGAATGGAGCAGCCTCAATAGGAGAAAATAAACAATTGCATTGGTCCATGGGTGCAGCGGGGGAGAGCGGATGAGAGGAAGGGAGAAAGGCCTCTCTAATGTGCTAAGATTCCCATGGATACTTAGTCTTTTTCTGTTTAAAGGAGGATCTCGTAAAGTACTTCAACAGTGGATGATTTCTCTTTTCCTTTTACTCTGTTTTTATTTGAGGAGAGAAAGGGTGGTATGTGTCAGTCAGGGTGATTGTTAGACATGTGGGGGGTCACATGCACACACGTGCGCACTGGTATACACACACGGACACACACACACACAAGTACAATTTGCTCCTCACTTGTCGAGTGCAACTTTCAGAAAAGGAGTCTATTGTTTGAGTTTGAAAGGTTCTCGTTTTAGCTGTTTAAGTAAATCAAAAGTTCCTTCAGCACAAAGGATTTCACAACCTCAGTCTTCCATTCTGTGTCATTTTAAGTGGGCAGGGTCTTTTAACTCTTCCTTTTTATTAAAAAAACAGAAATCTTTATTTATACGATTTCCTCACCCACAGTGCCTGATTATTGCCTTGATTCAAGTTTATCTCCTTCACTTCCCCTCTGATCTACAGAAACACACACATTTCCCTGATCCAATAAATCTGAGCAACAACTTAATATCACAAGACAGGAGGTACATAAGAATACAGGGAGTGAAAGAATGAAATGAAATGACATTTTTCTCACTTTGTCTTATCACAAATACAAAGTGTCATGACCGAGCCACTGTCAGGTGTCCCTCCTTTATCACTATTAGTTTGAGTGTGGGCCCCCGGCCTGGCCTTGTAATACAATAGAGCTGGTATCAACTAGAAAACATGTTTTTGGGGTTTACTGCCTGAATAAAAAAAAAATGTCTAAATATGTATTGCTAAAGATTTCTGATTGTGATATCGAGGCATTGGTGCAGAGTTATAAGAATAATTCCAGGTGGTTGTACAGAATATAGATGTTACAGTAAATGGTTTCTAGCACATTCAGCATGGTTGGTAGATGTTTTGTAGTCGGATGCTGATAGGAAATAAGAATTCACAGACTTTGCCGATGCAATCTCGGAACCCACCGGCTGTCATGAGAAGACAGATTAGCTGCATATTCACATGCAGATATATCTTTATAAATATTAATCATGCAGGGAGGCATCAGTTTAAAAGGCATGCCTGTGTCTGTGATGAAGACTGAAACTCAAACGTCTCTATCTGCTTCATAGACCACAGCAAATATATAAGTGCTGACGGTTTTGCTATACACAACCATCAAAATTCCAGTCCACATCTCTGAGAGGAAATTAAAAGAAAGGTAGACATTTTCCTTTTCACAATTTATGCAGATGTTCTATTGTATTTTCGTATATGACATCTTCGTTTATTTAATTGTTTTAGTTACAATAAAATATATGTTAATAATTATTTACAGTTTATATGTAAGCTTACATCTTTAGTCCCACTGACAAATCTTCCCTCTGTGTTGAATGCCTTCTTAGCAAATACATTTTTTTTTCTCTTTTGCAAATGTAAAAACAACTGACTTGACTTAACATAAACTGAAGGGTCAATATGTTTCTCCTGGAGTTTAAGGTTATCGTCCCATCTCAGAGCGTTCAACTGAACGCACGACTTAACCACTCAGAGAGGAATCGTGTTTCATCCACTGTTGACTCCACATGGGGAGTGAATGAGCAGCTTGAGAGAAGACAGAAGGAGCCTGTTGGTCAGTTCCCCTACGGCCAGATCAGGTTTGTGTTAAGGGAGACTATAATGGTAAATGATTCAATTAGAAACCCATTATCGTTGTTGCACCTCTGGCAGCTGGTGGCAGTAGTGTGAAAGACCAGGCAGCGGAAAACTTTACAACTGACCAGGCTGATTGATTGAAAATAGGTTTGTGCTATATATATATATATATATATATATATATATATATATATATATATATATATATATGTATATATATATATATATGTATATAGCACGGTGAAGGTTGTTTGGCAGGGAAAAGTTGTCAAATATTCCTTCCATAAGCAAAACCAATCTACTGAGCTGTGCTGCTCATCCCAAAAATGCATGTTTCGCTTTGTCACAAAAAGAGTTTTTTTCTTTCTTACTTTTTTTCTTTATAATGGTATTGTTGTAACAACTACATTTCCCCCATTGGTGGAGTACATTTTTATCTAATCTAATCTGATTTAATCTATAGCTGTGTGTGTGAGTCGTGTATGTGGTCTGTTGAATAGAGTAAGACAGCAAACCAAAACCATAACCAAACCCAAACCCGGGCAGATGTAGAGTCTGGAAGAGAAAAGGAGAACCAGTAGGTATTTATAACCTTGGTGAAGGTCTGAACAGGTGTAACCAGCAACTGAGGACAAACACTGACTGGCATCTGTCCCCGAACCAGAGACACCTGGACACGTGACACCACATCACACTGACAACCCTCATGTAAATAAACATAACTCTGAATTGGTCTGTTATTATTCAACAGATAATATAGGTGTTGATATCTGGGGGGAAGCAGGGGAAACGTACCACTCAATATTTAAAAACGGTGGTTCCCCTCCCCAATAAAATTCAATGACAAATGAATGAAATAAAACTGTACCGTCACTCATAGACTCAACAATGCCTCTGACAGGAGAACTGAATCTTGTTTATTCCCCAAGTATGAATATGATTGCTGAATAAAGACATTTCCGCAATAAATTGAGGCACAAATTGGTGAATAAAAGTGCTTGACACAAAATTCCCTGGGGTGGGGCATCCAGTCCCCCAGCTTAATGGGCCAATATAGGCCTTATTATTCATTTATTTAAACATGGTATGAACAGGTCTTGACTTGACACATTAAACACACACATTATCCAACCCCATAAATGTCCAACAATCAAAGTACAGAATCAGTCTTAAAACTCTTGTGGTGTGCAATGAATTTCTGTGTTCAGTCAATAGTGTAATAAATGCTAGATTGACGCAATTATCATGTCGTTACAATGACCTTATGTCTAGACACAAATGAGGCACAAGAGACCTTTTCTACATTATGACCCACATGTTATGACCCAACATTATTGATGTGGGCCATAACATCTTACAGTTTTATTACTTTTCATTAACACTTTACATTCAATGCCTGAGCTTTGTTATGGACATGTTGTACATTAAAATGCATAGTAATTTTATTTCTGTTGGCACTATAATGATGATCTGATTAATTGATTTGATTGAACATCATGACCTAATTAATAAATAGTGACAGCTTAACGTCCTAATTTTGTATGGTAATGGCGGTGGTATCATTTGTAGGCGCTGAAGACCAGACTAGTCTAGTTGAGGGGTGAACTTCATCTTACTGGCCTGCTCTCGCCTCCCCAGGGAAAGTTTTAAAAGCAGATGGTCACTTTATTGGGCAGAAATGAGTGTCAGCTGACAGAAAATGATCGTCTCAGCGAGGGGGAAACATGTTATAGCTTGTCTGTGTAAAGCGTAGAACAAGGTTGTACCAAACTGCATCGAAGGATGTCACATGGCTTTTCATTATTGATCTTTGTTGGTGTTGTAGATCCTCCCCATATGGCTCTAGGAAGAGCATCTGCTGCATGGAGACATGAAGCCGCTTCCCTCTGAAGTCAATCGTCATACTTTTATGGGGGTTCAAGCTTCAGGTTGTTAACAGAATGGAGTTGCTGGCGCTTGCGGGTGTGTGTTTCTACACTTCTCCTCCCAGTGGAGGAGAAGTGTTTTCCCTTGGGGAAATTTCTGCCTGATTACTGACAGCGTGATCACAACCGTAATAGTTTTATCTGTCACGTCACATCCCGGCTGGCGTTGAGTCTTTGAACTGCCTGCGCTTCCACTCAAATGTGAAGATAATGCGTTTGGCCTCCTGCTATGCGTAAGCTCCCTGCCCCGTTTTGACTCACACAGATTTCTTTCTCAGCTTTGTTATTAGCTGTGAGAACCTGTTCACATTAGGAGTGTTTCTGGGGTCAGAAGGTCAGAGGACAGGCTCACCAAACACCTGGGGGACCCAGGGTTCACCACTCAGAGAGCCATTAGAAGCCTGGAGCCCCTCACTCATAGCGACCAATGACAGGCGGGCCCATCGCCTCTCGCCACAGCGGCGGGAGGCGATCACTTTCTGCAGATGAGAACACACATTTGCTCCTGAGGTGTTTAGAGGTACGATCGTGTGCAAACGACGCACTGCATAAACAATGGAGTATTGTTGATTTTGGACAGGGATTTTGTTTTTTGAAAAAAAAAAGAAAGGAAAAAAGGGTGGATTTAGAGGTAGGGTTGATGAATGTGTTGATGGTGGCATTTTGATAGGGGTAATTTTGACCTGACAGGGCCCAGGCTCTCTCATGAATCAAAATGTGTCAGCCAGGCGCTGGAGATGGAGAGCCGCTCATTGTGGCTCTGACACCCATGTGAGGGGCTGAGGCTGCTGGGGGTCAAGTGTGACACCTCATTAGGACGATGTTGATTTAGTGTGGCCACAGCGCAACAGACCTCCTCCCATGGGGTATGGAGAGGCGTTTGAGTAAGGGGGTGGGGAGCAGCGGGCACTGGACAGAGAATGGGGACTACTGCTCTTCATCCGCGAGGCTGTCATCTGCCAGCTTGCAAATCATGCACCTACGCAGCTCGCAGCACCCTCCCCCCTCTTTAATTTTCACCCGATCCCCCCCCCCCCTAGTTTTTAAACATGCATTTCTTTAAACACAAAGAAACCCTGGATGATTATAAAAAGGGAAGAAGAAGAAGAAGAAGAAGATATAAATGTGCATCTGAATCTGTTTTTCCGTGTATTTTCCGTGTAAGGGGGCAGCGGGTCGGATTTTTTTCCCCCCACAGTGAACTCAGGACCTCTGACAGAATAATTCCGACCTTTCACCTTTGATCTTTCGATTTGAAATTGTTTTCTGTAAAGTCAAAATTACTTCTGACAGGCTGCAGTGGTGCTCTCAGCTAAACTCATTTTGGGAACCAGAGTCTAAGGTTACAAGCACCCAGTTCTTGGGTAGGTTTCTGTTTATTACTACATTATTATTATTATTATATAGCCAGCTTTGTTTTAAGGGAACTTTACTTTGATAAGCCTTTATTTTTCTGCCTGGTCAAATTAAATTGTTAACTCATTTTGTCAAAATACAAGTAGATTTACTATAGAGTTTGTTATGTTTTGTAATGCTCTCCCTCTCAAGCTGTCTCTGGTTGTTGCTTAATACCTGAGATGTAACCACAAACTGATTATTTTTTTTTTAATTAAAGACATCAAATTAAAAGGACTGAAAAAACCAACACAATTTCAATTCAATTCAATTCAATTTATTTGTATATATATAATTATATTTCATGTCCTGTTCATCATTTTAATGATTTGAATTGATTGTTGTTTCAGCACCACCTCTAAAGCAGGAATTTTATCCATATTTGCTATAAAGTTATGACAGAATATATATGTATTAATGGAATAAAGTATTTGAATAGAAGTTCTGTTGCTCATCACTAAGCCTATAGCTCCTTATTTATAACAGCTGTTGTTAACACATCAATATAATTACTACATTTGGGTATTTGATGGGGCTGATTTTAAATATATTTTGTTAAAGGTCTTGTTGCTGTTTTCTGAAAAACCCAGAAGTCGCATCAACCTTGTTTTTGTTGAATAAAGTTGAATCTTTAGAAAATAGCAGAGCGATGGCTGGATAAAAGAAATGTGAAGGTTGAAGTGTGTTTGAGTCTAATTTAAACTTTGACCTTTAGTTGTAGTGCCCCCATCTGGTCGAGCTGTGGCACTGCAACTGCTTGACTGCAAAGTTTCATCTTTGATACTCTGTGCTGTAAATTACACTTTATGTTAAGGACAAATTCTGGTAAAACGAGACTAAAGCTGTGTTACATTGTCGTAAAAATAAAAGACCGATAATGAATATGGGCATTAATTAAATGTCAGCATTTAAATTGTGTCATGCAAACTGTTACAAAACAGCGTGATCAATCCTATCCATTATTCTAAGCTTTTTATTCAGGTGGCTCGACTGATTAATTCATGTGCCCCCTCCCCCCCTGCTCTAATTTTCACTCTGTTATTAGTCAGTTTTAATTACGCCACAAAGACACACACACTGCATGACTGTCAGTGTGTCACACTGACAGGATTCACTGGGAAAATTAATCTCTGTCTTAATGTCGGCAACTGCTTGAATTTGATTACGCTGAGACGTCCACCAAATGTCAAAGCTGGTCACTGTGCAGCCCCCCCCTCCTTTCTTTCTCCACCACACAAAAGACATTACACAGCCCTTTTTTTTCATTAACCCATCATGCATACCTAACTCCTAAATTATGGAAAGCACTGCACTAAATGAGGTATAAGAGAATGCATAAATAATTAATGAATGTTAAATCTATGGTCATTTATCATTCCATAAGTGAAGACAATGATTATTATTTCTTTTTGAGGGGGGGGGTGTGAATTATATTAATTTACACACAGGAATCTCGCAAAAGCAGGCAGATGCATTCAATTAAATAGTCGATAAACCTGACCTTCTTCTTCTCTGTGTCAGAGACGTACACACACACACACACACACACACACACAAACAAAGGTGTAGTGCACCATCTGTCTTCAGATCTGGGAAAACAATGAAGGCTCCGTGACACTTCACAGATTTGCCTCTAAATGCCCAACGCTGCCGCAACAGATATCTCCTGTTTTTGTCTCCCCTCGTGTGTGTGTGATCATTCACTTTTTTCCCCCCAAAGTTTGATTTATGAATGCTGTTATAGCCGATGTCACAGTCCACTTTTGTTGCCTTTGAGATTTTACTCATTAGTCTGAATAATAACTGTCACTAATTCAAGCTGTTCTCGAATGGCTTTTTGAATAGAAAGAGAGGGAGAGAGTGCGAGTGAGAGAGAGGCAGCAATAGAGAGGAGAGAGGCCTGAGAGATTAACTCCAGTGAGCTCACTCTGAGAGGCCCAGGAACGGCTGAATATTGTTCTAGTGGTGGGGAGATGGGGAGATGGAGGGCAGGGGGGAGGGGGGGCGCCGAAAGGAAAAAAAAAATCCCTATGCAGCTAGAGAAATGAACTTGATGATCTCAGGGGGGCGGGGGGAGGATCACCATTCCTTGCTCCTGACAATCAAAATTAGATTGGCCAGCACTGTGTCAACACTAGCCTCAGTTAAGGCATGACAGGGGAGGGAGGGAGGGCAACCCCCCCGTGGGTGTTTGAGAGTTTGCCATGTGAACTATGGAGACCCCACAGTGCCTTTCACTGACTGCTCAGGCCTCAAAGACATCCACAACCCCTTCTTTATTGGCCAGCACTGTAACCGATGGCATCACAGCCCCGAGTTCTATATTTTGGTATTCCTTATTGCTGTTTTTTTTATATTTCCTTGACTCCTGAATTCCCAGGTATTGCTGGGTTACAATCTACAAGACAAGTCAAAATATTTACATTATTTGTAATCAATGGATTCTTTATCTTATCTTCATCTTTTTTTCCCCTTTAGCTTTTTACTCACACACACACATATTTATCTATCTATCTATCTATCTATCTATCTATCTATCTATCTATCTATCTATCTATCTATCTATCTATCTATCTATCTATCTATCTATCTATCTATCTATCTATCTATCTATCTATCTATCTATCTATCTATCTATCTATCTATCTATCTATCTATCTATTTCTACAAACTGAGATTATCATGCCTCGGTTTGTACAAGTACAAAGGTAATGATCAATTTGATTTCAGTTTTGATTTGTTTGTTTTGTTGTTACTTTCTTGTCCTTTTCCCAAATGGACGCGTGTGAAGAAGTGTTGGAACTGAGTTGATCAGGGGTTGTGTTTTTGGAGGTTTGATCAGTGACCTGGATTATTTTAGTGTGTCCAGCCCTACCACATTAGAGAGGGAGTGCAGCTGTGTCCTTGTGTAACCTTCCTATTTTTTTTTATCATATCATCACAATGAAGTTGATCCAAACCAATTCAAGAGTGTTTTAGTTTTTCTGAAGGGTTACCTGCAGTGATCGCATCAATAACATGCGCAGCACGGCGTGTGGCGTTTCTGAGTTTTAACATGCGATTGCTGCCGTGCTACAGATTGCAGAAGTTGTTCCAAAAAAGGAGGCAGATTTAGGATTATTACCAGGACTGCAGCAGCAGGAGCTACAGGATGACAGCACGGGACAAAAGGTTTTGTTTTTCACTCTTGGGCTGGTTCCTGTTGTTGCCAAAAGAGAGATGTCCGACTGACTTTCAAGTAATCACACACTGCTGTGAGGAGCATTCAAAATAAGTGGACGGAATGTGCAGATTGTTGTTTATTGGCAGGGGAGAAGGAGGTGTTTGATGTTTTTTAGTTATCATCAGGACATTTTACCTGTGAGAACCATAAAGAGGATTTACTCCTCACTTTACACACTCCTGCAGGAACAGATATGTATCGGCTCATTTGTTTGAACTTTGGAACATTTCTGGTTTTAATATTTTTCCAGCTTTCCAACTCAATTCATTGCTTTTGTATTGCATGTTTATATAAACAAAATATGTTTTAAATCCTCTCCTGACACAAAGAAGCATATTTTCGATGATTCCTTCACCTTGTATGGAAACGCCAACTTCTACTATACATTTAGATTATCTGCTAATTCAATTAAGATTTAATTCTTTATAATCTAAATATATATATATATATATATATATATATATATATATATATATATATATATATATATATATATATATATATATATAATCTTTATATTAAAAATTAATAACTTACAACTATTGTGAATCTTAAGACACTTAAATGTGTAAAGATGTGACTATAATCAAGAGCTGCGTTGCTTCTTTTAGGGCCAGACTGAAAGAAAGATCCTGTGGGGTCGGTGTTAGTCTTGTCCTTAGGTGTCATCTAGACCGGCGAGGCGGGCAGGAGAGTCCTCCAGGCCGTCTGGACCGCAGCTCACCACCATCGACGGCAGAGCCACGTGCAGCCATCCACTTTGGGCCAGACGATGCACTGAGAGTGCAAAGGACAGACAGCTGTCAGTCACAGGACAGACCATCCTGAACCACTGAACTCATTTAATGGCCTTAGGTTCTGCAAGATGAAAAACTCAAATGTAGATTTAACCTACTGCTGACATAAAGTGAATTTCCTTACAAATGCAATGTGACCACTTTGCTTAAAGTACATAATCTTTTGTGTTTTCTTTGCTGATTTGTTACTATTAGTGAATAGATAAGGCACATGAAACTGTGCAGTGAAAACAACAAAAAACACTAACAGCTTTTCTTATGTATTTAGTGCTAGAATTACAGTAGCAACACGGCTCTTAAACGTGCTACTGACACAATAACAATAAGGATGCTGCAGTCACAGGTAACGTTAACACTTTCTGGGATGTCAAGATTACAACAGGCAAGAACTGGAGCATATATTCATAGGGCATTAGGTCTGTATAAATCTAAAAAAAAGCAAAGACATTAGTTATATAAAGCTCATGTTGCACTCACAACAGCTCCTTTGAGATTTTGGAACAATAAAGTTAGGATAGAATGTATATGTAAGCTATAAGACAAATAATGAACTGAAACAACAGATTTTAAGAAGGGCTACTATAAGAAACAAATGAGAGATATTATACATATCCCCCTAAATATGAATATTCTAAAATAGGAGTTCATATTTAATTTAAAAAAAAGGTAGAGGAGGTGATTTGATTTAGTTAAAGAGTCACTGGTATAGTTTGCCGGTATAGTTTGCAAAACTATAAAACTGGTATAGTTTGCCGTTGGATTGCATGAAGACTAAAATTTAGCATCAGCTATTTATTTTATTGTCATGTGAGATTCTTTTGTCCAATAAGAGTGTGTGTGATCTTTCCTGAACGGTTCCCCCTCTCTAAACACCGAGCAGCTAGTGAGCCAGACAAAAAGGTGTTACTGATGACTGTGTCCAGCAATTTAAGCTATTCAGCGCTGCCCCCAATTCACCTTCTTTCTTAACTTTATGGCTATAATTGCCATAAAGCTCCTCCCAAATCCTCCCAGCCCCCACCGGCCGTTGTTGAGGGCTTTGTGACGTGTCCAATATTCCCATTGGACTGTACTTCCAAAAGCGCCTCCCTGGCATAGTTTAGTCTTTATTTAGTGGAGCTGGGTCAGAGTTCATCATGTTAGCGGTCCTAAGGCTTTGGGTGTAGTATTCAGCCTGCAACACTTCACGTCCAACTTGTACAACTAATCCTTATGTGCCAAAACAATGAAAAACATCCATCAATGTCCTCCCTTGTCTATGTAGGGCGGGTATGACCGATGATGTGTACGGCGCATTGATGCACTTGAGGGGCAGGGGGCTGTGTGAATGTTTGTTTATGTCGAGTGAGGATTTGTCAAAAAGTTTATGTCATTGCTGGCATCAGTCTCCTCCAGCTTGTACTGGGTGGTCTTTGTGTGTCTGCCTCCGTAAAGAGCTTCGTTCTCACTCTCATTTGTCCCCTATTGATTCTCTAAATTAGGTTGATGAGAGGCCCTCCTATCAGGTGGCATATTAATTGGGTCAGGCTGGATCTTATATGAAATCCAAATAATAGCAACCCCAACCCCAACACTGAACCTTTGTCCTCTGAACGCTCTCTTTCACCAATTAGCCTCACGGAGAATCTGCTTCCTGCCACCTCTGCTGCCTCTTACTGTTTTCCAGGAATCCGGATGCCACCGGTGGTGTGTGTGTGTGTGTGTGTGTGTGTGTGTGTGTGTGTGTGTGTGTGTGTGTGTGTGTGTGCGTGTAAGTGCAACAAGGGCTGCACTTACAATTGTTGAAATGCATTATTACTGGTGTGTTACTAACCTGTGTGGGTGTTTTATAAGCTGATTCCAGTCATTCGTTATGTTTGAATTTGTCTACATTTAGGTCAACAAATCAATAAATAGGTCAAAGATTCTGTATTTCTCTACTGAAATTTGAATCCTGCTTGCTGTCTAGTAGAAGGTCCTGAACACCATTCATGTTGTTGTATTATAATTTATATAAATACTGTATTAAATACTGTATATTTAAAAAGAACAATCAAAGAAACAATTTGAAGACCAGATTTAAGGTGTCTGGTTGTGAGGAATGTTGGCAATAAACAGCTGCATCAGCTGTTCAGAACCATTTTGGAAAATTAACCATGCTCTTACACTATTCACTAATCAAACATTTTACTAACAATTTTGTATCTACTAAAAAACTTTTGATAGACTAATTAAAAGTTGCGATCTTAAGTTGAACTTTATGCACAAACTCATCCATCTATTTCTTTATCCATTATAAAGAAATAGATGGATGCTTGTAAAACCTGAGAGAAGAGCAGGTTAAAATAATATTACATAACTCAGGAAAGAAGAAAACATATGTATGTGTACGTTATGGTGGCTTATGTTTGAGGTGTTTACTTGACATTACACTGCAAAAAGGGTGCTCTAAAATACAAAATATAAGGTGAATTTAAGAAGAAATAGACTTTATACTAGTGAAATGATCATGTGACCTGTCCATGCAGCAAGATAAGATTAGAATAAAACATAATCATGATCCATTTAAGAATATACCAGGAATACTTTTAAAACAAGATAATTAATCTAATTTTCGCAAATTTAACATTTGTACATCTTGGCAGGCCCAGGTCATTTTTCTGTGTCAATTTATGACTTTTCCGTACTTGTGGCTGTAGAACTATAGAAACAGATGCACTATAGAATCAGTAAGAAATAAACAATAAATCCCATAAGCTAAATAAATGATTTATTGTACAAAAGAAAAATGACAGTAAATAAACAACAAAAGGCAAAAAATAATTGAACAGTTATTCATATGCACAACCATTAAACTACAAAGTTTGGGTGATTTTTTTTTTTAACTACATAAAGAACGGAGGAATGAAGGGGGGAAAGTGAGAAAAACATTAGAAGCGGTGAACCTGTCCAAAACATCATAAATGTCAACATTTGGGTAGGTATTTACATAGAGATTTCTTACTCTCATATATTTATATGAAACACTCTCACACATACCAGTATACAAACACTAAAATTCAAAATGCAACTTCTCAACAGCTTGAACCATAGTTAAGCCATAGTTGTGGGCACAGCTAATTACTTCTTTTGACCACACATTACCAGAGCTGCTACCATCAGTCACTCTGTCAATAACTCAATCTGAACCTGAGAGCAAGGGGACCCTGTGGTTTTCATCTACAATTATCTTTTTTGGAGGGGGAGCGGGGGTGGGGTTGTATGTGTGTGTGTGTAAGTGTGTGCGTGTGTGTGTGTGTGTGTAAGTGTGTGTGTGTGTGTGTGTGTGTGTGTGGGGGGGGGGGGTTCTTGATGACAATTAAAAAAAAAAACATGTTTTTTTTTTAGAAGGCTAAAGTGAGGTAGACAGACTTTGAAATGCATTGTAATCAATATTAATAAATAGACAATTGACCAGTTGAATTACTTCCAACCACTGCCCCTAACAGCTTTTTTTTCCTCCCTTTGAAATATTCTAGCATATTCCTGCGATCACAAAAGTTACAGCACACAACATGTCATCCTCTACTTTGGCTAACAATCCCTGGATACTCCTCCCATTCTTACATGGGTGCTTTCACTTAAAACACACACAAAGGCAAAACATGTCTATGCAAGACAGTCGACACATTGTTTAAGTCACAAGGACGTAGTCTCTCTAACAAGGTAACAGATTGAAGTTGGTGAGCGGGCCATTTCCAGTTAAAGCATTCTATGTTCATTGATCCAGACACTTATTACACACATGACTTATCACCCAAAGTGGGCAAGGAGGCCTTTCAGGCCGCTGGTACAGTACGTGCAGGTTCCAGATTGGATAGAAGTGTGTGAGTGTATGGACAGGCCCCCGCTTCAGACAAAAGTCAGAAAAGCGTGATGGTATCAAAAAGAAGTGATATCCTTTCTAGTTTATCCGTATGGTTTATCACCAGAAGCTTGAATAGTTTTTTTTTTTTTTTTTTTTTTTTAATCTTTTTTGTATCCTATACTGTACAAGCTCTCTTGTGCTTGGTAAAACACAAACAACACTTTTACCTCCTCACGCCATAAACGTCCCATAGTGCAAAATTTATAGTTGGTAAGGTAGAGTGCCCCGAAAAAAGGTTTTTGTACCCCTTTTTAATATATACATATATAATTTATATATAATGTCAGAAGGCTCTTCCTTTATCCAACAGCATAGTGCTTTCGTTTACAACAAAAGGATATCTTTGCTTTGACATCCAGGAGACAAAGACAGACTTCAAGCGTACTAATCTACTCTGTGTTTAGCACTAATTAACATTGTTTTCTCCATTATGATAAGGATGACACAGTCGAAGTTGAGGTGGATGGGGGCATTTCAAAATGTTCTCTAAACTCAAATCAGCGTTGAGTTACATTCTCTAGAGTTGTTGTTGCTGCTGCTGTGGTTTTTTTGTGAATTATAAAAATCTACTATTAAAGGATACAGTACTGCAGTAAAAGGATTAAGCATTCTTCTTTTTCTATTTTCTGAAACTTTGAGGAAAAGTGAGTGGCTTGACAGGAGTAATGGAGTTACTGCTTTTTCTTATTTTAAGTGTAATTTTAATACTGCTGCAGGAATGAATGTATAATGCATGTAAACAACTAGCTATAAAACTGTCATATTTTGTACTACTTTCTGCTCAATAATTCACTTGTCTTACAGCAGGTTGAACATGTGAGTATACTGGCACCCTTGTATGGTTCTTATAAGTATTTTACTGCCCGTTTGTTATTTCTTGCTCAGTCCCAGGCCTCTTCAAGTTATGAAACAGTGCATTTTCTTCTCTGATTAATACAAAAGCTGAATGTGTTAAAGTGTATTTCCTTTGTTACACAGAAGAAAGAAAAATGTCAGGTTCTTGTCGTCCTGCAGGACGTGCCCTCCTCCTCCTCCTCCTCCTCCTCCTCCTCTTCCTCCTCTCCCAGACGGTGCCCAGTGACCCCAGAGTGCATCTACATTACAGTTCTGTTTCAGATTTTAGCCGGCAAGTCAAAACTAAATCTGTATCATCAATTTTTGCAGAAGGGCAGAAATAGCTACACTGACTTTTCCGCTTTGAAAGACAGTAAAAAAAGTGTAACCTCTCCTCTCCCTTTTCCTTTTTGAGTTTTACAAGACTACAAATAAAAAAAGATCAAAGTGACTGTGAAAAGGTTTCGTAGATACTCGAGAATGTCACACTGGGGTGTTATACATTAATAGAGGGTATAGGTTTGGTTTTGGATCTCCTTAGCACTTTACATCTCTAAAGCACATCTCTAAACATCTGTAAACAAGATTTGGGATTTATCCTACCGGTATTCCTAAGAGTAAACTCTCCTCACATTAGCATGAGTTCTGTTTTTAGAGTGATGGATTGTAAAATAATTCTGATCATGCCCCCCTTGCAAACATTTGTTATCTTTTCGTGGATCAAATCTCACCCGTAAGTGTATCTGTGAAATAAAATATTTCCAAAACTTCTTTAAACCCCTTCTCCTTAGGACTGTAAATGCTTATGTCTCCTGTCATTTCAATCCACTAACCTGGACATTTCACAAAGATGCCATTTAAAAAACAAACAAAACAAAAAAAAAAATAACACAAAACTAACACATACTCTATAACATAGTTTTGTCTCATTTGCTGTTTTCTGAAGCTTCTCCACGAGTACAACCTCTTTAAATCATTCATAATGTACTGTATTTCCATCACTCAGTCTTTTTTTGATTCATATTTCATTTATATTTTTTTTGTTTGTTTTTTTGTTGTTTTTTTTACAGTTAGAATCAATTTGATTACTGGAAAAATGGAAACCCAGAGGGATGTTTTTGTGGCTGAGCAAATGTGAAATCTGGTGCCGAGGAGTGGGTTCTGGTGCCAGGGGAGAGCTCCGTAAGGGTTTTGGGTGGTTTGATGTAATGGTGGCTGTACACAAGTGTGTGTCTCCCCTGCAGCCTAAGAGCAGCCACATCGATCCACCACCATCCCCGGGATCTTGCCGTGGATGATCTGCTGCTTGTCATTGAAGTAGAGCATGTTAATGGGGGACATCTTGGTGGGGGTACAGCAGGGCCCTGCGGAGCCTCGGGGGTTGGCGTGCTGCACCAGGTGGGTGTGCGGGTACTTCTGCATGAACATGTACTCGCACTGGCCGGAGCAGTAGTTGGCTTTGTAGCGTTTGGGCGCGATGATCCAGTCCCAGCCAAACGCCTCGAAATCCACCGTCAGAGGGTAGCGACAGCAGCGGGACTCGGTGGAGTGCTCGTCGCAGTCCAGGCCCAGGTTTCTCCGAGAACGTTTGGTCGTCTCGAGAACCTTCACTTCCAGGAACGGCTGCTGGAAACAGGGGGAGGAGAGGCAGGACAGAAAGAGGTGGTTATAATGGAAAAACAGCAGAGACTTGGCGTTAAGAGAAACTTTACGCCTTAGAGTAGCAGATCAATAATTTAATAAGAATCCTTGTGTGTGTTTTATGCCAATAGTAAAGACAAGGACTGCATCTGAAAACAGCAACTTCCTGCCTATGTAGTAGGCAAAATTAAGAAATATGCTTTCTAGAACCTCAAAATACCTTAGTAGTTTGAACACTAATGCTATCTGGTCATATTTAGCAGTGTGCAAGCAAACCAAATTACACTATCCCAGAAGTCACCCTGGGAGGGCAAGATGGCGTGCTGTAGTATGTTTGAATTGTGCTTGTCTGAGTCCCTATCCAATGTGAGTCCCTGTCAATTGTGAGTCTCTGTCCAATGTGAGTCCCTGTCCGTTGTGAGTCCCTGTCTGTTGTGAGTTCCTGTCCGTTGTGAGTCCCTGTCCAATGTGAGTCCCTGTCCAATGTTAGTCCCTGTCCCTGATTTGCAAACAGTTCCTATTGGCTAACTTCCTAGATAGAAGCTAACACTGTAGCATTCTTATAGAAGCTACTGGTTAGAAGACAGAGGGACCTTCTTCATGGCAGCCATATTGATATTGAATAACACAGGCGTTACCAGTGACACTAAGTAAGGTTCCATCCAGGTCACACGGTGCATGCTAGCTCACTGGAAAAGCTACTCTAACCGTAACAGAACCTTAATTACTATCATTGGTAACACCTTTATTTTAGCTACTGGTTCAGGTTGATGTGGCTGCCATGAAAGATCTACTGGTACCACTTCTATGTCTATGTGTGTAAGCCAGGAGCTGTTTGCTTAGCTTAGCATGAAACTAGACACATGGCTAAACAGCTAGCCTGGCACTCACCAGCAAACATGTTACATTTCTCCACAAACAAACACAGATAAGAAACATAAAAGTTGCCATTTTTAGTTTCATAGTATATTGTATCCCACTACTTCTCCACAAATGATAGTTTTATGCTAATATTGATCAGAAGGTAACAGCTTCATTGAAAAGGAAGAAAAATGACAATGTAAAAAAAGCTACTCTTAAGATGCTACCTTTCACGCTTTTCAATTACAATTTTTCTTCCTTAAAATAAAGCTCATCAAGTTCAGTTAACTTGCACTAAAAATCATTACAGTTCATTACATGATCATTACAATCATTTTTTTTTTTTGCTTTATATAAACAGATGTGACACGTGTCTCCTTGGAAACGCTCTGCTGTAATAATGGAACCTTAATTAGTATCATTGATACTAGCTCTCTTTGCCTATTTCACGTCAATACGGCTGCTGTCAATTAGATACATTAGTGATACAAAGCAGTACCACACTCCTCTGGATTTCTATCAAGCAGATACCTGCACCACATATGAATCAATTCATGATTTAACAACATTTGTATGAAGCTTTAGGCCAGTTTAAATGCAATAAAACAATTCCTGCTGATTCTTTGTCCTGGTAGGACTCGTACACTTCCTGTCACACACAATTCAGTTTTACAAACTGATAAATCAATAGTTGGTGGTCTGGACATCTGTCTTTTTTAATTCATATAAATACATAAAAATGTATATACAGATTAATATAAATATATTATTATACAAATCCCATCATAGATAATAGGTTTCATTATAGCCATCATTGTAATAGGTTTAACAGATTTTGTACGCTCTACTGAAGAAAACTCAGGGATGTTTGCCTTTTTCTAATTAAAAAGATAAATTGTCAGTTTGCTGAAATATTTGGTAAGTTTTTTTTTCTTTTTTGAAAAACTAGCAATCGGACTCTTGGATGACCTGAAAGCAATCTTCCTCCTAAAAACCTTTAACCTGCTTAAACTCCCAAAATCCCAATCTACCATTTCATTAATATACGAGTTAGAATGCCACTTTTTAAAATGGAATCACAATGTGCTCTTTAAGCACTGACTTAAGTAGCGTTGATAGAAACAAGCCTGTATGACGCTGTATGCTTGGTTTGATCCATGACCCGGGGGGTCATCTGGAGGCTACCATAACCTTGACCTTTGGGCAAAGCAAGCGGATCAAATATTTTACTCCATCATGTTTGTTTTAGAAAGCCTTTCTCTCCCCACAGTGATTCCAGCTGGGCTCGAGCGCACATTTTGTGACGCATTCAAAAGAGGAAATAAGCTGAAAGGCCATCGGGGTGAGACCATGTCAGCTTGGCCTTTAGGGCTTTTGTTGTAGAAAAAAAAGACCCAGAGGATCAGGGAGAAGCAGATTTTTTTTTCTTTGCTTGTTGTGTTTTGTTTTATTTTTGTACTTGCCTGTGTTTTTGATCTTTTTTTCTCTTTTGGGGTTTCAAGAATAATATTGCACACTGCTGTGTGCTCAGAGGGCAGCGATTTATTGGCCGAGACACCAGAGCTGACCTCTGATATGTGTTGTGAAGATCTGACCCAAATGACCACTTGGTAAATATTTGGTGTTGCTTAACTGGGATGAGTGGCCTACATAATTCAACATAAATGTTATATGTAACTGTCAGTAGCAGTAAAGCTGGAATCTTTAACCAGATTAATGATTCACGGATGGTTTTGCTTTGAGTCTGAAGTTTGAACTCATCCGTGAAGCCTCATTTATTACATTAGACACAAAGCGAACAGTAATTCATCTTCTTTTTGCTGCTTTTTTCTAAAGAACAGATATATTAGCTGAGACAAATCTGGTGACGATGAGGTCAAATATGGGGCTAAAATGTGCACAGCCGGAGGTGAAAACTATCTAGAGGAACACCCGGTTAAGATATGGGCCTCACTTTAAACATTTTCCGTAAGCGAATGAATTCACATTTTGCAGCCTTCACTTATAATAAAATAGCAATGTAATGATAATTTTGAGTTTTGAGGATCACATGGAAACCCATTAAAATGTGCACAGACAATGCACATCAAATGTACAGTTTGTAAAGAGTAGGTATTACCAGTGTAAATAATCTGCACCGTTCATACAATTAGTTAACAGTAGATGGAGGCGGATCCACAGAAAGCAGCTGTGTTTTCTCTCTAGATATAATTATAAGACACAAGTAGCTGGAAAATGCACAGATTACATGTTATTCAATTTGAACTACTTTCAAATATTTCTTACAACAACAGCAACTTATCATTCCCATTGTTTTTTTTATGCGTGTAGATTTCAAATCAACACTTTTTTTCATAAATATAGATTTTCTATTAGAATTTATAACTAATAACACAAATTAAACTCAATTCAGGTATTTATGGCATATCTAAAGTTGGACTTTAAATGAATTCTGCTTTACAGAAACATCTTATCAGCTGTTTGAGAATCAGATATCACACACAGATCCTGTCGTGTGTGATATCATGGCACATTCTTGTGTTTTTTCTATCTTCTGTGCAGCGACTGATTCTAATTCATATCACTGCAACATGAAACTCAGCTTTCAGATACTCTACTTGAGATGGATGAATGTAATGTCTTCTTTCATTTTCAAATACATCTGGAGTCAACCTAACATTAAAAACTGAACTCCCATAGTAACAAAAGAAATAATAAGATGTTGACCGTGCATACAGTTCCTTTTTCTGTAATGCACACTTGCTCTGAGTTTATATTATCTTACAAGACTCCATTTATAGATTTTGATACTTGGATAAAATAAATGTTAATCAGCATGTGCATCAAGAAAGAAACAATATTCATAAATCTAAAAGGCATGCTTTTAAATGATGGTTTAGGAACATTAAAACATAATGTAATTTTTAGCCACTTGCAGGTAGCAGGAAGAAGTTGTGAACATACTCATATATTTTCGCTTTTTAAAGCTATATTGTGTTTTTTCAAATAAATGAATTTCTGATCCATTTATGCCTACTTGAATCTGAATTAAATAATTCCTATTACATTTCTTCTAAACTCTTCACAGTCACAGCAATAAAAAGGCAGTAGGCCACAGCTGATGTATCAGGAGTCTTCAGTGTTTTTGTAATTATTCTCACTGCCAGAAGGGGGAAGTAAAAGTTCTGCAAGTATAGCTTTAAGTCTCCGCAGTGAATGTGGTAGCAAACTTGTCAATGTTATCACTCATTAGTGTCATAATTTGAATCCAACGTTCTCCCTCTTTTAGCTGCTTTAGCTTCTTTTTTTTTAGTTCTACAAGCTCCTAAAGGGAAATATCTGTCTCTTTATCTGCTAAATGGTCACAAGCTAGTCCTATGTAACTATGTGTGACTGCTTTTTGCATGCAGTCGGTTTATCACACTGAAAACAGAAGCCATCTGCAGCTGAAGATCACACTATGAGAGGTGAATCCTACTCTCCTGCCCCCCAGGTATCTGCAAGCTGTGTCTTTCTGCCATTTGGTATTGAACAACCAGTGTAAAGTGGTTTGCGTTTTTCCTCTGAAAACAGCTGCCTGTCGACCTGCCAAAAAGTTGCAGGCGGACTGCTTAACAATGAGCTCAAACTTGCTGTAAAGCTGAGGGTCTCTCTGACATTACAAACTGCTTCTGATACACTGTTAGTCTAAAAATAGAGAAAAGAGGCTGAGTCCTTCCCTGTTTTACCCCATGAAGAGTCACTTTCAGTTCACCTGGGAGTTATTCATATGTACGTGTCTTTTTAATTTTTTTTTTTTTTTTGCCATCTGCCCTCCTTTGATTCAAGTATGAAGTGCGTCATTGTGAGCTGTGATGGATGTGATTCCCTCCCCGCCCCTGGGACAGGTCTGAGGGTCCTTACCAGCCCCTCCTCCCCGGGTCGCAGCGAGGTAACTGCCAGGTCATTGCCGCTCTCATCAAAGGCGTTGATGTCGATCCCCCAGTTGGTGTGCGGCTGCTTGAACCAGTTCTGCAACACGTGCTTAAAGTCAATGCTCTGCCAGTGGCCGACCCTGGAGTTGAGCTCTATCTTGAGGGAGCGGATGCGGATGTGGCGGCTGCCCTGCTCCGTGACGGGCTTGAGCCGGAGGATCTGCAGGTAGACGGTGGAGGTCTGCTGCAGCGGCCGCAGGTACACCCACAGCTGGGCCTTCAGCACCTTGGTGAACATCAGTTTGGGGCTGAACTTGAAGAAGCAGCAGCTGGGCTTCCCATTCACCTGCACCAGCGGCTCGGCTGTGAAATAGAGGACCGGCACATTAATATATGTATGTGTACAATACTGTATATAGATCATTAATATCATCATTCGAATACACAATATTGCACTTGTGTATCTTTTTTAAACAGTTCCCTTCTCCTCACTGTCAAAAGATGTTGGCATTTTATTTCAATGTAATTCAATTGTTGGATCCATCCCTTTTTTTTTCCAAAGAGGAATCTGTTTGATAAAATGTGTCACTCGCTATTTGTTGATCGTCTCTTTAACTGTTCATAGTCATGGTTTCTGTCTGTTCCTGCAACAAGATCATGCATCACTCACTCCAAACAAACTAATTCTGGAAACATAAAGCAAACAACTTCCTGTGCACAGTGGGGTGCATATTCTCTCTTTTTTTTTACCAGCAATGCTCAGCACATCTCAGAGTATTAAAAAAAATGCTGACTCCTTCATTCCCTGGACAGACATTATATGAGCAACACACAGAATCAACGACCTGTCTGATTCCCACGTTATGACAACCACAGCAGTCATGACTGATGGGTCCATAACAGGAACACAAGGTTAAAGACAGCGAAACACACTAAACTGAGGAAATCACCAAACAAACACACCACGACACTCTGGTTCATGTTTTTTTTACCAACTATGATCATAGATAACTGAAAATAATCATCTCAGGATTAAAAAAATACAACATATACCTCTACAATACTAACAAACTATATTCTGTATAAAATGACTGTATGAAATAATTGGGTCAATGCAGGTATAATGATCGTAAATGCAACACATCTAAAGCTACTTAATCTCACAACATTGAGAGAGTTTTTTACTTAATGCAAAAGACAACGTGATGGCTCAATAGTGCTTAACACAAACAGAAACACACCAATAAATTTGATATTACATACAATGCTGACATGTTTTATAATGTGATGAATATTGATTATTATTTTAAAATCTCAATTTGAATGAATAGATTCTATTTACAATGAAAGGTTTGATATTATTTATATTCCTACATGATATTGTAAAACAGTAGCTCCGACTCTTGTTTTTTTTTCTTCTTTTTTTTGTCTTTTTATTTATTTCGGTAAACTGACTCATTTTGCCATATCTGCAGGAGGGCTGCCAGATATCATATGTGCACATGGTCCTGTTGTTCAGTCAATTCAGTCAAGTTACATTTGTGATTACATCAAGGTTGGCAAAAGAAACCCAGATACATTTGCATATTAAAACAAGGATCAGTAATGGTGGCCAGTGGCCAGATGGTAACCTTAGATTCCCCTGGGTCAGTCATAATGAAATGGTCTACCCCTACATTACAACTAGCAAAATTAAAGTTTGTTAGCTCACCCTTACCAGCAAATATATTTGGGGTCTGGATTAAGGGTTATGTCAAAGAACACAAGGGGTCTCCTAAAATAGGCAGATTTATTCCTGTCATGATCCTCAGCTCTGGTGTTTCTGTGATTTGCACCACATGTCAAATCTGCACAGTGGTTCATTAACATAGACCTCCATCTGATATAATGACATCCATCCATTGCATTCATACATTCATTTCCATGTAAAGCGTTCATTTATTAAGGGAAATTTATTCTGCATCTATCTGGCATAATAATGTGCCGACAGAGTACAATAGAATATCTAATCTGCCCATTTTTACTCAGCACATTTGACACATTACAAACTCTAGATTTAAGCAAATAAACCGTTGTTTACTGTCATTTATCTTTCTCTTGGCTTTTTGGTTCCCCTACTTTAAAGACAAAAAAAGAAGATAAAAAAAAAACTGTAGGGACCAACCTGTCAATCATTGCTAAATCTGAGGTTGCTCAGGCAACCTGCAAATGCTTCCTGGGTCAAAAGGTTATTTGGCACCTCAGCCTAGTTAAGAAATGGGATCAGGGGTCAAAACCGTCAGCCTCTTTACATCTCAGGGGTGCTGGGGAGGGGCAGCACCTAATAGCCAGATTGAGTTTGAAGGTCAAGGTCGACCCTATGGCAATGGTAATATGTCTTTCTTCACAACGCGCCTTTTCACCAGAGAATCATTTGAAATCTGTGAGACACAACAGTGCTGAATCAGCCACAGTTTGTTTTTGTTTTGATCAGGGTGGAGATTCTCCAGCCAATAGTGATTTGTTTATCAAATCTCAGTTGGCTTGGGGAGAACACTGCACAGGGCTGTTTTTTTTTTTTTTTACACGAAACAAGTGTTGTAATTGAATTACGGGCATGCATTGAGGGATATGAATTCACCGAGGTACAGATGGACTATCCATTAGAAGAGTCCGGGCCAGTATTGAATAAGGGCCAAGCCGGGGACAGACGTGGTCCTTCAGCCTGTATTTCCAGGGACAGTCATTAGTGAGTGTAAATTATACAGTGTCTCACGCTGGACAAACAATAAGTCAATGTTCCTTTTTGGTGGGTTGCTGAGGTCACAGCAATTAATGTGGAGGGTGTTGTGTTTGCTCATCAGCACAAAACTGGGAATGAATGATTCTGCAGTTTGCTTGGGGTTTACTTGCGATTACTATTTTTTGTTGTTTTTAATCGCTGCAGACACACACACACACACACACACACCAGAACTTCCTTTGCAAACAATCTACGTCGGTTTTGTGGAGAAAAAACAACAACAACAACAACAAAGCCAACGCGACACTGCAGAGCAGAAACGGTTCAGTTTTTTCTCAAGCGGGGGCCTTTCTCGAGAAGGAGTAATTTGAGAAGCAGGGCCCGTACACCGTGATCCAGTTAGGACCCCAGTTATTAAACACACATGCACAACATATGAGCTACGTCACGTCAAACAATGACTGCATTGATAGGTGAAATCAATTTGTGCCTTTATAGAACCTGTAAGTGCACGAGTAGGAGGCAAGCCGCCGAGGACGAACGCCTGCAGCTTAATTGCACCCCACGTCTTGGCAAAGCGTTCCACTTGTGCAAAAAATGAGCGAGGCTAGCTTGTAAAGATCAGAAAACCAATGAAACCAACCCAAACATTTTAATCCCCTCTACCTGAGCTAACTCTGCCTCTCCCACCGCCGCACGTCATTGCTGAAAAAGCTCATAATTAGAGCAGGGACTGTATTTATGGCATAATTTACTGAGCACAGTTCAACACCCTGAATTGAAACCTGCAGTGGGGACGTTCTGTTTTAGCATTCAGCACCACCTACTGGAGTGAAGACATCTCTCCGCTTGGTCCAACTAGAGATGAACATACAAACTAGTTCCTATGAGAGCACTCCTCGTACTTAAAACTGAAATCCAAGTGAAGTATGGACAGGGGCTGTGTTTTCCCAGAGCAAACAGGGCTGCTTGCTTTTCCTCCTCATGTTTCCAGCCTACTTCATTATTACAGCAGCTTATTTCCCTGTGGTATAATTGCAGCATATGCAGCGCATGAATTTTACTGCCAACACGCAGCAGGCCTGTAGGTAAGCGCCTATCAAACATCTGGTTGAATCCCTGGGTACCTGTGTCCCATAGTTAGCCCAGAGCCCTCTATACATGTGTGTAAGGGGAGGCGTATAGAATATAAGGGTTTATTCACCACGCCATCTGTCCGTTTTAATAAGACCACAGGCCATTTCAAAGTTAAATACTTTTAATCACCAAAACGCAGTAATGTTAAAGGAGAATTGAGCCAGTTAAACTGTTGAAAACAGATGGATGGGGGAAGTTAAGGTGCAGCTTTAATGAATAGGTAACATGTGGTACCAGTAAGTGTGACTAAACCCCATGTGAAAAGGCTGGATTTTGCCATGTGAATGGGTATTTCTATAGCTTTAATTTTCACAAAGTATAAAGGGAAAATAAAAGAGGCAGGAACTGACAGAATTCACAAAGGTTTGATGAAGACTTTGATGATCTCTCTGCTGGTGACCAAGCTGCTTCCCTTCAGGCAACTTCAGCATTAAAGACCAACCTCACTGTATTTACTGCAACGATAAGCTCATTACAGCGGAACATACAGAACAAACGGCTGTTAAAAATTTAAAGCCTTAATTCACAGTATTGAACCTTGTTTGGGAAAGATGTCGTTAAATCAGTAACAAAGCTAAAGGGGGAATCATAATTAACCATAATTAATTACACATGTTTTAGGGCATTAAATAAGTTACACACTTAAATCTCAACATTTTACCAGTAGTTCACTTATTTATCCAAACTCTTTCGAGGCATTGGTGCATGTATTACACACATGTGCTGCAACATATGCCAATCAGGTGAAAATACTCAGCTAAAATGGGGCTGGGGAGAGAAATGGTCATCTATTGTTAATGTCCAAATGGATAATGCATAATGGTAAAAACCTAGATAGGAGTTTCATTTGCATATATATCTATATTTTCTTTTCTTAATGGGAAATGCAAATGTGCCATTTTGTGGTGAGTGAGTGTGTTTGGGAGCCTTCGTGTTGAATAAATGTGACTCTAGGGTATCCCCACGCACCTCGGGGTATTAATCATCGTGACACGTTCACGACCCTTCTAATAAGACAGGGGCCACAGTGCACCCCCTCAAACATCCCATCCCACCCCAGCCCCACTCCCTCTTTGTCTCTCGGGCAGTCCCAAGGGACGGGAGAGGGTGGTGGGGGAGGCCGGGCTCGAGCTGGGGATGGAAGGGGAGGGGGGAGTGTGAAGTTAGACCCCCTCATTCAGAAGCCCTCCCTTGGGACAACGGCAGGCACAAGACTCCTATTAGGACTGAGCACAGTAGCCCCCCAGGAGCAACAAAAGACACCTCCTAATGCTCCCTGTTCTAGCTCAGTGAACACACACACATGCATACACACACACACACACACACACACACACACACTGAAACATGCAGCCGCACATAAACAGACAACATAGACCAGTTCCAAACTGACTGTCTTGAGCAAACAGTCTTAAAGCTCATTGTTTTTAGTGTCAGGGTTATATATGACGGTGTTATACGAGGAACGTCTGCGGGACATCTCCAGCAGGACGGGGCCGGAGGATGAAAAGAGTGAGCGTGCAGTGAAGTGCAATAAGGTGGACAGCTGGACAGCAGGAAGCATGCTGGGGTCTCACCGCTTGTGTTTGTGTGCATCCACACATACATGCGAGACATTAATGTCGGAGGACGTTACCACTCCGCTTCCAAAAGTCAAATCCAAAAACTTTCTGCAGTACGGACGCCCGAAACGTCTAACAAGACAAACAGGAAGATGTTGGTGATTGATTTGCTTTGCAACGTGCTGCTGCTGCTGCTTTGGGCCGACGATATTCAGTGTATGGATGGATGTGAATTCAGATTTTTTTTTTAATATATATATAAAGCACACACCACTGCAAGATGAAGCTGAGATGACATTTTGGGCGACACTGTCTATTTATGAAAAAAATAAATAATCATTAGTCATTACTCAGTAGTCATTGATCATCATGGTCTGAGTCACTTGTCCATGTTTTATGAAGCAAAGAGAAAGTTTCACTGTCCAGTAACAACAGTGGTTGGTTAAGTGAAAAGACTAAAATAGCTGTTGGTGCCACAGAAAAGAGCTAATTTAAAAGGAGTTTTTAGTTTTGCTGCTTGTTTTGTTGAAACCAGCAAAATCACTAAGGGGGAATTTCTGCTTGGTTTTTGTTAGATTGTGTTTTACAGAAGTCCTTAGGACACATTTCACATCGTTACTGTGCTTCATGCTTGGTTCATATATACTTTCTGAACATGAGTTCATTGCACAGAACACTCATTATATGTGCTTAAATAATGCTTGTATCAGCTGAATCTTAACCTTGATTACAATATGCACCCTCAGCCAAGAGCATTTTGTTATTTTATTATCAGTACTTTAATAAGCAGTTACTAATTATAAATAAAAGGCACAGCTAATCCTGTGCTAAGCTTAGCATCACCATAACACAAAAAATTACAAAATTACTAGTTGGTATACTTAGCTCATCTCAGCAGTTGAGCAGAAACCTGTAGCAGAAAGATGCAAGTTTAAGTGCCTTTTCCAAACCTGTTGGGTCTAGGTATTTTTGTATAAAGGCTAAACTTCTAAGTCTGAGAGGCTGGATCTTTGGTCTGTTACCTTCTTCTCTTTCTCATATCAACAAACACTTCATTTTCTGTCTTTGTCTGTTGTGAACCACTTTGAGTAGAATAATATACTATTGTCATGTTTTTGACAGAGCATATTTCTGTAAATCATTACCTCCTGCCCATCTAAGCCTGTTTCCACATTATGGCCTGCAAGTGGTACTGTTGGTTTTCATTTGTTTAAACATTCTTCAAAGGCTGAACATAGCACAAGACATGTTTAGATGTGGTAACAGAAAGCAATTTTTTTTTGAGCTCCCCTACAAAATGATTTATAAAAGACAGTGCCAGCAAAAATCCTGACGCATAAAGGTAATCTTTCTGTACACATTGGAGTTCTCCAATGGTCCAAAATTAGCCAGAGTTAATCATTTTCATTAAAAAAGACAAAAACCCAGGTTAGCAAATATGAGCCTGTGTCAGTCTTAGGTAAGTCTTTGAGAGAATGGTATAAACTCAAGCGAAAAATTATTTATTTACCAATAAATCAGACTTACAGAAGGCCACCAATCTGTTGACCATGGGAACTGTTGATATTATATGGTACAATACAAATGAAGGAATTTATGAATTATTTAACATAAGAGGGGAGCCTGCTGTAATATTTTCATTAGACTCCAGCAATCTCGGAACCTATCAACTATCGTCTGATGATGGATTATCCTCCTGGGTGAGTTCCTGCACTCTGCGATTCCACTGCTGTTACGCTGGAGCCAGCACATATCCTGCCCAAGACCTCTATTCCTGTTCATCAGTCATTGTTTGCAATCCGACAAACCCCCATAAGTCTAGAGATAAAAGCTAATCAAATGCTCAAACTCCTATGAATATAGAGATACCATTTGTCTAATGGCTCTGCCGCTGTGCAGCTCCCACACAGACTTTTGGCTTGCATGCAACTCCAGCCTGCGCAAACATGACTAGTCAACACTATTCATACTACAAATGGAAACTGTTTCTGGTCTTGCTAATAATTATCACATGCCAAAGATTCTACATCACATACAGAATCTCATAAAGATTAGACCTACAGTAGATCATTCGTCTGACACCGAATGATAAATACATGTGTGTTGAAATGCAACCCATCAATTTCTTTTTGGGGAAAGAGAAAACTATTCCTAATGCCCCAAACACTTCCCCAATTGCTCTCAACAGTGTGCATGACTTTTGACTCTTAATGTTTTTAAAAATAAAAAGCAACTTTCATAGTTTTGCAGATGATGCCATCATTTACTTCTGTTACCATATGATATAACTCTGTCCACCTGTGCTCAACAAATCCATGATACTGTATGCCTTTTGTGTTTGTATTTTTGTTATACCAAATACACATACAAATACATTCAATTGTTATCTGTAAAATAAAAAAGGACAATGCGTGTTAATGAACGGTTTAGAATCAAATGCTAATATGCCAGTGTTGCTAATTTTCAAGGGTTGTTCCTGGAAGGAACAGATTTCTGCAATTCATCACCACCTGCTCATTTGAGCATGTGTCTTGTTATCATCATCTTCATCTTTTTAATATATTTTAAATTGCTTTTTTATCATTCTGTGTATTAAATGTAATTTCCTTCCTAATGTAGCAGATACATCATACCCGGCATATACAGATTAACGACATGTACTGATAAATTATAGAAAGATTAACAACCTGTGCTGATAAATTATATGTGTCATTGAGTGTGGCCTCAAAACACATTCTTTAGAAAGCAGCAAAACCCCTCACACATGTCAGGCACTGATAAGTATCACCTCCCTAAAAGCTCCAAAAATGTGCAATCTTTCTTTCTGGAAGAGTTTCTGTTTGGGCGACTTAGCTACTGAAAAAATCCCTGAAGCCACCCAAATCTGTCAGGACCTTAGCCAAGAGTTTTCTCTCAAGACAAAGTTAGTGTGAGCAGACCTTGCCAACCCTCCCTCTAGGAAGAATTTTCTTCTGTACTGTTTGCTGGGGAATGTGTAAGCAGCATAAATCTTTCATCCCCTTTACGAGCTTCTGTTTATCCATCTGCGCTGTACATTATATAAATCAAATCTGGCTCCTGTCCCTAAAGAAATCAGTTGGACATAAGGAACTTCCTGTGGTGTTGTGGGTGTACGGCAAGCAGAGATTCAACCACAGGTGATAAATACAGCAGGAACGCTGCTCTCCTTTTGCTGCAGAAAGGAGGCTAATTAAATTTTCATGTAGATAATCATGAGGTAATCCAGTGTTAATTGTGCTTCTTTCCAACACAGTGGCTCCCTCATGGGATCCAACATTATGCTCAGGCAGCATTTCCTTTGCTTAAACGCCTCTTAGATTTAATGGACTCTTCCATAAACTGATCCGCAGCTCCTCGCACACGACCACACAGAGCCTGAACGCATCCATCAACAATAATCCCCTCAATGATCTCCATTTTATCTTTCCACTCCCCTCCTCCTCCTCCTCCTCCTTCGCCTCCTCCTCCTCCTCCTCCTCCTCCTCCTCCTCCTCCTCACTCGTGTCCCTACACAGGGCTTAATTACTGGTGTGAAGTAATTATTTCCTTTATTAGTGAAATGTAACATCTGTTTCAGGTCTTTTTAATTGTACCTATAAAACCCTTCCATGATTTCTGTCCCTTTAGGATAGGACTGGGCTGCTTGTTGCTCCCTGCGGAGTCACTCCCTTCTTTCTATTCTTCCCTCCCTCACCCCCTTCATACCCACGGCGCGGGCCACGGTGCACCTAACTCAATCCCACTCTTAAAAAGTCCTTTAAAGACGCAACGAGGAGCTCAATGGTGGACACACACACACACACACACACACACACACACACACACACACACACACACCAGAAGTGAAAGCACAGCACTTGTACATATCATCTTTATGAGAGGCAGGATAAAGTATCCCCTGCACATTTGTGCCTCCAAACTAACATTAATGCAGTTCTTACATCCATTCTCGTAACTTTTCAGTGTCGTAATTTCGCTGAAGCATGCATTAAATTCCAAAGCAACATATTCCCACATGCCAAGAGGAAAGGCCGGCTACAGGGACTGGTACACGGGAGCGTGGGAATAGGGGAAGGAGGGTGGAAGGAGTGAGATTCCTGAGGTCCTGGGGAAATTTTGTCCCTGTATTAATAGACTTTGGTCCCTTTGAAATTTTATTAGCCATAAAGTTGACAGTATGTTGTGCAATTTCTACAGTCCGACAGACCTTTCTTCAAGTTTTCTCTTCTTTTTAAACAAACCGGTCACGCCCTGGGTGTCCAAACAATTCAACACCAAAGTTTATCTTCTCTCCGTGGATTCCCTCAAATGATGCAAGCACTTACATGAGGTGAACAGGTGTCATCGTCAAACTGAGACCGCCATGGAATGAATAAATCTATAAAAACCTCACACAGTCATCAACTTCCAGCAAACACTGGCCAGTGAGTTGAAGACAGTCCGGCTTCTGCTGCTCTGTCCTTTTAGCGCTCTCCCTCTTAATTTTTATGGTTCCTGCACCTTCAGGAAATGACCCTTTTATAGGGTCAACACTATAAAAGACTTGTTTTTTCATGGGAGTGGTTAGTGGATGTGTGTGTGAGCGTGTGAGTGTGTGTGTGTGTGTGTGTGTGTGTGTGTGTGTGTGTGGTGGGGGGATAAGTGTTCAAGTTACTACCGGTTCGTCTTTGCTGCCAAAGAAAGAGACCCGATGAGGTTAATAGTCTCCTCTTCCAATATATCACGTAGCTGTGAACTCTGTGACCCTTTTTGTCAATAGGAGAACTTTTCTCTGGAGTGTGTGTGTGACTGTGTGCGAGTAAGTGTGTGTGTTGGCATCCTCATGGGTCCACACAAGTGTGCACATGTAGAAATTTGTACATTCATACAGTTGCATGTGCATGGATTTTCAGTTTCAGGTACTCAAGGGTTGTTTAAGCTTGTGCTTGTACTGAATGTGCACCGCCTAGACAGGATTACATAATAACACAAGTATAGCACTTCCTTGTGCTGGCCTACACACAATCATAGTGATAAAGACAATAAGTGGGTATAAAATAGTTTAATAAGTGCTTCCACAATAGCTGACTACTCATTAGAGAAGTACCAAATGTTGATTAGATCTGTGTATTGTTCGATTATCTGTAAAGTTTTGTTCTCTGCAACCTGACTTCACACATAAAGTTTTGACGCACTGGTCACGGAAATCAATTTTAAACATAGAAATGCACCTTCCGGGAGGGAGGGTAAGTGAGCGCTGCTCTCTGCTGGATCCTCTTTTACTGGACAATCTCGGAAATTACTGCCACAGCACAGAAAATAACTTTACTCAAAGCAATAAAAAGGGCCAGGAACACACGAGCATCCTTAAATCAGCTCCTGCATCAGTTAGTGATATAACCATCTTTGTCCACTTTAAGTCTCCTAAAATCATATTCATGAGCTGCTCTGGCAAGTAAGTTAGAACATTTTAGTAGGTTTATGTCAAAAAATGTGCAGTTAATCACCATCAAAGCATACAGTGGCACAGAAAGGAAGAAAAAGAAGGTTGCTGATGGCGGAGGAAGGTCCAGTCTAAATGTCTTGGACAGGTGACAAATGGGAGACTAGTGGGGTCAAATCTTCACCCCCACCTCCGGCAGAGCCATCTGAGCTGCAAAAATACACACATTGAATGCACACGTACACAGTCACACGCATAAATCATAAAGCTCTGGTGTGAACAGGTTTGTTGATCAAATTCAACACTCCTTCACAATGCTGCATTAGAAAATAACCCTGATAAACTGAAGTGAGTCATTTTGTACGTATGCGCAACGAGCAGAGTGGTTACCTACACAAAGCAGTGTATGGAGGGAGATGTTTTAGTACATAAAGTGCTGCACTATGATATAAATAGCTGTACTTTTCCATGAAATTTCATAGTAATTAGAGACCAGGAAGCATGGACCCTCTCAACCCCCACTGCGGCACCCACGTACCTTGAGTGAATACTAAAAAGCAACTCTGGCACGGGTCCAGTTCAGTATGTACTGTGTGAACCCACATGGCCCATCAAAGGCAGTGTGCACGACCGTGAAAGGGTGATTGGGTTCGAGGTGCGCAGGGAATAGTGTTTGAAGTCCTCCTTCTATCAGAGAGACAGAAAAGGCACTTTTAATCCTGTGGGATCACTAAGGCGCCACAGGCAAAAGAGATGCACTCATTCTCTCAACTCTTCCATGTACCGGAGAAAAGAGAGGAAGGAGAGAGGGGGCTAACGGGGAGGAAGGTGGGGGCGGAGGGAGGTGGTGGCGGTGGTGGTGGTGGTTGGGGGGGGGGGGTGTAGAGAGAGAGAAAGAGAAAGAGAGAGAAAAGGAGCAGATGATATAAACACTGCAGCTGACGTAAAGAGATGAGGCAAACAGAGCAGAGAGGAAGTGCTGTAACATGACAGATACGGCTGTAATGTCCGTCATTAGCTCCTACGGCTGGCACCAGGCCGGTTAAATATGCAATTAGCCAGCATCATGGATAATATCCTTTTCTGCTTTGAGAAGGTATCAAATCACTTTGCATTATGTTTTGTTTCTTCCCCTCTCTCTCTCCCTCGCTTCCTCTCACGCACTCTTCCTCTGTGTGTGAGGGTGTTGATTTCCTCTGTAATGTACAGATGAGTGTAAGCATGCAGCATTTCATCTTATGTGTATTTACAGGTGGAGAAAGAATCATGAAATATAGATACGATAGATAGATTGATAGATAGATAGATAGATAGATAGATAGATAGATAGATAGATAGATAGATAGATAGATAGATAGATAGATAGATAGATAGATAGATAGATAGATAGATAGATAGATAGATAGATAGATAGATAGATAGATAGATAGATAGAATCACCTGTAACATGCTAATCATCAGCTGTGCATTGATCTGAATCAATCAGGGGATAATTGATTTAGGTTTAATGTGCACTAGGCCTACCCTGATTCTGTAAGGGCTGGTCCGAAATGTGATCACGGTGCAATAATTGGAGGAGGAATCACAGACATAAAATTAGGATGACCTTTAGGTTTGAGGCTTGTCAGCTGATGCTTTTAATTTGTTCTGCTCTAACTACAGAGACAGGTGGACAGGTGAGGACGGGAGTCAGTGTTTTACACTACAAGATGCGTCCTTAACTACTTTATTACTAAATGAGTTAGATAGATAGATAGATAGATAGATAGATAGATAGATAGATAGATAGATAGATAGATAGATAGATAGATAGATAGATAGATAGATAGATAGATAGATAGATAGATAGATAGATAGATAGATGAATATCAGATAAAAACTCATGCACATGGGGCCCATCTTTGTTCACTCATGGTGTAAAAAAACGGATTATTTGGAGTGTGTTTTATCCGCCTTGTGTAGAATATATTACGTGTGTAAATGTTGTTGAACCCCGCGATTCTCCAGGAAAAGGTCACACACTCCCCTCGACCCCAAGTGATTCTCTGTCTTTGTGTACTCGTGGTGAAAAAAAAACGAGCTGCGCCTATAAACTTCGCATTTAAAAGGCAAGTGCGGCCGAGGGGGGCCGCTGCATGAGGGGAACAATAGCAGCTTTTTGGACACACTTTTTCTCACTGCGATGAACAGCAGGGAAACCGGTAGAGCCTCCTATAAAAGACCGATAGAGCACAGCTGCCAGGGTTCAACAGTAATTTTATAAAATGTCTCCAAGGGGGCTGCCTGCGGTTTATCTGTGGATTTATGGGAAACTATAAGCAAATTGTTAGGGGAGGAGGAGGGGGAGCGCTCACGACGTGATCATAACTCCAGGATTTAAGGGTTTTTATATGCAAAACATAGGCCTATAAAAGGATAAAGTGATACGACTGCCAGCCAAATGCTGCATTATCATTAATAATGCACTTGACATTCAAGCGGGCTCCTTCATGCGTTCAACTGCCTGTCAACACACACACACACACACACACACACACACACAATCTATTGATCTGCAAAGAGGTACATTTTGCACATGCAGCCTGTGTGTCAAACAGCGGGAGGTGGATCCGAGGAGTTCAGCAGCTTGGTCCAAATATTAGGAAAAAAAAACCCACGCAACTTTAACGCCGGGTGCGCCAAGCAAAAAGCTTCCATCGTCCATCGTCGACACCGCAACAAACGCTCATTAGGCCATATTGGAGCTGTCTCTTTTTAGAGTGACGAGGCTCTTTAAACTGTTGATTATTGATTTATCGGGTTCACACTTAATCCCTATTTTGACAGCCGTGGCGAACAGCTGACCGAGGCCATTTGTCTAATGTTATCAGTCCCGCTTCAGACGCGCAGACTGGACCCCCAATTTCTAACAAAAAAAAAAAAGTAGGTTTAGGTCCCTGACTTGAATGAGCCCCACAGCCCCACGGTCCACGGGCCTGACTCACTTGCGCTCTATATCTGATCCGCAATTACGCGCATGACGCATTTGGAGACGGTATATTGTTGGGTTGTAAACTATTACTCACGCTCAGAGGCCATGGTGATCACGGACTCCGTGGTGGCGTGGTACTCATCCTCCTCCATAAACTCGTCCTGGGACGACGCGTCTCCCTGGAAGTCGTGGTGATCCAGGAGCTGCTGGAGCGGAGGCGCCTTGGGCAGCAGCTGATTGACCACCTCCCGGCTGATGTTGGGCGCCTGTTTCAGGCGCAGCTTGCTCAGGATCTGGGACTTGATGGTCTCCAGCCTCAGCACTTTGCTCTGCTCCCTCCACACGCAGGCGGAGCACTCGTGGGCACCGGCGTCCTCGTCCAGCAGAGACAGCCCGGCATCCGTGGGCGTCTCGCTGGCAGGAGGCAGCAGCAGATTGGGCTCATCGCTCCCCGACTGTCCCAGGGAGATGAGCACCATCAAGCACAGTAAGAAGTTGTACCTCGGCATGACGACGCGTTGAAACCGGGCAGTGCAACTTTTTTCTCTCTTTCTTTTGCTTTTCTTTTTACTCGCGTTATCCGGTTATATCCCCTCTCTCGGTTGCGCCTCGCTCCTTGTCTTATCCTACAAAAGGCAGGGAATCAGTGACATGCATCTATTCCAATACGGTCACCTCGAAGTTGTTGGGTTGTTTTTCTTTTTTTTTTTGTTTGGTTTTTTTTTTTTGCAGCAAGCGCTTTTGCAATCAAATTTCCCCCCAAAAAACAAAGGAAAAAAAAAAGAAAAAGTGCGTTCCAGTGTGTCTCGGTTAAGGCTGTTTTGATTGAAAGTTGACAAATGATCAATCTAATGAATGCATAGCCCGCTCACATGTAGTATAATGGTTGTTTTGGGGTCCTCTGTACAATTTAGTCCATGGAGGTGTGTGAATGTTCAGAAGTGTCACTGAAAAATGTGCAAGTGCGGTCAAAAAGGGGCTCTTTATATATCTCAGCTGCCCGGTGTCGTAATCCGTCTCCATTGGCTAAGATTGCAACAAAAGGCTTTTAGGTCTGTCACCAAGTCAAGAGGGACAGAGCGAAGGGAGGGTGCAGGCACTGTTATGAGAGTATAAATGTTTTTACAGTGCGCAAACAATGCCTCACATTAGAGATATAGCCCAATTAGGTTATTATGATGATGACATATACTATGGCTCACTGCGCCTGTTGTTATAAATGCTTTATTATGGTGTACATCCTAAAGAACAAGAAGAAGAAAAAAAGCTTGACGGATTCTTCACGATGTCTCCCCATGATCTCACAAATCACAGAAAAAAAATACATTTAAGACGCATTTTTTCCTCATTACAAAAATGAACATTGATCATAATAGTACAGATGCAGATTATTTAAATTATAGAAGTTTTTTTTTCCTCAATGAAGATTCACAAATTAAGCATCAAAGTCTGTATGGACCAATTAACTCAACAATCGCCATTTCTCCAAAAAAGAACTAAAGAAAACCACTGAAACACATGATTGATGTTGACATAGGTTGTGCCCTTATGGCCCTATAGTAACTATAAAATATGAATTGTTAAAATATGAATAGTTTCTGCAAACTGCAGTGGGTCTGTGTTTTTTTATACTGTGAACCTATCTAAAGTCATAATATACAAATCACTGAAATTAAGGCTAAGCGTAATGAAAGTGACCTGCATTTCTAAATATAGATTATCCATTTATTATTATTGATTGTGGAGTTGTATGTGTCACTTTTCTGCTAAAGGCCCCGGCTGTACAAACATGTCGGCGTCTAACCTACAGTGACAGCCATGGGGAAACACAACATTCAGGTATTCAATAAAAGTTATGAGATTTCTGGTTTACATTTCTTTATGTAAAAATTGCACTTCATAGAGAAGAGAGCAGCCTGCAGCCTGTGAGGCATCACTGACACACTGCTGTCATCTGCTGGAGGAAAACACAGTTGCAGCCCAAGTTGTTAGTTGTTGTACATTCACAAAGCAATGGTCTGTAACTCACTGTTTGGCACTTAGCAGTAAAAAAGCAGTTCATATACTAATATGACTGGATAATAAACTATATCAAGGGTAGAGCTTTCCAGGCTGAATTGTATGAGAGACACTGCTTCCGCTTAGATATAACCCCCCCCCCCCCCCCATTCACTTCTTTCTAGTTTATTTGTAAAATGGAAAAGAAAATAACTGCCTCCCCCTTCACACTAAGTTTTTCACAGCTATTTAATGTTCAAGGATAAAATAGATACTTTACTGCCATTATTGACCAGCCTTATCAGATTAAAAATCAATTAAAACAACAATGTAGTTTCTCATACATGAAAAGTTTTTCATGTATGAGAAACTTTTATTCATTCATTTTCTATACCTGCTTATTTCTTCTAAATAGGGTCACAGGGATCTGCTGGAGCCACACCCAGCACGTTACAGGTGGATAATACAGGCAGGAATATGCCCCAAATAGGTCACCAGTCTATAGTGGAGCACACTCATACCTATGGGCAATTTAGAATCTCCAAACAACCTCAGCATGTTTTTGATCTGAAGAGGAAGCCAGAGAACCCAGAGAGAACATCCCAACTCTACACAAAAAGGTCCAGCCCAAGGACTTGAACCTGTGACATTCTTGCAGTTAGGTAACAGCGCTACCCACTGCCCCACCATGTTGCCTGCATGATAAGACATGTATTTTATTATTATATTTAGCATTTGTAGGGTTTGCACTCTTGTATATAACAGGTGGAATTTAATGTGAATTGTTGACATTAAATCTCCCAGCTCAGACCAGTGGTTCTCAATCTTTTTTTATGTCAAGGAATTCCAAACTGCCCCAAATTAGACAACCAACCACTATTTGATAAGATTTTGTCCCTGGGCCCCTATCTGCTAGGATTTTTGCTTTTAGATTTTACAGAAAGTGTATGGAACCAATGCCAAACATGTCATTCTGTTACTTATGGATGGACTTATAAATAAAATAAATGAAATTGCTGGGGACCTCCTGGAACCACCTTTAAGAGCTGTGGTGGTCCATGGACTCGGCTTTGAGAACCACAGGGTCAGAAATCAACCTGTGATGCCCCAAGCTTTCATTAGTGAAAAAAATGGCCTTTTCTACCCAAATCCAACCAGATATTTAACATCAGTCAGCAGTTCTCCTTTTTTGTTATGTTTAGTCTTTATAGTATGTTTAAATATATAAAACAATGAATACATATAAGATGCCAAAAAAACTGATATTGTAGTTAAGTGTGTAATAGATTTGCAAATTTATAAAAAAAACAAAAACAAACACGGACAGTGAGTAATTTAAGATTGATTTACTTGAGTAATTGAGAAATACTATCATCAAAAATACTTCAAAATGTTACTGACGTAAAAGTACAAAAGTATTTTTAATAAGGTATCAAAAATTATTTAAGTATTCATTATGATGATGGTGTTATATTATTATAGTATCTTAAACCATTTGTTTCAAATCAATAAATACACATGGGAGCATATATATCTATCAATTATTAATTAAATGTGTCAGCATAACTACATCTATCTATCTATCTATCTATCTATCATAAGATGATCACAGAAAGATCATAGGATAAGAAAGAATTGTGAGTGTCTGAGTGTGTGTGTGTGTGTGTGTGTGTGTGTGTGTGTGTGTGTGTGGGGGGGTGATTTCATAAACGTGGACCCAGTTTAAGATACTTCGGGTAGATTATTAAGTATTAGGTATTAATAGCACTCTATCATAATATGCCACCTTTTCACATAGATTATAATAATAAATCATAGGTTCATTTTGTGTAAATATCAAAAAATATACCTGAGAATTAACAACAGTTGTAGAACAAATGTAGTGAAGTAGAAAATAGCATTCTACGGAAATTTTAAAATTGTACGGTACTTGTAAATGTACTTTTTTACTTTACTTTGTTACTTTTCACCACTAGGTCCCAAATAATGACAGGACATGACACACCTGGAGTCTCAGGTGATGAGCTTCAGCCTTTTGGGGTTTGACGTGTTCAATGTGACGTTCATTTGAACCGTGAAGCGGACAGAAAGTCAATGAGACCGATCGAAGTTTCGCTCCACGCAGCCACACGCAACCTGGACTCGGGCCGAGCTCCGTGTTCGGTGTGGGTGGAGCGAGGGCGGCGTTCAGCGCCGTTTGGTCCCCGCGGCTTTCCGTAGTTCACGGCCTGGGCGTCGACAAGTGTTCGTATATAGGAAACGAGCACCGGACGCCGCTCCACTTCACCCAGAACTCGGAGGCGGCTGTTATATAAATAGGAACTTATATAAAAGATTAACAAGATGCATTCGGTCGCCCTGGACGGTAACGGTTCCCCGAAGAAGCGCGTGTTCGCTCGCGGGCTGAGCGAGGACGAGTCCCTGCGCAGCATCATCAAGGAGGTGAGAAATCACGGCGCCGCGGCCGCTGTTCGGCGCAGAAATGAGCTCCGCGTTAGCGCTTGTTTTGGTTTGTGAACGACACAAGGTGAGGTAGTAGACAGTGGGCTCAGTGAGGGGTGCAGCGGTGGCGCTTCCTGCTGAGTGAGGACAGCAGCCGGAGTCGCTGCTTTAGTTTTCAGGCCTGTTAGCTTCAGCTCCACTTCCCCGTCCCTTGTTCGCGCTGCTGGTGCGGCGCTGCCGGGCTTCACCTCCTTCTCCTTCTCCTTTTCCTTATCCTTATCCTTGTCCGTATCCTCCTCCCCGTCAGGCCGACAGCTCTTCCAGGCGTCTGACACGAAGCGACAGCCGGGCGGGGACCCTGAAGAAGCGGAGTGACAGCCAGGTAGGAGCCTCCATGGTCCTGCTGCTGGTCTGCAGCTGCCTCACAGCTCAGCTGGATCCATGTATACATGAGCGAGGGGAAAAAGTGCCAGAGTTTACTCATTTACCAGCATGTCACACAAATACGACATCGCCACCCTTTGAAAATAATGCCCCAAGTTTTTTAGGAAAAAACAACAGACTTAGATAAATTCAGAGAATATCCTATTTGTTAATCCTTTCAATCTAATTGGCCTTGACGGCGTGTGACTGTGGACATGCATACAACGTTGTGTGTCACTTATGTAACATTAAAAAATGAAGTGACTCAGGTCAATTTTTGAACATCCAGTGTGACTTTATGCAACTCTAAACCTGGATTAAACTGTCCTTTCATTCCATAGTGAGAACTCAAAACGTGCATTACCATGCATCTTAATAAATCTAGTAAACATCCTGTCAGATGGGGGCACTGGGACAAAATAATATCAAATGGGCGTCTGTGGTCTAGGTAACGTTAGGTAAATCAAATTGTTCATTTTTCACCTCTTTGCCAGTTCTTCTCTGCCTGTTTTTATTAAATATAATAGTTTCCAGTTAACCAGTTTTAAAACCTGAGTTGTGGCATATTGACATTACGACACTCAAGGTGCATCAACATGTTTGATGGACTGAAGATCCTCAGACTTTTTATTTCTTATGTATTTATTGATATCTACATAACTTTATATTATCATTAAAGTATAAATTGTGAAATCTAGACTAATTTACTATAAACATTATAGCCTAAAGTGTCTCACTCACCAGTAGAAATTGATTCAATAATTGTGTTTATAGGTTCTTCTGCACCATAGATTCTTGTTTTTGAAGCAGCCGCCATCATGAATGCTTGTTGAGTTGTGATTTTTTTTTCTTTATTTTTAATTCTAAAAGGGCCATTGTCCTACAGGACATAAAGAGTATAATTTTTTCAATTCAGGATTAAGGTGATTTTTTTTTTTTTTTTTTTTTTTTGTAGAGATGGCAGCATCATCAATAGATTATTTAGGCCGAAAACTCAATTTTGTTAATAAAAAAATGCCCATTATTTTTAATAGGGTGGTGATATGTGCAACTGAAAGTTACTTATTTAAACATCCTTTTTTTATTATACTTCCCCTTCCATTTTCTATATTATCTATGCAGTTACAAGAACAGATGCTGGACATTTTATGGATGTATTGAATTAGGAATTAGTTGCAATAAAAGTATAAAAAAGGTGCAATCTACTTACAAAATGCTATCTGGCACTATTATCTGTTACCACTTCTAGAGGTAAAGTCTGGGGAAAAAAATGTTGGTCAGGTCAAGGTTATAAGAAATTCTGTGACCTGATTAAGAACTTAGCTATATTGAATTTGCTAATGTTTTTTATCATACACTATCGCAGACTTTATATACAGAGCTGTTATCAAATGAGGTGCCTCTGTTACTTAAATATGCCCACATACTCTGATAGTTGAGCTTTTCGTCCACTGAAATCTGTGACCTGATAAAACCACATGGAAATAAGGTGAGGTTTCACTGCTCTACAGACGTTTAGGCTTATGTTTCTGTCACCACAGCTTTTAAATAGCCCTTGCAGGCACAATATTGAGTAACGGCTACAATCGAGTAGTAGTATGTGATAAAGTATGATAACAATATTTGCAGGCACAACATAGCTGAAACTAATTGAAAGTTAGGAGGCAATGTGGAGGTTAGGTGAATGTTGAATTCTTTCTCAAAGAATTAATGCCTGTCATAATAGGAAAAGTGTAGCCAACTTAATAATAGCTGTGTTGCGTGTGGCTGTCTCAGCGAGGCAGCATAAACAACATGCAGCTATGATTCATCTTCTTAACTACAGCTCTGATTCCCTTGGTATGATGCTGAAATGTCTTCACCCACCTTCATGTTAATAATGTAAATCAAGTGCAACATGAATTGCTGCAAGAGTTAAGTTATAAAATTCCACATATTTAGAAAAAGGAAGAGTCTCAAAGTTGATATTTTTTTATTATACTACATCATGCTGCCTAAATGATTTGTGTACATTGGTGAATTAAACTTTATAGTCCTTTTTGGACATATTTCATGTTTGTCAACATTTAACTCTAATACAATGACTTGAGTACTATTTAATGATATATATTTTCCTCCTTACAGCAGTCTGATCAGGACCTCTTAATGGGACTCCCAGAAATGGTAAGTATTTTTTATATTGTTCTAATTATAAGGACAAATATTACGGTTTAATGTACTGAATATTTCTTAATATCATGAGAAACTGGTGTGGGTTCAGTTGAGGTCTCCCACTGATGGTTGCCTCGGAGAGCCCTCGACCGCCTACTGACTTGCGTCCGTTCTTCTAAAGTTGCCCACAATTGTGTGTTTGCCGTGTAGCTGGAGCTGCAGGCGAGCTACGACGAGGTGGTGCAGGAGCTGCGTGGGCTGGAGTTCGAGCGAGAGGCTCTGTTGTTCCAGGTGGACGTCCTGCAGGACACACTGGAGGGTGTAGAGGAGCTGCTGGCTGAGGCCCAGAAGGAAGTTGGACAGTCCAGTTTGGTAGGTGGTTTGGTATGACCTCTAGGGCTGAAACACCACTTAAACACTTCACCACAGTCCCATATCGGCTTTTAGAATTCATTTTAGACTTTTTTATGTTTGTTTATAATTGTAATAAGCTGTTGGTCCTCTCTTGATGCCGCTGTTTCATTCTACATTTTGTAGGAGTTGGAGCGAGAGCGGGAGGCCAAGAAGAAACTGGAGAGCATGGTGGCCTCTTTGATGCAAGAGGTTGAGAGATTGAATGAGGTATTTTCACCTGTGAAATGAGAACATTGGAGGAATCGCAACAATATGCTTCTCAAAGGGATAACTCAACATATTTCCTACATTATCAAGATTCCCATAGCCCTAGCAATAGATGCTTTACCCGCTCACCTTCTACTACCCACTTAATGGTGTTTTTCTTTCATCAAACTCAGCAAATGCATAATGCAGTAACTCCCATACTATGGTGGACAAGTTGTGACCTGTACATCCACCACTATATAAGATAATAACAGAATGTAGTGAGTTGTAACTGTTTTCAAGGTAAATGTAAAGCTGCATATTTAGTGCAGCAACTTCTGTCAACAGAATAAAACCGGCATCGCCGGAACTGGGTTGTGTCCCTCAGTATTTTAATGAAGAAAGTAGTCCTATACTTTTGCTTAATGTGTCATATTTTTACAATTATTGTTTTATATCATGGTTAATGTGCAGGTCATAATTCGTTATATGATATGATTTGCAAGGTGAGAGAAAGACAGGTGGTACTAACCACTTTTCCAATGGTTTTCTATTTGAATAGAAAGTGATAACATAATGTAATATTACCGAGTTTTTTATGGTTATTGTTTGTTATTAATAAGCCAGTTAAATATGTCTTTGCAGGAAAATATTACCAAATTATCTGTTCCCCTAAATACTCCGGAAAGCGCGGATGAGGAAACGAGACAAGGACACCAAATGAAAAACAATGCCAAGGAATTGATTCAGAGGGCAGAACACGTCTCCTCCCTGTCTGAATCTCACAGCAGGAGGATGATCGATAAGCACCTGGGCCACATGCCCTCCCTCTCACTGGACACGCCAGACTCTGAAGATGGCGTCATCCGAAGGCCTTACACAAATGGCGACGAGGTTGCACGAGAGCCTTCTCCGGACTGGAACGACTCAGACAGCATAAGTGCCTACGAGGACGCATCTGCTGAGACTCCAGAGGAGGACAGGATCTTCACAGGTGACGCAGACAGTCTGGAGACGTCCGATCACTCAGCAACTAAAGAGGGAAGTCAGACGGATGACTCCGGCGAGCTCCAAGACTCCAAAAGCTGTGTCGTGTCTTAACTCTGTCGGTTTTATCTTCTACTGGTCAAAAGGTCATAGATAGTAAGTCATAGTCTAAATAAATTTAAGAGCTCTTTGATTTTTAGTTTAAACACCACTGATGTGCAGTTGAAAATTAGCCATGTGGCTACACTGGCACATAAATATTACAGAAATACAAAAATGTTGATTTTAATGTTGTCTTTCATAAATAAATGAATCAAATTAAATATTTACGTCCTTAAAAGAACTTTGAGGCCAAGAATAACATTCAGAGTTTTTATCACACTGTATTGTCATGACAAAAGAACTCAGGATCCTGGTGGTTTATTAGCTGAAATTCCACTCATGACTACTTTATATAATTTCCAAATGATGTCCTTTAAATGTGTCTTAACTTTACATTTCTTTTGTATGTGACATGACATGGAGAGTACTCCATGCTGCTTTACCCGTTTACCTGTTTAGTAATCTTTTAAGAAGATTAGTTTGTTTAAGCAACAGCCACCAGGACAAAAAAGAAACAGAATTAAATGTCTACAAAATACAGTAAGCTCAATATGTATTTGTACGGGGGCTGTTACTGTCTCCAACATTAACTACGCATTAAAAATTCTGTAGATTAGAGAGGTGGCTCCTCGTAACATGTTACAGCAAGAATTCAAAAAGGGACAAATGCAAGCTGTAAGACCTGAAAAGCCTGACTGTCCTTAGTTGCAGAGCTCACTGTAAAGAAGCCTCGGGTCATGTTTGACAATGAGGATAGGCTTTTGGAAGCTGATATTAAATACTGGTAATGAATGGCAGTGGTTAATGATGGCTTAAGTTGAGGAAGGAAAAACGCCGTCTGTTTACTGTCTCGCTGTTCTTCACAAGAACGGTTATTTAAAAAAAAAAAAACTTTCGTATGCTCTTTTTTCTCCTGTCTTGATTTTTGAGTATTTAGGGAAATGGTTTTGGCTGCATTTGCACTTTTCTAATGTTTCGTGGTATACATTTGTCAGATGCTAGAAACAACAACCCCTTTACAAACCAAACATGTCGGCAAAAACTAATCTGCTGACCAGCTGTGGGCTGTAACGATGCTGCCTGCATGCTAATACTGTATGTTTGCACATTTGCAAAGGATCTCACTGAAATGAATCTCTTTGGATGTCTTTGATTGCTGTACACACTTTGTATTTACCGGATAGAATTTTTCTTTTGTTTCATTTCTTCACACTGTTACAATTCATTATCTTTGAGGCAAGTATAGAAACTTCATTTGTTATTGCATGTGTACCTAAGAATGTATATTGATTTCTAAACTGCACATGAATTGATCTGGTCATTTTTAGTACTTTTGCACGCATATATTAACACAATACTTTGAGCTATATTTTTTACAGAAACAATTTGTGTTCTAAAGGGATTTTTGTCTGAAAAGCATGCATTATTGGGTCATTCCCCACTTTATTTAGGTTGCGCCTTTACAAAGTTAATTGCAATTTTGAGAAAACACATCATGTAACACTCTCTCTTTCTTTTATTATATAAAGTTTCAATCACAAATTTGTAAACAATGTTCGCAGTTGCTGCCTATAGCTACATTTACTCATCTTGTCTGTTTAAGCTAACATTTAGAATTTTGTAAATTGTCTCTTTTTTTCTTTTGTGTATTTTCTCCGTCTGATCTGAGAGCACTGATTCATATGTTAATACTTGATTATCTGTTGTGCTGTCAAACAGCATCAGAGAATCAAACAACTCTGAGTTTGATGCTGTTTTTGCATAAAGGGAATTGAAAGATTACTGATACTGCCATACAAAGATGCTGCAGTGGTGGCAGGGTGGCCCTTTCTTGAACAATCAGTCATTGACATTTTTCAATTCATTTTCTTTCGTATGAAAAATCTACTTCCCAATTTATCCAGTAATCAAATTTATTTCACACAACAATGCAAAAAATGTCATGTTTTTCATGGGTCTCAATATTTTTGACTTGTGTTAAAGTTAAATTAAATGTTCAGATATCACGGTAAATGATATGAATTTATACTTGTAACTTGAAAATACATTCCAGACATCAAAATAAAATGAGTGAATAATGTTGCTTGCTCTTTTGTGTGGCTTTTTAAGATAATCAGGGAACAGTCAAAATCAAAGGAACCTTATAACTACTGTCATGTGTTAGGAAATCAGTGTTGGATTGCTGCATACATGAAGAAATTCCATCAAGTTGTGTTTTAAAGATGGTAGTATAAATAAAGGTGTCTTTGGCTAAGGTAAATATCTGGCTTTCATTTCCTGAAATTATGATTAGATAAATGAAGAATTTCAAAAGCTTAAATGGAGAAATGTTTAGAGTTTCTGCAATAAAAATCAAGACATGAGAAAATTGAATGGATGAATAGTATTCAAAAAAAAACAGCACAGTTGCTTATAGCACTGAATATCCTCAGATATGTGTAAAAAAAATTAATTCACCAGGCTATTTTAATTTTTTTCTCATATTTTTGGCCCGACATGTTACATTATTTGTCCAACAGATGGCAACATAGCTCTTTATGTCAAGAGTAAATCTGAGCTTCATAGGTTTGGTTCTGTGTTCATGATCATGTTCAAAGTTGCATTGTTGGGTTTGGTAAAGTGAATGTATTTTATGTTTGTTTTAGTTCTGTTTTTTCTGAACTGGCTGTTAAAGCCCATGTAGGCAATTTATTTTTGTTTGTGTACTTTCACAAAAAAATCTATAACCTGTCAGTATATTGTAATGAAAGTGATCTGACAGAGCGTCACACACCTGTATCTCCCTATGGCTCTGTAAACAGCCCTGTGTGAACAGCACTGAGAAAACCCAAACTTTCTGGAAGGTCTTAGCCAATCAGAGAAAGTGGAGCTTTGGGCTGTTTACAGCTCCGATGCACATGCACCTCACAGCTCCTCAGACATTTGGTTACAGAGGAACTGTTTTATCGAAGTATGTTGCGAAAGGAAAATGTTCTTCTTTGTTGTTGTACCAATTACTGTTTTGCTAGGTTATTCATAAAAATAGAGCTGTGTGTTGTAGTTAAATGTAGTTAAATAGTGACCATGGTAAAAACTACTAGGACTGAAATGCAACCACACCACATAAACACTCAACCAAACACAGTAATATTGTCACAAGCACTCTTAAATAGACAGTATCCATTGCTCAACATCAACACAAGTTAAAACAACAATAATATTTTTTCAAAATTGGCATTACAGTGTTCGGATGTGTGTAAACAAATGTATGGATCATAATAAAATCAGGGTATAAAAAGACACATCATGTTAAATTTAAAATCGTCTATCTTCAAACAGGTGATCTATAGTAGGAGATTGAGCCGAAGGAGAAAATAAATCAGTCTGTGAGCATTAAAAAGCAATATCTTTTTTTTTTTTAAATACAAAGTCGTAGAAGACAACTCAAAACAGCCCATTCTCTTTCTTCAATTTTAGCTGCTTCCACAGTGGCAGGCTTGCAAAATCGTCTTTGGTGATTTCAAAAATGTTGTTGAAGTCTGAGTCAGAGAGGTATTTCTGAAAAGCAGTTCAGGGACATTAGTGAGAGTGGATGATATCAATGCAAGCTGTAAAGCTAAGTACACCTATGCACAGCAAAGGCAAAAATACTGGTAACATAAAGCAGTAAAGTCTCATTATTACACCTTACAAGAGCGTACACAAAATATGAACGACCAGGGAACAAATCAGGGATTAACTGTAAATCCGAAAAGACTATTAAGTAGATAATTAGACCGATTTTAGTACTTGAAAGAATCACTTTCTGTTAATGGAGGGGTATGTTACGCTCTATAAATAAACACACACTCGTGCTACCTCTTTCTGGGTCGGATCAACAACTTCAGGCAGCTCATTGGCAAGCTTGTTCACCAAAGCTTCTGGTGGAAAATACGGAAAGCTTTCAGCACTGGGCTGCTCCTGTTAGAAAAGCACATTAAAGAATGAAGATACATATTAATTTACCATTAATCTACCATTTAATATTGTGGCACTAACGCAACTCTAGCAAACTGATTTTCAATTATGGTTTAAAGTAGCAAAGTGCAAATTTGTCCCTTTTTTTTTACACCGGTCTCAGAATAATTACTTTTAATCCCTTTCACATTCAAGGTTGGCTATCCAAAAATATTTTTTAAGTTGTAAAAAAAGCATGGCATACCATATTAGAGGAGTCTTACAACATGTTTGCATTCCAAGTGAACCAATTTCTAAATAGACCTCTGTGTAGAACATAAAAACAATGTCACTAGATGAAACAGACTACGCTTACGTTTGGAACGCTAATAGGAGCTGCTGCATCGCCCACCTCCCTCTTCAATTCCTCATAGCTCTTTCCTTCCTAAAAGAAAGAAGTCAACATATGTGTTTACTCATTAATGTAGATATTGATGCTCTCTTTCAGTAAAAAAAAACAAAACAAAAAACACTGACACTCCATTTGGAGGGATCCCAGGCCATGAACCACCCAGTGAAGGTGGGCGGCTCGAATCCCTGCTTGATCAGTAGGACGGGGGTGTCTGGGTCTCTGTCGCCCGGGTGTGTTCTCAGGTACTCTTTGGTCGTGACCACTGCTTCTTTGCGCTCTACCTCATTGGCCTCTTTACCAATCCAGATAAACACCTGAGACAATCAATAAGAATGGCGAGATTTACCACTTACTAGTAAGCAGATTTGACCAAAGACTTAACATTTTTAACCTGCAGTAGTGGATTAATTGGGGCTGTAGAAATGGTATGGACATAGTTTTGTCTAAAAAATTGTTATGGCAAACATGTTAGTAAAATATGCTCTATTTGCTTATCTAACAGAAATGGTGCAAAAATCATTTGGCGCCATGTTCCTGGCCACCAGACAAATCCTACTCTACTTTTAGCTCTGTTTCTGGGCTCCACTAACTCCTGAGGGAAATATCTGTCTTTTTAACTGCTAAATTCATCACGTTGTGTGCCTGCCAGTAGCTAACTTTATCTATCTGTCCTTTGTTGCTCAGCAGGTAGCAGGCAGTTGATTTAACACAGCTTTTTGACACTATGAGATTGGCCAGGGGGGAAGTTTCAGATTTGGTTTTGGTTTGCCATTGGTAAAGAACGAGAAAAAAAAACAACCAAAAAATATTCCTTGTTTGTTCGTACCTGGTCCCATGTGTCCAGAAGCATGACGTCATCCTCACTGAGGTCATCCTGCGTGAATTGAGTCACCTCGTTCACTAAGAAACGGCCCGTCTTATTAGAGCATTCAAACAGGCGTGGCGCATGGTCTAAAACTGTCTGCTGTAATCTGTGGACAGCACAGGCACACATAACTTGTCAAATAGTAGGGAACATTTTTTTTCAGTCATGTACAACTGCTGTAATACTCTTCAAGCTCATTAGCCAATACTGTTGATAGTATTTGTTTTATCATTACCTCTTGCTACTTGCATAAGGAGCTTTACCCCCGAGCAGCTCCCAGAATTCAATGGGCTCCTGACCCTCTGCCATTATCTGCTCAGAGCTGTTCTGGGCAATCACGGAGCTGACCTGTTTTGCCATGGCTCTTTCATCTCCACTTGATCCCTGGTAACAATGAGTCATGAATCACATTTTAACATAGAGAACATTCTGTGACACTGTAGTGATTTAAGAAAGTCAATTATCTGCACAGCAGGTGTTGGCAGGACCCAGTCTGTCTTTCATGATATACTGCATTACACATCAAGGTAAGATGATCAGGTACATGCGCAAAATTTGATGTGAGATCAAGGAGGTCTGTAAGGGAACCAGCGGAGGGAGATGAACAGAACTTGTTTAAGATGGCTAAACACCAGACAGGGTGCTACTAATCTGAATCTTCTGCAAAAGTTTAACCCAACCAGATAATCAGCACAGGACTCAATCATGCTGCATGCTTGGTATAACCAAATACTCCTGATGTTATAGACAAGAAGAAGAGATGATGATGCTGCCATGATGTATTTAGTGACGGATAGTTGGTCAAGTCAATAACTCCGAGGGTTGTACAGACTTTGATGGTAAAAACAGGCATTAACTGAGTTGTACAATCAGGTTGTGATCAACAGCTCAACTCGATCTGGATGGATCTGCTTCACGAGGAGTTGGTTGGAAAAAGAGGCTGGGATGAAGTTTGCCTTCTGTTTGCCTTCTGAACATGAAGACTGGCATTTCCTTAGGCCAAAAGAGAAAGACTCAACGGCTGTGCTGACTCTGCAGAGGGTGGAGGACTCAAATGGTGGGTTTCCTCTTGTGGAAACAAAATGGAAGGCATCTGAACTGTGGAGTTGATATGTACTGGAAACACATAGTTATGAGATAAAGAGTATGAAACATAGCCTATAGTCTATAGTTATCTGGGGAAAGTAGTTGAGAGCCTTCTCAGTTTTGCTGGGTTTAAATGCCCGAACGTTTGCAGGTTTAAGCAACATCTTTAAGCGACGGATCTCCACCTGATGGCATGAGTAGTTACTGTAAATATAAACTGTATTGGTGCTTGTTAGTATTCCAATCCACAGAAAGCTGAGCCTAGACCAAGTGGAATCTATCACAGTTTGAGGCTTTAGCCAGTGTGGACGTATCCTTATAGTGCAATACTGTGGTTTGATTTTTGTGGAGGTGTAAAAATAAGAAACTATATGAAATCAGAAGTTAAATGAGTCTGCAGTTTCCTGGTAAGCTATTTTTTGGCAGAATAAAAAGACAAAACATAGGCATAAGTGACAAACTAACAGTAGGCTATCGACATCTGTGTAATTTGTATAGAGAATTTTCATATCTTTGCTTGTTGTATGTTTTGAATGCTGCAGGTATGCAAATGATGTATACGATGATTCATTCAGCAAACAGTAGATATTCACATCTGACACATCTAGGTCACCAAAGTGGTACAAATACAAATTGTCCAGGGTTGGTAGGTCTAAGAGTCCAATCCTCAGAACACTTAGCCTAGACCAGACTTCCCCGAACTGTTGCTACAGAGTAGAAACTATTGTCTAAAATATAATTATATGTAGCATTGAAAGTTAATTTATAGTTTCACCTAGGGGGCCTTAACCATGAGCTGAAATAGAAGTCCACAAAACTATCAGAGAGTGGGTGTCTCCATACTTTTTGGCTATGTGGTGTATTTCATTTTTTAACCCTTATGTAACCACAGATACACAGATATGAACATCCATACAAAATACAATAAGCATCTTAAAAAAAAGCAAACAAACATTGTATGCATGTATTGTATTATTTCATTATCTTCCCTACCTTTCCACACCAAATATAAAGTCCAGATTGGCTCTTGAGTAAAAATACATCATTAGAGTTCAGAGAGGTGGACAGGGCTGGAACCTCAATGGTTTTTGTACCCAATGAGTCAGACCCACAGACCTGGAAAAGCCTTATTGGTGGCTCTGGGTCAGGGGACCCTTTTCTAGATGTCCCCCCCTAAAAGAAAAGTAGAGTCAGGTTAATGTCAGGTTAATAATTAAAACATATCCTCTTGTTATTAACCCTGCAAAGAGTTTAATAAGCAGACTATTTCTAATGAAATTATTATAAACATTTTTAGAATCATACCTCAAAGATGACAATTTTACCCTTGAAAATGGCCATTAGGTGTCTTGGTTCTTTGCCCATGGTGACTCTCACTTGAACTGGTTCATCACCATATTTCTGATCCAAATGAACTGCCTGAAATGCTGAAGCTGCAAGTTCGTCCTGCGTTGCATGCCGCCCCTAAAACAATAAGTGGCAAAAGCACATTTTATCACAGACTGAAGTGAAGGATCCAAATCAGGGAGAGCAAACTTAATGAGCCAAATCAAACTTTAAATGTTAGGACAATTCTTTAATTATTGATGTTCACTGGGTGTTACATCTTCACCTGCCATATATAGAGAAGGTAACTCTTCCTGTTGTTGACCAAGTATGTGTAGAGGATCAGGTAGCAGTCTCCTCCATAGAAGTACCCATACCGTTTAGGATCCACAGAGACAAGCTCCAAATTCTCAATTCGCCACACCTGGGCACATCATAGTCATGATATCATGTACAGTTTGAAGCTTTTTGTTATTTAGTTACTGGTTTTGTGCATGTTGTCACACTCTGTGACTTCCTGGGACATTGTTAATGACATTTTTGCTTATAATGACAAAACTAAATATCTGCTGTGAAAAAGGTCTATTGTATGGAAGCCCTGAGTGGGTGTAGTTGCAATTATTATTGTTTTACCATTATCTCAAAATCAAAGATTAACGATTTAGTTTTGTCGAGATAAAAAGATTATGAGGCGGATTTAAGTGTAGCCTAGACTATATGGTTCTGTTGTACGTTGGGTTGTGATAAGATGATGTGATCTTGAGATGACAGCATTAAAGCATTAATTGCAACCACACTCGCTAAGGGCTTCCGTACTATTGAGCACAGATGGTGCATATTTCTAAACAACTTTGTTATGAATTAAATTACTACAAAGCTATTTCCACACAGAAAACCAGGCCTTTGGTGTCCCGGGGTAAGATGCCGGTTGGTAAATCTAGCTGTTTGTTATCTTCAGCTCTGTGTACTGTTTAAAATGTTGATCTTTCCATGGTAACATGTCACATTTTACCTGCTAGTGTAGCATTCTCCTTTTCAGCATGTTATGCTAATATGGAGTATTAGCATGCTGTGTTAGCATTACCACAGCATGCTAATACCCCATCTGAGCATGACAGGTGGCCCTGCATTGTTTTTTACCTGGACCACAATTTGAGATATTTTAATTGTTTTGTTTGACTTGTCACACTGCTATGCTATGCTAAAAAACAAACAAAAAAAAACAGACTATTTTTCACACATACCTCCACTTGACCTGAGCCATTGTCCACCATTCGCTCCTGTGCAGCCACCTCTGGCATCAGGTGCATGAGAGACGCATCGAATTTCTCCTGTGTGATATGAGCTGAGGCAAAACATGGTAGTAAATTTAAAAAAATCTCTATTTGTTAGAAGGAAATGTATTTCACAATGCAATTTGATGCGTTTTTTTTTTTTGCAAGTGACCTAAGAAAGACACATACCCACTTTCCCCTTTGTGTGCACTTTACCCAGACCTTGAGTCTGGTCCTTCACAGTCCACCTCTGGAACAGCTGCTTGAAGAGAGCCGACTCCGCTCCGTCATTCACTGTTTCCACATTGGTAGTGGCGGGGTAGTTTTTTGCTTTGATGAAGTTCTACAACAGTCAGTCAGGTAAATTATAGGAAGTAAAACCAATAAAATGCCATGTCTACCCAAAGGTCTGATGTAGTGTCTCTCACCAAAGCTCTGGCCATGGCGTCCTGTTTCTCAGCTTTGTTTGCTTTCTTCCCCTTCCATACAAAGATCTTCGCCCCTCCCTGGTCCAGAATATAGCAGTCCTAAATAGATACAAGCATTAGGAAAACAAGTTATTTCCTTCAAATAAAAAATATCTCTGTGATGCTAAGAATATAAAACTTACTAACTGTACTAGAATGATGAAACGTGTACTATCATGTACACATCCATCATTCAGTAAACTTCCTGTTGGGAAAAGGGGATCCAGGATAACAACTCACATCATGGTTGAGGAGATCCTGAACCAGAGGTCTGACAGCAACTTCTGTGACCTTTATCTGACCATCAGCGTCTGACACACTGAAACAAGTGCACAAACATGCAGAAACAACACGTTACATGAACATGAATGAATCCTCAGGCACGGACTTGCATGACAACACAGGTTCGGTAGCAGCTCACTGATAAAGTGTTAGTTTTCCCTTCTGTTCATGGTCAGCGGCTTCATCCGAAGGACCGTCTGTCAGTTGGGAGGTTCTTTTTCCAAGAACATCATTCAGGATATCCATGTTCTGAGGAGTGTTGCTCTCTGCATCACCTTCGATCACTTTGACCTCTGCCCGACCACCTCTCTCTCTGTCTCGGATGTCTTTGGCCAGCAACATACCCTGAGAGTCAGAGACACATCACAGAACAACAGCACGTTTATTTATACATCTATACATTTATACACAGCCATTCATACAGTCACTTATACATCTTTACATTTATACACAGCCATTTATACAGTCACTTATACACCTGCCAGGACATTGAGCAAGGCCTCTGACCACCTCACCTGAATCACAAAGGCTCAAGTCTTCTCATTTAACACTGATGGAAATTAAACTTTTAATCTGTTTGTATTATGCACCACTTCACATGAGGGGCCACAAATACAATAACTAACATTTGTTTTGTTTATTCCTGCATAGAGCATTCATACATTGCCTTTACATGTTTATTTCAGTTTTAATTTTAGTTTTAATTTTAGCATTTAAATTATGACATTGACGTTAACAACAAATAAGTTTGGAAAAATGTTCGAAGTGATTTGTGAAGAAAGGGCTCAGTGTGACGGATAGCACAGATATTTTTATCAAGTTGTACCTGATTCATTTCTCATTGGATTCCTTTTTAAATACTCGTTACTCTATAAAGGTTTATTAGGATTACTTATTAACTAATAGTTTGCTAGCAGTTTGTTCCTCATCTGCTCCTCATTTGTTTCTCATTTGTTCCCTGAAAACCGCTGGTATATCAATGACTTTTAGAGCAGCTGATGAGGAGTACATACTGAAAAAAATGAAACAATAGAGGTTGTGAATACAGAAATGCAGAACAGAACTAGACCTGCAAACCGCTTTGTGCCCACGCTTTCAATGAAAATCATAACTAAAGGTACACTGATTAAACGGAGTCTAGAGTCACTTTTCAACGCACATGATCATAACACAGGAGATCTGAAAATAGATGTTGAAAATATCAGAAAATAAAATAAACAGCAAATTTATTGCTAGTCTACAGTAGAAAATAAAATTACAAATTTTCACAGATAAGGAGTTCTCTTAACATCTTTACTAAACCTTCACTATACTTTGTAATTGAAATAGTTGTGAATGTGATAAACCCTCACAGATGAGCTACAGAAAGTGATGATCTTACTTTCAGCCTTTCCTGTCTGTTGCTTTTCGGTCCGTTCCACTGAATGATGGTCTTGCCCATGTCCAACAGAAACACATCTCCAAGGTTGAAGCTCTTCCAGCTCATCTCCACCTGCAACAAATCACGACATAACACATGACTTTCTCTATCCCATGATGTTGTGTAACCACAGCGAAGCTTGGCTCACCTCCTTGGCGATCACTCTTTTCTTCCCCTTGACATGAAGCAGTCTCCTCACGTCGTAGGTGTTTGTCTCAGTGTGTCTCATGCCTGACGCAACGCCACCTTTCTTATAGCTACACGACACGGGACCAGGAGGATCAGGATCTCTTACTGTCTATGAATGGTGAACTGCACTGCTGGTACTTTCACTCACATTACTCCTTGCTTGAAGTAGCCCCTGAAGGTGTCAGACTCGTGGTCCTGAACCTCGCGGTGCTGGACCGGAGTGGAGCCCAGAAAGTCATCCAGCTGTATGGCGTAAACAGCAGCCGCACCTTGTTCATCCTGAGAGGACCTTGAGCCGATCCAGTAGTGGATATCATAGCTCACAGCACTCTTTATTTTGTGCGTCTGAAGCGATACAGCAGTGGAAATAAGAAGAGGTTGCCATCTGATATACTTAAAGAAGGAATTTAAAAGAAGCTCTGGCCTCCAAAGCCACAATGATTCAGCAGTGACACACTCACAGAGAGAAGTACGTAGCAATCACCCTCATAAAAGTTTCCGTAAGATTTTTCAGGAACTTGTACCAGCTCCATTTTCTAATGCACAAAGAGAAGTAGAGGTCCATTTTGTTGCAGATGTCCATCAACATTTCAGAGCTAATAATCAATTTTTTTTTCTCTGAATCATTGCTGTAAAACATGTTTTGAAACATTTTTCTTCTGGAAGAATAGAAGGGTTAAAACAGTCAAATCCGGTTACCGTACCTCAATTCTCCAGATGATAATCCCCGGACTATGAGTCACTGCTCTAAACGTGTGCTCCATGTTGCTCGGATGCACTTTTTGTTGCTTGGTTTTCTTGTCCTGACAACAAAAAAATGAACATTTAGTGAGAACAATTTTGAATTTCTTTTCTTCTTTTCATCCTAAGCCTAAAGACAACTTCATGAAATACAGAAAAAATGTACCTGGTATTTGTAGTTACAGAAGCTCCACTACGCTTATAAGATCTTCCAACAGCTGATTCTTGATCTGATGATAAAAAAAAACACTCCTCTTCCTTTCTTTGCAACCTTAATGATTTGCCTACATTTGCATGTTTAGGACCAGTCACAGTGTCTGCCCAATCACTGAGGAAGACACCAAATCCTGTAGGCAAATGTGCACTAAAAAAAGGGATTGACTCATATTCAAATAGTTACCACACACGCACACACACACACACACACACACACACACACACACACACACACTCACACACACACATACACATGCACTGATCGTCTTCATTACATCCCATTCATTTTACTGCCTACCCTTTAGTTCCACCTTCAAATCATGTATGGATATATGCACAGTGATGAATAGAGACAGTAAATAACACCAAATGTGTGTATGACCTTCACTGCAATGTTGTAATACAATAATTATTTTAGAAACTGGTTTAGCAGCATTTATAATGTTGCAGGTTTTCTCGATCGTTAACACACATTTTCTGAAAGGATGCCTCATGCCCTCATAGTTCTCAAAACCAAAACCAATGGGCAAAAACCCCTCAGTTCTGCTGCGAACTGCAAACCTTACCTTCAAATCAATGTTATTTCTTCTCAAAATGGTATCCTGTTTTTACATTGCAAACACAAATCCTAAGAATGGACTTTTATTGAAATCAAATGAACATTGAATAGAACACTGCTTCATTCTCAGATGATATCTGCATAAGACACTATCTAATGTTGATAAGATTACCCTATCAAGAGCCTGACTATGACTACGTTCTGCAATGCAGATAGTGAAACACTGTAAATACTGTGTATACATTTCCCAAATACTTGAAACATATTTAATTTTTAAAGTCCTCCAGAACAGTCCACAGAAAATACTGTAGTACTGTACTCATTGAGTACTGTATTGACAAGTTTTGATTGAAAGAAGATTTTGTACCTCGTCTCATTCCGGAATGTTCGGATGATGATGGATTCTACCACATGGTCAACCAAAGTGGCTCGGATCTTTGTCCTTGTCCTCCCTGTCCTCCTCCTCTTACTGTCACTTCTGTCTCCAGTATTTTCATCATTCATTGACCCAAAACAGAAGAAACTCACTTTTTGCCCTTTCATGCTAAAGCTCTGATTGTTGATTGTACCAATGTGGATCAGGCTGGATGTGATGAGTCAGTCTGCGTAGACAATTAACTGACTTGACTTGTGTGTAGTGTTTTGAGAAAAAAATTGTTTTAGAACTGCAGTTTGTTAGTGCATGAGCTACATGTTGAAGTCGCTGTATATAAACTGTATTACATCCAAGGCGAATGCTATACAAAATATTTCAAATACACACATATACACTTAGCCTGAGTGTGCCCACCCCTCCTAAGTGTCTTGTTTCTGAGTGACCACGTGAATGTATATAGCATATAGAATAGGGTGTGGTTGAAGCGTCCATTATATAATAAAATAATTATTGCTGACATGAGACTTCAGCTCAAAGCGCCACTGTGTCTAAGTGCAGCTTCTGCTGTAGACGTGGAGTCTTGTTCCTCATGGGGTCAGTTGTCCTGGATGTTAGAGTGATTTCCATACTACTGCTCCTGTATAATATAGAAAACTTGAATATTCAAATCTGCACATCCGTATACAAACAAATATCAACCAATGATGGTGCAAAGTGTGATAAAGGCAGTCATAAAGATGTTTCAGGATTCAGAATCTCTAGACTGTAAAAAACCTAAGTACAATAGACCCTTTAGTTAATATAATGCTAAACAGCGTTAGAGCTGAGAGAGCTATGTACGAGATGAGATAGTCTGAGAAACCACAGAATTACAAATGAGCTACTAGGCTGTACAATAGAGTACTGTCAGCAGGAGGAAATGACCTGTATCAGTAATGTTTGACGCACAATTTTTCAAATAAACCATTTCACTATTTCTATTGTGTCTATTTTGTTGTCATGGTGAAGTCGCTTCAATACAATCACTGCAAATCCCTTCATTGTTTTTATCAGTTATTCTTTCACAAATCCAGGCTCGGAATAAAACAATCGGAGTACAGAGACTCTTCTGTGCTTTCAATTTCCTGGTGTGATTTTTATCAGTGTGTGTGATATTACAAGGATTAGCTCCAACATATGTCTTTCATGGTATGGTCAGTGATCTACGTGGGTGACATACTGCAAAGATATTGATAATCAGGAAAATAGAAAGCAATTCTATTTTAGTTTTTAAGTCGGAACGCATGAAAACAACATTTTTTTTACATGTACATAAAACATACAAGAGAGAACATGGTTGAAACCCTTGGCATTAACAGTTAGGACACATGATCATTCTCAGTCTTGTAGACTGAAAACTGTTTACTTTGACAGCAATCTATGACTGTCCACTTACAGGTGTGTCTACTGGAAAAAATGTCATGCTATTTCCAACCTTAAATGAAAGACACACCTGTATACCTTAAAAAGGCAGAATTGTGATATTAATTATAGCACGCACGCAGCTTGTCCCAGAGTGGGTTTAAATGTAGACGTACACAGTAATTTGTCTGTGCTGAGTTTTAGACCCAACTGGAAAAACACAGTAACCCAGACCTTGTTGAAAAAGAAGTGTGCGATGATGCAATTACTCTTCTTAGCTTTTTTTGATCTTGAAGCGCAAGGTGGTTGTAATTACAGGGGAGACTGTTTTAACTCCATTTCCTATGTCCCCAGTACTTCCCTATTCATCAAACCAACTACTGTTTTGGTGTTGCTGATGTCCGACAGATGTCCGTCCCTGTACTACGACTGTCACAGCACAGAGCAGCAGCTGGAAACGCCTGTAACATGGCTCGGACATAATTAGGTCAGTGACAATCCATCTTTGGCAAGATGAGGAAGTCATTTATCATTCATCTGGAATCCCAAAATGTATGGTCATTTGTATATATATTTTTTTATATAAAAATCCAGATCCTGTATATTTCTGTATAAAAGTGGAACTAAAAGATTGATATTTTTATATAATTAATTCACATAGAAAATATAACTAGTTGATGGCATGTTTTTAAAACATTTTTAAAAGAGTAAAACCATCTGGTACCAGGTTTGTAGGTTTACACCACATGACAGTTTTACCATTGTCCCATTTAAGATACAAATCCAGCATAAAACATTGCGCTTTTTTTAGGTTTACAAGAGTATTGTTTTCACATTCATCTACTGAAGGATGAACGTTTTTCTCTGAAGTGTGTAAGTCCAAACAGGACTTGAGACATCACCACTTATTTGGAGAAAATCCTGCTCCTGCATGCAACTGTTCACTGAAGGAGAAGTCTCCTTACTTTTGAAATGAAAAATATCATATTCATAGAGATTGGATTGTTTTAACTGATGGAGAGGTTGTCCGATCATGGATTTAGACTATTTTATTTACACCATAAAACATGTGTTGGAGTCAGGTCCTATATTAAACCTTTTTGCTTGGGCTTATTGAAGTTTTGATCTCTAACAAGATGTGTTTGTGATTTTAAGAACCAAAAAAATAAAGATCTCCTCTCCAGAAAGAACAGAATGTTTTGTGACTGTCTCGTGAAAATAATGAGCCTCTCCTCTGATTGGCTGAGTTGAATGACTGCGAATGGGAGGGTGAGGGTGTACTTGTGACATCACAGCTTCACAGAGGTCCTGACAGCTCATGTTATGGCAAAGTTTCTGAATATGGGCTGTGTGCTTTTCCTCTATGGATTAAACATTTTGAAACATGGGACAGTACTTTTACTCTAATGCCTAGACCTTCATTACAATAAAAATTAAACAATTAAACCTCACTTTTTTTTACAATATTCTGCTTATATTTGAAGACTGAGGTGGATTTTCTATTCTGATTAAAACACACTGTTCATATTTTCCTCCTTTCTACGGGACTACAGTGTCTCACTTATTCCTGACTGCCACTCACATTACACCTCCTCCGCATTATGTGTGGCCCTGTAAAACACATATTACCTGTTGTATCCCTTGAAGCCACACATGCATTCAAACATCCAACAACTTCATGTTTGTTTTTGTTTCTGTGCATCAGGTAAAAGCTGAAGTGAGAGTGACTGGCTCTTTGAGACGCTGTGCCTTCATCTTCACCAGATGTGTCTGGCTCCTCCCAGAGCGCTCAGTGAAACATTCCAGCCCACCTCTGGGAATCTGGCTCCTCCGCACACTCTCACTGAAGTCCAGTCAAAATTTTACCAGAGCCCGAGGAGGCTGAGCTGACACAAAATGAGAGGACTTGTAGTCTTGGTCACTTTGGCCTGCTTCGCCAGCGCTCAGCACCAAGCACTGATTGACTACTTGGAGCGGAGGCTGCTCGCTATAGAGGTAAGAGTCACTTCACCTTCCTGCCGAGCCCTGGGCTCCAGAGTCCCTCTGAGAGGAAATGCTCAGCCTCAGGACAGGGCACAGGCACAGGCAATGGAATGCAGATGTGGGTAAATCCAGGAGAAAATGCTGGAAATAAATGTATAGTGATCAGGAGTGACTTTTTTCTGAGGCAGAAATGCAGCTTAAACATTCAGCCAGCCTTGATATACATACATGACTTAAAAAATACAGTACAAAATGACTATTACTACTAGACTACAATTATTAAAAGAAAAATGTTAATATGGCTGCAGAGCTTGTGCTCTAAAGGCTTTTCAGTCTCTGTATCACTGCATGATATTTATCATCATGATCAAGTGAACGTCACAGTTTCCCCATGTGCCAGAATAAACATCTGTCAGAGAATTTCCAGCCTGTGTGGAAACATATTTGTGTGATGTCACTAAATTTAAGGAACAGACCACCGCTAAATTACTAGTAATAGCTCGCCGTGTGGATCTTGCCATTCAGTGCGGTTTTCTTTGCATCAAAAGCCTTATTATAACACATCAGCTGCTCTCTTTCAACAAACGCTGTTGACATTATTCAGCCTCTGTGTTGCTCGGGGAAATAGCATCAGAATTCACAGATCACCTGCCGTCCACCTGGAGGTCAGAGGTCAGGGTGTAGGACAGTGCAGTGCTGCAGTGAGTGAGCTGCTAGTGTTTTTCTAAGGGACATTTGAGCAGGGTGGATGCTTGCCACGTGTGGGCTGAACCTGGTTGTTTGAAAGATGAGTTTCCTACTTATTATGTCCTTCTGTCCCAGTCTATTTACCCAACCTGAAAATAACATCAAATTATGGCCTTGTCAGTAAATTTAGTGCCTTCTAGGAACGCATTTACAGTCCCTGCAAAACACATGTTCGCATCATTAGGATACAAGGAAGTGTAAACATTTGGACATGACTCATCTTTGTCACCTTTTTTTTTTCTAAACAGGACCGTATCAGTCTGTGGCATGAGCAGACCACTCGTTACGCCTCCGAGCTGCGGGAGCTGAAGCAGCAGATGCTTTCCCAGCTGGAGAACCTGGACAAAGAGAAGGAGACGCTGCGGACGAATCTGGACACTGTGGGGACTCGCGTGGACCGCGTCGAGCGTGAACTGGACTACTTGGAGACCCAGAACGGGGCTCAGCCGTGTGTGGATGTGGATGACAAGCTGATAGAGCAACAGGTGACTCTGGTGACGGAGAAGCAGAAGGCCAAATATTCAAAACTCTCAGGTGAGACCCAATCCGTTGTCCAGAATAGAATTTGAGTATTAATGTAAAACGATTAGGAACGATGAACCAGATGAACCAGATGAACCAGTTTTTTTATTTTACTTAAAGCAAAGCTCTTTTAAATTGTGAAAAGTAAAAAAAAAAAACATCCCCCAACTCAGTAATTGCTTCATTTTTTTGAGACATTCACTTGAGACTTGTCCAGGAATCTCGGGATGTGTTGACACCACTTTTACTCCTGCACCATGTGTCCAGCAGAATTTATATTTCAGGATTTATATTTGTAAGTTCCACAGGGAGGAAAACAAGGAAAACTTTAATAGAGCAGCTTCCATAGCGAACGGTTTGATGAGAGTGAACATGACGTGACTGTTACGCTGTGGGTTTATGGGAGATTTGGTTGGATTTGTCTTTATTTGAGAGCGCTTTCCTCCATCATCATCAAAACACTAAATAAGATACAGACAGACTTGTAGAATGACTAAGGAGCATGGAAGCTGCTGTAGGCCAAATGCTTTACTACCACCACGAACTAATGAGGCAAAGACCAGCTTTAATAGTTTGGGAGAGAAACACGTCATAAACATATCTCAAAGTTGCAAATTGCAGTCTTTAGTCAATTTAGTCTTAAGCCTCAAGCACTTGTAAATTTTACCACACATTAGAGACTCTTAAGGATAAATACATCCCCCTCCACTAATAGTCATAACTGAGACCAACATTGCTTTTCTAATTGTATTTTTCATTAAATCTATTATTAAGCTTACATCCTGATCATAGCAACCAAATACTCATTTTCAGAATTATCCCTTCATAAGGCAGTGTGACTAAGTGACCAAAATGAGGACCTCAGGAGCCTGGGACTGATCCAAATGACTTGAGACCTGAACCACATCTGATTTGTTTAATCACTTAAACCCCACGACTATTTTTCAGTTTTCCTGCTATAAATGATAATAAATATGGGTTATGTACCTGGTATCAAAAGAAATCTACAACGTGAGGTGACTATGTAGGAGTCAGAATCAATGCATGTTACTGTTACAGAGAAAATAGTCCATAGTCTACTCTAATAGACTATTGCAGACTATTAAGAAAAATTCTAAAATTTTACAACAGACAAAAATGTTTTTTTTTTAACTTCAAACTTTCAAATCTTAAAATAATCTGAATTATCTGCAATGCAAAGTTCAATAATTACTAAGATAAGATTTCAAAGATCAGTTATTTGTCCATAAAATGATAGAAGTCACACAGACGATCATTACAGAACAGGAAGAATATATTCTGTAAGATGTTTACAAATGAGATTATAAAGGTTGATTAAATGTCAAATAATGGTTAGTTGCAGCCCCACTACTGATATAAGATAAAAGAAATGTATTGATGATGTGGACATTAATAATATATTTAAGCTGCAACAGTAAGATTGTGTTTTACTACAGATAAAAATACTTTATTTAGTTTTGGAGCTGAGGTTTTCCTCATGGGATGAATGAATAAAACTCAATGCTGCCGCTGTATCAGGAGGTTTAGGATTTTAACAGGTTCCGTGACACCATGCATCACCTGCCACACCTCTTCTCAGACTGCAGGGACATGATCTCCAGCATAAAAGCCATGAAGATCCTGAAGCGGGCTGGAGGGCCAAGGGGCATGTGGACCAAAGACATCAGCAAGGGCTCCGGGAGGGTCTACATTTTTAATGGGACAGATGAGGATACCGTCCACGAGTTTCCGTCTGTGCAAGACTTCAGCCGCTCGCCGGGCTTGTCTCTGTCCAAGGACCTGAAGCTGCCGTCCGTCTGGAAAGGAACGGGCCACGTCGTCTACAACAGCCACGCGTATTACATCGAGCAGGGCGAGGAGGTGACGGTGGTCAAGTACAACGTGAGGAACGGCTCTGTGGCGGACAGCGCCGTGGTCCCTGTCCAGGACCCGGTCCCCGTGTACGGGCTGAACCCGGAGACCATGATGGACTTGGCTGTGGACGAGGAAGGCCTGTGGGCGGTTTACGCCACGCGGCAGAGCGAGGGGCTCATCTCTCTGGCTAAGATGGACGCCCGCTCGCTGGCCGTGGAGCAGATGTGGGACACAAACTGTCCGAGGGAGAACGCGGAGGGGGCCTTCGTGATCTGCGGCACGCTGTACGTGGTGTACAACAGCAAGCAGCCCGGTCGCTCACAGGTCCAGTGTGTGTTCGACGTCAACGGCATGGTGACCAACGAAGACGCGCCGCTGGTCTACTTCCCAAAACGTTACGGGGCTCACGCCAGCGTGAAGTACAACCCACAGGAGCAGCTGCTCTACGCCTGGGACGACGGCTACCAGATCCTGTACAAGCTCGACATGAAAATGAAACTGGAGGTCTGAGCTAAAACATACTACAAACACCTTTTAGGAAACACACCAGTGTTTGACACGTCGTAGCTCCGTTAATACAAATCATGTGTACTTTATGTCACTGCTGATCATGTTTCATTGTTTTCCCCCTTTTTATTTTTTTTTTCATTCAGCTACGAGTTACCAATCATTTCTATATGATACTAGTATACTCTTAAGATGTCTCCTTTTCATCATGGAAAAAAATAAGAAATTGTCTTGAATTCTCTTATTCTATTGGCAGCTCATTTAGCTTAGATCAAGGTTTTTTTTCTTGGTTTTGATGAATTTGAATCTTGTCTTCAGAACATTAAATCTTTGATTCAAATAACAAAAATCTGAACAAAATACAGGCAAATAAGAATCTGTCAATAGAACAAGATAATCCAAGATAATGCTTCTCAATTTGAGATTTATTGTAACAAATACAAAATATATTAACGATATATTATATATTGGATTTTCACAGACATAAAGATATGAATGGGAAGCACTGACTACAACACTACTGTTTAGTTTGTAAAATAGTAAGCAGTGATAATAAATATTCTAGTAAAATGCAATGGGATAAACATTTAAAAAGAAAAACTGGGAGTGGTCCTTTAATTCATCCAAAAGCATTTTAAAAAGTTTAGAAACGGCTCTGTGAACTTTACGAACTAGCTTTTTTTTACTTACCTGTGATCTCTTCTACCACTTAATGCACTCTACCGTCCTACACACCCACTTACCATGTTTACCCCTCTGCTCCCTACCGGCCCCCCCGGCGGTTACTATTAATTCCTACTCTGGTTGTGACATCACAACAGGGGCCATTTCTAAACAGCTTGTGTTTAAAAAACACCACAGAGAAGGCCCGACCACAACAGAATGAGGGGGTGATCTTATTTCATGGTTTGTGTATTTACTCAATAAGCACTGAACATGTATTTTTTTCTGAACAGGATTCCTTTGAATCAGCCAAGACCTTTGTTTCTTTTTTTTTAAATTTCACATTCTCGAAAGGAAAGTAAAGGCAATTTTGGATGGTATAAATTCTTGCGACCTTTAACCTAGTGCCATTTTGTTTGTGAATACATACAAAGGACCCTTTTGTCATTATTTTACATTCCACACACAGACGCAACTAATAACTTGAATGGTGGCTCCGTTCCACTCATGTAATCCAGGGCCCAGCTGCTGTTGTGCGTGCTGCCTCATAAAAGGAAAAGAGCTATTGTTAATGTTATTGGTAACACCTGCTATTCCCGCTAAGTCAGAATGTCTTATATATAACATAAATATTTGTTTTGAAATCAAACCAGCTGTATTTTACTTTTACTATCAACTGTCAAAATGTGAGCAGCTGTTTGATCTGGATTCGTAATAAACTCCCTGTTGAAACGGAATAGGAGCTTTTATCTGCAAAAGACGTATTACTTTGTGAGAACTCAAACACATTTCTATTTAAATCTAAATATAGGCTTTAATGCCACTGAGTTAGTACACATATCTAACATGTATTTTATTGCGTAATAATTTCGGGGCAGTGCTTATTTCCGAAGATAGCATGACGATAAGGATTTCAGTTATTTTGCACACTTGGCTGCTGCAGTAGTTGTGAATGGGGTCAGCTTTATGTCTCTGCATCACTGTACAGTAACACTTCCATGGCTTCAGCACCTGCACTCTGCTGTACAGGAAAGATGTTTTTATGAAATAAATTCACCAAAACAAACAAAAAGTGCCACTATTCAAACTATGTCATGCAATGCAAGTGTTTTTTTTTTTATTTAAGTCTGAAACAACATGTCTTCTTTACATTTCTTTTAATTTACTCAGATTTCTGTGTTTTTTCACTCTGAATTAAATGACTTTTTCCACCTGTTAAAGGAGTCTTTCATTTTCTATATCCAGAATGGAGGGATACAAACAGGACTATTAAAGACACTGAGTAGCATTTAAAAATCTCACTTGGCATCATCTAGTGGAAATGAAAAAAAAAAAACACTGCCGCAGAGAAGGGAACACATTGTGCCTCTTTTCTTGATTTCACCACTTAATGCTTGGAGGTGGACGTCTTTACTGTGTGACGAATCGACATAAAAAGGATTTGGCTTTTCATTGGATCCCTAACCCTAACAATAGTTACATCTTGTGTTTTATGCTGCTTTTTGCACATTAAACTTTCTAAACTGGGTATGTATATATGCAAATCAAATTTGTGAGTTTGTGCATGTTAAGTATGAAACAGACATTTTAATACAAATATATTATGAGGAGAGGAGGAGATTTCAAATCAAATTGTGAATGTGGTTGTGGAGGGTTCCTCTCATTCTTTGGCTCTAACAAACTTTAGATGTGGACCTTTCCTTCACCAAAGATTAATGAAGTGTAATTTGATTAAATGAAGTGAGACAGCTAAGGACTCTGGCATTTCAATTGCTTCACAAACTATTTGGCACAGATATTTGACTCCAGAACTGAAGAAAACATAATTCATTAAACAATCAATGTGTGACTCCACTGACCCGTCAACTGATTTGTTAAACACATATGATTGTTGTCGCGATGATCCTAACAGCTGAGCGTGTTTAGAGTATCTGAACAAACATTAACAGTTATATAAACAGGTTTATTTTTTTCTTTCAAACTGTAAAACAATATCCATAAAAAATGGTTCATTAAGCATGGATAAAATCTAGATTATGAACAATGTGATAAGAAAGTGTAAAAAAATCTGAATTAAACAGGAAACATTTTTATATCACAACTGTATATACAACGCTGAGTAATAAATGAGTTTGGTGGGTGATCCTGCCAAAAAACCTGAATGACCAATAAACATTTGGTGTGTTACACACAGCTAAAGGTGTGGTTTTAAAATCACTTCAAGAACCTTTAAACTCAAATTTGAATGTAAATGCCACAAAATAAACTTATAAGAACATTGTTTTAATCTTCAGTTTTTTTTTAGCACTGTTCTTATACTAATCTTTCATTCAGCTGCTGCTCAGTCTGAAGTATTGACTTGTTATTTGCACTACCCCTCAAACTTATGAACTTATTAATTTCTAGCTACTTAAACTCTATCTAAATTTGGACATCCCGAAGCCAAAAATACCATTTAAATTCAGAATGGGTCCAAGCTGCATTCCAGTCAAGACAACCACCCCGAACACAAAGAACATTTACATCATTACATGGCTGCTGCACATAAATATAGAAAATAATGATATTGAAGAATTACAGTTAACAATCATATCTAATACAACATTCAGGGCTGGGGAAAACAGCAAACTCTCTGGACATCTGTCATCTAGAAGCTGGCTTTAAGTAATATCAAATATCCGTTCGATAGATCCCGTAGTGTCCACCTTTTTGTTCCAGTCATTGACCTGAAGTGAGGTCCTTATTGCTTAGACATTAAAACGGCCTGAAATTAACTCAGAGTCTCAGGTGGGGAACTGGCATGGTGACGTCACGGAAGAATCGATGTACAAGGGCGTTTTTGGCAGATAGTCGTTTGTTTGGATCATAATTCAGCATTTCCTGCAAGAGGCAAGGGAAAAAAAACAAAATGGTCAAATATATCTCCAGATTTTATTGGAAAGTTTAATAAAATAGCACATTATTTTCTGATGGAATATAACTAATCCACAACTAAACTAGATCACTTATTGTTGGGCTCTACTTTTTACCAAATTACATGGAAATCTGATGAAGGAAAAAGCAAATGTAAGAATGATAAATATTCTCACTCCAAGCAGTTCTCTTCCATCCTCGTCAAGAAGAGGTGCCACTTTGGATAAATCCTGCCGGGCCCACTTGGGGAAAGACGGTTTGTAGTCAGGCATGGACGTGACTCCTGGCCAGACGGTCTCGTCTGGTGTGCCCAGCGTACGGAAGATGCGAAACAACTGGTCTATCTCGGAGTCACCAGGGAATAAGGCCCTCCTGGTGATCTGAACAAAGGAGGACAGCGATGTAAGGAGGTCGTATCCCTCATCATGTGTAAGCATCAATTAACAACTGTGGAGCAGATTCGTAAAAAGCTGAAACAAAGTTGACTACCATTTCTGCAAAAATGCACCCCAGGCTCCAGATGTCAACAGCTGTGGAGTAGTACTTGCAGCCCAGGAGAATTTCTGGTGCCCTGTACCAAAGTGTTACCACCTGGGAAAATATCAACAAGGAAACTCATGATTAAAAAAATAAAATTTCCTCCCAAAAGAAATAAACTAAGCAGAAAAATGTGCTGCAAAGTTAAGAGATCCCTCACTGTTCATTGACTGCATCCAGTTTTTAGGGTTGATTCACAAACTGAATGTGCACTTTAAGTTATGTAACCCTCCATTACCTAAAAAGCCTGCTGACGTAGACGGGCTGGGCAGCTGCTCACTTTACCTCATGTGTGTATGTGCGGACAGGCACCCCGAAGGCTCTGGCCAGGCCAAAGTCAGCCAGCTTGATCTCACCCTGGGCGTTGATGAGGAGGTTCTGGGGCTTCAGGTCCCGATGAAGAACCCTGTGTGAGTGGCAGAACGCCAAGCCTTGCAGCAGCTGGAAAAGATAACTCTACAAAACACAAGACACACACGTACACATAGACATGGTTATATATATAGTTTCTAGTTTTTATTATGTGAAAATGTTAAGATTTCTTGAAAGATGGGGTATTTGTTGAGATTCAATAATCCTATTTTCTCTATAAATTTGTGTACAAAATATCCCATTTGAATTTACAAATGTATTTTGTTAAGTCTACTTTTTTATTTTAGTTAATGGGAGTAGTTTGTAGCAGTAGTTTCATTAACAATAAACACAAAGACACACACTTTAGCCCTCAATGATTTCTCGGCTTCTGAGCCTTCTGGCTGAGACGGATGTGGTGTGACCTTTACCTTAACCAGAGGCAGCGAGATCCCAGTAAGTGTGGAGGAGTCCATGAACTTCTTCAGATCCTGGTGAAGGAACTCAAAGACCAGGTAGAGTTTGTTCTCTGTGTGGATGACATCCCGCAACCTGAAACACGTCAACAGGCAACACGCTCAGAAACCAACAAAAACAAGTAACACACAAGATTCCTGTAGGCTGCAATCGGTCAATAGAATTATAACGTTTGGCACTTACTTGACAATATTTGGGTGACTGAGCTCTTTGAGGAGTGAAATCTCTCGGATGGCGGTGCTCGGTACACCTTCCGTCTCTCTGGATAAAAAACATAGAAAATGAATTTATTATTGAAACTAAATTATAACAATATTATAATTTAGTTTAAGTATATAATAAAGATGACATTATTTACTGTGTTTTAAAGAGTGAAAACAGATTTTCTTTTATATATGTTTTCACTATACTGTATCATTTTAATATCTGGACAAACAAAACAAACCCAGAAACTAAGGTCAGAATGGTCTGTTCTATGCAACCTTTATTCTTTAATCTTTATAACTTGTGTAAAGTGGTTTTGATGAGGGAACTCTATAGCCTGAACAAAATACATCACTAGAAAATACTGGCTCACATAACTCATCACTGATGCCACCTGCTAAACACCAGCGACTTGTGTTTTCTGACACTGCAGGACAGAAGATACAAAAATAAAAAATCCTTGTGTGTGTATGAATTAAAGTGGGATTTTTCAACTTGCACATTTGGAAGCATTGTTACCATGATGGTTTAAAGGTTCTTTTCCAGTAAATACATGTTATAAAATAAAACTTTTGAGTATAATGTTTTTCTTTGTAGAAAAAGCTAATGGGATGCAATGTTTTCACTTGCTTTACACAGGCGAAGTAATGATAGGGCTCTTTTATTTGTTATCGAGAACTCCTGACATTATCTCTGCTGACCTTACAGTAAAGTATGTGGTTACTTCGTCCACTGGCTGAAACACCAGGATGGGGCTAAGTTATCTACATTGTAAACCGGGCGACCACCGTCTGCTCGTTTGACGGTAACTTACGTGTCCAGCCGGATTTTCTTGAGAGCGACGGTTTCTCCGGTGAATTTGTTCTTGGCCTTGTACACCACTCCGTACGTGCCTTCTCCGATCTTCTCCACCTTCTGGAACGAATCCATCTGTACACCACCGGTGGGTAGGCTGGTGAGCTGGCTGCCCGGGTTCTGGTCTTTGTGTCGAAGCTAACCACTAGTTAGCTCGGTGGCTCCGGAGGACAACGATAACCTACATGAAACGTTAATTCGCGCCTCCCGGGTCGTTCAAACGGTCGCACGCGCGCACACCACAACGGGCGGAGAGTGACCGTGTCGAGGTTAAACTTTCCCGGCACAGAGAGCACCGGTATATATATTTATTCGATCCGGTTACTTGTTATATCTGTTATATCTAAGTTAGCGTATGCTTCGCTGTTGAAAACATACAACCAACACAGCAGCGTTTCCCGCGTTAGCCCCGGAGCGCTCGTTTTTGTGTTCTAAACACTCCTGACGAGGCGGGCGGTATTTTTGTGTACTCGCTTCTGTAGACCTCATCGCTAAAACAGAAGCCTGGCGTTAGTCAGCGAGATAAATGTGTTGTGATTAGCGTTTTCATATACTGTCTGTTGAGGTTAATTTGCTGGTTTTAACAGCAGCGGATGCAGGTCGGGAGGATGCAGCCGTGGTGTCTCGATGTAAAAAACTAACATCCCAATAAACCCCGACCCGCACATGGTGACGACGATGACGTTTTACGTAGTCAGCGTCCAAGAGAAAGAAGTGGGAAGTGGTATCTAAACCTCTCTCTCTCTCTCTCTCTCTCTCTCTCTCTCTCTCTCTCTCTCTCTCTCTCTCTCTCTCTCTCTCTCTCTATATATATATATATATATATATATATATATATATATATATATATTCGTCATTTTTAATGAAGTTCATTAAAATATAAAAGTAATTCTTAGTATTTAAGTATTTCCTTTTCATACTTGCAATTAATCATAATTCAGTGCATCCACAAAATGTCAAGTAGAAATTCACTCAAGCTTTTATGTACATGAATTGCAGGAAAAATAGGAACTAATTTCACAAATATGTTTTTGTCATTTCCCGCTTCCTTAATCATCTATTATTGCAGCTCTCACCAAAAATAGTTTTAAATGTACTTTTATATTGTGTGGATAGAGAGAGAGAGAGGGAGAGAGAGAGAGAGAGAGAGATAGTCATGGTAGCAGTAACAGCACATGGTACTGTTTCCAGTTCTGCTTATCACATTTTTTTCTTTTTTTTTTAACTGAACAAGATCTTAACAATACCTTAATTGATGTCACAACTGGCTTAAATGAATGCAGTAAATTGTTCCTCTATCTTTGAACTGCAGTAGGGAATGAAGGACATACACAACTCCTCCCTCTAATGGCAGTAAATGTAGTTGTAGTTTCACTGATTTTAAGAGCTGTGGTCCTATCCTGTTTATGTCATTATATTTTATATTATTGTTTGGTTATTCTTCTTAAATCAAATGGAGTCACAGATTTTTCACTTTTTGCAGAAGACATTTTGACCTATGAAGGCAAAGCACAACAACTGGAACTATTAATATTAATCATGGCTCCCATTTGACAATTACTAAGACGCAGCCATTAATCATGTCAGCTGTTATAGTTCTATTAAGCTTTAGGTCCACGCCACATTTTTCCATCTGGTCATGCGTGTCCAGCCTTGGATCTGTGATCCCCCCAGGGAAAAGATTAACCAGTCAGGGGGGCATAGGGTAAAGAAAAAAAGAGTTGCTGGTCCCATATTAATACGCTGTTTTTCCAACAAATGCAGCCATTCGGGGAAAAACACGGAGCGGCATTGCTGTCATACTGTAAGCGTCTTAACCAATAATCCACAATGACGCCAACGTGAGCACTTAATGTTTTACGTTCCTGCAGCTCTGTCAGGTCCTATAAGCAAGCTGTGTCTTTATTTGCACAACACCCGACCTTAGAATTGAATAAAAAACACAAACAGCGAGATCTCATCTCTGCAGCCTGTTATCAGAACTCTGTTGGCGTGCATCACGCTGACTGATGACATCTCACTCATTATCTCCTCAGTTGTACTCCACCTATCTCTATAACTATTCCTCATTTATGGAGTTTGGTGCCATTAGCAAACTTTCAGCATAACTCTGCCATTCTTAACACAGGTCTAATCAGAACAAATGAGTGAAAACAACTGTGTCGTCAGACCCTGACGAGGCTTTCAATGTAGGATTTTGTGGATGGTCCAGTGTGACTTTGACATGTGTTAGTAAGAAAAGCACAAGTATAAATAAGTGACGTAATAGTGATTGCCAACAGAGCAAAGGCTGCATCACTGTCAAACATACCGAAACACAATGTCACCTGTGCTTGGTTACACTGACATGGTGAGGAGGCATTTTTCTGTATGAAGAAGCAGCCTCCGCTGGTGTTTCTAGACATGGAGGCATTTGTACAGGCACACTGCACATGATCAAAGCCCAGAGGCCTGACATGTCTCCACCCAGCAGATTTATATGTGAAGTGACGTCTCTGGCCTTCACAAAGAAGTTATTTCATAGATATTATTACAGTGTGCATAGTGTACCAGTCATTGTTTGATTACCCTCGGTCTAGTAGTCTGTGAATCCACTTAGTTCCTTTTATGCTTTTTCCTGAATGGATGTGACCGTCTGCTCTGATCTGGTACAGTACCAGATCTGTATGTTGTCTGATGTTTTTTTCGTCAGTTCTAAAATACTATGTTTCCTTTACTGTGATTTAGTCTGGAAACAGCAAAAGTTGGTGTGTATTGTCTATTACTTTATATTCATTTTAAAGCATGGGCAAAGATTTTCATCTTCATGACTTCTATTTACTTTTAATAAATAATTGTGCTTTTTTAAACAAACATTTCCAGGAATATGAACCAATGATATCAACTGATAACAATGATAACAATAATAGTAGGCAATTAAATAAATGCTTCATCAATAAATTATCTTATGAAAAGAATATGGAAAATCAATAATGTTTATTGATGTGACAATAACAATATGACTCCCTCTAAAAAAAAGAGGCCCGCACTGTGAATCTGAGCTTTTCTAAGAGATTTATTTCTAAAATAAATTCGTCTGAAATTCTGAGACAGGCTCAAATACTAGAGTGTGCGGAGACTAAAGAAGCTAACAGTTGACAATTTGTGGTATGTGAAGTCAGGTGCTCTGGAAGGGATTTATTTCCTCCTGAACTCTGCTGTGAGCACATGAGGGGTCACATGTAGTGCAGCCTGAGCAGTCTCACAGGCATAAGACATCATCTCTGGGAAAACCACCAATTACTGAGTCCTAATGACTCCATTCACAGTGGAAGTTATGTTTAAGTACAATATAACTACTCAATAATATATATATATATATATAAAAAGTTATTATTATTTTTTTTTCAATATAGCTAACATTTCCAAAAATTATTATTTGAGTTGCTGATTTGTAGTAAACTTTACTGACAATGCTTTAACTGACAGAAAATCTTTGTTAATGTTGTGTTGTGTGTTATAAGCATTCTTCTTTTTAAAGTTACCACATGGGGTTATAATGTCGGACTTAAAATGAGACTTAGAAGTATTTCACTTCACTGAGCACATTTCTCTCCTAAATTAAAAAAAAATACTCCTAACCATTTCAAAGAAATTTCTGAAAGAGAGTTGGAAATGTAAAAACTGCATATGAACCCAAGTATATTCAGACTAAACCTTTTTTCTCCTTTTTTTCCCCAAATTTAACTGTCCTGAAAATAGGGTGGGGGAAGTTTAATAAAAAATAGGAAATAAGAACTTTTATGAACTCACTCACTCACTATATATTTTGCATTTCCAGAAAAAATTAATTAGTAGTTTATTAGTAATTAGTTATTAGTAATTTTCATCAGGATCAAATCGTTATAATGAACATTATTTATTTGGAATATATTAATTGGTGAATAGTGTATTGGCGTGAACCTCCCAGAAAAAAATGTTTATATATATATATATATATATATATATATATATATATATATATATATATATATATATATATATATATATATATATATATATATAAAATATATTACCTTTTGAATTTTATTACGAATTGAATGTTTCTATTTTCTAGCTTTAAAGCACATAGTGTTCAGAATTACATGAATAATTAATCAGATCCATCTGTGATATCTTGTTTCAGGTTTTATTGATCCTATTTACCCAGTGTTACCAGTAAATGCTACATGTGGGGTGATTTTTTTGTATTGGATTATCGATGTGACTGAGTACGAATTAAATAATTGCACAAATTGATTCATGATGAGATACTGAAAGTTTTTTGTCACTACTTCCAGATTCGATTATCCGGGTCTATTAAATGCATTCTCTTCCTCTTCTGAATGAAACTCCGGTGTCATTCACTGAGCACGGGTGTGTCTGCATGCCGCTGGGCACAGAATCTTAGAGCTGCTGCAGCCTGAGGTAGACAGCAGGATACGGAGGAATGGCTGAGGAAATAAAAGGATGCTATTGATTTGCCGCCAACACACTCGTCTTGTGACGCCCATGCACACATAGCTGTAAGGCCCCACGTCAGAACAGGCATGACTCTTTGCTCACGGTTCTCACTACTCCCCATCTTAAAGCAACTACCACTTGAAAAAAGCCCATTGATTTCCCATTAAAAGATTATTATCCTGTGAGGGATGTCTATTGCTTTGTCTTCATTTTAATTATTTACATTCACTCCATCTTTAGGGAACCTAAAAGAGTTGTGCACCGGTAATTACATTTCATAGCAATAAAAACCTTCATTGTCCATCACAAGGTAATAAAAGTTTGTCTGTGATGTGGCTTACAAACAACGCCCATTGAGTTAAACATATTTGGGACAATATAATCAAAAAAAGAGCATCTTGACAACAATAGTTATTGCAATGCATGACAAAAGTTAACGAAACAGTGCTTACATTCTTCACCAAAGGAGGCGGTGCCGGTTTACTCACTCACAATGATGTCAGAGGTGAGAAGAACATTTATGGTAATTCACGTCCGAGGCCCTCTTAAAGAGAGCGAGGAGCCGTTTCTCAAGTTTTTCGTGGAGTTGTGTTGGGGTTCAGGTCTGCAGGGTGAGGGTCAGGGTCTGGAGAAAGGAGAGGAACAAGAATCACAGGATGAGGACTCTGATATCTCTGCTGCTGCTGCTTGTGGCTTCTACATCTGCCTCTGGGATAAGTGAGTAGCCCTGAAACGATTATTACTATTTATTATTATTTCATGGCTTTGTTGAATAACTATAAATGAATTCCCTCTAACGAGCAACATTTGTTTATTATATTTTGATGCATATTAATCTCATCCTAACACGACTTACTTCAACAATGACACCTTCAGCATAAATAAACAATGCATTTTTTCTGTGTGTGTCTGTGTTGCTAACTCCAACAATTTGAGGTAAGAACTTTATGGAGATGATTATTTGATTATTTGTGATTACTGTGGCTAATGCCAATCAACACATTTTTTTGTTGCTCCCCATTAACCGCATGTCTGATTCTGAGAGACTGCTTCTTTGTTTGGACTTCAAACTCAGCAGTGAATTTGTTGGTTTGTCATTTTATGCCTGTGTCACGCTAACAAACCGCAGGCTGTCAAGGAGAAGAAGGAAAACGGGTAAACTCATTTTTGACAACTTTGCACCAATTTGCATTCAGTCTAAAGCCAAGCAACTGAGCAAGGTGTGCTAACTTCTGTTCTTTTTGTTTCATGTATTGAGGTTATTAAATCAATAGCATTTTTAAAATGAGCCAAAGTTATTCTCACACACTCACACAGCCAGTGTGTGGGTTCCCTCATTCCTGGAGCTGGGATTACTGATGCTGCTGCTCAGCTGATAGTCACATGAAAGGGATTGAGGGGGATTGCAGGTCGTGTGACTCCCACCGCTAAGGACCCCGACACACCTCACCCTCCTCAACACCAAAACCTTCCGGCCTGCTCCTGTTCACATAAGCAGCTTTTTCATGTTCAACAGCTCAGTTAAACACCAATAAACTGGATTTTTAAAGACTGAATAGACTGAAAAGTCATATTTTGTTACTTTACTGTCAATTTGCATTGTGCTTAGTTGTTGGAGATCACCTAAATGAACAATGTGAGCTGCGCGCTGTGTTTTCTTTGCCTGAAGAGTTTATAACCTCTCCTCCAGAGCCGAGAAGTCAGTTCACACGCTACCGATCATGGAACTCAAGGATGTATCCTGTGTGGAAGGATGGAGACGCAAGATTCAGAAACTGTTGGTCTGGTGAGACTCTTATTTTTGTTAAGATGTGCATCTAGTTCTCTCTGCCAGTCGACATAAACGCCTGAACGCGTCTTCTGTGGCCTTCCTTTCAGGTGGTGAAGTGACCTTTGACCTCAAGAATGACGCGCCCACACTGACGGGAGCGAGAGCAACCTTCAATATTAATCTGAATTTCCCTCCAAACCAGACAGTGCTCTCTGATGGACAGGTGGTCTGGACAAAGAACTGCACAGTCAACGGTGAGTTGATGTTCTGTAGTGAGCGACGATGAAGGTGGAACAAACCCACCAGCACCAAGCAGCTATGAATGGATGGTTCATCAATTCATCCTAGACGCGCCTGTAAAAATTATTCCCACACATTTCCTGCTTATTGCATAGTTTCCTTTGAATGTAAAATGTAATAAGAAAGAAATTATTCATTACAGATGCATTCTAACTATATTTCAATTGATTTTCTCTTATAATTTTCATATTGAGAAAACATTTGTTTAAAATAAAACCATTATTGATATACAAACTATTTCTTTTACTTTCCAGTTAAACCATTAGTAATTAATTAATTAATTCATAATAAAAGTGATTCTGAAATTGTGAAAAACCTTGAGATGTGATGAAAGAAAATCTATTCTTAGGTTATATCTGTATCACCACCTCAGTGTGCAACAGTGTCTCCGTTTATATTGTCATGTTCTACATATTTATGTTGATCTTGTTACTCAGGACGTCAGTATCAGGCAGGTCAGGCCGTTTATCCAGATCAAGACACCCAATCGACCAGAGTTTTCCCTGACGGCACACCCTTCACCCGGAGCCAGGGCAAGAGAGCCCCTCGCTATGTGTTCGTGTGGAAGGCATGGGGTAGGGAGATTTCATTTAAAACATATCTGTTGGAAACCAGGGTAGTGTGCAAAAACTGTGATTTCAAGTAATGCAGCTACTAATAAAGCTGCTAGCTTTTTTTTTGCTGTTTTCCTAACCCAGGTTTTGTTTTCATCAACTACTTTACAAATGTATGATGCCTCCCTGACCTTGCACCACTTTAACTTAAAAGACTTTTTTACTCTACTTTAAGTTAAGACATTTATTGTTTTATCGGTTTAATGTAGGTTTCTGTAAATGTTGTGCACTCAATCTTAATTTGAAGAAAATCATAAAAGAAATCAAATTTGCAATATCTGCTAGAAAAATCATGCAATTTTTTTTTTTGGTCAAAGTTTTTTTTTTTCTGAAAGTAAACATTTTTTCTTAAGCCATATCCTAAACACCCTTATAGGAGAAATAACTTGTAGTGAGACATTTTATTTAAACACATTTGTTATTTTAGCCAGGCTGGGAAAAAAATAGTCCAAAGTGAGCAATTACCTCTCTTAGACCCTCAGGATGCTCATATACATGTTTCTTGGTTGGCGGCAGTTTAATTAATTGCTAATTTGTTTGTGTCCTGAGTTATTACCTTTCCTGTCTGGATACGGGGCCCTTGTTTCAGGATTTACATGATGCCTACTCTTAAATAATTAGTTTCCTACCCAATTACCACAAATTGGTCATCAATAGTAAATATTGCTAATGTCTCCATCTCCTAACCACTTTGCACCACTTCCTTTAACCAAGCATATGGACTGCCTATAAAAGCCTATTATAAAATATGGCTTGTTTTTCTTTTTATTTTGTATCTTTCTTGCATTCAATTCTCCTCCATATGATTGTATACTATGAATCTACTAATGTAGCTATTGTGTATACTTACATGTATTATTAATGTATTATTAATGTATTACTAGTGTGTGTGTGTGTGTGTGTGTGTGTGTGTGCGCGCGTCATTGTTAAGTGCTATGCTAAACTATGTCTCCATTTTTTTATGATGTCTAAACTTGCTATTGAATATATTCAATTTGTTGCATCTACACTACTGTAATCACTTCTTGTACTATACCGTTTCCAGTATCTTCCGGGGTTTTTACACCTCTTATGGTGTAAAACCTGATAGTTTTTAGGCAATTCTCCTTCATATTCCATTCAATATATAGTATATATTTTTATTGTTTTTATACTTATAAGAATTGGCTATGAAGAAGCCAACATGACACCATTTTTCTTGTTGAAGACATGTTCAGATCATGTAAATGCAATTTTTGTTTCCTTGATGATAATCTCATGTAAGAAAGCAACATTTGTGCTAACTGTATTTCCAATCATGTCTAAATAATCCCGCTGTTGCTGTATTGCAGGGCGTTACTGGCAGGTGGCAGATGGACCGTCCTCGTCCCTCACCATCGGCACAGACAACATCCCGCTGGGCTCCTACAACATGGAAGTTGTCATCTATCACTGCCGTGGCAAGGACAGGTTTATCCCCCTTGGCTACGCCTCCACGGTCTTCTCCATCACAGGTGACCTATCAAACCATTTATAGGCTGTGATTTACAATATCTAATCTACAATAATTGGGTCTTTAATACCCATTACTGTTACGCCTGTACGTCCTCTGTTCCATCGTCAGATCAAGTCCCCTTCACTGTGTCACTCGCACAAGTCAATGACATAAACCAGGACGACACCAACTTCATCCAGAATCGAGCCATCGCCTTCACTGTCAACCTCCACGATCCCAGCCAGTACCTCAGCACTGCTGATGTCAGCTTCAGCTGGGACTTTGGGGACAGCACGGGAACACTGATCTCCAGGGAGAAAACCGTCACGCACACATACCTCTCCGTTGGGACCTTCCAGCCTCAGGTGGTTCTCATGGCGACCATCCCCAATGGCTGCGGAAACCCCACTGCTGGTACAAGCTGCCTTTCATTTATCGAACTTTCTTCCAAGTGTGATTGCTGAATGAGGTTTTGCTCAGTTGTGATGATTTTATTATTTTATTTATTTTAAGACTTTATTTAACAGGAATTTAATTATACAAATGATTGAACAACCAAACATAAACATATACTGTATATATATATACCTCCTCCACTCAACCATAAATACTCCCTGACCAAGAGCACCTGAGAGTAAGAGGAGAAAAAAAGAGACCCATTGATATTTAACAAGGATTCAGACTTGCAATGACCATAGTGATATTGGAATGATGATAATGACAGAATTTAATCACATTTTTAATAACTGGGGACCACATCCTCTGAATCTGACCCATTAAGTGTTTTTTTTTCAAGTGAAAGAGAGTCGCTCCTGTTATTTTCTTTCAGTGGTTCCTGCTGATGCCTCCGCTGCCCCGGTTGTCGTCGTGACCGCCGCCACCCCAGTAGAGCCGGCTGAGGGAGGAGAAGCGATTGCTCTGGATGTGCCTGCATCCGCCGCCACTCCACCTGCTGCCTCCGTGCTGCCGGCTGAAGCTGATGGGGAGGCGGTTGCTGATGCAGACACAGAGGAGGTGGAGGTGGCCTCGGTAGCGCCTGCAGTGGTGGACACAGCTGTTGTCTCCGCTGACACTGCTGCTCCTGCCACAGAAGTGGAGGCTGCTGATGCTGCTGCTGATGTTGCTGCTGCTGATGCTGCTGCTGCTGCTGATGCTGCTGATGTTGCTGTTGTTGCTGATGCTGCAGCAGGAGAAGTGGCCACTGCTGCTGCGCCTGCAGCCCAAGAGCCGGCAGACGTCACCATAGCTGCTGCAGATGAAACCGCGGTGATTGACGCTGCTGCTGCTTCAGTTGTCCCTGTTGCAGAGGGAGACGTGGCTGCAGTTGACGGAGGGGCCACAGTCCTTCCAGAGGTCGCCGCGCCTGTTACTGTCGCTCCTGTGGCAGAAGTAGCCGAGGAGCAAGAAACTGATGTTGTGGCTGCTGATGCTGAAGCTGCTGCTGCTGATGTAGATGCAGAGGTTGTCATAGCTGAAGCAGAAGCCCCTGCTGATAATGCCATAGCTCCTGCCGCCACTGAGATCACACCTGTAGAAGAGGCAGCGCCAGCCGAAGCTGCAGCTGATGCTGAGGCTGAAGTGCTAGAAACAGAGAATGAGGTTGCAGCTACTGCAGCACCAGCAGGTCAGCATTTACCCAAATTATGCAAAAGCGAATAAAAGCTGTGAAGCCCAAATGAAAGATATTTCTTAAACTTGTGATCTCGTTATCATTTCTCCTAATAGAGCAACCAGCAGGTGATGAGACAGTTCCTGCTGAGGGTGAAGTTCAAGCAGAGGTGGAAACAGACCCAGAACAGGTTGTCCTGGTTGTGGCTAAAAGACAAGCGCCGGAGTTGGCAGAGGAGTGCATGGTCTACCGTTACGGCTCCCTCGCCACCTCTGTAAATGTTGTCCGTAAGTCAACACGCTTTTACGTATCATGGTGGTTTGTCTACACTATTGATTAATAGAAACAAGTGTGGTTTAAATTTCTCTTGCTTTGTTTTCATGCCTGCAGAGGGTATTGAAAGTGTAGAGATTGTACAGGTGTCCAATGTTTTGGCAATGACGACAGAGCTGGAACAGAATGCTGTGGATGTCACCATTTCCTGTCAAGGAAGGTGAGTATTCGAAATTAGCTTGAATCACAAAAACTGACAAACACAGGAATTTATGTTAAAACTGCTGGATTAAAACTTGGAGCACGCATGACACAAGCTGTTATTGATCAGTTACAAAACAAGTTGTACTTTCACACTTTCACAAGAGGAAGAAACAAGATGCAAACCAATTCTTTTATTCTCACCCAATTCTCTATTGTCGTTGTCATCTCTGGTAGCCTTTCAGTTTATGTGATCATCATAATCAACCTGATACAACAACCAGCATATAAACGTAATTGCTGATTCATGAGAAACACCTCATTGTTTCCAGTAAAAAGTTCCAAAATGGAAATAAAGAGCCTGTAACTTACTATATAAAGCACAAGGTCACAAGGTTCCTTTTGGATCAGACGTTTATATGCCCCAACAATATCAATTTATGTTCTTCTACCCTACATGGAAACTGTGCCAAATATTCTGTGTTTAGTACAAAATAATACATGCATATATAGATCTTCTCCTCTGATTGTTCTCCTTGTCACTCCGTCTCTCCTTCTCTCAGTCTGCCAAGTGAAGTCTGCACAGTCATATCAGATGCCGACTGTGTCACTCCAATGGAAACAGTCTGTAATGCAGCATCACCCTCTCCAGACTGTCAAATCATCCTCCGCCAGTTCTTCAATGACACCGGAGTGTTTTGCCTCAACGTCTCTTTGACCAATGATATCAGTCTTGCTGTGGCCAGTGCTAGAGTCAGTGTAACAGTAGGTGGGTGAAAGAAACATCTATTAATAGTCACTCACATTACATAATCTCTGTGTAATTTTCTACCATTTGCATAATGTGCTTCAATTGCAGCCTCTGGTGGTTCCCCAGCTGGAACTGCTGCTATAGTTCTGGGCGTTATGGTTCTTGCCTGCGTTGTCTGTTGTGTCGGTTTGATGTACAGGTGAGTCTGATTCATTTAAAGGCCAAAAACAAACTAAAAGCAAAATACTGGAAACCACCCCAAAATTGTGTTGAACTTGATCCTTGATTATTATACAAAATGTAAATCTTTTGCATGTCATATGAACATACAAATGAATATCAAACCAGATCTTAAACTGTTCAGTTAAAGGTGTCAAGAGCACAATTTACATACAGTAATAGGAAGTGTAGGGGACCACCAATTGATCCCTGTTGAACACCCAAATGATTTCTCATTAGCAAGAGAACATGATGCAACACATTTTAATAAAAACAGTGATCTGGGAAATATGTATTCCCTTTCTTGTCAAGAGTTAAAAAAATACCACCCAAATCTGCACACGAAAGTTATCTTAGCACAAAAATGGTAAACAAGTGAAATCTTGTTGCTTTTCTCTCACTCATTTATGTTTTTAAACAGGCGGTTCAAGCAGTACCAGCCACTAAGAGAAGACCATGCAGACAGTAATGGAGGCAGTTTGGCAGTAACATCTGTGCCTTTGTTGTTGTGGAACTTGCTGAGCCGACAGTCACCAGGAGAAAGTCGTCCACTGCTTCAGGGGAGGATTGTGTGAACATTATCATCATCATCAGCTCATGCACTCTACAACAATATCTGCTAACATATCAGCTTTATACACATACTCTTAACTGTAATAATATTGTAACTCACAATCAATGTATTAAACCAGAACCAATTAAGTGAATAAAGTTATCTGAACCAGCCCTGTTCAGACAACATACATAGAAATAGAAAGGATTGATGTGTGTAATAAAAATGTTGAACCATTTGTAGAGAAAAGAGATATTTATTTTGACCTGAGGTGTTTTGTATTAATGTGGCATGGATAGTTTATAGAAGCCATAACCTAGTTTCTAATTTGTGACCTACTTACACCAAACTAACTTGAAAATCAGCATTAGTAGATTTCAGTTTAGTTTACTCATAATGTAATTTAAATCACATACATCACAATAAATGATTGTGTTTGTTACCCTAAATTAAATAAAACAGAACGCTATCATCATTATGGTTTTCCTTCATCTTTTCTTAGAATGTAAAATGTACATATATATCATGTATATAACCTATTTATTATAAGGCAGCGTTTTACTGTCACAGTAGTTTGTCAAGATAGCGCTAAGTTTTAGATATTTTTTTGCTGCTCTGTGGTTTAATCTATAACCCTGCATCATGTTTTATGAGCCTGTAAATTAACGAGTGGCCTACGTTGTTTGATAAATGCAGTCGAGTAAGAAGATTTACTGTGCATATGTAGTAGAGTAGAAGTATCGATTGGCATGAAATGGAAATACTCAAGTACAAGAACCTCATATTTGTACATACAATATAGTAAATGTATTCACAATCTTGTGTCTGTTTACAATACACAGTGGGATATTCTAAAAACAACAAAGGATGCCTTGTTTTAATACAGGAAACCATATAACCTTATAAAATATGCATGACTATATCATGAACAATTTTGATGAGGCAACAAAGAAGTGGTCAGGAAGTGGTTGCAGGACGCTCTGCCGCTGCATGTGCTGCAGAAAGATTACCATCACATTCTTCTCTCTGCTCAATTAAAATGATTTACAAAGATGTTTCAGGTTACCTTCATACATTGAGCTGACAAAGAGCTGCTGGTAGTAACATAAACATCGAACGGCCCGCTGCGGTGCAGGATAAGAGGCTGACATCACTGCAGCAGAAAATCTTTAATGGAAGAAGCTACTGTGCGTCATACATGTTAAGAAAGGGGATGTGGAAAGACGGGGGGAGTAAAGGAAACGATGGCTCTCGATAACATGGTTAACATGCATGAATCCAATTCCAAAGTAAAATTGTTGCATTGTGTCCCAATGTTTTGGGATGATTTTTTAAAAATATTTTCATCATTATACTGTATTTGGCATGTTGTATAAGTATAATACAAGTGTGACAAAATAGTCATCTACAAGTAGGTCTCTATTTACTAAAATATAGGTCGTTCATACTGCAGCTTTTCCCATCAAAATCTGTTGGGATTTGAGTTTGTGTTGGCATGTTTCAAGCATGCACTGTTCTACTACATCCTCCCTCTCCCTTTACTTACATACATGAGTATTCCAAATGAATAACGTCCTCCACGGCAGAGCTCCATTACTCTAATTACCCAAAAGGGTCGTTAATCACTCTTGGCTGTTAACTTGTCTCTTGGTCACATGTACCAATCGCTGCTCGGCCATATCCTTTCACTGCTGATGTGCTCTGCAGCCGGGAGCGAGCCCTACAGGCCATCATTTTTCACAGATGATGTCTATCTAGGCCTTGACAGCCCTGCCGGGTCTTCGGCTTCAATAGGTCACAGCATCCTTACCGCTCGTCCTGGTCGGAGCGAACCACAATTACTGGTGGCAGGCGTGTCACAAAGCTCCAGACAATGGTTGGAGCTCCCGCACTGTTTCCGTTTGACAAGACCAGACGACCAAATTTTGATGCTGCTCTGGGCTTTAATCTGGGAGTTGAATCAGTAATGGCTCTTAGGCACTAGAGGGTTTTTATGAACAGATTTTAAAATCGCAGGAGGCGACACCAGACCCACAGCTCTGATTAATTTGACTTACTCCTCATTGTTCAGCGCTCCCTAGCAACAGATCTTTAACAGGATGCACTTCCCTTCATCTGTCCTCCGCAAACCATGTAGCGACAAGCCTCACTGCAGCCCACACTCGGCACAGATTTTCATGCTGTGACCTTTTGGCAATGTTGGCAGACTGTTTTCATACAAAAATCAATGAATCAGTCGGGGTGTTCTGGTTGTCAAATAGATGCATTCCTTATAAACACAATGTCCCCATTTTGATTGACTGCATCATGGCCCTCTTTTAACTTTGAAACCCACGTAATATCTGCTGTCTGCTACCATATTTGGTGTATCCTGGCACATCCAGCATTATTTCTACACACAGTGAACCAGTCGCCTTTAATTTGACAATTTAACATTTATCATCTCATTCTAAATTGCCTTACTGAAGCACTCTAAAGAAAAGAAAATCCATATGTAAGACATTGTTACATAAATGACTTGGCTTTGTTGTGTAAAATGCCTGTCATTTTCTGCTATTGTTATTATCAAATATTAGTATCAAAACTCTCTGTCTTGTTTTTTACCAACCACAATTTTATATGTGTAACTATAATGATGCGTTCACCATCCTTTATTTGCAACCACTATCTTTGCTTATAGTTTACAAATGTGTAATAGTTCTAGATATTTTCCAGGGTTCTGCAGAAGCAGCATTGCCTGGCAATAAGCTTGTGATACTCCAGTACCACTATGAGTCACCAAAGTCAGATATTTCCACATCCCACACAAAGGGGCTGTAAATGTATCTCTGAGCTTCATTTTCTCTGCACTGATCTTCTGTGCTGTCGTCTCTGCAGATCACTGCTGAAGACACATGTTTGATTAGGTTTCCTATCTAATCACACCCAAGACAGGATCGTCATATAGGAAACCCTACCCGATTTTCCCATAAGACGTGGATATCTAAATACCTGTTTACATTTGAAACATGACACACATACTACAGCACAGGTCCAGCGTGTGGAGATGGGAGCAGACATCCTAGCCTGATCCCGTTGAAGAAGCATGATTAAATTTATGGGCCCTGTGGGAATACTCTGAGAAACCAGGAGGATCAATCGCTAATGGGAACATCTGGCAGAAGGTTAGTATTACTGATACAGTCGAGTGTTTTTTGCATGTGTGCATGTCCCTGACATACTATACATGCTGTTTTTTAAGTGCAGTAACACAGATGGTCTTACCACTGATAAGAAACCTTAAAAGACAGACCATATGTGCAGGTTGGAGCTGGACGTGTAAAACGAATAGGAAGTAGAGAGATGAGCTCTGAGCAGAGAGAGTGAGACAGATGGGGCGGGAGCGAGAGAAGAGAGTAACTGACCATAAAGCAGGTTGATTAGATTACAGAGCTTTGACTAACATGGGACATTTATCACAGAAAGCCATGGCTCGGGAGACAGAGAAGGAGGAAAGTCAAGTGTATGAGTGTTTGTGCACATAGATTTTAAAAAATTGATAACTATATTTTTAGTTATTAATTGTCCTCCAGATGTTACATTATGAAGGGGAAAGTGCATTTTAATCATAAACAATGTTGCGTATTGATTGATCTTGAATACATAGTGTGGAATGTGTTTAGAAGAAGAAAAAAAACATTACAGGATATAATTATAATAATTAAATATATTATATTTGTGTGTAGATTATATTCGAGGTAAGTGGATAGGAGGCACCAAGCATCACTGGGGACACAAAGGGAAGAAAGAGACACACCCAGACGGCACTGAGCATGCCCAGAATTACATCGACTTTATGCTGGATTGGTTGCCTGTCTGCAGACCTCTATAAAAATTACTACAGTCCTTACACACATATGCGCACAGACACACACTTATGCACCCGCACACACACATGCACAGACACACACAAGTACAAATATACACAGTCTGCAGAGATATTTTACCTCACATGATATACTATACCCTACTCTAATGATACAAAAATAGCTTTCACCTATGATCTTTATCTATTGCTCATGGATATGCACAAATCCTTCATTAAATCATGATAATGTACTTAATGCTGCATGTTGCAGTGTCATCCTGAGTTCTAACATCATGCTATCTTGATTTAGGAATATATATGATATTTATTGATTTCACAGCGATGTCTATCATAACCACCAAGTTGCAGATGTCTTCATTCATCAGTCCTGCAAATGAGATACAAAAATATTTATAGACTTATAAACTAATGAATAATAATAAAATAATACCGATAATATTGGTGGTTTTATAGCATTTAGCATTTAGAGTATGAATTGCCTCTGGGTATAGGAATTTAAACTAATTTCAGAAATAGTCTTACAGTATGTGGGAGACTTTTTTCTGGACTAGAGGTGCTAAATATTTAATATTGTCTAGCTAAAAGTCAAGCTCATCATCACCGTCAAGCTGTGCTGGGTTGGCTAAAATATACTGTTTTCTTCAAATGCTGAGTAAGTATTTGCTTTAATAGCTACCTAAACTATTAAAAATGTGAGAATATCTTCCCAACCTTTAATGTTTTTTGTTGGTTCATTGAGTTCCTGAAGCTCCTATGACAATAATTACTACTCTTCAACCTGTCTCATCTGCCCTGATTCAGACTCTGTACAACTTTGTTGTTACATCACCCACACCAAAAACCCATTGACCCCCCAAAAACACCCACAGTTATTTGACAGATTGTACTCCAACAGAACACAACATTACTGGATGTAGTGCATTTCAAAAGGATAAAATAACTGCAGAGTCATGGCTCTGCTCCCGACACCCAGGACATCAATAAAGTATTCCATTACTATAAAAGGAGAGGGAGACAGGGAGCAGAGATTGAGCGAGACAAATGGAGGGGAAAAAGAATCAAAATCAATTTATTCACGTGATTCAATTTAAGCATCAATTTTACATTTTTTCATCATTGAGAAATAGGTAACGGAATCTTTGTCAGAAATGTAAAAAGAAACACAAATTACAAGTTCAGACAACTTTGAGACAATCAAAACTGAGATTTCATAAGCGAGCACCAGTGGAACGTGTCAAAGAGGGCATTAATCAGAGACGCCAGGGGACTGGCCACAGGGAGACATCTTTAGTTATTAAAGCAACAATGTGGAGGCGAATGTGGCCTCATGCCAAGTGATCTGGTTAAAAAGGGTGGAGTCGTCAGACAGAGCGCCGGTGAAAGCACAGAGGGGCAGGGTTTATCTCTGAAGGGTAGGGAGTGGCGAAAGGCTCGCAGGCTGAAGAGTGACTGAGGAGGGACGGGTTAATGTGGGTGGAGTAAGGAAAAAGTGAGGGAGGGGGGAGGCGTGATGATGATGGGGTAGCCAGCCTGTGAGCATAAAACCCCAGCGCTCTTCAGCCAGATGTCCGGTCGCTAGACAAGCATCTCCAAGCCTCTAGCTCTCTACCTTTCCACCTCCTGAGAGAACAGCAGCAGAGAACAAGACCAACCATGAGCCACTCTTCAATGCATACCTCCACTTCCTATAGGCGCACCTTCGGAAGCCCACACCCCATCTCCATGTCCTCTTACTCCTCCGTGTCCTCCCGCTTGCCCCAGTCCGGGGGACGCTACCTGCGCTCGGTGTCACCTGCCGTGGCCACCCGCTCCGCCACCTACTACCAACAGCGTTCCCGCCCCACCGTCCAGGCCCCTCGCCTGTCCTACGACAAGGTGGACTTCTCCCTGGCCGAAGCCGTCAACCAGGAGTTCCTTGCAACCCGCAGCAACGAGAAGGCCGAGCTGCAGGACCTCAACGACCGCTTTGCCAGCTTCATCGAGAAGGTGCGCTACCTGGAGCAGCAGAATGGTGCACTGCAGCAGGAGGTCAACCAGTTCAAGGGCCAGCAGCAGCACGGCCAGCCCAACCGCGCCTCAGAGCTCTTCCAGGAGGAGATGAGGGAGCTGCGGCGCCAGATGGACGAAATAGGAAAAGAGAGGGACCAGTATCTACTGGAGAGGGACAACCTGGCTGAGGACCTGGGCCTCCTCAAGCAGAGGTTGGTAGCAGAAGCATGATGACAAAATGTGTCGTGCATGAATATAGATAGATAGATAGATAGATAGATAGATAGATAGATAGATAGATAGATAGATAGATAGATAGATAGATAGATAGATAGATAGATAGATAGATAGATAGATAGATAGATAGATAGATAGATAGATAGATAGATAGATAGATAGATAGAATGGTTGGTCGTGTAGAAGTTGGAGGCGAATTATGCCATCTAGAGAGTAAATAGATTGTGAGAATAGAGTAGAACATGTTGATTGTGATTGTTCAGCTTAAAGTCTCGAGCATTAAATAACTCTGCAGAGAAAGATGTGAACTGTTCCATATTGTCCGAACAAAACCACGTTGGCCTTGCACTTGTTTTTATTCTGGTAAAAGTCTAATGAGAGTTTTCCAGTGGTGTAAATTGAGCCTTGGTTGTAAGCGACCAACACCAGTCTCATATCCCTTACTGATGTCCATACTACAGTGTCCATTGTCCACTTGAAGCAGGGAGGAGGGGGAGAGGGGGCGTCTGCCACTTGAGTCCAGTAACGATGTTGGTGTAGGGCGTGGCACCTACAGCAGACTGGACACACACACACACACACACACACACACGCACACTGCCCTGCATCATGTGCACCAGCTTGCTGGCATTTGCAACACATCTTTACAGCCTGTCTTGCACATTGCATTGGCAGTTTAGACACAAAACAACCCTGACCATGTGACAGCAATGTGGCCTGCGGATAAATAGATTTACCTTAGATAACACAAATGCAGAGTCCTAGTAGAGAGACGTAGAAGCACCCACAATTACTTAGCGCAAGGATGTTGAGAGGAGATGGGAGGATGGATGGAGCAGACACAGGGTGGGGTCGATGGAGGAGTGGGGAGGGGGGAGGGAGAGGAAATGGGACCAGAGGAAGAGAGGTTGGAGCTCCGGCGGGGTGAGAACAGTGTCAGGAAAAATCAATGTGACTCAATAGCTCCATTAGGTGTATTTCAGTGTCATTCTGTGCTGATGGGATGGTGCCAGAGACCCATTAGGACAAAAGATCCCCCTGTAACATCACATGAATTAAAGATGAGGGAGCAGGCTCCACTGTGATGCTTTCCACACTAATCTACTTTATGTCCGGCCCAGGCATGACTTCTGTCTGACAAGACAGACGCACCCCAGACATCCTCATCGACCCCAGTGCTGAAAAAAGTTATTAGAGAATTAGCGGACCTACGTATTTGACATTTTTATATAATTCAAGATGACTCATCCCAGTGACTCAGGGATTCTAACTCAACTCACTGGAGCAAATAAATGACTAAAATGTCCTTTACCATTTTCATTTGCACTTCTGAATTTTTCTTTTTACAGGAGCAGTAATTCAACATACAGGGTTTTTTATTACACTTTAAATTTTACTGCCTTTCTCTTTCCCTTGACTAATCTTAAATCACCAGTCACCAGTTTAAAGATATATAGCAGGTATAGCATCCCGCATAACCTTATTGAGTGTGTAGATTACCTTATTGAATTGCAGAGCAACTCCATTAGTAGAAAGGATCAGCTGCTGGTCCCACTGGGTGCACTCCCAAAATCTTTTTAACAAATTGATCCAGAAAGATTTTGGCCAGCTGATGCCCTGGTGCAACCTTAGACTGCAAGGATGTCCTTGGCAAAAGCTTTCATTTGTTCTCTCTTCTGTAAAACAAAAAGAGGAGATTATGGGTGTCTAGATGAGATTTCTAAATTATTTGAAATACTCTGTCTCTCTGTGTCATCAAGGCTGGAAGAGGAGACCCAGAAGAGGGCAGATGCTGAGAATAACCTGGTTGCCTTCCGCAAGGTAAACACTCCGCTCTCTGGATCATGATTATCATATTGATTACAGTGTCCTCAGGCTTGGGTGGCAGGTCAAAAAAACAGCTTTGTTTCTTTCAGTGTTACCCTGGAGAGAGCAGGAATATAACCAGACCAGATTTATAATTATTGATCCAGGCTACTGCAACTGACACACTTTCATTTTTTACAAGGCACTTCTCCATAGAATATCTTTAGTTGTGCTGGGTATTAGATTAATTTATGATATCAGATAAAGTAATATTTTTTATAGAAGAACTGACAACTGCATCACATACACAGTGCTTAACTTTATCACCACCACACACTGTGGGTTGTAAGTGGACAATCATGTCCTATTACATTGAAGAACACTTGCAGTGATTTGCTGCAAGCAAAACTCTACAAATAGTTTATAGATTTGGGTACAAATAGGATCAAATGTTTGACTGGAGAAGCTTCGATACTTCAGTCGATATCTTAAAAGGTATCGAGCACAGATTTTAGCTTTTTCTTGCCATGTCATGGCTCCAGAGATGGGAATGTCTGTCTGTCGATCAATCAGTTGATCAATACACCACAGACTGAATTATTATTATTATATTATGCTCCTAAGTAGGCTACTGAAAGGATGGCTATAAAATTTCACACAGACAGTCGTAATGCAGAGCAAATGAAGCCAAGAATGGCTTTGCTTGCAATTTATTTTTAATAGCATTCTCTTGAGATCACCGGTTAATTATTTGCTCATCATGAGAAAAAAAAAGGCTTTTCTTCTTTCTATTATCATGAGTTATAAGAAAACAAGCATTATTATCTTGACCTAACAAATAACTAGAAAATATTTGCAAGATGTTCTCAGCTTCAAAACCACATTAATCTGTCACATCACACAGTCTTAATGGTCATCTTTTGTAAATGAAAAAAATATTTTGACAGTAGCTGATCTAACTCTGTTCTTGCAACATAAACTCTGTTTATTTCACAAAACAATTAGGATGTGGACGATGCCACTTTGTCTCGCCTGGAGCTGGAAAGGAAGATCGAGTCTCTGATGGATGAGATTGAATTCCTCAAGAAGATGCATGATGAGGTAAATGCTGCATCATCTGCACTTGCATGTGTAGAAATGGAAAAGTCCCAACTTTCAAGACTGATTCATTAAAATCTGTTATCAGGAGGCCTACACTACAACTAACACTAAAGATAACCAAATAGACTTTTATAGATTAATCAACACAGTCTTCATGATGCAATATCATCATATTTAATAGCTTTAATTAGGCCATACCAGTGAATTGACTGTAATCCATATGCTGGACTAGCAAAATGATCAATTGATTTCAAATATGTATGCAACATTTTTGAGGAGCATTGTATGCCTTTATCGTACAGAGCACCAGTTGAAAGGTTTGCCGGTGCAGTTCTGTGGTATGGTTCTTAACCAGCAGACCACAGGGCGTATAACACACAAACAAAGTTCTTCAAGAAATATGTGTTGTGTCAGATACTTTGTTTTTAGTTTGCAATTGAACCAGGTTGACTAAGAGGATCTCACTCAGGAACATATTCCATCACCGGGCTGTGAGAACAGAAACCACTGGATTCAAGAGGCAAAGCTTGGAGTAGCTTGTGAAAGGCTCAAAGCGACTCTTACTACCACACTGAGGAAGTACACTTTACATGAAAACTATATTGGCAAGACATGCAAGACACTGAGCATTTTGAGGAGCAAGAGAACATGTTGTTTTAGTTCCATTAGCATATACACATTACATCAGGGGTCATCAACCCAGGTCCTGGAGCGCTACCATGGGTGCAGGTTTTTGTTCCAACCAGGCAGGAGCACACCTGATTCTACTAATTAACCACTAGAGCCCTTGCTAAGGACCTTCATTATTGGAAACAGGTGTGTAACTGCCTGGTTGGAACAAAAACCTACACCCATGGTAGCCCTCCAGGACCAGGGCTGGTGACCCCTGCATTACATCAACGAGAGTCAAAAAGAATTTCCTGGTTACTGGTAGTGAAGGCAGGGGACTCAATTAGCTCCTAAACAAGTGCAACTGTTCAACATGTTTGTGGTTCTCTCCATGGTTTTAGTTTGACATTTTTGTTTCTGTCTGTGTGCGCATGTTTGTATAACCAGGAAATCAATGAGGTACACGTGAGCGTCCAGACCCAGCAGCTGAAGATGGAGGTGGACCACGGCACCAGGCCTGACCTAACCGGTGCTCTGAAGGAAATCAGGGCCCAGTATGAGACCATTGCTTCAAAGAACATGCAGGAATCTGAGGACTGGTACAAGTCCAAGGTAGGACGACAGACCAATAACACTACTGAAAATCATAAATACGTAGCCTACTCAAACATCTGTTTCATGTCTGTTCCTGCAGTTTGCTGATTTGACTGAGTCTGCAAAACGCAACAGTGATGCTCTGAGGCAGGCCAAGCAGGAGGCCAACGAGTCCAGGAGGCAGATTCAGTCTCTCAACTGTGAAGTTGATGCACTGAAGAACACGGTGAGGCTAAACGCCACCTCCTATATTTCTACATTAATCTATAACTTTGCATTATACATGTTACACCCTTATTGCGTTTGTTTTTTTTCCTCAGAATGAGGCTCTGCTGAGGCAGATGCGTGAAATGGAGGACCAGTTTGGCAATGAGATCGGCAACTACCAGGACAACATAGGCAGACTGGAGGATGAGATCCGCCACCTGAAGGAAGAGATGGCCCGCCACCTCCGGGAGTACCAGGACCTCCTCAATGTCAAGATGGCTCTGGACATTGAGATTGCCACTTATCGTAAACTGTTGGAAGGGGAAGAGAGCAGGTGAGGAAGAACATTCTAAGGTCCAATATTTGCAGGAATATTCGATAGATTCTTCTCTTTGAACTTTGGATGCATACCTCTAAGTGATCCGACTTCCCCCTAATGGAATAGAAACTCAAAATTACACATAGATCTATGTCTGTCTATACAAAATGACTGTAAGGAGTTTGCAAGTGAATTTAGGTTAATAACCTTTTGGAAAATTTACTTGATCAAATTACAGCTGCAAAGTGTTACAACTATTACAGATTTTGAATGCAACACGCACGTTTCTAATCTGTGTCCATTAGGAACATCAGAGCAAGTGTTATGCAGCTCTAAACAAGTGAAGTTAATAAGTATATATACCACTTAAATCTTATATTCCCTGCCCAGGATTACTGTTCCCATCCTCAATATTGGTATGACCAACCACCTTGGCGAGCGAGGTAAGCTTTGGTTCTCTTTTGCCTTCAACCACTGGAGTAAGTCCTAAAGACGTGATTCAGCAAAGAAACAAAACTTCTGTTGTGTGAAATGAAAATGCACTTGAATGTAAATGTCTCATTAAATCTGATGTTAACAGACTTTGACCGCCCTGCAGAAAGTGGCACCAAGAGGACTGTTGTGATAAAGACAGTTGAGACTAGAGATGGAGAGGTAGGACTAGAAACATGACGTGAATATTCATAAGGAAGGTAGGGCTGTAAAGGAGGTTCTAATCTGAGTGTTTCTTCTCCCTCAGGTGGTGAAGGAGTCCAGCAGGGAGAGAGATGCTAGCCGCACTACTGACAAGGATGATGACGACGAGTAGATTCAATCTGATCAGATAATGTGAAGACTAGTGCCACGTTAGGGGGAAAAACATTAAAAAAAAAAAAAAATGAGAAAAACTCTGACCTATTTACTCCTCATTCCAACTAGCTGTGTTTCATTGTCTAGCAAAGAGTCTCTCAGCATAGGTGCAATGTTGAATCCCTTTAGACGGTGTCACTTTGGTGCTATTAAAGCAACCCAACTACTGCTGAACACATTTGTCTCATCTGTACGGCTAAGCTGAACCACTTTATTAACCTACCACTCGAGGCCTTGATTTACAGTGCAATCCCGTGGAATCCTTAGATGACCACACATTTGTAGCAGACTATTAAACAGTAGTCTAAAATAGTTCAAGAAGTTTAGGATTTTAGTAGTTTATGTCGTAGATATGACTTACTAACAGAACTTAAGACACTGCCCTTTGGTCAATACCTTGAAAGACAAACCAGTATTAAATTAACCTATTTGCATTTGTTTTAGAAGCTTTGCTATCCTCTTACTGTTCCAAATCTCCAAAGACATGGATCATTAATAAACATGTAACACACAAGGAAAGGATGACGCTGGGAAGATGACAGACACCGATTGAGAAAACCTTTACTGAATGTGCTTTGCAATGTTGTGTGTATCTGGCACGATTGATGAATGATCATGTAAGTGAAAATAAACGTAATTGGAGCAAATGTGTGTTGTTTGTCCGCTTCACTTTTGTTTTTCATTTAAATATCCTACTGGTATAAAAGGTCAGAGCTCTCTTTCATACAAGGTATTATCCTTGTTGTAGTTTATGTCCTTGAGCATTCTGAACTTGTGAGAATCAAATTTTAGTGTCAGTCACTTATAATCAGCGGCAAGCACAATTGCATAACAAACTAAGGTAAAACACTTGTTGTCAGAACCAAGAGAAAATGATACTCTGTCTGTCTAGTTTGTTAATATGTTACCATAATTATTTAAGAAAACTATGTTCTTGGTTAATAATGATAACAACATTAACAATAATAATAATAATTATAATAATTTACCCACAATTATAATTTTGTGATTCAGATCATCAGAGAGAACAGAAACAAAACAGTAAATTAGTAATTGGGACAATGACCAAACTGTCATATAGTCATATGGTGTTACCCTAAAAACTTGGTACCAGATAGTTTACCTCTCTTAAAAAGGTTAAAAAAAACAACAAAGAAACACACACACACACATGATATTAACTAGTTCTATATTCCAGGTGGATTAAATACTTTTTTGTCGAAAAATAGCACAAAATCTTCAAGAAATGACGACAAATGTTCTTTTAATTGATGATAACTCTTTTCATGTTTTCTAAAAAGGAAATAATGCAATAAATTACAACAATATTGTCAGCATTTAATTTATTTTATGATAATTCCTGGTATGTTTTTTAAAATGTTTATAAATTTGTACCTTTATTTATTTATTCACTATTCTTGTATTCTTAACTAAGTAATTACTTTTACATATGTATATTTCTACATGCCTGATTATCATATTTCTTAATGCAATAAATCATTCAAATATATGAAATTAAAAAAAAAAAGAGTTGTGTTCTGATTTCTGCAGAATTACAGCAGCAGTATTAGTAATATAAGTAGTCGTAGTAAGTGTAGTAGTAGTAGTAGTAATAGTAGAAACTTTAACTCAACTTTATTTTGTATGCCCTGGGTAAGACCACTCAGGCGACTCATCAGCTCAAACTGCAAGTTTCTTCCAAAATATATTAAATGTACGGCGACACAAACATAGACGACCGCTTAAAATCGAATCTTATTTTCTTTCTCGAAATCTACCACAGTCGATTCGCACTCCATCCAGACATTGAGCAGAAGTTTTCTGGTTCGATGAACCTAAAATATCAAACTCGGGGCAGGAAACCCTTTTCGTGACGTCATTCTGCTTCCGCTCTCTGAATTTTTCGCTCGCTTTGTTGGCGCGAGACTTGTCCGACTGACAGGTCTGCGAATAACAGGCTGAAATAAGCCAAACACACAGATTTCTGATAGAAAATAGACGTAATATTAGAAACAGCTGGTGGGTGGAGAGTAGCAGCGTTTGACGGAGCTGGTGAGTTAAAAAGCGGTTGTTTTATTTCTTTTTTCTAAACAAAACTGAAGTCGTTGAAGAACAGAAGAACTGCGGCTAATAACAGCTAACAGTGAAGTTAGCTAACTACTGGAAGTGTTCAGTGGTGGAACATGTACTCAGGTCTTTTACTTAAGCAGATGTATAAATATATACCTGAATAAAGAATTACTCCATTACAATTACAATCTATGCATTTCAAAACTTACCTCAGTAAAAGTACATAGTTATTGTCAACAAATTGTACGCAAAGTATCAAAAACAAAAATCTCTACATGTAGGTAGCATTTAATGATGGCAATTTTTTTTTTATTTCTACTCTTGTATATTCAAATCTATGACAGTGGTATAACGAATACATCTTTTGTTTATCACACAAAATAATGATCGGATTATACTTCATTAAAGATATGAAATTTAGTGGAGTGGAAGTATACAATAGCAGAAAATGGAATACTTAAGTAAAATATAATGACCTCAAAACTGTTCTTAGGTACAGTACTTGAATGTACTTAGATTCCACCACTGTGAAACATCAGGAAAATGAGTTAACTAAAATTTAATTCATCACTTTGTAGAAAACCCATCATGTGCTGTGTAAAATAACATGTACCTACAATAACAGTCAATGTTTGTGCTTTGACCGGCCATACATTCAGTTGTTTAGATTCACAGTGTTGATTCAGCAAGAATAAAAAAAACTGCTGAGTGCAAAAATGCCCTTCATAGCACCACATGATTCATTGGATAAAACATGGGGAGTTTGCTGAGTCTAGGACTGCTGTTGGTCTAGGGGGGCATTTAAAAGTTAAAAAAGTTGATAATCTGTAGATAATTATACATAGATCCCACTTTAATATCAACACTTCCCAAAAGTCCTTAATCAGCTTACATTAGCAGAGTTGGGGAGACACTTGCAGTGCATTAAAACAATCATTGTTAATGTAGTAATCCCAGTGGTTCCTAAAGTGCTGTCAGTGCTCCACCAGGGGTCCTTGAATGAGTTATGGCAGGTCTCCAAGAAAATCCACTTTACTTGTTCTTTAGTCATCAAACCCATATATTCACATTCTGTATTTATATCTGTTCTATAATACTTTAACAGCAACTTTTGAAAAGTTTCTAGTGTGACCACAAATCAAAACAGAAGACATTCTAATGCTCATCTTATTGAATGAAAGATTCACTGTCATTATTGAATATTGATTGTATAGGGGACCTAAAGAATGAAACATAAAACACAGTAGAATTTTGTGATGTTTTGTAGACCTAGCAGATCTAAAGATCAGATTGTCCTGTTCTGTGATTGATTCCTTTTTTTCCTCTTTACTGTTTCGCTGTTGTTTTTGCTGTATGATTGATTATACAGATTTTACCAAGTCTTTGTGCTGACTGATGGTGTATAGACTTGCTCAGCATGAATTGTGAGCTGTTGGCAACGTGTAGCGCTCTCGGCTATCTGGAAGGAGACACCTACCACAAGGAAGCTGATTGTGCAGGTGAGTGGTTTTCAAAAGGTAGAGATATTCTGTCAGAATTTCCTGTGACACCAGATGGATTGCTAGTATATTATTGTCATGGAAAAAGAGCAGAAAAGAATCTGCAAATGTTCAATGCTAATTGTCTCCTGTGTTTGTGTTGCAGAGAGTGTGAAAGACCTGATCCGGTATCTACGGCATGAAGATGACACCCGTGATATCCGCCAGCAGCTGGGTGAAGGCCAGATTGTACAGAATGACCTTCTCCCTATCATCACTCAGCATAGACAAGACAGGGCCCTGTTTGATGGCTGCATCAGGTAGACACCTGAAGATACTTGAACCCTTGAATGTGAAATTTGTACTGACAAACATTTATATTTAGGGATGCACCACTCAACACATGTAAAAAAAAAAAAAAAAATGTTACAGCACTACTACCATATGGTGCTGGTTTACTGAGAAATATTTCATAACATCAGAATTATGCAGAAATTTGTATTTTTATGCATTTGTATGCATATTTTGTCCTCCATGTGGTGAAAAATTAAACAAACACACACACCATAGAGTCTTCATCTAATGCTACCAAAAACTACTACAACCTGGTTGAATAATTACTAGAGCTATTCATTGATTTAAAAATACTTATTTAAGTTTAGTTCAATGATTATCCATAGTTAATCCTAAATAATCACAAAAAATCACATTAGTTTTCTGTTGACCGCACAAAAAATGCTATATTTATGCAAATGTACGCCTTTGATGCTGAAAATCAATTGACCCAGAACAATGACAGCAATGATTACTGAAAGCCCTGGCAGGTGCAGCATTTAGCTTTTAAATTTATGCTTATATTACATATCGTAGGAAACATAGTTAACATTGGCAGGTTAACTTTACATTACTTGGAACCCTTGTGTGAAAAGCAAATTGCACATTGTAACTCATAAAAAAATAAGTAAATATATGAATAAAGTCTTCAAAAACGTCCCCTTTGCTGTGGGATAATAGAAGGATATCACAAAATAAAATAAAGTCAGCAGGAAACATTAGAAAGAAAAGTGTCTCTTTAGTCATCATACAGATTGTGTAGCCTCAATACAATGATGACTCTGTTATAGTGTTATCTATGACAGAGAGACATGTAGATTCAGGGCTAGAAAAATTAAAAAAGGAAAAAATTGTATTTATTGTATAGCCCCAAAATTATAAACCAAAGATTCGCCCTAATGGACTACAGTTTGTACAACAGCAACAACACAACATTCCCTTTGTAAACAGTAAAACTTCCTAAAAATCTCTTTCATGAGGAAAAAAGAGGAAGAAACCCCAGGAAGAGAAACAGAGGAGGAAACGGGCGTGCAATAGATGATGTGTGCACAGGATGGAAACAATACAATACGTTGAGAACAGGAAAGGCTGAGTATGACACTAAATAGGATAACAGAAATACATTGAATTGTAGTGTATGTGGAGGATGAATGTCCCAGTTTGTGCAGGGACAGATCCCTTGAGTGTCTCTCGGCCGTCTCTCTACCATACAGGCCCGGTCTTGGTCTGTCCTTAACTTCTTTTAAACACCAGCTAGTATTTTGGAATTAGGTGGACTGACTGTGTTGTGGTTGGTATTTGACAAAGGGGGATTTGGTTTGGCAGTGTAAGCATCTTTGATATTTCTATAAATAATTTACAGCGATTTAAAACAAAAAAAAAAAAATCCCCTGAAATAAATAGCCTGCTCTCTTGAGCCGTGGCTCTCGCCGCATTTCCACTATAGGAGGAACATATGCCAGCACCGCACAAATTCTAATGTTCCTGAACTTCCTCTGGAACATAAAAGGTCTCATGGAGCGTAAACGTCCGTTCAGTGTCGGTGTTGCATACAGTCTCTGTCACAGCATAATGTCTGCACCAGCTGTCACTGACAGACGCTGTAATGATGGGGGAAACATCCACTTCATCTCACACACAATGGTTGAAGTTAAGCCATGAAGTTTCCCCTGTCACAGGCAAAAATGGTCTTTATTTATGTATTTATTCTTTTTTAAAAAAAAACCTCTTGTTTCCCCATTTTTTCTCCAGGCTCATGGTCAATCTCACTCAACCTGCCATGCTTTGCTTCGGTAAAGTCCCTGACGACCCAGTGTTTAGACATCACTTTTTGCAAGTGACAGCTCATTTACAAGCCTATAAAGAGGTATTGTCTGCTTTTTTTAATAATATTAATGCCACATTTAATTTACACGTTTTTAGTCTGCAACTCACAATTATCACTGTTAGGACCACGTTCCACAACCCAAAGGTGTTTAGCTTACTGTCAGAGAACCTTAAAATTGTTGTTGATTAATTAAATAGTTATTCAGCTATTCAATGAATCGACTTATAGTTGCAGCTCCACTTTTACTTATGTACTACTATTTGTACAGTGACACTTTCACTTTGGAGTCATTGTGACCATAACTCGTGTTTATTTCTACGTGTTAAACATGGTAATAAGTGTCATCTGCTTTTCTGTTTCAGGCATTTGCCAGTGAGAGCGTGTTTGGTGTTTTAAGTGAGACGTTGTACAACCTTCTACAACTGGTAAATGCTTCACTGTTAAATTGTAATCGTGTAATTATTAATTCAAATGTCCTTTCTCCTTTTTTTTTAATCCCTGTTTTCTCCTACTCACACTCTTCTCCTGAAGGACTGGGAGCAGAGGCAGGAGGAGGATAACCTGTTGATAGAGAGGATTCTGCTGCTGGTCAGGAATGTGCTTCATGTGCCTGCGGACCCCTGTGAGGAGAAGGTCTGACTTTACAACAAGTGGCAACGTGTTTGTCAAAGAGGCATTGACCCTCCTCCTCAGCTTTACTTCCTCCTGCCCTAATGTCCGTCTCTGCTCCTGATGCAGAAAGTGGACGACGATGCCAGCGTCCATGATAGGCTGCTGTGGGCCATTCACATGAGCGGCTTCGACGACCTGGTCAAGTTCTTGGCGTCGGCCCAGAGTGAGCAGCAGTGGAGTATGCACGTGTTGGAAATCATCTCCCTCATGTTCAGAGACCAGGTTAGACAGGAGAAGCGATTTGTAGGCACATTCACAGTAGAATGACACTTGTTTTTTTGTGATCGAGCTTTCCACATCTTACCTTACAGACGCCGGAAGCGTTGGTGAGCGCTGGTCATGCTCGTTCAGCAGAAGAGAAGCACAGAGACTCTCAGGAGCTGGAGGCGCTGAGGCAGAAGGAGCATGCAGAGAAACGCTCTCGAAAGTTTCAAAGAGGAACCAGGTACACGCAAACATGGACCACTACATACAACTTGCAGTATTTACTCAACAGAAAGGGGGGAAAACTCTGCACCTCTTAAAATCCTTAATCTGACATATCCGTATCTGAGTGACATTAATGATTTTGACAGCGATTATAAAAAATACTTGTAAGTTCATTACAAGTGAACCGCAAGTGTCTGTCTGTTCATCTATTTCATTTACAACTTAATTTGTATTCTGATTGTGTAGAAGGTGAGTGGAAACTGAACAACGTATATCCGTTCAATTCCGCTTGACTGTGCCTTGATGTTTTCCTTTCAGACATTCCCGCTTTGGAGGGTCCTTTGTCGTTCAAGGCCTGAAGTCAATCGGGGACAAAGATGTGATTTATCACAGAAATGTTCATAATGTGAGTCCTACAACTTGTTTAGCTTCTCTGTGATTCTAGACATGGTGGTGCTGCAAAACGCATAATAATGATTTTTTTTTTTCCCCTTCTTTCTTTTTAGTTCAAAAACTATACTCATGACTTGGGCAAAGCAGTGCGACGTGTTCCCAGGAGGCATCGGCAGGCCCAAGAGTGTAAGGACCAACGTCGCTCGGCCTTAAACGTGCGACTCTTCCTGCGGGAGTTTTGTGTGGATTTTTTGGAGAACTGCTACAATCGCCTCATGTACCTTGTCAAGGTTTGTCACTGTAATATAAGTAAATGACTTGGTGTCCGCCGGTTATCTAACACCACCTTTTTATGACTCTAGTACAACATCGCTTAACAATTTTATAAAGACAGGCCAGTTTTCTGAGAGTGTTGCCATTCCGGCACGACAAAACTAGGAATATATATATATAATAGATATTTGGGTAGTACAAACAGCTTCATAAATCGCACATGACTACAATATAATATAACCGAAGACTTCTAGCCTATACTCTACTATCCTTTTTTTTTTTTTTTTTTAATGACAAATTCCTGCTGATATTGGTGAAGACATTTTCCCAATGCCTGATATCTAATGTTGCCAAAGCATTCTCTGATCAAGTACTTTGCACCGGCCCAAGCATGTTATGATATATGGGAGTGCATAATATACTAGGTTATCACATTATTATTGGGCCTGTTTATGTCAGAAAAGGAGAATATATCAAAAATAGTGCTGCTACTGTGACAATGGAGAAAATAAATGTCAAAGTTGTGAAAACTGAAATATAATAATAATTCCACTATGTGCCACAGACCTAGTACCACGCTGCCTCCTTTTGACACCTGCTGTTTATAAGAGGCATGTTAACTATTACAAATCTGTTATCTGGATATGCACTGAAGTTGTATTTTAAACTGAAAAGAAAGTACTTTTGCAGTAATTTCACCTGCTCATTGTCTGCTCATAGCTGTTACAAAGAATGGATTGCAGGCACTTCCAGCATTTGAATTGCACCTCATTTACGACTCACCTCTGCTCCGTTTGAAAGTCATATTCACAAAAGATATTAAGATAAAAATATAACAAATGGGCAAACATACCCATACAGTTTTGATGCTTAATGCCCTTCTTAGTGTCTGAGCATTGGCTCAGAGCTTTGCAGTGTTTCGCTCCATTTCCAGCCTCTGCAGAGAGGAGAAGACACAGATTGTATGTCGTGAATTAGCAGAGAAGGGCACACTCAGAGCTCACCAACATCACAGATTCTTTTAATTCTCTAGTTCTTCGCAGCTGTAACATAAACTACTGACATATGAAATGTCAAATACAGCTTAATGTTACTCGTGTAGATCTGAAACATCCATTGATGTGTGGATTTTGCCGTAATGTTCAGGTGTCCTGAATAGATCTATGATTTCACAGCAACATCAGTACTGATACTGTCTTTGTTGCCCTCAACTGGCTGTGAGTCACACAGCAGCTGAAACTGGGGGTGATTTCACCCTTTGTGAGTGGTAATTCTAAATGTTAATTGCTTTTGTGAATTACACAACTTCCAAATACTACCAAAAAGTCATGCAATTTTAGAAACACATTTTCCAATAAACTTCCTGTTTTATAATATTGATTTCCATCAACAGTTAGTTTTTATTTACTGGTTTAATTTTTTTTTTTTTTAACTTCTCCTTGAAAATAGGGTTCATACATCAATCAACAATGGATTGTATTTTTTGTATTATTAATTCAGATGCATGGTTACATACAACTCATATTGTAAGTAAATATCAATTTCGTAAATGTTTCAAAAAGATTTTTGTCCACACATATATATATATATATATATATATATATATATATATATATATATATATATATATATACATATATATATATATATATATATATATATATATATATATATATATATATTTCTTTACAGGAAAGTCTGATTCGAGAGGAGACTCAGCAACATGATGAGACCTACTATCTCTGGGCACTCAGCTTTTTCATGGCTTTCAACCGGGGCAACGGTTTCCGTGCCGACTTGGTTTCTGAGACCATGTCCATCCGTGCTTTTCATTTTATCGAGCGCAACATCACCAACTACTATGAGATGATTCTCACTGACCGCAAAGAGGCCACCTCCTGGTCCCGCAGGTAAGAAGATCGCTAGGAAGCAGTCTATTAGTGAAATGTCTTAGTTGTTTGCTGACTCATATTTCTCATATTTTTTTAGGATGCACCTGGCACTGAAGGCGTATCAGGAACTGCTGCTGACTGTAAATGAGATGGACCGCTCACAGGATGAAAGCATCCATCAGAGTTGCAGTGTTATTAAAAGTAAGGCACTATATAGTGGATCAGCTTAGGGACCTAGTGGTAGAGTGTCTGCCCTGAGACCTGGAGGTTTGGGGTTTAATTAAATAGCATGAAATGCAGTTTTACCTCATCTATTTACCTCCACCTTCTAGGTAACATATTCTACATGATGGAGTACAGGGAGATTTTCCTAACCTTGCTGAGGAAATATGATGAAACTAAACAGCCTAAGTCCTACCTCCAAGACTTGGTGGAGTCGACGCATCTCTTTCTACGCATGTTAGAACGCTTCTGCAAAGGGCGCAGAAGTCTGATGGTTCAGGTGGGTTCTACATTTGTGTATATTGTTGTGAATTTGTTACCTGCTCGGTGTTTTATACCTAGATCTGTTTTTACTCTACAGAAAAAGCGAGTGAGGCGGAGGAAGTCTCAAGGTAAAAAAAAGACTTCAGTTGAAGAAACAAGTCCAGAAGCTCTGACGAATACCTGGAAGGTTGTGGAGGAAGAGCTGAGGACTGCGGGATTTCAGGTCAGTGTTAGGATTAACGTCAGAGAAAGAACAGAGAGCATCTTCTGATATGGATGTATTTAATATTAGGGGGTGGTTGTCAGAGTGTATATTTGACTTCAAAGAAGTTCTCTAAAGATCCATATTTCATACATATATAATATATATAATGTGTATATATAATATATCCATATATACAAGGATCCCCTTTAATGACCCTTTTGAAAAAGATGTTTGTGGACTGTGAATAATTTTGATTGGGAAAAAGAAAGAAAACACAATCTGGGTTTTCAGGGAGTACATTCCTAATCATTTATTCAGCACTGGTCTATAATAAGAGCACACTGTAGGCCTTCTGGTTCACTCTGTGACAGTAATCAGAATGTTTTTATGAAAGTCAAAACTCCTCTCATACATAATTGAACGTGCTATATTAGATTTGAGAAGCACTTGAGCATAATGAAGAACTCAGATGAGCCGGATTTTGCTTTATCAACAACATATCACCAACACCACCTCTCTGTCCTCTCTCTGCAGCTGTCGGAGTCTTTAACTGAAAGCATAGTGCCTTTTGACGCCACGTCTGAAACCCCGCTCGAGGAGCAGCGGACCGAGGCTATGGTACGGGTGCAGGACGCCCTGCTGGCACGGCTGGGGCCGGAGGCTCTGGCGCTGCTGCGTGCTGCCAGGTCAGTGAGATTTAACCCACCGCCAACCTGTAACCTGCAAGCAACCATGTAATGTAATTACATGCGTAATATCAACATTTACTCAGGGAGGTGTGGCCGGAGGGAGATGTCTTTGGTTCAGTTGATGTGGAGCCTGAAGAGGAACTGGAACTCCTCAAGCAGATACTGCATGCCAACCTGCCAAGTAGGTGTTTTTTTTTCATTTTATTTTATATTACCATAGCCATAAGTACACCACAAAAACTGAAATCATATGAAAATATCTTGTTTTTGTTCACGTCAATTTTGAGTAGCATTATGTTATCCCACTGGCAGATAATTTAGCTCATTTAAATTTTTTGTATTGATTTTAGTTAAATTAATCTTTTTTTGGGAAAGTATTAGTCTGGATTTTTTTAAGTTTTAATTGGCCCAATTTAGGAGGGAAAAAACTTAAGATAAGTTAAATTATCTGCCAGAGGAATAAGGTAATTCTACTCTACAATAATAAAATGATTGTACCAAAAAAAAAAAAAAAGATATTTTCACTCAGATTTCAGTTGTTGTAGTTTACCATAATATCACCTTCACTTTTAAATTGCAGGGTCAGCCCCTCCTGAACCCGGGGTAGAGGACGACGATTATGCAGCTTTAGAATTGGAAGAGGAAGAGTTGGAGTCTGTCCAGGTTTCTGAAACAGAGTTCAACTTCAAAGACTTTATCAAGAAGTGAGGAACAGTTCTAATAACTTCAAGACAGAAACCTGTCACTGCAAACCAAATAGTACTTTTGCGTTTGTTCGCTAAAATGTTTTGAGGCCTTCCTAATGAGGCATGTTTCTGTCCTCTGACCCTTCACAGGTTTGCCAACCCCAGTATAGTGCGTCCGTATCTCCTCCTCCTAAAATCCTACTCAAAGAACACACCTCACACCAACCACTGCATCACCCGCATGCTGCACCGCTTGGCCGTCGACCTCAAAATGGACGCCCAGCTTTACCAGCTATCAGTGTTCCACCTCTTCAACAAGATCCTGAGTGACCCTGCTGCAGCTGCTTACAAAGTACAGTAAATATATAGAGATATAGATATATATGTATGTGTGTTTAATGCATGCTGTTGGTGATATAACATCAACTATATAGACACAAGAGCTTTGTTTCTTTCTCTGCTTCACAGGAACTAGTGACCTTTGCCAAGTATGTGCTGAACCGTTTCTTTTCACTGGCTGCAGAAAACAACAAGGCATATGTTGAACTACTGTTTTGGAAAAATGTGGGGGCTGTACGTGAAATGACTGAAGGCTACAGCAAAGACGGGTTGGTCCTCTCTATGTATTTCTCCTCTACCTGTGTGTGTCTTATTAAGCTGGCCCTTTTTCACTTGGTCACAAGGCAAATAAGCATTTGTATGAACTTGTAAGGCTTATACAATTGTCAAGTCCAATTTGGATCCTTTTCATCTAATTCTCCTGAATATGGCAGAGAGGAAAAGAAACCGTCATGGACTGAAGAGGAAGAACTGGAGTTGCGTAATCTTTACGAAGAGTACCGTCACTCTGAAGGTCTGCTTGCTTTCTTCACACATCTTTTCTGTCTGTTGTATCATTATAACTGACAAGATGCTGAATTCCGTCACTGACTCTTAGTGCCAGACATCGTGGAGACGCTGCTGCCATTACTCAGCAATACCAACCGCAACCGGCGTCAGGTCGTAACACAGCTGGTGCATATGGGCCTGGTGGAAAGTGCTAAAGAACTGAAGAAGCAGAAGTATGTATGGACAGGCTGAGTGGTATAAATTATATCTATTGTACAAAAACATTTTAGTTTTTGTAATCTATGTACATCAATGGTGAGAGTGTTTTTTACAAATGATTTGTCTTTCTTTAACAAAGAAAAGGTACAAATATTGTCCTTTGGACGGAGGATCAGGAGGATGAGCTGCAGATGCTCTATGAGGAGTTCAAAGACTCTGACGGTACATAGTGAATTCCCTAACAGCATCGTGTGACCGTAATATCTTATTGTAACTAATAAAAATGATTTTATGCATTTCCACAGATGTGCTGGGTAATATCCTGAAGAAGCTTACAGCCAAACGCTCTCGTGCACGTGTGGTGGACAAGCTGCTCAGTATGGGAATGGTGTCGGAGCGACGAGAGCTTTATAAGAAGAGGAGCCGAAGCGCTAAAGGGAAGAGCTCTGGAAATGGAATGGTAAAGTTATTTTATTTGTCCTCTGATCTTTTACTGTAAGACTGTAGAACCAAATGAGAATGATTGAGACGGTATGCCACTGATACCAAATAAGAATATTTCATATATAATGTTTGAATAATATATCAGCAGATGCTTTGTTTTCCCTTGGTGGTGCATTGACTGTGTTTTCTGCCACAGACAGAAGAGGAGTTCTTATCCGGACTAACACAAGAATTTCCAGATGATTCCGTGGATAGAGATGATGAAGCGGATGAGTCTGATGACAGTGAAGAGGAGGAAGAAGAAGACGATGAAGGACAGAAGAGGGAGGAGTCAAAAAATGGCAGCAGGAGGAGACAAAGCCTGCAGCCTGCAGTAGAAATGAGAGCCGATGTCCGCACCATGGTGTCGACGCTACATCAAGAAGGTCAGACAACACTTTCCAATGGTCCCATTAAAATCCACCTAACTTTCTGTCCCGCCCATATAGTTGTAATTTTTTAATTCGTCAGACTAGAGTGGATGATGTTCTTTGTCATGATAAAAAGCAGATTAAATGAATTCCCCCTAAACACTGATTATGACAAAATCAACATAGCTTTCATTGACAAAATCTACTTAATTAGATAAAAACATAATAGAATTTAAATTGCAATCCAAAATTCATTGAAGGTGTATTAGTTTTGCCTCCTCTCGTCACTGTGCTCATGCTGTGGTGACGTGTAATGTGTGATATGATCAGAATGTGTTATGTACAAGGAACCAAAAGAGTGGTTTAAACATATGTGCACTCATTATTTTATCTAGACTGTTTTATAGACTTGAAAGATCCTTGGTTGTTGAAATTAATGTATTTTTGTAGCGCTACTTATCAGGAGATAATGACATAAACCTTTTGAGCTGAGTGAGAGTAAAATGACATCCATTAGTTAGACTAGATCAGTGGTTCTCAAGTAGTGGGGCTCCGTCCCTACTTGGCAGGGAGGAGAAGCACTGGACTAGATTGACGGTCATGTTAATTAAAATTAAACTGCTTTTAGAGACTAAAATAGACTATTGACTAAAACTAGACTAAAGTACATTGTATCTTCTTTGATTAAAACTGGACTAAAATGCATTGAATTTTCTGTGACTAAAAGCAACGACAAAGCAAAGGCATTTCATTGACTAAAAAAGGAATACATAGAAGACGAAGATTAAATCTAAATAGAAAAATAGTCCACAGAATTAACACTGTACCAAATGCTGCTTATACTGACAAGACATCATGAAACAGATGTTTGTTACTGTTCCAGGTGGACAAGTTTAAAGGTTTAGTTGTGTGTGACTTTTAGGATTTTTTTTTATTAATATTTTTTTATTACAGGCATGTCAGGACCCTTGTTGTGGCTACAGAATTGCCTGAACAAAACAGCATTTGACCGTGAAGAAGATGGTAAGTTGAACTCTCAAACAACATTAAAATGTTCCTTGGGAAAACAATTTTACTAGGAAAAAAACAAACAATTTTATTGTGTGACTGTTTAAATATGTGACCGTTCAACAGGGATGTCACAGCCCGTGCCGATTGTCCCACTGACTGAGGCAAATGAAGATGCTATGGAGAACAAGAAATTCCAGAAGCTGTTACGCAAACTTGGGTTGCGAAGCCCTGCAAATGAACAGGTGATGTTTTTTTAATACAATACGTGGAGGTCAAATTCAACTTTATCCTGAGCTACATCAGAATTCTTGCTGCTCTCAATGGGCCTTTTGCAACGACTATCAATGTTGTCATCCTATTGCGTAATTGCCTCTGCAATCATGATGACTTAATAATTAATTAGTTGCTGATGGTAATTCGATACAATCTTTCAATAGAGTTTTTAAAATATGCCTAGCATATAAATATTAAAATTCAATTCAAATTGTTCAGTAAAACATGGCAAAAGGATTACAAACAACTACACATATGTATATGTTGTTAACTGTTGCTTAAAATTTTATTTGATTAAGTTTTTTAAATCACTTTGAAAAAGACTTTTCAAAGTGCTAATGTGTTGGAATGTATGGTTTTACTTTTCTAGGTATTAAAAAGTGTTGCATTTATTCACTTTTCCAACCCCTTTTTAATTCTGACATTCTTTGCAAGCTGTCACTGCCCACAAAATGAGGTCCTATGCTCACATTTTAGGTGTTTTATAAGTTTCTATGTTTGATTGACAAAATAATTCGAAATAGATAAACTAACTCTAACTTATTTTTCATTGTTTGGTAATCAGGAGACCTTTTGGAGAATCCCAGAAAAGATCAGCGCATCTCAGCTCCGTAGTGCGGCTGCAGCTCTCACTCCGCGAGAGGACGAGCCTAAAAGTGGGGAGGACCTGGGGGGACACGGGAGTCCATCTGAAGCTCTCCAGGACGAGGAAGAGAAGGAGGAAGCCTCAGACGAACAGAGAGCACAAGCTCTGAGAGCACTGCTGCTTGCACGCAAGAGAAAACACCGCAGCACCGAGTATTCAGGTATGTTTAGGTTTCGGTCTTGTCTCAAATAACACCTTATAATTACAGCTTTCTCACATACGTAAGTGTTAAGTTACCCACCCCCAGTTAATTATCCTGTGCCAAGTGAAGTGGCCAAGAATATATTTGAAAGTCAGAAACATGCAGCCACAAGGTTCAAAATTAAAATTTGATATTTTGGTACATACGTTAAAAATAAAAAAATAAAAAAATTAGTATCTCCTTCCACCTAAAAGCCTGCAATACCATGCCTGGCCAGTAGTGATTGATATGCAAAATTTCAAATACCAATGTTAAAGACAACATTATGAACTCTGCAACACGTTAGCGATTCACAAACACAGGCGGATCTACACAGATTATGAAATGCAGATCTACTTGCACTTCATGCAGTAATCAATAAATAAGCTGTAAAGCTGCAAATGATACCAACAGTATCAAGAGTACAGACATAACCTGAGACATGTCCATCATCCTCCTTGTTTTGAACAGAATGTACAAGTACAACCAACACTTTGTCTGCACTGTCTACACTAATCTACTGTACTTGAGCTGATGTTTCTGAATCTCTCCACTCATTTTTTTTGTTTATCTCCAGATAAGTGCAGTGTTATGTATTTCAGAGGCTGAAATGGATTTTTAAAGTGCTACCCACAGGTTCAAATCCTTGATCTGGGATCTTTCTGTGTGGAGTTTCATGTTCTCCCTGTGTCTGCGTCGATTCTCTCCAGGTTCTCCAGCTTCCTCCCACAGACCAAAAACAGGCTGAGGCTGATTGGAGACTATGACTGAGATAGTGAACTGTGTGTGTGCTCCATGATAGGCTGGTTACCTGCCTAGGGTGTATCTCTGCCTATTGCCTGTAATGCACTGGGATTGGCTCCAGCAGACCACCATGACTCACTGATGACTTTAAAAACGAGATAAAGCAGAAAGATAACTTTGTTCTTTATCCTTTTTTTTTCCATTTTTTTTAGCTCCTGTCCCAGATGTCACTCCTAACAAGGCGAGAGACAGTACAGTTGAGAGGTGATGTATAATCTGCTTGTTTTTGTATAATATATATATATATATATATATATATATATATATATATATATATATATATAGGTCAAGTTTAGCTCAGGTTTACTTACACAGTAAAGTTTCTAAATTTAACCTCTATTCCTGTTGTCCTCCTTATATCAGGTCCCAAGAGAAGATTTCAGCTAAAAGAAGCAGAGTGCTGGATGATGATGATGATGATAATGAAGAGAAGGAAGGTATTTCACTCTTGCTGTTGGCTCTCACTTTTTAATATACAAGTGTTTAATGTTTTCTGTTTTAATAAGAACTAATAGGGCCCAGAAAACTGGGAAAGCTCAAAGTGAAATTGTATGAAGTTTTCATTCATTATTTCAGGTTTAGCTTTACCACAGCGGTCTGTGACAGCAGAGGCGTTTAATAATGACCATGCTGTTTTTACAGGGGAGGATTCCAACACTTTGATGGATTTGGATACAAACGGTGATGCCGATTCTGACAAGGAGGACATTTCTGCTCCTCTGAAGCGTAGACGGAAGATGGTCCTAATTGATGAAGAGGAAGACGAAGATTAGTTGACGGTCTCTAATGGAGTGGAACAAACCACAGACAGGGGAGACATGAAAGACCTTCACTTTCCTGAGGTAGATGCAGCCCTCTGGAGGTCTACAGTCCAGACAGTGAAAACTCTACTAACAGAAAACCAAACGGCCCTTAAACCTTCCTGTATAGACGGATCCATTTTGGATCCAGTTGATTTGTCCTATACATCGTCTGGCTTTCCTGCATGAACGTCACACAGTTAAAACAATAATGTGATGCATTAAACAGCTGCTCTTTTAGTCATTAATCACATCAGATTTTTTCATTCATTTTATTTTTTAATAAAATTGGATGTGTGTATACTTTGTGCTTTTTGTTCTTTTATTTTCCATCTTGAATTTGGATTTCTGAGTAACATTCAATTGCTTGTGAATTAATAAAAACAACATGGTTGTCAAAAATAGTGTCTCCCAACTTTTTGGGTACTTTGTTGTAATGCCTGATTTTAACACTAGGAGGCGCATGTATTCTCTTCGAGGTTTCATTCCAGGAAATATTTGCAATTTTGATATATCTCTTTTAATTTCTAAATCTGAATTATTTTAAACCTTTTATTCATTTCATTATAAATCCGAAACCTAAAAAATATAATTTGTGTATTTTTGTATTTGTATATAAATTTTGTGAATGGGGGCAGAAACAACATTGCAAAACGCTTAGTTTTTGATTCACAGTCCCACTGGACAAGACATTTCTGATTGAATGTTCTTTAAAATCCTCTATCCTGTGAATGTCAGCAGTCGCTGCCCACAGTCATCCTCATTTTCCAGCTGTGTTGGAGGTGGTCTTTTGTCCTCACATCTGGACCATGTTAGTAACTTCCTGTCGCAGCATCTGCTCTGCCCCCATCCCAGAGAGTCAGAAACAGACCAGACAATCCACAGATATTGCTGTGAGTTAAACACGTGCATGCAGTGTAGCTCGTGGGGCAAAGAGTAAAGGTGTATCACATCCTTGGAACAGAGAATCGCATGTCTACTCATGAATTAAACTAGCTTAGACCGTCTGCATTTAATACAAAGAGGGATGACTCATTGCATCGTTACTAGAAAATAAGAATAAGCATCTGGAGGCTGTATTGCATACAGATGCATTATAGGAGTCATTAAATGTTGTGCAATCTTTCAGAAAATAGATGCCACATTTTCATCTGTGAAAGCAAAGACCTGACTTCAAAACTGACAACAACCATCCAGAAAATCCCCCCCGAGTTCGATCTGACACATTTTTTTTTCATATAAAACAACAGATCAAACATTGAGAGATTTTAGTTGAGGGAACAACCTCACCGCAAGGTCCGTTTAGTGGCTGCTTTCGATCATATGTAATCATCAGCAGATGGAGTTTACCAAGCTTTTAAGGAATGGTAGATCTTCCACTTTTCATTTTTCCTGAGGAATTTAAAGACTTTTTATGTTCATGTTGGCTTAGAAGCGAAGGTTCAAAGTCCATTCTTGGCTTTAGAAACAGCAGTTGGGGAAATAACCTCAGTACTGCTTTAATCCACACATGGTTGACAAACTGTTGCACCCTGTGAAGGTTCTAGAAGGCCTCTTCAATGTGTTTCCACTGCTGTTGTTTACCTTGAGGCATATTTCAATATTTGGATAAATGTTCAGGGAAATGTTCTTTTCTCTTCAGTTTTGTGTGTCTGTGTGTGTGTGTGTCTGTAGTTTCCCAATTTGTTTATCCTATAGGGCATAGGGTTTATTATATAGGTCTGGGGCTATTGGGGCTGAGCTTCATGTTGCAACACATAGCCCGTGTAGTCATTACTGTATCTTTTAATGACTGTCACATTGTTCATTCAGGAGTATTTGACATGTCTCTTCAAGTCGGTCTTTCCCCTTTGCTTTGTATACCAGTGTGTATTTCCCAGTTACACTGTCAGATCCTGATTCTCATCTCTGAGATACTGTATATTATAGATTCAGTGTAAAGCATAGGGTGTAGTGTCTTGCCCTTGAAGAACATTACAGTACTTAATGCCTTGCATATAGGAGTATAGGAAAGAATGCATATGGACCAACTCAGCTGCTCACATACACTCTTTTAATCAGTGGTTTATTTTATTCTCAGCATAACCAAAACATGAACCCAAATGGTGACTCCTATTGAAAACACAATGAGAAGAAACTTAGAATAATGTGCCAGCAAAATATCAGGTTACCAGGACATAGAAAGTCATGAAACCTTGAAAACTTCAAGCTATGTCAAAGTATTAATGTATAATCTTAGCGATCCGCTCAGTTAAGCCAAACCTGACTGAAGACACGTGTCTGTAGCATTTGAACTGTTATGTTTAACTGTTGTGGCCGTACGGCCTATGACGTGGCTGTAAATAACTAGGACCCTGTTCCCCTATCCACCTCCTCCAGCGTGCCCCGTGGGGAGAATGCAGCGCTCCCGCAGTCGCCACTCACAGCTGCAGCTCATTCCCTCTGAATGTAACCCGCAGTGTCCCGTGTCACCAGTTGTCACTCCGACTCCAACAGAACCTCAGTCCTCCTCAGTGTTAATGCACAAACACAGAGAAGGGGAGAGGAGTTGGCCTCTAATACAAACAACTCGTCCGCCTGCACATTCGAACCACACGTGATCACTATCTTAACACATGGAGATTATTAAGCTCAGACAGTTTTATGTGTTATTCATAGCGACTACTTTATAATTAGTGCCTTTTATGAGGGATGATTTGGACCAAAATACTTCATTAATCCTTAATAAAAAAATGTATCAATGCTTTATAGGTCTGAGATCAGCCATTAATTCAACAACCTGTGACTGCAAGGCATTATTAGATAACAATAAGTCATTAAGTGTGCAGCTAAGGGTTAATAATAAGGGTCAGCCATTTCTTGCTTCCTAATAAGAAAATCTTTGTACAAGACATAAGGTAATATGTGTTCATAAATTAATATTAATCCACCAGCTGTTTTTATTTTTCAGATGCTCTGCAGCACTGTTCCAGAAGTGTTACACATCTACAGGCCTTATAAGTGTCCTTATGGAGAAAGATAAACCTAGGACTCAAAGGATCTGTATTATTGATTTATAACGGCTGTATAAAGTGTGAGAGAATGTGTTAATCTATAAAGGCAATGTAAAAATACTCCATTACATTAAAGTCTTGCATGAAAACTGCATAAGTCATGGCAGCAAAATGTAGGCTACATTAAGTGGGCTGGTTCAGTCCCTTTAGGGGGAATCAGCTGGAGCTATTTTATATACATCCATCCATCCATCCATTGTCTATCCCGCTTATTCCCTTTCGGGGTCGCAGGGGTCTGCTGGAGCCTATCCCAGCGCGTTAAGGCGAGAGGCAGGGATACACCCCAGATGGTCGCCAGCCAATCGTGGGGCACACACACCATTCACACACCATTCACTCTCACACTCACACCTATGGGCAATTTAGAGTTTACCAATTAACCTGAGCATGTTTTTTGTATTGTGGGAGGAAACCGGAGTACCCGGTGAAAACCCACGCAGACACGGGGAGAACATGCAAACTCCACACAGAAAGGCCCCAGACCCAGGCCCAAGGCGGTCTTGAACCTGCGACCTTCTTGCTGTGAGGCAACAGTGCTACCCACCGCACCACCGTGTTGCCCTATTTTATATACAGTTAATTAAAATTCAAAACAATAAGACGTGACCATTGATGCTGCATGCCTTTTCACCATGTTCGTCATGCTCAAATGATGTCAAAGAACCCCTATTGCTTAATACTGATCAATTATCAATTATCAAATGACTCCGGGATATCAAAAAATAAGAAGTAAAATGTGCAGACGGAAAGCAGCAAGATGTTTAAATACAGTAGTGTAATATTACTTTTGAAAAGTTTAAGTTATATGGTGGTCAAATTTGTTTGATAAAAAAATATGATTTAATTAACTTTTTTTTCAGTTTGCTGAGCAAGATTTTTGTCAGGAAAGGAAGTAATCTCCTATCCCAATTTTCTGGCTTGTATGAAATAAACATCTGATCTGCTAAGTGATTGTAACAAATAAACACCCAGGATGTTATTTGGTAGTGTACAGAACTTAAGCATTGTTTAGAGCATCTTATTTATATTTCTAGTAACTTTCACTATTACTTCACTACAATTTCCCTAAGCATTTGACATCAGTAACATACTTTTGATACTTAAGTACAATTATTATCTTTGCACTCAGTAGTTGTCTTTAACTATGCATCAACTTTAACTAATACAAAAGTAATTATCTATAGTTTACTGAGGCGTGGCTTTCAGGTACCAGTGGTTCTTTACACAGGTTAGCTGGGACCTTCTTGTGTGTAGAGTTCATGTTTTCCCAGTGTCTGCATGGGTTCTCTCCAGGTTCTCCAGCCCCCACCCACAGTCCAAGACCATGCTGAGAATAATTAGAGACACCAAATTGCCCATACATGTGAGTTAATGGTGTGTGTGCCCCGTGATAGGCTCACACCACCTTTCCTATGACCTCCAGCAATATTCAAAATTCCAATTTCTAAATTGTGAAACTGCATTACTTTGTAAATTCAGATTATTATGATCATAGTTTCACATCCTTTGCTCAATCTACAGTGCAGATAATCATGGAAGTTTTGACAAAATCATATGTAGCAATACAGATACTGTCAGATATAGATCTGAGAGACAACATCTCATCCAAAAGGGGTCCACGTGACCTGTATGTGGAGTAACCAGGAGTCCCTGACGAACCCTGTCCCACACTGAATGTGCTCAGTTACTTTTACACCACAGGCTCTTGTTAGAACGTGACTAGGCAACGCTAGTGTTGGCTCATGTGGCCATAGATCAGTCCATCATTATTCTTCCACTGACCCCCCATCTCCTCCGAGGATGCCCGACCATAGCCCCCCCCCCTCCTCCTCCTCCTCCTCCCCCCGCCCCCTCCCTTCCAACGGACCAACTGACGCTGGATGGAGCTGCATTGGGGGATTTGCCTCGGAGGGAAAGAGGGGGAAACTTTTCCTCCTTTGTTTTTTTTAAAGTGGCTCATTTACTGAGCGTGGAGGACAGAGGAGGAGGAGGAGGAAGAGGAGGACGGGCGACGTCCACGGTTAAACTTTAACGGATAATTCGGTAACAAAGTTATCTGAGCGAGGCGGAGAATGGAAACCAGCTTCCTTCCTCAAGCCGTCAGTTCGCTCTTTTCTTAAAAAGCGTCGCACGAGGCGGGGATAGATAGAGAGAAAGGGGGGAAAAAACAAAACGAGATGTCGGCTTATTATCGCCGCCTGAGAGCTTAAAGAACACAGCAGAGAGGGGGAGAAGTTGGGGGGAAAACCGGTTTTTCCGTGGTAACGTTACCCCGCCGCCGCTTTGTGTGAGAGCCGCTGTTTTTCCTGTCTGACAGGGCCGAGTGTCAACGTCTCCGAACACGGTGAGTTCTCCACACTTTTACCGGGGCAGGAAGCGTGTTTTTTTTTACATATTCGCTGTCACGTTACTCCCGGTGGTGTATAAATGTTCGGTAATACTCCGCACACCGGCTCCGGTTAACTGCTGGAAACATTAGCGGCATATTTCATTACTGCCGCTGATTGATCCGTCGAGCGGATCCGGCCCAGATGCTGCTGACTGGTCGGAGCCAAGCTCCACAGCTGGACATGTTTGGACTAACACGTAGCACCACGACTGCTGCTGCTCTGTCTGAGGCGGCTCCACACACACTTCAGGGACATATTACACATTAAAAAGTTGTGTATTAGTAACGATGGGGGAAAGTAAAGTAAAGACTTGTTTTGTTAATGTGCGCCAGACTTTTGGGTTTCCAGCGAGCTGTGCAGCAGTGGGGAATATTGAGAAAAAACTCACAATTCTTGGCGAAAAAATAAATAAATATTGATTTCTAAAGCTGCAAGGAGTAATCGATTAGTAGCCAACTGTTTGGATTATCGATTGAAGGAAAAAAATGTCAAATGTCAAAAACTTCCTTCTCGAATGTAAAATCGTCTGTTTTTTGATTCCTCCGTGGCAGTGAACTTATTATCTTTGAGTTGTGGGCTCAGGAAAAACAACACACTTGTGGAGTGGGGATGATATTTTATATTCCAAACATTTATTGGATAATAAAAAAATAACCCTTAGTTGCAGCCCTACTGATTTACTTTCCCCTATAAATTCAACTCATATGTTGTTTGAACTCCACAGGTTGTTTTGACAAATCTGGACACTTCCTGCCCATGCAAACTGAATGGAAACATTTCATGTCTCTTTATGGTCCACGCAGGCTGTAAAAAGCCTGCTGGGCCCTGCGGTTGTGCTGTGTAACCCAGGCTCGGGGAGTGCCTCCTGGTTTTCGGGGCAGCGTGATGACAGCCTACAGGTCCTGTCTTTACTGAGGACTGCAGCCTGTAGTTACCCCCCCCTTGACCTGCTCTTGTCAGCTTGCACCAGATGGTTCTGCCCCTTTTGAAAAGGCAGAGGAAGCCCTTCCCTGCTTCAAGGGGAAAAAAGAGATGACAGGAAAGGAAAACGAGGAGCAGCGGATGAGAGTTTGAGTTGTTTCGCATTGGTGCCCTTTAATTATGAAGGGCCTCCTTTTTGACTTGTATTTGTTATTAGAATATACTAACATAACATGCTCACTTCTCTTACCTGCAACAAGCTATGCAACATTTAAGGGAGTTTATTGACCATTAAATAATGTTAAATATACTGTTTAGCAGCATTCAGGAGAGTCTTGTGTACTCAGCAGGAGCAGCTGACTCACAGCGATGTTAGAATTCCCGTTTTATGAGTACAAACTTTAATTTGAAGTTCGGGTAATTACTGTGTTTGGATCTGCTTAGTTTTTAGTTTTGTTTTTTTTCCCTGAAGACGACATGTCCTGATGGCGGCAGTTGCTGACTTTATTTTGTATGACCTAAAAGTGAAATGAACAATTCTTTCCAAATCTCTTCGGCCAAAGCTGACGTATTAGAGCCTGCCTTAAAAAAATCGGGGATTTCCTTGTTTTCTTTCAGCTGTTGTAACAAAAAAGATAAACTTCGTCGCTCTCAGTGGTTTCATCCAAACTCAATGTAAAAATGTATTGAGCAGTGTTATAAACTATATGATTATGAGAAATAAATAGGAATCCGCGGCAGAATCAGGTCTGCCTAGCATCCCCATCATCGTTAGTTGTTAGGTTTGGGACACAAGGCTTATTTAAGAGTCGTCATGAAACTAAACAGCTATCCCACAATGATACTGCTGAACTGTGGGTTTACCTCAGAAGTCTTGAGGCCTTCTGGGTTCAGGTTTCAGCTGCATGTGACCCACATGCTCCCCCAGACCTCCTGCTATAGTCCAGGTGCAGTACACATGGGCTCATGGGCGGCGGTGAGGAGGGAATCCGGGCTAGTCCTCACGGATCAGAACCGTGCTGTATAATCTGCTGCAGTTAATCTGAGACAAGAAGTCCTCAATTCTGGGTGCAGGAGAAGGCCATTGTCACACGAAAACCACATAAAAACTGATACCAGTCATTTCCAAACATAAATCTGTAGACTACTTATAGCACTTTAAACATTGGTTAGTGCTGCGTTGGCTTCGCAGAGGAAGGATGTGACAGTGATAGTTTAGACTCGTGAGATCTCTGTTGGAGGTACAATTACTGTTGTCTGGAATCTGACGAGAGGGTTAAATGATAGAGCTGCAGTGGAGGAGCTGCCGACATGCTGTATATAGCTTTGTATAGACCCTGTGTGAAGGTCTGAGCCACCGCTGTGGTCTGACTCCTCCTCTGTTGTCATAGCGAACCTATCTACAAACAATCACAATTCAATCACTAACTTATTTGATTTTAGCCTAAGCAACCCTTTTTGTAACAATCTTCTGTGTAAAAATTAAGAGATAGTCAAAAAAAAAACAAAGAAAAAGAATCTGACACTATTGTGATGTTTTTGTGCCTTGTTGAACGATACAACTGCATAGCGGGTGGTCGCATTTTCTTTTCCTCTGGCCGACCTAGTGTTCCTCAGCAGCGTATTATCTCATGCTCAGTGCTGTACTGTCACGCTCTCACCAACTTCTGGACATCAGGCTCCACCACACTACTGTAAACGCTGCTCTCCACCACAGACCGTAATAGAGCGTTGTAGAAATGCCCCTCCTTACTGCACACACACACACACACACACACACACACACACACACACACACACAGTCTACTTTGCAGCTCCAACCTACTGAAACGCAGTGTTGGACGAATGGATTTCACAATACTAATCACCACGTGTATGTTAGATGTACAGTAACTGTATAAAGCGTGAAGCGTAACCTTGTGACTCCCTTCAAACGCTCCTCATTGTGATGCTGATATTTTTGCATGCCTCTCCATAAGTAGCTCTGTGCAGGCTTATGTTGAAAGGCCCCTATTGTTTAGACTAAAGTCAGGCAGGCATGAATTTGTAGAGATTATGTGGGGCGGGACAGAAGTTAGTGATACTACTCGTAAAATCCTGCCAATTGACTGTTATTGAGGTTAAAGGACACTTGAACATTTAATTGACTTTTAGCTTCACTTTAAGAATTTTTTTAGTATCTCTTTATTATTATTATATGGGACTGCAATTTTAGCCAATTTTAAAAGTAAGATTTGTGACTGACGTCTAGTATTGTCACTAACATGATGTGGCTACCTTAGTTTATACGAGACTCAAACTCAAACTTTGCTGTTTGCAAAATTGTGTTAGCTCAGCTTTGAAAAATTAAAATTAGTTTCATGTAATTCCTAAAGACCATGACGAGCAATATATGCCCTAAAAGACAAGGTGATATCTCTTTGTTAATGTTTGTTAGTATTTCACATGAAATCGTGTTTATTGGTAAATGGTGGATTGGTTTGTCTTGTTGCAGCTGTGACCTAAACAGGGAACGACCCAGTGACACTGTGGTGAGACAGCTGATGGAATAAAATAGACCTGGAAATGAAAAACTTAAAGGACGGTTACATTTCAGAGCTTGCTGGTGATCATACTTGGCACTAAAATGGCGCTTTGGTAACACGATAAGAAGTGAGAAGCTGAGTGAATGCACCCTCAATGCAATGAGGATGCACTGGGATCAAGTTGCTCCAGACACATTCAGAGGTCAGCGGCTTGTCCACGTGTGTGGTGTGCCTGCAAATGTGTCCTTGGGGGCACGAAAGTCAACTTTGAGGTGTGTTTATAGCAAAACAAAACTCTTAAAATAGGGCACAGATGATTTGCCTGTGGCAAACCCTCGAATAAGGTTTTGAAGTCAGGCCCAGAGTTGAGGTATCGAATAACCACCACAATGCTCTAGTTCTATTGGTGTGTGTTGTGTGTGTGTGTGTGTGTGTGTGTGTTGTGTGTGTGTGTGTGTGTGTAATTAGTGTCATTGTGGCTTAAATATGGCTGCAGCCTATTTTGAATTGAATTCAAAACCTGTATTCATTCAGGGGAGCCGTTAAGAGCGAGTTCTCTTTTTCAATGGCACCTGATTAAAAGCACAATACACACACACATCGGTCCAAGTTGCACTAAGAAAGTCCTGCAGCCTGTTCCACCTATCAGCGGCATAAAAACTGAAGGTTTCTATGAATAAGCATAACAAAACCCTTGAACATTCAAAGTCTGTGAAGCATAGAAAAAAGCGTAAAGCGACTATCATGTGGCGCTTTGTTCATTATACGAGTTGTTAGAGGACACACACTAACACAGCAGCGGCTGCCACGCACAAACGCTCCACTGAATCTGTGTCTCCATCATGTAGGCAGAGGAACTCTGTGATACAATGGCCAGTGTTATATGTAGATTAGCTTTGAGCCAGACAGATTACAAGCTTATTTTCATTGTATTGCAAGGCTGCTTTTCCTACTGTTTCCTTAACGGGCCAAAAGTTCTTTTCTCACACGCGTCGGTTTGTCTTGACAAACCAAACTTTCTTTCGGTGCAAAGTCTAACGTGTGGTTGGCTGCCTCATGTTTTCAGCCCCGGTTCCTCAGAATAAGTCTGGAGTGTTGTTTTTTTTTTTTAGGTGAGGTGAAGCTCCAGTGTTGATGATCTGATGTTTCTATCACAAACACAGGGGTCAGTTCCTGCTGAAACCTGATGTTCCACTTCCTCATCTGGTCCTGAGCTTCCTGCTGTGGAGAGGCAGGAAGCTCGGTCGTTGCCTATACGATGTCTTGCTCAACATGCTCTGTCCAGAGTGAAAGCAGACTCTAAGCCTGAATCTATGCTTTTTTATGTTTTGTCCAGTGTGGCAGCTCGCTTTAACGACCCCCGCTGACAGCAGCATTATCTCCATGTTTCCTGTTGACTAGACCTCACCCGTCTTTCCACCAGTTGGGATTTTTCAGCTGAAGGTGGCATGATTAATGGCCCCTGTGCATCTCACATTCTTGGGAGAGTCCTCTGAGCAAAGTTGTACGAGAGCCAAATCATAACACTGCAGGTTTTCAGTTTCTCAGCTGTCACGTCAGCCGAGCGCCTGCAGACGCCTCGGCTGTGATCACACACGGCCACCCCTTGATTAAACACACCCAAATTAGCTATGTGGGGAACTTGCCTGCTTGCCTGTTCCTCGGCAGCTGAGCACTCAAACCTGCACCTCAGCCCCCTGCAGTGTTTGTTCAGGGGGAGTAAACTCCTGAGCAAAGTTTTGCTTCAAGGGCAACGTAATAGTCCAGGAGCTTGTCTGCAGCAGCCACCTATTGTGAGTTAAGCCTCATTTCTCAGGTATTGCCCTTTAAGTAAATAAATGTGAGTGAGGTGGGTCTCATTATGTGTTCTGACAAAATAAAGATTAAGGCCTTTATTAAAACTGTCCCACCTGACAAGTATTTGACACTTTTCAAGTCCATGTTGAAGCTTGATGGTGGAAATGAAATTAGCCGTTAAAGCCTTTAGTCTAGAACTACCACATACACACACACACACACACACACACACACACACAGCAACTAGATGCTGGCATCAAGAGACTTGTATCTTCTATTGACTGAAGTTCAGTAAGTGTCAACCTCTCTAGAAATACTAAGTCAATCATTTTTTCAACGAGACATTGTGGTCTCAATCGCTTAATATGGGGGTCATTTTTGAAATACATGATGGAGCCTTATAGGAATTTTAGCTACAGTAGCTAACAGGAGCCCACGCGTTCATTTCCATCCATAGTGGCAGGGCGTGTTCCCAGAGTGTGAAACACAGCCCCCTGTGCTCCTTATTTGAAGGTCCCAGCTCCAAACAGCAGAGATTGCATCCACTGTAACTATGAATGTCGGCAACTGTGGTGTGGACACAGTTGCCGACATTCATAGTCCATAGTAGGCTGACTGACACCAGACCCCATCTAATGTAGATTGAGATGTGGGAACCATGCTTTGATTTGTTCCTATTGGAATTGTGGTTTATAAAGCCTAGAACCATTTATTGAGTGCTATAGATGCCTATAAAATGTATCTCTATGTAGCTTTTATCCCACAGTGGAAAAAATAGTTCAGCACCAAAAGTGGCTCATTTTTACTGAATTTGTGTGCAATCAAGGATGGGTATACATAAGTCCACAGAGGTAAATCCTAATAACTTTAGTTTTTTAAGTGCAACCACAAGTTTGATGTTTGTGTTTCAGAGTGAAATATATTGACATTGATATGTCAATATTTTGAAATATTAAAGGCTAAGTTTTACATTTTTTTTAACCACTGACATTTCATCATCACGATCATCAAACTTTTGATTTGTTCAGGTCTTTGCATCATGACCAAAAACCTCACAACACGTGTTGATTAGCATCCTAACAATTGTTTGGTTTGTAACGATTGTTTGGTGATATTTTTGAGATGGTTTTACATGGGGAAGGTCACATCCATTTTTTGTATATACTCAAAAAATTTGTATAAGTTGTATAACTTGTATATACTCAACTCGTGTACTACATATCCCGGTAAAATGTCCGGAAGGTATGAAAAGTCTAATGAGTTTGCTTTTGCTCGTGTTTAACTTGAAGCAGCCTCACTAGTCTGGCTGTCGAATCTCAGTCTTGTTGACTTGCATTGAATCAGTTGCCAGGAGACTTTAGCCTGGAGAAAATTCAGCTCTGGAGCCGGGAGAGTTCAGCCATTGAAATAGATAGGTCTGCGGGTAGTAAGACCCCCTTCCCTCCATCACTCACCAGCCCCCTGTGGGCAAATTCCTGGCACCCATCTTTTAAAAGCAAACACCCAACCTCCTTGGTGCTCCCAGCCATCTTTATGCGGTGTCCTTTTTTCGTCCACATGGTTTCTTCTGAGTGCCACTAGAGGTCACAGCATGGGCCTCTGAGTCTTTGTTGTGTCCCATAATGGCTCTATTCTCCCACTGCAGCAAGGACTTCCAGAGCAGAGACATAGGACACCATTGTGACTCATTGAGGGTCCACGATGAGACAGACGCACTGAGACTTCAGCGTGTTCATGGTGTGCATGTAGAGTTAACTAAATGACTCATGAATATTCACTCATACTGGTAGTGTAACTATTGTAGTGTTACACCAAGTGATGTATTTTTTTTATATACAGAGTATGATATGTGGAAGAAAAGGAGGACACCGGACTTGAATGAATTAGCTTCATCTAATGATCTGACCACAAAACATTCATTCAGAGACAAGGCCAGTTAAGAGGAATCAACAAAGTTGTAGTAAATTTCATTAGTGACCAATTACAGTAATTGCTATAGACACAGGCTGCTGTGTAATGTGATGTGTTGCAAATTCAGTACTTAGTATTACTGTAGTATTTTGTGCTGTATGTAGAACATGAAACAATATGCATGAAATCACAGTTATGTATTTGTCTTGGTTTGTACAGAATTAGACTAAGTTTTACTTTACTCTTTGCTTTTCATTTCACTTTGTAGAAAACTTTTATCCATGATTATATTTTATATCTGTATATTGCATGTTGTGACCTTTGTGTAGCATAATATGACAATCATCAAGTTTCACATTTCATCATAAAAAAGACTTTGGTTGCAAATATGTTAAGGTTTAGAGGCTAAGTTTAAGGCTTTAGGAAAGATGGATGCAGGGGTATCATATTACAAAAAAAGCTAATTACCTCCTCCAATTTATATTATTTATTCCTCTGCTGTGGCTTGAACATTTTGGACAGATTTTCATCAAATTTTGTAGAAGTTCTGGTTTCTGGATCACTTAGATTTTTTTTTGTTTTTTAGGTAACATTGCGATAAATGGAGCTTCAAACAGGCGCCATCATTTGGTGTCGCCTCGTGGTGCAATCTGGTACCTGTATAGTATAAGACAACAATGTTGGGTGGGATTCCCAATATGTTCTACTTGGTTATTTTAACTATATATTGAAATATTATCCCTTATGGAGAGATGTTCCAGTTTGTAAGATAAAAATCTTCTTCTTTATATGACTAAACCTACACTACATGTCATGTCGTGTTGAGGGTCACTGGAGGCTGTGGAGAGTCCTCACCTCTTGGGGAAGAGAAGGCAATCTGTCACAACACACACACCAATTCACAGACTTCATGCAGAAAGGCCCCAGTGAGTGAGGCGACAGTGCTAAACACTGAGAACCCTTTGTATAGTTGATATTATCCCACTAGAGGGTTTGATTGTTCATTTTAAGTTGGCTGGAGTTGATTATGGACTTGATGGTATACATAAATCACCGCTCATTTTGTAAGAAAAGTTTTAACAGTCTGCCTGTCTCTTTTTATTCTGTTCTGTTTGACCTGCTGTTGTCAACAAAACGTTGAATATTTTAGCTTGTTTTTCTTCATATTTATCCACTTCTTCCATTAGATTCATGTGATTTCCTAAGCAAAAATGTTAAGTTGGTTACAAAGTGATAGAAATACTAAATTGACAGTTAGTGTGTGTGTCAGTTTGTGCATTTTGTTTGTGCCTTAAGTTCTCAATGATTCCATATTTTAATGTACTCACTATTTTTTACATATGTAACCTACATATCTCAATCTCAGAGATTTCAAAAGTGAGTCGTGTAACGGGTGACTAACCACTGAGAACAGCTGGCCATATACACAGACTTATTCGTCATAGAAGAAATGAGACATTTCTGAAAGAAAGCAGAAAGAAAGTGAAAAGACAGATAGGTACTGAAGAGCCGCGAGAGAAGAAAAGAACTTTCCGATGAGCTCTCATTTTTTCCATGTAAAGTCATTCATAGGCAGCTCCTACAGATCACACAACCTTGTGTCTGAGGAAAAAAGCCAAACAATTCAACCACATTTGCACCGCTGAAATAAAAATCAAAACGGGGAACGTTTCAGGTAAAGGAAAGACAGGGTAGCCAATAAACAACGACGCAGCAAGAAAGAACTGGAACGTATTAAAGGGAACGGGCAGGGCCGAGTGTTTGTCTGGAGTAGAAAACGTGAGTTGGCTGTAATCGGATCTCAGCTTTGGTGAGGTCATACAGGAGGCCCGCCAGCAGCCCCAGAAACTGAAGTCCACCCATGAGCCTTGAACCCCGCTGCAGCCCCTGTATCTGCCAGCTTTACCTATTAAATATCAGATACAGCACCAGTCGCTGCATGTCTGCTGAGACAGAAATGAAAAAGTAGCAGGAGATGAAATGTAACAACTAACATAAAGAAGGGACACTTAAGACCATTTTAGGTGTTAGGTTAATAGAGAACTGAATCAGCTACAGTATGTCTTCATGTTTATCCTTGCAATAAGAGTGTTAATGTAGAGGTCAAGTCATGGTTTATAGAATGTAAATTTCACAATAAGCAAAAAAAAAAAATTCTATTAGTTAAAGGAAATATTGCTTTTCCCTCCATCCTGTGTCATCGTAAAAAGATCCTGAGAGTTTTGGGGGCTGGGGGCTGAATGGGGGTCCGGGCACATCTCTTACAATGTGTGACTGAGCTGCACACACAGAACAACAAGGAAGAAGTCACACTTGACCTGAAGATTTCACACTTCACCTTCATCTCAGAATTGTCTGTGTGACTTTATTTGACGTATTATTCGTTCATCAATATTTTCTATTTCTTTTTCCACAGCTACCAAACCTCCGATGGATCTGAGATAACGGCACCAGCAGGTTCCCCCTTGTCCCAAACTTCAGGCAGCCTCGTTCACCCAGAATGGCAGATCCCACTGGGCTGAGCTCTGAAGCGGCGGGGGCAGGTGTGGCTGAGGTCGACGCCTGCAGCTTGGAGATCGAGAGGAAATATGATGTCATCCCTGCTGTCATCTGCTCCATGTGCTGCCTGTTCGGCATCATCTACTGCTTCTTTGGTGAGGATCCTCGCCTTGGATGATGCTGAAAATCAGGGTGATATCCCATGCTATGAAAACGTCACTTGTTCTGATTATACACACTTAGGAATGAGTGGCAATAGTTAAACATGTCCTAATTCCATCTCTATCATCAAGCTACTGTATTTATTTAAGTGTTTCTCCAGAAGCTAGATTAATGTTCGATTTGAACACATACTCATACTGATCAGACCTTAAACACGTCATAATGTAATCTTAATCTTGTAATCTTTCTCAAATCTGATTATTTTCTAGTATTTTAGTTTTCTTTTCTTTGGGTTGTGGACTGTTGGTCTGGACAAAAAATATATATTTTTGGTTGAATCTTTAGCTTTGGGAAACAGTGCTTATGAAACAACGGTAAATACTGAAAGCACAACTATTTGTTACTACTGACCCAACTAAAAACACAGGTTCTGGTTACTTTTCTATTTGCACGTGTCAACAGATGAACTCTTCCTGCTTGTTGTGTGCAGCTCCTCATCGTCGCTCTGTCCCATTCCTCCTCTCGCAGGCTACCGCTGTTTCAAGGCCGTCATGTTCCTGTCTGGTCTGATGTTCGGCTCGGTCATCATCTTCCTGCTGTGCCACAAGGAGCACGTGCTGGACACGCAGCTGAGCGTGGAGGCCAGCGCGGGCATCGGCCTGGGTATAGGCCTGCTGTGTGGCCTGGTCACCATGCTGGTGCGCAGCGTTGGCCTCTTCATGACCGGCCTGCTGCTGGGCCTCCTCCTGGCTCTGGCAGCCCTGCTGGTCACTCACCAGTTCTACACCCCGACCACCGTCTGGGTGCCTCTGGGCGCTCTGCTGGGAACAGGCATGCTGTTCGCCGTGCTGACTCTGCAGTGGCAGAAGCTCTTCACCATGCTGTCCACGGCCGTTTTCGGGGCGGCCATCATGACGGTGTGTGCCGACTACTTTGTGGAGATGCTGGTTTTGGCGACGCATGTGTACGAATGCTTGCGCCTCACAACTGGGCCGCCTCTCTGCTGGTACAGCTGGGTCATTTTGGGCATCTGGCCCTCCCTCAGCCTCATAGGAGTGCTGGTCCAGTGGAAACTGACAGATGACAGCTTCTCGCATACTGAGGGTAAGGATTTAACACCATAAGGTTTTCACTGTGTGTGAGTTCTGTAGTATTTTTAGGGGCTGTGTCAGATGTTTTTTTTTGCCCAAAACTTGCTAAAATCTTGATTTTTGAATCCCTCTTTAGTTGTTATTAGTCGGAGACAGAAGAGAGTCCAGCTGATGCGGATTCGAGAGAAGGACGCCAAGAAGCGACAGCAGGCAGGTGGGCAGGAAGGCACGTACCGCCGTAAACCCACCCCAGTGAAACGTTACGCTGGGGATCTACTGGCACCGGTCAGTGTCACCCAACAGGGCGTGTGCTGTAGTGATCACTGTGTTTTTATGGCATCGGTTGTGCTTAATAGTACCAAAAACAAAATTGATTTTAGGTCCTTTTTTCAAGTTGACATCATCATTTGTGTGTCTCGCTCACGTTTTCTCTCTCTCTCTCTGTTTCTCTGTGCGTCCTTCTACTCAGAGCTACCTGCAAAGTCTGCGGGACAGACAAATGGGCACAGGCACTTCCCTTAGCAGCCAGGGCACTGCCAACCACACCATGATCGACCTGGATTATGACACCGGGTCCACCGTGCCCCTCACAGCCACAACCCCAGTCGTCAGGGTCTGAGCATGGATGTGAGAAGGGGCCGCGCCCTCTGGTTCTCCACTAGAGACTTTCTAACATAGAGTAGAACCTGTAAACTCTTCCATGCAGCACATGTTTTTTATTGCCATTTAACGGATTTGTGGAGGAGGTTGGATTTTCTCTTTATCATTGTGTCAGTCCTGAGTTTTCAATAGAACAACCAGTGGAAGAGAATGCTGCTTGTTAGGGAAGGAGGACGCGTCAAGCTCCTGAACCACTGCAACCACTGTGTTTCTCGGAGAAACACTGAAAACAGATACTAACCCAGCGAGGTCCTTCTCTTTCATCTCATCATGTATTAAATACATAACGGCAAGTATGAGCCTCAAAAACAGACACAGTTCTGTTTTGTAGTGAATACGACAAACAATTTGTTTGACATTACATGTACTGTACTTAAAAAGTTAGTCAATGCCATGAAGTGTTGTGTTATTACCAGTCTTACTGTTTAACTGTGTGCTCAGAGGTTGTGTGAAAGTTCATCAGTTAAACAACTTTAATTGTGTGTATTTTTTTATTTTAGATGGAGTGTGACATGAGAGCAAATACAGTGAAGCAATAAACTAAGTAATGAAATTAAAAAAACTCTGCTGGAGCTTTTTGTGGGATATTTTCTAGCATCACTCTAATTCTGTGATGATTTTTTTGTGTTTGCAACGTAGCTCCTTTCAAAGTCCAGTCAGTGAAGAATATAAAGACTGTGTGTGTGTGTGTGTGTGTGTGTGTGTGGGGGCTTGTGGAGTATACTTTTTATAATTTATTTCATATAGTGACCAAGTACATGGTAGTGATGAAAAAGGACAAAAAAAAACAAAGCATGTTTGTTGTTGATTTGTAGATTTTTAAATAATTATCCATTTTTATTGTTTGGATTTGCAGGGACAATGCACTTGTTTCCTGAATATGTACATACCTGTTGATAGAAATTTCAAAGATAAATAAATGTGTTTGATACAAAAAAGAAAGTTGTTATTTATTGTCACATCCGTGGGGCTGTTTGTCTCTTTGGACCCTTAGCAACACTGGCAGCATTACGCATCAGATTTTTCATAGGCAATAAAGAGGTCACGGGGAGGATTTCCTACTCCGCAATTGGTAGGGGTTGCCATGGTGCCTCCAAGGGTTTTTTCTTTTTTTTTTTTTTAGCCGACAAACACAATGCAGGACAGACTGGCCTTTCATCATTATTGAATATTTCAATCCTTTTTCGGGTGACAGGGCATTTTGATCATAAAAGCTATGTCACTACTGATGTTAGGTTACATTTACACTTGCAAACCCAGAAAAAAAAAACATTTTCTCTCACAAATTTGCACAATTTGCTTTATAAGATAATGGAAACATTTTGGTATCAATAGGTGGAATTTTAACAACCAAGAACATACCTCGGAAGTGTTTTGGTTGAACAAAAAGTAAAAGTCTGAACAGAACATGCACACTCCCATCATCGTATTACATCTTACTGAAAGTATTAAGATCCATAATCCCACACATACGTTCGAGAGAAAAACAGAAGGCCTCCCTTGATTTCTCCCTGAGATCATACAAAAGCTTACATAACACGCACACGTCTGTGCTTAAAACCTCACAAAATAAAAGACAGCTTGCTTTGTACCGGAAGAATAACTTGGTCATAGTTAGACCCAGTTTAACAAGTGACCATTAATCATTGTTGTTGACGAGGTTGCATGGTTGTCAATGCCCCCGGAGTGGAACCAGCACCCCTTCTACTCGACCTCTTAGGCATGGCTGCCCCCTGATGGTCGACCCCTAGCACTGCATCCAGCGCTCCTTCTTGCTCAGCGGGTATCCTCTGTCCACCCTCAGCTGCTCGTTCACGCGCCAGTAGTCGTCGCCCTTGAAGAAGAAAATCTTGCCGTTGGTCCACGTGAAGGCCGCGTCAGGACTGGACTGCACCCCGGTGAAGAGCGTGGAGAGCGGCTTGGGGTAGAGAGATAAGTCGTTGTACTTGATCTCGTCCCACTGCCAGTGCTCTGAGCCCTACAGAGGTGGAATACAGAGCAAGTCAGAGAGGAGAGGCATGTGGAATATACGTGCGCTTGTTTCCATTTGATCCTGCATACCTTGATGAAGACGAGCTTCTTGTTCTTCTCCAGGTACAAGGCTGCATCGATATTAGGAGGGATCCGTTTCACCTCTTTGGGGTAGCCGTAGTCCAGCAGGAAGGAGGTGTACCTCCACACTTTGCTGCCTGCCACCACACACAGTGCACACATTCAGCACGGACAGCCAGACAGCGCAAGGCCGACACACACACACACACGCACAGGAGTGGAACTCAGCCGTACCTTTGAAAAAGTATGTCTTGTTGGTTCTTTGAGAGTACACGGCTGCGTTCAGGTTTCCAGGGAGTGTCCGCCACAGCCTGTCAATCCTCATCGGCGTGTTGTGTCCCAGATTTGACACCGTCCACACGTAATCGCCGCTGAACGCAAAGGTTTTTCTCCATGGCCCTGAGTGAACAGGCAGTAAACTCCTAAGCACTTGTGGCACATTTCCTGACACCCATTAAACAAAATAATATAAACCCTTCATTAAGAAGTGATGTCAACCAATGAGCATTGCACAATCCTGCCTTTTAAGCTGAGACGAATGACGTCACACAGCTGTTTTCTCAAATATATGTATATTGACATTATTTTGGGGGCGACATGGTGGAGCAGTGGGTAGCACTGTTGCCTCACAGCAAGAAGGTCGCAGGTTCAAGACCGCCTTGGGCCTGGGTCTGGGACCTTTCTGTGTGGAGTTTGCATGTTCTCCCCGTGTCTGCGTGGGTTTTCACCGGGTACTCCGGCTTCCTCCCACAATACAAAACATGCTCAGGTTAATTGGCAACTCTAAATTGCCCATAGGTGTGAGTGTGAGAGTGAATGGTGTGTGAATGGTGTGTGTGCCCCACGATTGGCTGGCGACCATCTGGGGTGTATCCCTGCCTCTCGCCTTAACGCGCTGGGATAGGCTCCAGCAGACCCCTGCGACCCCGAAAGGGAATAAGCGGGATAGAAAATGGATGGATGGATGGATGGACATTATTTTGTCAACCCCTGTGATTTTATTGTGGTGAAAATGAAGCCAGACTATGATCCTAGCAGGTTACCACGGCAACAGCTGACTGATGTCTTACCCAACATGATGGCGTCCAGCGAGGCGGTGCAGGGATCAGGGATTTGGTCGGTGTCACCGCTGCTTTCTGGGGTGTAGGGGCTGTCTGTGGTTATAGGACTGACTGTGCTGCTGATGCGTTTGCCTACAGTGAAATAAAAACTAATGTTAGAGGTTTTTGGATGAACAGCAGAATATTAGGACCGCTGGGGGAGAAGAAAATACATGAAAGTCAGAATTCTTATTATAGTCTCAGAATTCTGACTTTGTTTCTGAAATGAATAAAAAAAAACACTTTTGAGGTTAATGTCAGAATAGTCAGTTTCCTCTGTAACAAGCACAACAAAAATACCACTTTTATTCTTTTAAAGTCAGAAATCTTCTTTTCTGAGTTGAATAAAAAAGAAATGACCCTATCCCTTTCAGTTCTGTGAAGAAAAAAAAACAATGTTTCTGGAATGAATATTAAAAATAAATTGACCCATTAATTCTTTTGTTCAGTTCTGCAATAAACCTCATCTCTAACCCTAACACCAACAGGTACAGGCCTTCAACTTGGAAACGTTTTGTTTTCAGTAGCTGAACATGAAAAGTGATTTCTAGAATCTACATATACTGTAGATAAGTCAGCACCAAAGACAAACATTTAAATTTTTAAACTTAAAACTTAAACTGAATTCTATTATGTATTTTAAAATTGACTCCACATTGATGAACTACATTAGAATGCTAAAAGAAGTTTTTTAATGTTGAAAACTAAAATAATATACTCATATAATATAAAAGAGTCTGCATAAGGAATATTTGTTTTTACTTTTGATGCTTCACTACATTTTTCATTTTGAATTCAGGATTTTACTTGTTATTGATAAGTATGACATTTATTTATTTAGGATCTGAGTACTTCTCAACCGACTTAAACAAGCAGTTTAATGAAGAGTGGCAGCTCAAGTTGCACATACTGACGTATGTACAAGTGAGTCTTTTAACATGTACAGTAGTGCTGCAGTCTAAACTCCAGCGGGCTGCTGACGCCACTCACCATAAAGCCGCTGGATGCCCCTCACATCGTCCGAATGCAGCCTGAAGTTGACAGTGTAACCGGAGTAGACCGGCGCCATCAGAGCACTTTTGAACTGAGAGTGGCCCAGGCCGAGGGCGTGGCCGATCTCATGGGCTGCAACAATACGCAGATTAGTGCCGTAGTAGGTTCCCTCTGTCCAGAACTCATCCTCATCGAAATGGACAACACCAGATTCTGGTGACTCAGCGTGGGCCAGTACATGACCTGCGGGCGGCAGAAATCAACACAGATGATGACCTGTTCCACGTGCCATGTGGAGAGTGGTTCACCATAAAAAATAAGTGCAGGTAATTATAGAGAAAACTGACCACGGCCATCAAACGGTACACTGCAGTAGCCGTCTTTCTTATGGAAGGAGATCTTTATGTCCGCTCTGCCGTAGCTGACCTCTCTGAAGGTCAGAGCGGCCACATCAGCCCAGTACTTGAAGGCCGACTGAATGGCCGCCTTCACCTCTGACTGCTTCATGTCTGGCGTGTAGTTGTAGATGCGGTAGGTCAGAGCCCGCTTCCTCCAGCGACCTGGAAATAGAGAAAATACAAACGGGACAACTGACTACCTAAGCAAAAGTCTCATGTTTGTTTCAGAAATCAAGTGAGAAAAAGTAAAAGGGTACTATAGTATGACAAGGACACGTTCATGAATCGGCACAGAAACAACAGACAAACACACTTTACACCTTCTTGTGTTTCTTCTGCATCATTGCTGTAATTTATACACAAATTAGAGTGAAGTGGATCAAGTTATCTACTGACCACACAGCAGTAGATACCTGACCTCTGATTATTAGAGTAGACAAGGGCTGAGGGTTCAATAATCAATCAAAGCCACTATGTGGAGAATATTAAAATGATTATTGTTGGTAAATTGACACGTATACTATCAAAAATAAAAGTAAAGACAACTGAAGCTGAATGCTAACGGTGCTCTGTTTGCCGGATGTGAGTAAGTAACATGTCAGAGCTGATTTACTGTAGCCTGCAGCTCTTTTTCATGCATTTTAGTTTTTCATTAATAAAATAAATTCAAATCAAGGTGATGAAAGCTAAGCTGATGAAACTGACTGGAGCTGAGGAATTTCTACAAACTTAGTATTAAAAACACATATATAGACTGAACTTGCTGTTTTTGTTTTCAAAGACAGGATTAAAACACTCTTAACACTGCAGGACCTGATAACAGTGTATCTAACTAATGCTGATTAAGAATGAACTGAAAAATAATCACCTTGATAGCAGATCTATAGCAACAATACAAATCAATTGCTCACAATTTGGTAAAAATTGCCCCATAATCAGCTTCATAACTTTACAACATAACACTAATAAGTCAAAGGAAAAAAACACAAGTTAGCAGCTGTTTTTTATATAATAAAGCAATAATGTTTAAGTTAATGATTTAAAAAAAAGTAATAAACAGTTACAACTCACCCATCATTCTGTATTTGTGAAACTTCTGGTTGAAGGGGTCCTGGATGCCACAGCGGGGCTGCCTCATCACTTTCAGCGTGGCTTCGTCTAGTTCTCCAGTAGGTGGCAGGTCACTCACCCTCTGGAAGACCCTGGAGACACGAGGGGATCAAACATCTGCAAACTGTTTAAAAAAAAAAAAACAAGCACCGTGTCCGCCTCCGCGGCTCCGGGGAGGACTGTTCCAGGCACGCTACGACATTAACTCGTTGTCAGGAGCTACCTTGTATTCCCATTAGGAAAAACACTAATAACCTGTTACCTGAGAGCTTCAATGACCTCCTCCAGGTGATGAGGGTCCTGTAGGTCAGTGGGGTCAGTCAGGTAGCCATACTGCTTTAAATAAACCTGTGAAATGCATAATTAAAACAAATCAAGCCTACTCCTTCATTGCAAAAAGTTAAAGGGCATGTGTAATTATAGAGAATGAAATCTTACCTTTGCTTCATCTAACTCGTCCCATTGTACAACAGCACAAAAGGAGCCGCTGAGGCCGAGCAGCAGCAGCAGCAGCGCCAGCAGCCGTGTGGAGTCCACCGCCATGTTTCTGATCCTGGTCCTGATGCTCAGAGCCTGAGACGTGTTCAGCAGACGCCGGCAGCACAGTGTGTTTATTCTGCAGCGCTCCAGCTGTTTTAAACCCAGCCCCACGCATGAGTCACGCCAGTGGCCGCGATGATCCATCCCTGAAGAATGAGGAGCACAGAGGAGTTGAGCGACGGCCAACCTGTCTGCTGGAAGCAGAGCAGCTGTTGAGACAGGACGCAGCGGTCCAGACAGCAGCAAACGCACAGCTCTGGGCTTCAAGTCGGCGTCTTAGGAGCCATGTTCAACTCTCATCTCCCTGTGGTTGTGTTATCACGTTTCAATTAGGGTTGTGAACCACTCTCACTCATCACTCATTTCCACATTCCAACCACAAACTCTGAGATTACTTCAGGCACACAAAGATCACACAAAAAAGTTGGAGCCTCCACTTTCCAGCCACAGCCTGAGAAAACATCAGTGTGGGTCAAAATCGGCTGACGTTTTAATTTTCGTGTGATATTCTCTTACTTTCATATATTTGATTCACCTAGGGTTTACTACTTTATACGTGTGAACAACTCTTATTTATTTTGGGTACGGACTGATCGGCAACCAAGGACTGTTCACATGTAGGTTTGGAAAGCTGGAACTTGGTTTCATCTTGTGACAACATCTTCTTTTGCTATTTGTTGATAATAAGATCAACAATAAAATGTCTTTATATTACATTTCCAGCTCTTTTTGATGAAGTGAACCAGGAAAATGAAAATCACAGGAATTATTATTTTATCATATATTCAATTGTTAATTCTGAATACAGATAATTTGAGATGTTGCAAGTTGAAGAAGTTTTTATTCAATCACTGGACAGTGAACTCGTGTCACATGTGAAGAAAACAGTATGGAAAAACAACAATACAAAACAATATGAACTTAAACATTTACATCATTTTGTGATAAAACTATTATTATAATTATTGTGGTAATGAATAACACTCCGTTTATCACAGTATTATTGATCTCAAAGCAGAATGGCAGGTGATCAGAATAACAATTCAAATGTGATGGTAATGTTGCTTTGTGTCATGATTTAAAACTTAATGAAGTCATAAGGTGTTAGGCATAAAGCAAGAAAGAAAGAAAGAAAGGAAGAAACTTGTGCTGATGCCTTTCAGCAATGACAAATGTGTGTCAAATCGATTTATAAATGGTCTACAGAAACTTCTGTTGCTTCTTTTGGCTTCTGCCTCGTCAGCAAAATCCCTGCTTGTTTCATCAAAATCAGCAAAGTAGGTTTTGATCAAATTAGGATTTTCTCTACTTCCTCTGCTGATTTCATCCCAACCTCGCTTCATTGCCCTTTCGTTACAACAAAAAAAAAAGTTTACACAATTTGTAAATGTTCAACTGCGTATGGTAATAGGTTGATGTCATCCCTGACCTGGGGCAGTGCATAAAACATAAAACCAGTATAAATGTTATAGAAGCATTAGGCGCCCAACAGCTGGAATCAAGATGTGAGTGCATGGTGGATTAATGGCATCAGAAGTACCTCTACTTTTTCCAAAAAAAGAAATGACTTTTTTATCTGATGTCTACAACTAGGGGACACAATTTAAAAACCCACCACGGATGTGATACACCGAAACAATCAACAGTTATTTGCATATTAAAGAGGCTTATTGCGGTTGTGAAAATAAATTATAAATTGACAGTTTTCTGCTTCCATCTTCACATTCCTCATCGTATCACAACCGGCCACAGAGAAATTAAATGAAAGCAGTAGTGCACTGGTTCGCATTTATCACCGAAGTGATATAACTCTCTGTGTTTGCTGACAGAGAGTAGGAAAACTAAGTCAGCTTAATCCACTTCCTATCTGCTGTACATGCCATTGTTGTGACAAATCTACAATTACCGACAGTAAAAATAAAGGAAGTGAAAGCAGGAAGAAGAATGAGGTTGGAGTCCAGTTTGGGCCCTTTTCATTTCGAGGCCGTTTTTGACACATGACTTAAAAAACCACACAGGCTAAATATGGTTAAAGTGGCAACTGTATCAAAAACAAACACACGGCAGCTTTAAACTGTGGTGCAGAACGTAATATCACAGGCTAATATTTATTTGTAGCGATATCCTCCTCTCATCTATCTCTAAAGTGAGCGGACATGTTTCACTCCTTTGCCAACTTTGCGATCCCTCGCATCTGTAATTTCTCGTAAATCTAGTCTATTGAGTAAATAATGCTTATGAGTCACTGGGAACACACTCACGTTAGCATCATGTTTTCGAGCCTTACAACACGCTGAAATATAAATGTGTGTAATTTTATTGGATCAACTCGACTCTGCTCACAACAGCTTGCAGCGTTTATCTGAATGATGAGTTTACAACAGACAGCAGGTTTAAGCCTCCGCCGATTCCCATGGCATGTAATGATTGATAACAACAAGATAGTATCTGGTCTTATTACGTATAAGATGTCTTTCTCAATTTCAGTCAAAAAAAAGCAACATGGAGGAAAACATCTACGACCATAAGAAGTTCTTCCTACGGGAGATTTAAATTGAAACTGGCTAGATAAATCACACCGATAAGATAAATCTTCCCAAAGTCTTCTTGCTATAAATTTACAAGTAAAGCTGACAGTGTTATAAAAAAGATGCAACTTTATTACTGGTCTTTCAGATCACAATCTCATATTAGCTGCCAGAAAAGTAAAAAAGGAAAATTATATCTGATCTAACCCTAACCCGTTACATTCTAAAATGAAAGATAAAAGATAGAAGATAAATCCTGTGAATGCATTTATATATATAAAAAACCCAAGTAATAAAGAAGATGGAAGAAAGACATTGAAGGATAATTAAAAGGTGGTAGCAGGATGACTTTTGCGCACCTTGATTCCATGGCCCTTATGTTCTTATTGAAATTGGGTTTTAGAAAAAAAACAATCTGCTGAAATGGCCTTTTACACAGTAGGCCATCGATTATTATTTAATAAATTGGATGATAGAACTAACATTTTTCCAAAATCACACAAAATTGGATGAAATTGTATCTACGGCAAACAATAGTGTTTGAATAAACAATAAAGGATCCAACAAACCTGGACCATAGGAGTTCCACAAGGCTGGATTTTAGGACCCCTGCTCTTCAGTGCACACACACTTAATTTAAATGCAAAGATTCTTTCACACCTGTAATACTGAATGACAAGCTGCTCTCAGGCAGGAAACAGCCTAAAGACAACTTGAATCATTGCATAAAGGCACTTTTAAAACTTATGCTAAAACTTTTTGTCAGCATCAACTACAAGCTTTTGAAATTTCTCCTTTTTAATGAGACAATGCATAACCTGCACACATACATGGACTCAGTGTTAGGAGAATGTGTAAACCATAATCATATGTAATTTTGCATTGTTGTCTTACTTACCTGCCTCAAGACTGAAGGTGTAAAACAGCAACTTTACTAGAACCTGGTGCAATGCATCTCTCCTTGTTTCATACAGGTTTAATGTTTTCTGTGCATTGTCCCTGTTTAAATAAATTAATTCAAATTCTAAATAAACCCTCATCATCCTACAAGGACTAATGGCTTGTCATAAGAACATCATGACTCTCAGTTCATTAGGAAATCAAACAAACTACAAGACATTAAAACATAACTAACAAATGCTCAATGACTGTAGATTTAACTTAACGTTTTTAGATTTGAATTCTAATCTAATTGCAGTCCTATATCTCTTTGCATTTTTTCTCCTGACATCAGCCCTCATCTATTACATGGAACTCTCCCCCTTTGTTTCCTCCCATCCATCTTCCTGCCAGCTGCAATATCTTGTCTCAGGAAGCAGTCTGAGTCAGTTCATATCCCGTTTCCTGTTGCCATCTTTAGGAATTATGAAATACAAGTGGGTTATGATATCTGTATGATAACAGTTTAAACTTGGTTCAAGCGAAATTAATTAAAAATGTTTAATTATTAGCTGCCCTCCATGCTACTAACTGCATCCTGAGGTTTTCAGCAGCTGCAAACTGAATCTTAGCAACTTTGGCTTTTACTACAAAATGAATCATCAACATGTGAGTGCAAACTACTCATTCATACTGTAAATCTGTGGTGGTACTTTCCAGACCTCAAAGCAAGCACTAGTTTTACATGGAAAACTAAGTGTAACACTGTAAGATAATGTGCATCTGAAAACAAAAGTGCTTCAGAGTGAAATCACTCAGCGACTTTTTTTCTTGGAAAATAATTAGGTCAGCGCGTGAACATCTGTTGCCACGTCAAACAAAAATTGCTGAAAATGAAAATGAAACGCACGTAAAAGCAGGAAGAGGTGCTTAAATTAGTGAAAGCTTTGAACAAAAATAAATAAAACTGTAGTTTGACCTGGCTGTCAGCCATGATGTCAAGGTGTTGAAAGCTGAAAGACACAAAAATAGTTCCTGGTTCGTAGACGTGCTTCCTGACATGGACTCTTCACCAGTTGTATCACTGAGCAGCAACTGAATCAGCACAAGTGTTTCAGTGTAAAATTAGAGTTGTTTATTCATCATCTTCAATGATAATGTACATTTTACAAAAGACAGTGAATCCAAGTGCTGGGTAAGCGACTCAAATATTCTTCACTTCTTCACTCGCAGAAATTGCAGAACCACAGCTGCAAATTAAAAACGGTCTTAAAAATGATAAAGTTAGAGCAACAGCAGTAAAAAAAAAAAAAAAAAAACCTGGTAAGCAAGAAAATGAAAAATGAAATAATGAGTAATGAAAATACACATTCCATAATCCTGTAGGTCTCTCTCTTCCACCGCGCGTTACGCCAGTCGAGTCACTGTGATTGGTCAGTCAGAGGCTAGCGTACCCTGACTGGGTGAGGGATTCAGACCTAATCCAGATTTTTTAATAAACTAAATACAAAAAATACTGTTAGAGAAATGGTGAAAATGTATATTTCCAGGTAAATTATAATTAAATATTTCCTACTTGATAAACTCCAGTTAATCTTTCTAAAGTTAGATCATGCAACCAACAGCCTTCACTTAAATGAATGAATTAATAAATAAGTAATTAACTTCATAGAGTACATTTCAATTACATTCCATCATATTGATGGTAATTCAAATATTCAAAGATGAATACAAAAATAAAGGATTTCTTTTCTACAGAATCGAAAAGGTTCTAATTTTTTTTCTTAAGACCAAAGTGTTATTGGATCCATGTCTGACAGAACTTGGACATGTTTTGGTTTGATCAGTTACGGAATTTACCTCTAACACAGCAGATTTTAATTGGGAACTTATCAAACCCTTGACAAGCTGATTGATAAGTTAATAATTAGAATCAGGTGCCTTAAGAGTGAGGAGACGCCTACAACATGTAGCTCTCCAGGACCAGGTGTTGGTCACCACAGCTTCACCATCTCTGTTCTGGTGCAAACTCTTCCAGGACATTCAGGCTGCATAAATACTGTGATTTTCTATTAATTAATACATTCTGCTGTGTTCATTCTGGTCTGAATCCAGTCTATTCCTCGCTCTCGTCCTCTCTGATCTTCACCTTTACGCGGTGCCAGGCGTTACTCAGCACTCCTCTCAGATTCCAGATGGGAGCGACAGTGTCGGGCTGCATGTTGTAGCTGTTGTCCACCGCCTTGCAGAGGATCTCCAGCTCTTGGGCCTCGGCAGGAAGCGGAGCCGTCACCTCCCACAGCTTCCAGGCCCAAGCTCGCCCCGGGAGGGGCGAGGGTTCGGGGGCCTGCCCCTTCTCGCCGCTCCTCAGCTGGGCAACCTGCCACGTCCTGCCGCCGTCCACGGAGACATCCACGCGGACCACCTCTCTGCCCCCGCCGCTCCACGCGTAGCCCTTCACGGTCACCTCCTCGTCGCTGCGGTCCACCACGGCGCCGTCTGCCGGCGTGGTGATGGCAGACTGGATGGGCAGTTCCTGAATGGCCGGCGCAGACTTAAAGTCTACCGTGTCCCAGTCCGTCCCCGGGGAGAAGCCCTTGTAGTCGTTCTGCTGCCAGTGGCTGCTGCTCTCCTGCTCGCTCACCACGATCTTACCAAGCCACTTGACGTTCCGCGCACCCACCGTCCCCGGCACCACGACGCGGACAGGGAAGCCGTGATCAGCAGGGAGAGTCTCCCCGTTCATTTCGTACGCCAGCAGCACGTCGCCCTCCTCGCTGACCGCCTTGTTTAGAGGGATGGAGGCGCCGTAAGTCGTCCCAGCCACGTCCTTGTCCAGCCCCTCAAACTGTACATGGCGAGCCCACTGCGCCACTTCTGGTTTGTATCCGGCCGCCAACAGCACGTCTCTGAGCTTAGCACCGCTCCACGTGGCATTACTGATGGCAGCGATGCCCCAGTTAAGTCCTTTCACCTGCTTCACCTGATTCATCTCGGAGCGGCGGTTACCGGCGCACTGCAGCGTGGCGGTCACCGTGTGTTTGGGGAAGCGAGTCTTCAGCTCGTCCAACGACAGCGTCAGCGCTCCTCCCGGCAGACCCTCCACTCGCAGCTCGTACGTAGCTGGGTCCACTTGAGGGACTGGCAAGTGGTTCCTTTTGAAGAAGAAAGCAGAGGGGGTGATGTAGCTGTCGGAGAGGATCTGGGGCGGCGGCTCGGCGTTGAAGGGTTTGAGGTTGTTGATGCGTAGTACAGGGTGGCGCTCAGGGTCAGAGGAGTAGGGGTCAGACGTTTTCACAGACTGCTGCTTCTTCTGGTCTTCTGCACTCAGCTCACCGACCTTTATGAACCACAGACAAAGAGAGGTTTTGTAAGCCCACATGGGTCTAACGCGTGTAAAACATTCCTCTTGATCTCAAATGACCTAAAATACAAATCTCTTGCTGCGTAGCAGTCCAACTTCCTCGTTCTGAAGCAGACACACTGCATAGGAAAGGCGGTTGTAGCAGCTGCCCAGCAGTTTGCTCATAGGCCACTTGAGGGAGTGCCAGTATTCAGCCTACAGATGTGTCCTTAGAATACACTACGCAGCCGACCTTTTCACACACATCTTCAGTGATCAAATGCAAGACTGACTAAATAAATGACATGACTGTTTCAGGATCACCCGGTTATGTCATTGTGAACAATAAGGTAAATTAGTACAGATTAATCATGGCTCCTCAAATGTAAAAGCATTGATTTTTTTTTAATGGAGAAAATGCTGTCACTGGATGAGCAGATTCATGCATTTAACTGCTATTGATTCTCACTTGAACTTTAAAACAAACATGCTGCTTTGTGGCAGGTTATACTTTGATTGGCCTGTCAAATCACAGCACAGCATGGGGAAAATCATATATCAGTCATATTTCTATTACACAAAGAGCACCCAGGTGAAGCTGTGCACTTGGGGCCTGTTTTTTATTACCTTTCAAATGGAATTCAATGACACACTGACAAGTTTCCAGCAGCTGGATGTCTACATATGAGGTTATAAACTTTATCTAAACTGTGGTATTCACAACCAGTAGTTTTCTCCTCTGTGTGTTGGAAACTAGTGAACATCTGCTGAAAAACACACCTTTTTCTAATAGACATTACATTCCAACTGTAGTTCTCTGGCTTCATAGTAAACACAGTTGTTTGTGTTAGAGAGGCTAGTGACAGGAATGCACCTTTTAACTTCAAGAACTTGTGTGATCAGCTTTTTCAGTTGCTTAAAAGATACTTTTAAACAGTATAACAACACAACTCTTATATTCACACCTTATATTCTGAGAGGATTTCCAGCACATGTTCCTGGTTGTGTACAGCATACAGCGCCCAGAAGGGTTCAAGGGCCCCGCCCGCAGCCAACAAGATTTTATCCCCACCTGGGTGCATGTTCACAAACTCAGTGATGTCATAGACGCTGCCTTTGTAAGTCACCCACACGCCGTCTTCCAGAGAGCGGTGCTTTGTGACTTCTTCCTGGCTGAAGATGGGAAGAGAAGAGGGCTTCTCTATGGTTGTAATGGCATCTGCCCGCTCCGACTGCATGGGAGAGATGAGAGGGAATATCAGATTTTGTGATCCTCATCTGAAAAAACAGATGGATTTTACATTTTTAGCTGCAGCAGCATCATGTTGCTGAGATGTTTTTTTTTTTTTTTTTTTAACAGAACACATTAACAGTAAGTAGGAGCAACTATGTCCTTTACTACTTTTCCTAGTAGTAGCAGGAAAAAGAGGAAGTAGTAGTTCCTGAAAAAGAAACCATGTCACTTTGTTAATTATTGACAATTTTAATGGAATAGCTGCACTGTTCCTTTGAAAGGTTAATGTTCTCTTACTGTACATGTGACAGCTGAATGAATCTAGTCCCCCATAAAATAAATCACGCAGGTTGCTCAGCTACGGATGTGAAAACATGTTGAGTCACACAAAATGAGGGAGTGAAATCTGACAAATGACTTGTCACTGCACTCGCAGATGGAAAAACCCATAAAAGGTTGTAACTGAAGCCAACACTGTGAGTTGTTCTTGGTTCATATGAATTGGCCAAACCATTGACTTTGTTAACCAATAAAATTATAAACTACTATAAGATCAACATATTGTTTTTGAAGGTTTGGCAAAACAACAAAGCCCATTACAAGTTCTAAAAATCAAATCCATGTCTTTAAATTGCTTGTTTTATTATAATTTGACATAATCGTACTTTAGGACAGAAGCAGATTCAGCATTTAGAGTGATCTCACTTTGTGGTGGTAGAGGCCATAAGCCAGGACGGCCCCTGTTCCAGCCAGCAGTCCTGCCAGGGCATGTCTCCAGCTGGAACTGTGAGTGGGCTGGTCTGATCTGTGGTCAGCACTGCTGCCGCTCCAGAAACGCACCGCACATGCTGCCGTGGCAGGTGTCACCTGATGTCTGGGAAATAAAAAAAACAAATGGAAATCTTACTCTTATGCAGATGAAGAAAAGCTCAAGCACAAATGCATAATGTTTCTATGTGGGTCAATGACACGTAATGGTTTGCAAGTATAGAAAGTTAAGATATTCTTAAAATACAGTTTTGAAAGCATTCATCAGGTCTCTCAAAATGTATATTTTGTGTTCAGGTTGGTTTCATGTCAGTTGAAAGTAGATTTGTACTAATTTATTTTACAAAAATGACAGAATTTGCAATGTTTTGACATGAATTGTCAAATGGTATATACATTTTAAACTTTCAATCGTTTTAGAATATAAAACTAGATGATAGAATGTTTTTATTATTATTTTTAAAGCCTTTTGAAGAACTATCTAGTACTGAGTTTTTCAGGGTTACACAACATGACATTTTTGACATTCCCCTTTGTATTATATGATACTGAGGTATTCATAGAGTGTAAAAAAAGCATGACTAATAATTGTATTCATTACCATCAGGTTAATATTGAGAAAAATAACCTTATTTCACTAGCAGATAATTTCGGTTATTTGGTGTTTCTTCCCTCAATTTTAGTAAATTTAGCCAAAACCTGAAATAAGAAATGATCTGCCAGTGGAATATTTGACTAATTGTACCAAGGACAAGATATCTTCACCTGTTAATATTTCAGTTTTGCAGTGTGCTGGACTGAAATGTGCGTCCGATACGGTAGGAGCGATCAAATGCTGATGCACTGTACCTTTGGGAATTGAGAGGGCCAAATCGTGTCAGGCTTTGGCACCGTCTGAGAAGCATCATTGCATTGATGTTCTGTGGAGATATTGAATAAAAAAAAGTGAACCAACATCCATAATTTGAAATATTACACACAAAAATATGGTCAGATAAAATCTGATTAGCTCAAATTACAATTTCTAAACAGGCACACTTTATTCTGATATTCAGAATTACTTCATCTATCTAAATTACATTGAAGAGGCCTAATGAACACTGGCTTGAACATGAACAATCATTGTTAATTATCACTATTGACTGATTAACTTCTTTATCTATATATTTTCTAGCTATATCCACCAGCACTACAGTTTGTTCAGTTAAAGATGTTGATTTGCTTTACATTTTCAGCACCGCTCACCAAACGTTGTGTCGCTTCCCAGCCTGTATACAGTCTGTTTAAAATGAGCAGGTGAACCTTTAAACCTTTCACCTCCTACTGAGCCGACCAACCAGCAGCTACAGGAGGGAGAAGCCCTGGTTCACTCTTCCTTGACAGACATGTTATTATTGTAAATACAGCAGATGATTAAGTAGTGACCTGAAACCTAATTCCACGTTTTGCGAAAATGCAATTAAACAAGACTTTATCTTCTTGTGTTGACCAAGCCTTGACATTTTAACAATAAGCGAACAGGATATGAGCAAAGACTGGGGACTGGAAAGATATAGTTTCTACATCTTTATAGTTGCTTGAAAGATAAAACAATTTAAAAAGGCAATAAATGGATAGGTTATTTGTAAAAAAAATGGTAGACATATCACTATGTTCAGCCTGCATGTCTACATGCCACTAATAAAAGTACAGATATCATGGGAGGGAACTGAGCTTTATCAATTAATGACACCGTGTTATCAGTCAACAGTAGTCACTTAAGATTACCAGGGTTATCTTTACTGAGGCTGAAGCAGCCAGCTGCTGAGTGAAAGGGAAGGTGGTCCCCTCCTCAGGGTTTAATGAGTCTCTCTCACAGAAAGAACAAAAAAATGGTCTAATGTTTGACTCTCATTAAAGATACATCCAAAACATATTGTAAGATTAGTGAAATAAAGAAGTTAATACTTGATACCTAAGTAATATGACAGAAAAAAAATTTATCTTAATTGAAAGTCTGAGTAACATTTCTAATGTAGTTCATTTGACTGGGAGTGATACATTGAACTTGAGGTTATTAAACAGGTAAAGGGTGAAAGAACATAGGTTAATGTTAGAAGCTCCACACCTTAATTTGCAACATTGATTTTATTTACAGCGTCTGGATTTATCTAATCAGACAATTAGATGAGACATTACCATGCTGACAATAGTCAGTATGGCTGCTGCCAAAAAGGGGTTTATTTACTCATGGAATTTTACACTTCAGGTAAGATCTGAATATGGTTGAGCTCCCAAAATAAATGGAACTACCACCTGTTTGTTCGGGGGCATGACAAGGTCTGTATAAACAAGGCCTGTCTGGTGAAGAAACATGACATACTGGAAAACCAAAAAAAACATTACAATAACAAAACTGTACAAAAAACTTTGCATTCCACATAATATATATTTTATAGATCTATGCCAACTGACAGGTAAGTATTCGTTTTAATATTCATCTTGTCTTTGTTGTTTATATATGTACTGAATTTGCAATATACTCGTTCTAGCCATATCACAACAGTTTCTTTAGACGTGTTCATTACTCACCTGTAAAATACTGAACTTTTTCTATCATTTCTTTCTTTTCTGTTATTCGGACTGTTTGTGGCACAAATTGAAGATGACGTTTCACTGCGCCACGTGACCTCTTTATATCATACACAGTTAATTCAACGACAAACTAACAAACATAAACCAATATAAGCCTGAGAATATTTTTAGTACAGTTTACTGAGCTAACTGTAGTAATAACTACAGCAGATGCTCGTTTAATAAATAAATAAGCATATACATATGCGTTAATATGTAGATAAGTCGGGTTTTAAGCCGCTTAGTTAAAACAGGGTTTCAGTAGCCAGACGCTTCGTTAACGAATATATTTGGCAACATTAGGCTAACGTCGCTATCGGTGATGCTAACAGCTAATGGACTGCTACTTTTACATCAGGAATCCTTTCTCATGAATTTATAGACAGAATAAACGTGACCACTACTTTCCCTTTCTCCTTCTAAAAGTTAAAAAGTCCAACTCACTGGTGTCGTGTCGGCTTCTGCTTGAAGGCAGATGTTCTGCACGATTGAACGGCAGCGAACAAGCTGACGAGGTTGCTCTGGAGCAGTACACAACCTCTAGGTCCCTGAACGCAACACGGACTGAGGGGCGTTCAAGATAAGCAGAGCTGACTGTAACGCTGCTCCCCGCACACACTGACTTCTTTATCCTATTTCAGCACTGTAATCAATGGTGGATTAAGTATTCAGATTATTTATATAAAAGTAAGTAAGAAATACTGTCTAAAAAACTGCATCTAACTTGTTATATAAGAAAAAGTATTCCTGATCATAGTTGGCAAGATGAAAAAGTAAAAAAAAAAAATACAATTTATGAGGCATTCAAATGTACATTTGTGTTAATGTTGGTTTAGTGTCATTTAAAGGTCTTTTTGTATCATTGTTTTCACAAAATTCAAGATTTTGTGTGATTTCTGACACATAATGTCAAATGGAATCACCGGAAAAGAATGATCACTTTTAAATATTTAATCCAGAATATAAAACTAGTTAATAACATGTGTGTTTTTTTAAGAGAGGTAAACTATCTGGTACCGTGTTTTAAGCGGTACACCACATGGCAGTTTGGGCATTGTACCAAATATGTAGATTAATAGTAAAATACTGCTTCATATTATATTCATTTATAAGTATATCACATTGCACTTTATATAACACCTTTTACAATTAGTATTTACTTTAAAAACAACAACACAAAGAATTAAAAAAAACAGAAAATCAAAATATATTATTTTACTTCAAATAAAATCATAAAGTACCTGAAGCTGTAAAGCTAAAGTAGATAAAGTAGCAATAAATGGAAATATTCAAGTAAACCTAGGTACCTAGTTACTTTCCACTAGTAACTGTAAAAACCAGGGGTAATAAAAGCAATCAAAACTATAAATCAGACTATGTAATATAAGAGGCTGTAGTAAAAGTAGGAAGTCCTACAATCAACCACTGCAATAAAAGAAAAAAGAGCCTGATTTAAAATGTACTAATAGCAGGAGTAAATAAGTAACTAAATATTCAAATTAACTGTAAATAGTCATAAATAAGCAGACCAACTGTTGTCGGAGTGAAGGTTAATGTTTTAGTTGAATATAAATGACACTCGCCAATGTAATCGAGACAATCGACAGTCAATCTGTCTGTCTATGTGTGTGTGTGTGTGTGTGTGTGTGTGTGTGTGTGTGTGTGTGTGTTAGCCAAGAGGACAAAAGTGCACTGATTGTCACTCTTTGTGAAATCCAGAACATTCCCACAGATGAGAACACTGCAAATAGAATAAATGATAAGATCACAACAGTGGCAATAGGATTTGCACTATGTGGGACAATAAGAGGAGTATTAAGAGACCTTTAAAAATGTAACACAACCTTAGGTTCAACCAAACCTCCCTATCAGCTGGAAAATCCTCCAAACATCATCTCTGGCTCGACTACACATAATCTGTCTGGCCCCTTATCACTAGAAGGGGAAACAAATGTTTTTTATCAGGTTGGAAATATGACGAAACATGGAAGGGGAAAATGGGAAATGTACTGCATAGTGCTTTGTTAAAAAAGTGAGGTGGTGAAAGATTGAAGGCACGTGCTAATAAAAAATGTTCATGTAAGCTACAGATTCTCCCAAAAATATTTAATTAATGTAACAAATTAGTTTTAGTGTGTCATTTACCACCCTTGTTATGCCCCTGGTAATGACATGAATCTTTAACTACTCAAAAGGAGAATGGCAAATCTCAGACCATTTAACTATTACAAATCAAAAGTCAGTGATTTGGATCCACGAGGAGGTGGAGAATAAAGAGTAAATCCATCGCCTTACAAAGAAAGGGATTCAATACAAGGAATAAACACTGGGGCGCAGCAATAAGCGGTGACTAACGGGAATGTGTGTTTGTGTGAGAGAACATCTGGATGTTGGAGAACTTCCTGCACATAAACAAAGATAAAACAGACATCTATGTATTTGGCAAAAAAAGATCTTACTTCAAACAGAAACATCAGAGCAATAACAATTACATTTGCATGAGTGTGTGTGTGTGTGTGTGTGTGTGTGTGTGTGTCAATACTTATTTGATTCGTTTGATTTTCCTTTCTCCACGATCACTAGTGGTTTCACTCCTGTTTCTATTCTTTTTTCCCTGTACATGTAATTAGCATAAAAAATGATCAAATGCAGAATGGCAACTCAACAAGTGTCACACCTTAAATATCAAGCCCCTCTTGTTCTTCAAAACATCGAACTAACAGAAGCTGCAGGAAAACTGAAACAAAAGTTTAAGGATTTCTGCAAAACCAGCACTTCGTCCAAACAATATCTAGTCCATGAGGTACCACTGCTCTTGGATTTATTTATTTTTCTCTCTCTCTCTCAGTGCATTAATTTTAATCTTTTTCCAATCTGAAAGGCACATTCATGCAGCAGCATTTTACAAGATTCTGTGTCTGAATTGGGTCACTGTTGTGTAAAAGTATGGCTGTGGAGGACTGTGCCAGTGTGATCTTTGTCATGTTTGGGGAGGGAAGTGAAAACATAACCTGAGGTTCGTACTCAGGATTTAGTTGCTATCGTAACAACTCGACTGCACCGTCTGTGTTTTGATGACAGTTTTTCAGAAACCTCTTGGTGCACATTCATACCTGCCCTCCTGTTAGGATCCAGTCACGAGTTGAGTATGTTTGCGCATGCAGGAGTAATTTGTTTATTATTTATTGATCTGTGTCCTCTCTGACACCTTCAGGTCAGTGACTTTGTGAATGAACCAGAACATCCTGCTGCTCATTCAAACACTTTAGACAAAACAATTCCCGCAGGCCCAGGACAGGTTTCATTACATTTCCACGTGCACAAAAAAACTGCAGCCAGGCCCCACTCTAACTAAACACAAAGCTTAGATAAATATAGATAATGATAAGCCTATTGTGTGTAGGTGGTGCAGCTGGGCGTTACACATTTTCTTTGGATTTTTTGCTTTGGAGTGGAATGTAAATACGCTTAGATTTTCATATGGGCTTGTAGTTTTAACAATGTACCAATTACACAAATACAATTTCATGAAAAGAAATGAGTTAGTGTTATGGAGAATACAGGGTGTAGTGTATTTTTACCCGTAAAGAAATTCCGCCACTTGTGATAATTTTAATTGCAGTGCAGAACTCTCTAGCTCCATCTACTGGTAAGGTGGATGTAATCAACTTGTTTCAGATCTAAAGTTCTTTGGATCTACAGCTTCAGCGGTTATACACAATTATACAACCGCTAGCAGAAAAGTATGGAATCACAGTCTTTGAAGGGCACTCACTGAGACATTTTATTCTGTAGAACCAACTTGCATCGAAAGCATGAAACAATAACGACGCCATTCAAAAGTGCAACTCCTTGGCGTTCAGAAACACTTAAAGAAATGAATATGAAACATTGTAGTGGTTGGTAAATGTTACTTTTATAGACTAAACACAGGGAAGAAATATAGAATCAATCCATTATGAGGTAGAAAATAAGGACATATCCAGTCAGTCATCCAATTTCTGTTCCTTATCTGGGCACCTGCCTCAGATTAGAATGGGCTAAGGAGAGGCAATCATGGACTGTGAATGACTGGATGAAGAATATCTCCAGCGATAAATCAGGAATCTGCATTGGACAAAGTGATGATGCTGGAACTTTTATTTGGTGCCGTTCCAGTGAGATTTACCAAGAGGACTGCCTTAAGAAAAGAACCAAATTTCCACACTTCCTTGATGACATGGGGCTGCATTTCAGGCAAGGGCACTGGGGAGATGGCTGTGGTTAAATCTTCAATAAAAAAGATTTTCGGGATGACAATGCATCATTCCATAGACAAAAACTGTGAAAGCATTCCTTGGAGAAAGAAGTGTCCAGTCAATGTCATGGCCTGCAAATAGCCCAGTTGAAAATGGTCCACAGTGAGGATCTGACCTGCAAAGATGATCTGGCAACTGCCATCAAAGAGAGTTGGGACCAGATTGATGAAAAATACTGTTTGTCACTTATCAAGTCCATGCCTCAGACTGCAAGCTGTCATAAAAGTGAGAGAGGGTGCAAATAAATGCTAGTGATGTGTATTGATTGTTTTTTTGTTTGTCTATTTTTCATGATTCTGGATTTTTTTCCTCAGAATGGAGTGATTTCATATTGTTTCCCCTGTGCTTGGTTAACTGACCACTACAATGTTGCACTTTTGAATGACTTCATTATTGTTTCATGCTTTTGATGCAAGTTTGTTCTACAGAATAAAACATCTGAGTAAGTGCTCGTCATGCTCAGTCAGTGCTCATTCTATACTTTTTGCTGGGGGTTGTATGAAAGAAAGATCAGTTTTTCACCCGATTATAACAAAAATGTATTTTGTATTAGTATGTTTCTATATTTTCAGAAGAATATATAGAAACATACTAATACTACTTAGCAACCTCCACATCTTCAGCTTAATAGGAGATTGAAGAGTTAACTCTGAATCTGCTTTAAGGCTTTTGATTGATTTCCAATACCAGGATATTTAAGCATTTAGCACATCACAACATGAGGTGAATATCCAGTGAATAATTTATATGCACGAAGAAGCACACAGGGTGCTCTGATAGGAATGACTGCGGATTGCAAAAAGCATTTCAGAACAAATAAAGATATTATATCTTAAGCTTAAGATGTCTAAAATATTTCAGCCAACGACAATATCCAAACAGAAAAGCCTAGAATCTGTTTCTATAGCCACTGAATGATAAGTAATTGTCTACCTTCATGTTATTTTTTTTTTTATAGTATATACATATATCACAATATTAGCAGTTGTTGGTTAATATATTAAACTCAATGTCTATTAGGGCTGTAAAGACAATTTCAGAATCTTGTGTGTATACAAGTTTAATATTTTGAAAAAGCTTTGCTACAGAATTTAAATACAATATTCTGAAAAAATTGGAAAAACAAGGCTCTACCATGAGAGTGTCTACATTACAACATGGAAAATGTCCAAACACCACCTAAAACCCGCCACTATCTTGCTCCAGGATTTAGCTGTAGCCGGTTTCACAATTCACATTTCAAGTTAACATGGCTGTTGTCGGTCTGAAGCTCGGGGGGAACCGCGGCGCTTGACGTGAGCGTCTGTTAACCTCTGTTTCTACACAGCAGAGCAGATTGCATCCATTCGCCTGCAAGTAAGTCCTTTATGTGGATTCCCTGCTTATTGGTGGACATTCACTGCTGTGTCATCTTGGCCGCTTCAGCTTTTATTAGTGAGATGAGTTCCAGGTTAATTAGAAACACGAAGCGAAGGCCTGCAATCTGTAGAGACAGATACTGTAAGTTAGAGCCAAGTCTCACTGAAATACAAGATGACGGCTTTAAATTTAAATCATCTGAAACTTGGATGACACCCTCCACACACCTCCACCACTGAATTGTTGTTGAGTTTCCACTTGTTGCCCGACAGGACTGGTCTGCCATCGATGTAGATGGGTCGTCTGCCTTCATTGGCGATGAAGAAGTCTCCATTATTCTTCAATTTGATAATTCCTGGAAATGTTGACATATGGTTTAAAAAAAAAACTAAAAAGCTAAACATCAAATTGATTAATTGAGTTCACCGTCAGCAGCAACACATCACTGATAGTTAAACATACAAAAGTTTGCAAAACCTTCAAAATGTTTTTCCCCCAATAAGCTTTTTGCTATGACCGACTAGGATTCTAAACAAACAATATTTTCTGACAATTTTAAAAAGTTTTGGTTGTTTCACATTTGAGATTTAGTTGTTCCTCTTGTTTGGAGGTGCTGAGGCCAAATTGAAAAATGTTCTGTGAAACTTTTCAGAAAACAATCAAATCTCATCACAAAAACTCATAGCAGCCTTTCAACTCATCCTTCCGTCCTTTAACATGACAATAAAATCAAAAAAACAAACTTTTCTCAAATCAAAAGTCTGAACACATTAAAATCATTGATTTTTGATATATAACACTAGTCACACATAGTGTGACATTCTGCTTTATGTAACTTCCACAGATCTTGTTTGTAACAGTGGAATTTGGCAGTTCGAAAGTCATGTATACATGTGTTCATGGTCAGTGCATTTCTTGCTATATACAAGTGTATGTGTTGTGTAGATACAAACTGTGAGAGATTTAGTAGTTTTCATTCCCCAGTAGACTGTTTTTATTTTGATATTACAACATGACTGTTGAGTTTCATCACCTTGTTTTCTTGATATTTTCCAGGCAGGTCCTTCTAGTGACAGATCTACATCGATCTGTTTGTCCTTGGTTGCCCTGCCCAACGTAATCTGTGTGAACAGGAATAATAAAGGATAATTAGCACTATAATATACGCCATCAGAGATGTGACTGTCCCTCTCAGTAACAGCGGTGCTGCTGAAGTATCATATTTTTTTTTTTTTTTTTTAAACCTACCTCTCTTGATCTCATGAGGTATCGTACCATCCGTCCCCGTAGTGCCGCTAGTGTTTGGTTGTCAAAGTCGGGCATACTCATCCCTGTTGGTAAAGACAAAAGCATAAAGAAGCTTATCTTGGCTCAGCAAAAAGAAATCTCACAAAAGTCGTCCGCTCTGTTCTTGGTGAGCTTGTGTACCTGTGATACTGTCCACAAGGACCTGCCAGCGTGGCAACTCCTGCTCCAGCTGCCTGATCTCCCGTTTCTGGTGGCGATCAGAAATCATCAGCTCTGAAAGGAAAGAAAACCAGGAGCAGATGCATTTATGTAAATAATATAAAGATGATCAAAGATTTAAATCCTTGTTATAAAATCACAAGGAAATCCACCAGGACATTTCTATCTGCAATAAGAGACAACTTTACTGCTTTGGCAATCACAATTGAAACGTCTCTAAATCTCCATGTGGCGTCAGCTTTGTCAGTCGACAAATCTGTTCAACGCATCTTAGCTGAATATCAACCCATATCTTTACAATCAAAATTATTACCATGTTCCAAGACCTCATCTTTGCTCTCCCTGAGTGTAAAAAAGCAGAGAAAAACTGATCAGCATTGAAAATCAATAGACACATACATGCACACACACACACACAATACTTTATATACCATGTATCTATGACGAACAGAACTATTAGAAAGATTGTCTTACTTTAACTTTACATCATCAACCATCTGCTCAGCGTCAGAGAAGTTCAGGACTTGGTCCCCTTTAGGGAGAGGTTGGACTGTAACATGCAAGCAAAAAAAAAAAAAAAAAAACAGCAGACTAAACATAAAGCTTTTCTCTTTGTATAAATGTGACTAATCAATTGCAATGTAATCTCCATCATATTAATCTGTTACAGATGTTGAAAAACTGTTTTTTTTTTTATTAAACATTGACAAATGTAAGATTTGGTCAGCTGCCCAGCTGAATACCACCTGACAGCTATAACAACGGTCTGTTTTAGTAATACATTTGTTTGTATGTATTCCTGCTAGAACAAACCTATCCAGGTGTTTGTTTCAGTTAATTAGAAATGAAGAAGAGTCTGGTTGGAGATCAGTTCATTTTCTGTTTTTCCTGTCAAAGATTCAAACTATATTCAAAAACTAGTATAAATTCTATATATTGTAGCTTGCTTGCAGGGTGAAGTAATTTATATTTGACATGTGTCTAAGCACAAACGGTTGCTGAATGACTAAGAAAAAACTGAATTGTGATTTTTCCGGCTGATTCTGTGATTTTGATTTCATTCACAATGTTCTACAAATCAAGTTTTAGCAGAGAACAATATTTACAAGCATCACATAAACTTACAGCACTACATTTAACAATGAATGCCCTAGGTATAATGCAACAATTATAGTCAAGAACTGACTTCAGATCCAGTCCTATTTGTTAACAAGAAATATGCTATACCTAAGTTGAGTGCTTTAGCAACAGCAGATATTACAACTGAAGAACTAAAAGAGCATCTATGTCTTAATTTAAAGTAGAGTAAACATTTTTTTCCCACCCACAGGGAGGCGGCATACATGTGTAAAATAGTTGATGAGAACAATGGGTCAGGAAAACTGTTAAGAAAAAGAAAAATCACAACTTTGATGATCTTAAGATCACCAGCCTGAAATCAATGTTTGGTCTAAAAAGATCATTCATGCCTAACAAAAGGCATTGTTTAATTTTTCTCACATAAATGAACAGAAACGTTCAAGTGTAGAGGAATAAGTCAACTCACCGCTCTGGTCATCCAGCAGGTAGTACTGCTTGAGAAGCTGCCAGTGTACCAGCAGGCTTTTGGGGGTGCGAGATTGATGAAAGACACTCGGGTGCTTGCTCAGGAGCTCCTGGAACACGTCCAGTTTGGGCTGACTAGTCTGTTTTAGTGACAAACATAATGAAAAGTGGCTTAGTTAATTCAATATGGAATGGGTATGTTGTATTCTAAAATAAAATTTATTAACATTATTTTTAGGTTAGATATGCATTTATTGATCACTTTGGGAGGTTCCCTCAGGGAAATGAACTCTCCACATCAGTTACAGCACTGCAAAACACTTAAAGACAGGGAATAATGAATGAAACGAATTGACACATAATATTCCTTACTGAGCCGATCTTGGCCAGCATCGCCTCCTCAGCCTGGCTGAAGAGAGCTTTGCTTTGGATCGCTGCAATGGCTTCTGGGTGAAGCTGCCGCATAGCCTGCCATGCCAGCCTAATCGGAAATACAATGCATAGAATGTGACTGAAGGAAAAATCAGTAGGTAAACTAAAATAAAGGCTTCAGAAATGTGGGGGAGGGGGAAGTTGCTGCCTGCTTGGTGTCTTACTTTGAGATGACAGGATCGTAGAGGAGAGCGTACCACCGCTCTTTAATTTCCCGCAAAGTAAATCGACAGCTGAACTTGACCCCCAGATGAACAGAAGTGAGGTCTGTGGTCTGGAGACAAACAGGGTTTCACAAAAAATTTGAAAGAAATCCATAAAACACACACGCCAACAATGTCCATCGTTCATTCGTTCATGCCAGCGATGCTACAGCTTGTATGACTAACCTGCAACACAGCATTTATAAGCAGCAGGTCGTCAGTAGGTTTCCACCGGCCCAAGTCTTTGGTAATATGCAGAGGCTGCTTGCTCTTCTTCACCCTTTTGGTGATGGGCGCAGGGTTTATCAGCATTGTAAGAGGCGGTGTCAGGGCGGTTCCTGTTTTTGTCACCTGAAATTAAAAATGAAATAAGCCATCCATCAATGTCATGCAAGCTTTACCTCAGATATACTTTACTGTGAGAATCTGTTTGAGGCTTCGCATACCTTTTTTTTCTCGCTGGATGAAGGCTCGCTCCCTGAACAGCGGACAGGCTCGATGACCGGAGGGCCTTTAACTCTACTGGACGACTTGACGAGGCTGCTTTCCACCAGCTCGTCATCAAACTTCTTCCTCTTTATTGATCTGAGTGACGAAATTATATTGGCAACTCTTACAAAAGCAATTCTTCATTGGCACTGTATCACATATTTTGAGCAGCATAAAGTAGAACAACTATTTTTATTTAAAGCAAATTCATGTTGACTCGTTACATTGACTGTACGCAACAGAATAAACCAAACCTCGAGGAACTTCTGCGCTTGGGAACACCGCTGCCAAATGCTTGTGTTGCTGTGCGTTTGACATCTTTAATTCCGAGTGACTCCTCGTCCTCTGATCGGCTCTGAGCACCAGCGACTGCCATGGGTGCTCCGACCACAGGGTCACCTGCCTGCATCTGTTGAGTCACAACACCGGACACGCCAGGAAATCAGCTTGCTCGCTTCACAGAGGACCTGTTTTCTGATGACGACATCCGTGTATTATTATTTATTGGACAGTGTATGATTATTTTGTTAATATAATTAAAGTTACATGCAAGTCAAAGATATTTTTGCATTCTCATTGAATAATTTTGTGGCAATGTCCATATTTTGTGCATTTATACACAAAATTATTAGTATTATGCACTTTGGAGAGTTATTTTTTTCTACTTGGCTCATAAAGTTCTGACTATATTAAAAGACAAAAGGAGCTAATCGTACATACTCTTGCTTTTCCCCCCATACTCATGCAGACTTGGAAATGACCCAAATCTAATTCCACACCCTCTAATACTGCGCATGAATCCTGCATGTTGACCAGTTTTTAATGATTCTCCTTATTTCTTGATAAACGCCTCTCGATGACAGTGTAAGCCCATGTTTCACCTTTGAATCGTGTGCTAACATAACGTTATAAACAGACTACAGACACCTCAACTTAACGCAATATGATCACATTTTCGCTTTGCAGCTCTGTGTGTGATTAATGTTACAGAAGCCTGTGTTTGTGCTTCTCTGAGTCACAGGACTGATCATCATCGCCTTTTGTTTACATGCAGCCTGAGTCGTGGGGCCTTCCAGCTGCCTTCAAGATGTGAAACCTAATACGGAATTAACTCCTGTAGCGACACAGAACGCGTCCCCTCAACAATAGTAACGCTACGCTATTGTTCTGTTGTTAGTATACCGCTTGGCTAGCATTAGCTTAGCCAACATAGCTAGCGTCGGATAATTAGCAAGCTAACACGAGCAGCTAGCTGCGCTGTCTCGTGACTCACCTTGTTTTTTGTTTCAGTTGTGGTATTAGATCCGTTATAGGGAGTCAACGTGAAGCGTGTATAGTCTTTATCAACACCCCGTTAGCTGCTCGACCTGGGCGGTTTAGTTAGGTAGCTACATGGCTAACTAACCGCAGGAATTTGACGGATGCTTATTAGCATTAGCTTCTTTGCTGGTCTGTTTTCTTCTTCGTGTGAAGGTTTAACCGCAGTTTGCCAACAGCTTTACAGCACAGCAGCGACCCTTGGTGGCCTGGAGGATATATGTATATATATATATATATACGTATATATATACACACACATATATATATATATATATATATATATATATATATATATATATATATATATATATATATATATATATATATATATATATATATATATATAATAAAAAGTCCTGCATTTAAAATATGCTTTAAAAACAACAAGTTGGACTACCTACATATTCAGAAAATGCCTATTTGAGAATTATATAATTATCTGCAAATTCATGTGTTCAAGATTTTAATATTGCGGCTGCTCATTTTTATATGCAACCGTGTAGCTTAACCTATGTTCTTAAATAAAGTAGCTTCTTGATTATAGAACATTTTTTGGATAAAGAAGGTGATGATTTTTGTCTTCCTGGTAATTTTAGGTTGATAATTACACTCTAATTGTGATGTCAAGAATCAACAGTTTCTCTGTGACTAATAAACAATTGGATGATCACTTTTATGGACACCTTGGGAGGATGTTTTTTTTCTGAGGATATGAACATATTGTGTGTTTTTATGTGAATTAAAAGTGTGAATGCTGCAATACATGTTTTTAAAACTGACAAGCCTTAGGTGTCCTGATAGAGACAAATAATGATTCAGATAAATACTGAATGATTGGATTGTACCTTTGGGTGATGATTTTTACAACACTTTGCAAATCATTGCACAGGTTGGACCAAATTATTGATCTGCAGCTGGAGCATCACGGCTCCACATGGTCATGTCACACAAGAACTTTGATACCCACACAGTGACATATTTCTTAGAAATTACTGGCAGACATCAAATTAACCAAGGTTAGAAGGTTTTGACCAAGCTAATATTAGAGATCCTGTTTGTAGGTGGTGACTCACAAACATCCCAAATTCATGGACTCCTGATGGCTCATTTCATGGATGAGTTTCTGAATACAGGCTGTGTACATTTCTTTGTGGATTAAGCCTTTTGAAATATGTGACAGTATTTATATAATGTCTAGACCTTATGATCAAAACCTATTAAAATACTCACTTTCTATAAAATGAGACTTTTAAAGCAGTTGAAATGCTGATTTGTGATAAGCGGAATATTTTTCTTAAGACAGTAGAACACACACACACACACAAACACCATATTACTAATGGTAACTGTTTCCTCAGTAGTAGAGCCAAAACAAAATTAACATCATAAGCAGAGAGTTAACTTAAAATCTTTTATTCACATGTACAGTGACAGTTTCAAAATGTGTTGAATTAGAATAAATACAAAATTCAAATATAGAAGTTAACAAAAAGTGAAATTTAAATCAGACTTGCATTGTACTGCACCGTTAAATTGTTGCACATGTTTTTATTTCAGTCTTTACAAAGATTTACACAGTCTGAGTGTCGAAGAGTGTGAGGTTTTAAAACAGTGCAACCGCATATTTCTACACAGGGATATCCTCAACAGCTGCCATTTTTTGTGGAGATTTCACAAAAGAAACCCATAACTTTAAGTTTACATCATGAGCATCTTATAAAAGACATTTTTTTGAATTGATGTGTTAAAAATCTATCTCAATAAGAGCTGGAGATGTTAGAAAAGATTCCCTTGTGGCGGTCTGAAACTCCCCTAGTTCTCTTCAATAATTCATGATGCACTCAGACTTCATGAGGCGTGTAATGTCCTTTCTAGAAAACTGGAATAACCTGTACACAAACAGTCCCAAAATAAAGGTTTGCATGATCAGGACAGAGGACATCTCTGAAACTGCTGCGTGTAGTCGAACGTGTAGAAGTGCGTCATATTACATATGATCACAGTTCTTAATCCCATTTGAGAGGCCAACATGTTGCCTTAAATCCTTTAGTATGGTGTGACTTATGTTAACCATGAAATGAAAGCATGAAGGCTGCCTGTTAAAACTTACTGGATAACTGGCCTGCCTTTGACTTTTGTGCAAATAAGCGCTAGAAGGGTGATTTTATAAAACATGTAAAAAGAAAATGCAAAAATGAAAATGAAATTTGGAGTTACACCACTCCAAGGGGAATGTCTTAGTGTCGGAGCCTCATCCTTCTCCAATTAGTCCATCTCCACATTGAAAGTCTCCACGAACAAGGTTGCAGGTGTGGAGTATTTTGGGTTTTGGCATGTGGAAGGTTTAAGATCCACCCAGACGATGATCAGCTGCCTACGTTGGGCTCAGAGCTCCTGTGGTAACACTGCCTGCTCCCACTCTCTCCTGCCAAGAGTCTCATGCTCACATTCATGTGACCAGACTGAGTGAATCACCGCCTGATAAACTGCAGGTTGATTGAATTTTTTGGAACTAGAAGTGTCCGTGTCATGGGCTTCACAGAAACCCCTTCTGGGTCCGGCTTCACATCAAACTCTATTAGAATCTAATGAGACCAGAAACAGAGAAAATAGATTAACAGACTGATTGAAATGAAAGAAAAATCACTAAGTGTGTATCAAGTGCTAAGCAGTGACTGTTAACTCACTATATCAAGTAATCAAATTAGTTCATTAGAAATTGGATATGCATATAAAATCCAGTTTATTTTTAATCCTGTTCCTATCTATTAGGCTTGAGCATTTCATATTGTCCTTATATTTATGCCATATGTGCTATCGTTCACAATAAAAAACAATCTATATATATTTTCAATATTTGGTTATATATATATATATATATATATATATATATATATATATATATATATATATATGGGCGACACGGTGGTGCGGTGGGTAGCACTGTTGCCTCACAGCAAGAAGGTCGCAGGTTCAAGACCGCCTTGGGCCTGGGTCTGGGGCCTTTCTGTGTGGAGTTTGCATGTTCTCCCCGTGTCTGCGTGGGTTTTCACCGGGTACTCCGGTTTCCTCCCACAATACAAAAAACATGCTCAGGTTAATTGGTAAACTCTAAATTGCCCATAGGTGTGAGTGTGAGAGTGAATGGTGTGTGAATGGTGTGTGTGCCCCATGATTGGCTGGCGACCATCTGGGGTGTATCCCTGCCTCTCGCCTTAACGCGCTGGGATAGGCTCCAGCAGACCCCTGCGACCCCGAAAGGGAATAAGCGGGATAGACAATGGATGGATATATATATATATATATATATATATATATATATATATATATATATATATATATATATATATATATATATATATATATATATATATAAAATAGATCCAAGTCCAACTAACTCACCCTGGCAAGAGCGAGGTACAGCTCCAGCTCAGCGATACGACGGCCTATGCAGCTGCGTTTTCCCACCCCAAAGGGTATGGAGGCATATGGGTGATGAGTCTGGTCCTTTTTTAACCATCGATGGGGCTGGAATTCGTCAGGGTTGGAAAACACAGCTGGATCCCGCGATGTTGCAAAGTGGCACAGAGTGATCAAAGTCTGGATGGAAAGATTTGACCATCAGGCATATGTTGCAGAGAACAGTAATATCAATTACCATTCATAGTTAAGGCAGTATGAAGATCCCACCACTTCCTTCATCACACTCACATTTTTAGGGATGAGGTAGCCTCCAACCTGGATATCTTTCTCGGTGATGACTCGTGCATTCGCTGGAATAACAGGATACAACCTGAAAAGACAAAAGGTCCATAATGTAAGGACAGCTTAACCTGCAAGATCATGCTGGATTTTTTTAATATAAGAAAATGACTTTTAAATACCTTAGCACTTCTTTAACTGTGGCCTTCAGCAGAGGCATTTGAGCGACATCCGCCGCCTCCGGTAAGCGTCGACCGTCCATTACAGACAGCACTTCATTCCGGAGCGACGCCTGCACCTCAGGGTGACGGGACAGCTCATACAAAGACCAGGACATGGTGCTGGAGATCTGAAACAGCACAGGATAGGTTTTTTTTTGTTAAATACACAGGATTGACAGCAGAACCCAGTGGAGAAGAGGATTCTGGGATCAGTCTTACCGTGTCAACTCCAGCGAGGAGCAGTTCCGTGACATTGCTGTAGACCGTCTTCATGGGCAACCCCGTCTGGGACAGGAAGTAGGTGAGGTAGCGTCCCTCTACTTTTTCTCCACGGGCAACTTTCTCTGCTTCTGCCTTCAGGCGCTGGTCGATGTGACCTTTTGCTGGAGGTACAAGGATTAGGGTCATTATGACAGGGAAGCGACAGTATGTAAATGCAAAGGAAGTAATTCTAAAGTGAAATTCTATAACTATTAGTCAAATTTATAATAATAACTTTGACTATCACAACCAATAGACTTTGTCGATGATCTTGCAGCAGTTGTAACAGTGTTTAGGACTTTAGGCGTCAACTACAATTATGTTTTTTTTTAATCCACACAATTTTCTATCCAATTCAGCCCCTGAACCACACCAATCCGGAGATTTGTCAAACTAGATAAACAAGTGAAGAGATTTGAATATATCAGATCGAGTAGATTAGTGCAGCGACCCCAATCCGGATCTTTTCCGGATTCAAGACATCATAGAATAAGCGTTGGTCGCACATTCTGCTCAAGAAGGATAGCGGACATGTCTCAGGTTATGTTTGTGCTCTTGATACATTTGGTATAAAGTAATCCACAAAGATCTGCCTGTGTTTGTGAATCAGTACCATGAACTGTTCAAAATGTTCAATTCATGCAGGTATTTGAAACCTTCCAGTAGTGCGTATCAGCCACTACTGGCCTGACATGGTATTGCAGCTTTTAGGCAGATCATATATGTGTTGAGTAGTCTGAAATATTTGGTGATATGATCAGCATGTGGCATTGTTTTCTCCTGCTTCCTGATCTAGTGTGGACCAGCATGATTATTTTAAAACAATTTTGACATCTCACATCTGGATAAGTCAGGGTGAGTCAGTCCAGCTTTGGCAACAACCAATCACCAAACTAGAGTTTCCCTACAATATCACTCAGAAGTCACTGCTCACCAGAAGTCAGTTTCTTTTACATTACATATTTTTCCTACATTCCAACTGTCACAATGCCTAACCCAAATGATTATGAGAGAAAATAGCCTACCAAAGTCAAACATGTAGTCCCAACACTGACAGAAGCTGTTCCAGGACTGAGGGAACAGCTGGTGCAACCATTTCGGCATGGCCATGGTGAGAAGCGTCATTACGAACATGGTGTTGATGGACTTGATGAACCGCTCTGTCTCCTCAGGAACAACGGGATCAAGGCAACCTATTCTACTTTCAAACAATACGGAGGAGATACCTGTCAAAAAAAAAAAAGATAAATGAGAACGTGAAGACAACACTTAAATCAGATTTAAGCTGTATGTAGCTTTGCTTAGTAATAAATATTCAATCAATCTGCTGATTTGAATTCTCAAAGGAACTCAAAAGATTTTCCCAAATAGCTAGGAATCCAAATATCTTAAATCTCGGCTAGGAAGACCTGAAGTGAGATAAAGGTCACTTCTTGTTTTGCAATCTGAAATCATTGGGACATGTTGAGACAGGCTTTTAAAGACGTATATGTTTAAAATGTCAGCTTTAGATATCTGTAATGCTGCTTGCAGCATGCGGCTGGTCCTAATTACCAATGTTTACGTGATGTGGTGCAACCTGACTGCAAAAATCCCCCAAACAACATTGAACCTTACCCTCTAGGCCGAAGCGATAGAACTCGCTGGCGATGTCCGTGACGAGGCCGTGAGGATGTCCGCGGAGCTTGGTGATGAGGTCACTGACCACGCTGTTCAGGGTTTTGTCATAAGCCTCGACAGCCTTCGGCCGCAGCATGTGCTTCCCCAGGAGACTCCTCACCTGCTGCCACTCCTCCCCCTCACTGGCCACACAGAGCAACAATCCATAAATACTCATGTTGATGATGAAAATAATAATTAAATACAGAAATATGATTTAAAATGTTAATGTGGTTTCTGTATATACTACTTCTTCATTTCAAGAGTAAGAGAATTAATAATTAAAAGTTTTGTGACACTTGGTGATATCTTAGATTATAGTTAGGGCTCCTGGGCAATCGCACCAATTCTCACAATGTGCTCAAAATATCTGAGCGATTTACTGAGTTGGAATGGGCAGCCTCTAAGTGCAGTCACATCTGCCTCTGCTCATCATTGACTCCAATACAAAGATTGCAGAGATTGAGAGAAGCAGAAACTATTTACTGTACAAAATCCAAATTACACCAGATCTTTAGCGAAGTCTTTACAACAATGATGGTCGATGTTATTTTCTGATGGGAGTCATTGTTTTGTCAATCAAAGCTCAAATGGGAGACCAGTGCAGAGAGAGAAAAATGCTGTTTTCCTCTACAATTCTGTCTCCCTCTACCTGCAGTGCAGCTGTCGTCATCGGTAACCAGCTCATGTTGCCTTGGCAACCTTTGAGGCCCAGGCCACAGCTTGTTAAGGTGTATCAAGAAACACCTGGTGCTCATTAACATGTTTAAACAATTGCTGTGCTACTTTTATAAAATGTCATAAATTTACTACTATTTTATTACACTTAATGATGAGCCCTTTCAAAATGTACCCATTTTTTCTTTGTTATCTTTATGGCTTTATATACAGAAAGTGAAAAATATAGAAAGATGGTCTGAATGTAATGTGTAAGGATGGAACACTTACGAAGTCAGGAGCCCGTAGTGGCGTCCTCTGAGCTTCCTGTAGTCCTTCCAGGAGGAGAGGTCAGAGCGCATGGGGTGCTGGCCCTCCTGCCTCAGGACCTGTTCAATGAGTGCTGGGTCTGCCACGTGAACCGTCAGTATGGGGCCGAAACTTGCCTTCCACACGGAGCCGTACTGCTGCAGTCCTTTCACCTGGGACAGGAGACAGAGGTGCCACCTTGTTAAAACTCTGTAGGCTACAAGGTGACTGGCATTGTCTGTGGATGCTCTTGTCTTTAATAAACCGCTATAGGTATATAATATAATTATTATTGCACACATGACTTGTTGCTTCATGTCCAGGGGAGAGATAGTAAAAATATTGGTAGAAGAACTCTGAGTTTTGAACTGACAAGCAGGAGTTCTAGAAGAAGAGCAAAGAGGTTTATGGACATAGTGAAAGAGTAGAGTAGAGTTTTCAGGAGGCATAACAGTTGACAGTGATACAAACACCTGCATCTTAAAAAAGAAACGATTTAGATTACTCGCTCCCCCCATAATCAAATCAGCAAATCAGAGAAAAGACTGGTTAATATTAATAAGACAGACACAAGAGATCCTGCTCTTAGAGCTCTGGAGAGAAGCTTGAGAGAGGAGATGGAAAACTATATTTATGATTTTTGGTATTTAAGGGATATGAACATTTCAAACAAAACCCAACCAAAGTGTATAATATGGACCCTTTAAAATGAGCATGATTTGGCAGTCAGTACATGCAGTTTTGGAATCCAGTAGATTTTAGTATGAAACTGATGTGGAAAGCAACTTTTGCAGAGATGCGCACACAGTTCTACAGAGTTCTGCTGCATAAAAAACCAACCCCAATGGAGATCACTACTTTTTCCTTCTTTAGTGTTTCACGGGTATAACCTACACAGACTCATGAATGATGTAATTGTACGGTGATGTACTGCTGCAGCGTCGCACGGAAGCTAAACACGACGAGCGCGTCTCCAAAGTGAGGAAAGAGGCTGTGCGCATCGCTGCGCGCGGCGCACAAGCGGTAACTCTATGGACAATGGACCGGTCCGGATCTGACGCTAACGGTCTGTGCTGGCTTACACACCTACACGGATCAGCTGTTACACACCGATTCCAGGCTCATACGGTGCAATTATTGGTAATAAAACAGCTGGTATGGACTGAGGAGCGCGCTCCACTGACCGTCCAACTGAATGGAGACGCCAAGAATCTCACACTCACTCTTGCGATGGAGCTCGTTTGCATAGAAAGGGGAGGATTCTGTTCACATAATCACCCGATTTCCATACGCGCAGAGGCTCACGAAGACGCTACCTGCGCGCACGGCAGCGCAGTTTGCGGTGCATCTCACCCCTTGCAGGCGCTCGAAAGGACATCTGATCTGAAGTCCATCCTACCTGTAACTCGTGCAGCCGGGACAGTCCGCGCTTGGCGAACAAGTCCCAGGCGAAGCTGGCGAACGCCGGTCCGGGCATGTCCTGCAGGGTCTTCCAGGCATGCTGCTTTGTCCCCTCCGGAGCGGCTGCTGCGCCTTTGGTCCACCTCTCCATCCACTTGACCAGGGGGAAGGCGCTCCGGCCGGATACTCTGAGAGCTTGCTGCAGCATCCTTGGTGATCGCTTGGAGAGGTGGCGGCGGACCCCGGGACTTCAACGCTCATTTCATCCTGCCCGGCTGGAGTCCGTATTTATAACGACCGGCTCCTCGAACCCGCGGAGATAAAGCATTTTCGTATTCTGGGCCAATCATGGGCGTAAATGCGGCCGGGCCCCGCCCACCCGGGATGAGACCGCGAGGGCTTGAGCTGACAGGAAGGTGTGTCCAATCAGAGAGCAGCGCATGGACCAGCCCAGAGCCAGCACACGTGGAGCCCAGCAGGACTAAATAATACATGACTTCTCTGTTACTGCTCCGGCTGATAGTGCGGCAGACTGACATATTTTATGTGAACATAGACTTGTGGGTGTATGTCTTGTGTGTTTGAGGCCACTTACCCTTATTGTATAGATTCCATTTTATCTGCAGGAGGGGAAACCAGGTCTGTTTTAACAGCGATAACAGAGAGAAATGAGGTAACTATAGCATAAGCACAGTTCATATAAAAACAAATATACAAATATATATATATATATATATATATATATATATATATAGTATATAAGTCATACTCACTATTATGCATCATTAAGCTGTTAATTATTATGAATAGGCTTGCAGGATTATAAGGATAAATTGGGGAAAAAAAAATGCATGTGTAGCACCTGGTATTTCCAGACCCGGTGGTGCATTGTTTACCCAGCGACAACCAATTCTTTTGCTGACTTGGTGGGTTTCCCAGTGAAGGAAAGAAAATCCTGACCTGATTTCATTTGAAGTGGAATTTGTCCAAAGCACCATGTGTGCGGACTGTGAAGTAACAACCCCGGGGCTGTACTCAGAATCTGCTGTGACATTTGCTCCCCCCATTTCGTACCCACGCTCTAACTAGAATTATTAGATCACCACGTTTCAGAGAAATAAGGAGGATTGACTAGCAATAAAAATAAAATAATGAGGCCTGAAGGGGCGACCTCTGCTCTCCCTGTGGTACAATTGTGTTACAAAAATTGCTGTAATTTTCTCATCCAGTATGAGATAATATGTCTAAATCGTGATCTTTATCATTCCTGCTTGCTTTTACAGTTTTTCTGTGATTTAGCATGGAAACACAAATATGGGATAAATAATTAGGATACCTGGCATTTAAAATGATTATAAGTTACGATCACAATACGCCAGCCAATGTTAAAATCCCTTAGGTGTGCACATACATGTGAGCAGCCTATAGGAGAGAGAAATATGTGTCGGTGCCTGAAAATGAGTCCAGCAGTCGACTAAAAGCTTGCTACAAAAATGAAATATTGTATTTCTGCCTACTTATAATGAAGTGCACAATTACAGCGGACCGGTTCATTATCAAGGCAGAATTCACTCCAATTACAACAATGAACAGGCATGTGATGTTCTGACTTGGTGATGCACAGACAAAGTGTATTTTTGCGATTTGAAATGGTAGAAACAAATCTACAGCATTCCACAGGAGTTCACACTCCCTGGTAATGGGTTAAAGGATCATTTCTGACACGAAGCAAGCACTTTTGATTCGGAGTAATTATTTGCTGTTATAGGGCCGAAATACTCAGAAATAGAGCTTGTATTTTGAATGCCGGTGATTGAGTAGACTGTCAATTGATGAGATCTAGGTTTCTGGGATCTACATTTTTCATTAGGCATGGAGATGGAGGTAAATAGCAGCAGTAAGTACGATGACATAACAAAAAGATTAGGTTGCAAAATGATGATAAAGGCAGCAACCATGAAATCAATGAAAACCCTTAACAGCTTTGACTCAATAGCAACGACCCCCTGCATATCTCACCTCATTAATTACAGCACTTGACCTGGACATGTGGATTGGATGGTTACTAACTGCCAATAACACAGAGCGATGCAGAATTACAAGGATGAACATGCAACATGGAGCAAAGATCAAACATGCCAGAAAGTGTCCATACGCAAGACTTCCTGAGTGGAAGATGCTTATCTTCAGGTGGTGAAAGGTGAAAGATAAACAATAACCCCTGAAATGGACATGTAAACAACAACACAAAGATTTTTGAACACATCACGTCTAAGAAGAGGAATGCTGCTATACTAAAAGAGAATCTGTTCAGCAGGGCATATGCATATGCAAAAAAAAAAAAAAAGTAAGTTAAATAGGTGAAAACCTTCTTCATGTGATGAACATATCTTGACATTTTTTCTCTGGCTGAGTGGCACAAATGCTCATCTTCAATTTCCCCTGTTGTTCAGCGGGCTGGTAGTTTAAGACCACACAAGAAGCAAACACGAATTAAACTCTCCTTACCAGAGATGAGGGATTCATTGATTATAAAAAGCACAATAATAAATCCTGTAAAAGAATGGTTTCTTTGTGCTGTCGTGTGGTGTGAACTGATGTGGGCCAGTTGTAGATCATTCTATAGAGTGTGGCAGGGAGAGGTATTTTCCAAAACTGTATTGGCCCCGTGCCCAGAAGGGAGGCTGCTATAGTCCCAGACTAGTATGTTAAAGTTCATGGCTGCAGTCTGCCTGTCTGGGTGGTATCAGAGGAGTGTCTTTGTACAAACACACACACACACACACACACACACACACACACACACACACACACACACACACACACACACACACACACACACGCACGCACGCACGCACACACGCACGCACACACACACAGAGATGTGTCCTGTATATGTGCCCAGAGGAGGACATGAATGAGCGCATCTAAATGCATCTAAAATGACATAAATACCAAAAAAGGCACAAATAATAAACAAATGTAATTAGTTAAGTGCAAATATGCATAACTGCTTATAATTTTGAGTTATAACTTATAAAGATAATATACATATAATATTGTCTAAATTATATATAATTAATAAAAGATGATTAAAATACTGACTAACTGGCACATGGTATAATGAGGTTAAGGTAGATTCAGATTTACTGTAACTGGTAAATAAAGACTTTTGTTTTTTGTTATTTCTTATTTCTAAATTCTCAGACATCTTTCCAGAAAGAGTGTGTGTGTGTGTGTGTGTGTGTGTTTTGGTTTGTCCACAGTTGTATCTCTTGTTGAAACAGTATGTATAATGACTGTGTGCAGTCTGGGTCCATTTAAAGGGAGAACTATCCGGGTTTGTGAAGTTCGTTTTGATCTAAGGATGTTTGTGTTTCAGTTTTAAAACGGACAGACAATGAACATGTCTTTTGAATGTAAGGGGTATTATAACATCTGTCTATTGTTTCGTCAAAAAACACAATGAAAAATCTAAAGGAAAAAACACAGAACGAAACTGAAGGCCATTGAAAACATGTACATCTAGAGTTCTTTTTTTCTAGTCTTCATCAATCGAGGGGGGAACTCTTGATTGAAAGCAGAGGACTATTCCAAAGCTTAGAGCTGCAACCACAAAGAAACAATCGCTCCTAGCCACTAGCCTTGTAGAACAGTTAAAAGCAACGGTTCCGAGATTCTAAAGTCCTAGTATTGAAGTATGAAGTTTGAAGTAGAAAAGTTCTGAAATGTGTCCTTAAATGCAAATACGAGAAGCTTTATTCAGTCCTGTATTCGACAGGTAGCCAGTGTAGGGATGCTGGGACCTGTGCGATGCTGTCTCTGCTTCTGGAACCAGTCAGAGGTCTCACTGCAGCATTCTGCACCAGCTGCATTCTGTTGATAGAGAGGGTCAACTTCAGTTTAACAAGGTTTTAACAAGATTGACTTAACTTTAGTGCTGTTGACATTCAGTTGAAGACAATTTTTTAGTTGTTCAATGTTATAGACCCAGATCTGATGCGAGGCAGAGTTACGTGTCTTCGGTGTAACATTAAAGGAGATGGCATATAAAGTGAAAATATACAGAGCAAATAAAATGGGCCATAAAATGCAACCTTGAGGTACTCCACAAGTGACTGGGGCAGCAGAGGAGCAGCTAAGCACTGCACTAAAAATAATTAAAATGGACATTTACCATACTTGTACAAACAACAGTAGGTTATTAGAATCTTAAAAACAAAGCGAGCGTCTATGCTATGACAGGTCCAGAAGCCAGACTAGAATGATGATGATATTCTTTAAAAAAAACAGAGGATGTGTGTACTTTAAATCATTTGTGATCAATACTCAAAACACAAAAATCACAAAAGGAAAAAGTTAAAAGTCCTCACAAACAGGGTTGAGAACTGAATTAATTGTGTGAAATAAATTTTTGCTTTGTATCGCTCTTTGCTCTTTTGACAGATGACTGATAATTTTGCCAATTTGAAAGCATTGAGTACATCAAATGAAACCTACTAATATCTTTTCCTCCATTTTTTTCCACCTTTCTACATCAGAGCCCAAAATGTCACGTGACTAGGTTGGAACGGTAAACAGCAACGGTAAATGGTGTAATTGAAACATCTTTCCTCTTTTATTTATATGGTAGGCCCGGCAGCTGCAAGTGAGCGCACAGGATATGAGATGTGGTAATGATGAATAAAAATAGAGAGTACAATTACTCAATAAGTATTTTTATTGCCATACATGCAGTCATTGATTAAGATCAGGCAGTCTTTTCAAAAACACTTATGTGTAATGAATATAAATTAGGTGTTTAGGGTGTGGTATGGGCATCTGTTGAATTAAGAGCCCATCTGGACACCAGATGCTCTGTCATACGAGAGACGTTTTCATTCTGTCGATATATGATGCATGTCCACTAAAATGGCAGCAAATGTGATGGATAATCATCTTTTGTTTCTTCCCAGGCCACATGTATCACACATGCTTAAAATGATCAATTACACAGAAACTGTAATTCTGTATGATGATTTTCACCAAAATGTGTTATCAGCGCCCATCACGTTTGTAAAGAGATGTCAGGAGTTCTTGGCAAGAAGAGGGCTAGGGCAATCATTCAGGATGCCCACCACCCAGATAATGGAAGAAGGTACCAGTTAGACCACTGAGAGGCTCAGGAAAAGCTTCAGGCCACGAGGATCTTAATGAGGTCACTGCCTAAGACGAACCCCCATACACATTTATTATTGTTCTAATTCTATTTAAATTCATCCAATGAACAAAATGAAGGACCTGGTGCTGTTACATTTTACTGTGATAGTACCTTTTATGATTACATGTGACAAATGAACTTAATTATTCATTCATTGCATGACTTGTTTACATTTTGCAGATATAATCCTGCTAGAACTAGTTGGCCTTAATACTGCTATAAAGCCCTGATTACACTCTTCTTCTACTTGGTATTATTCCTCCTACTGAGCTTTGGATTTGGTTTCCTCAGCTTGTTTTTACTCTCTGGCCGATATATGAGACTATATCAGATGGACGGCACAAAACACTGATGATTTGAATATTTCTTCAGAAGAAGCAACAGCAAAATATATGTCAAATTTAAAGTGCAAATGGTTGATAAGATACATAGAACATGTAGGATATAGTACAATAGTAAAAAGTTTTGAAATTTTAAAGAATAGGATTGACACTACAGAGGTTAAAATAGTGAAATCAAGGTGCAGCAGAGAGCTGATTCACGGTAGTTAGACGTGCAACCGTGTGAGCTTGTTAAATGCTACTGTAAAAGATGTATCCTCCTTCCATTTCTAGGGAATCGGCTTTCCTATATATAGAGATATAATGTATATCTGTATTGTGTTCCATAGCTTTAGGGTAAAATTGTCAAAGACTGCGTTAGTGATCGTCCTTTCTTCCTTTTGCTGGGAATCTCTAATAAACCAGCAGCAGATGATCTCAGTGTTCTTGAGGGCATGTAACTAACAAGAGAGTTGGCACTGCAGCTTGGTCCTTGCCCATTAAAGGCTTTGTATGTCAAGCGGAGGACACAATAAAAATCAATTCTAAAGGTTACAGGAAGCCAGGGCAGAGCAGCTTAGACTGGATGATGTGCTCTCTCCTCTTAGCTCTAGTTAATAGTTGAGCTGCAGAGTTTCGGATGAGTTGAAGCCCACAGGGGGGATTCCTGTGAAAAGTGCATTATACTAATCTATTTGGCATGAAATGATGGCATGAATCAGTTTTTCAGCATGTTTTTTGAACTAAAAATGGCGTGGAAAGAGAAAAAGATGTTTTTGTTATCTCATCAACATGGAACCTGATCTGATCTGAATCTAAGATAAAACCAATACCCGTGACCTCTGGTTTAATCCAGGGAGTTAGTTAACCCAGATTAACCACAATCTTTTCTTGTTTTGCTGTAAGATCAACTAGTAGCATTTAGATTTTGTCCTTGTTTAAGGAGACAGTTGGCGATGGAGTTTACAGCTGCAGCATCATTTGGCCCAGGATGATGTTTTCTTTCAGAAAGAAAAATTATCATTTCAAGTATCATACTAGTAAATACTAAATGGCAATAGCTGGATATTGGCCTACAGCCAGGCAGCTGTAGCTCAGAGGCAGAGCAGTCTTCCACCAAGAGGATTGGTGGTTCTATTCCCGGCTTCTCCGGGTTGCATATCGTTGTGTCCTTGGGCAAGATACTTAATCCTGATTTGCGGCCGATGGCATGTGCCATCAGTGTGCGAATCGGTGGACAATGATGTGCTAGCAGCACCATTGCCATCAGTGAAAAGACTAGAAAAGCAGTATGCAAATGCAGGCCTTTTTCCATTCAGTTCATTATTATAGTTACTATATTCCACTGACATATATTGACAGCTCTATTTTAACTGTATCCATTCATTGAACATAGCTGTGATTCCTGCTCTCTTGCCTTCCATGGCTGTTTGATAAAAACTGTACTTCGGTGGAGAGGATTTGAGCATCGTGACTGCCACAGCATCATTACTGAGCCATGCAACAAGTCAGGAGAAGAGCATATTGACAGCTTCACGCTTCTTGTGAAATGTAAATGCTTTATCGGCCCAATCTGATGTTACTTATGCTAAGTTTGCATGAACGATGGCGAAACAGGCTTATCTTTTCCTGTCACGAATGTTATTCTTGAAGCAAGGAGTGACTTTGTATCAGACAAGGCTAATCTTGCTGTGTAAACAAGGGCTTGCAGGCTGTTTGTCAGTATAGGGATGTCGCGGTGGGGGGTGGGAGGGGGAGGAGGGGGGCTTTGCACCTTTGGTGAGGGGAGTCCAAGGGGGTGAGGAAGCTGTGTGTGACGTGGGGCGAGTTTAGTCCCAGCAGCAACCAGCTGTTTTATCCTGTCAGTAAATTCCAAGCGAGGGTGGAGGAGGGGGAAGCGGGGATGGCTGAGGAGGAACGCGAGCGGGGCGGAGCCAGGTCCTCATTGGTCAGCGAGGTATTGGGGTAGAGACGCGTCTCGGGGCGGTCGTTCGGTCGTTGTTAAGTGTTCTCTCGAGGCGGGGGCTGGCGTGGCTCCCGTTCAGGGTTCCCGCCATGCTCCGTGTTGTCATCGTCCTTGACAGATGGGTCACGCATGGAGCCGAGGAGATTAGCTGCGAGCTCTGTCGAGGCAGATTCCACCTGCATTAGCCATAGAGACCCATTTGTTCAGAGAAAATGGAAACTCTCACCTCCTTTTCTGATTGGTGGTAGATGACCACAGATAGACACTTTGGCTTCTAGGGAACTAAAAGAGATCAACAGATCAATAAAGGTTCTCTTCAGAACTTCAGACTGTTGCTTCATCCTGTCATTAGTCCCCACGCGTTACTATGATGTTTTCCATAGTCCGACGGCCTTTTGCAATCTGCAGGATTTTGTCTGTCATGTTACTTCGGTGTTTACACTGCCGAGGCGAGGACGTAGCTTGTTAGCAATCTCGTAGCTTATTACTTTAGGATTTCTATCATTCTTCACCCTTTGTTGTCAGGATGACAGGTGATTCAAGTCATCCATTTGATGACCAGAGGCCTAGATCAGTGGATCACACCTGCCTTCTAGTTGATTACTGAGCTGAACTTGTCATTGAGGAAGTCTGCATCTGTCTGTCTGTATCCCTTTTGTCCACAGCAGTTTCACGAGGTGTTCTTACTGGGTAAAAGTGGAAGTCAGCCAGTCTCATCACAAATCTCCAGGCGCTGCCTGTTTCTGGTCCTCCCATTTCCGTGGGAAATGATTTACTCTTTGGCCTCGCACCAAAAGAATCCCAGAGGAGACTAACGTTGGATTTATTACTCGGTACACAGCGCTCCTGTTTCTTGGTAGTCTTGTTGCTGTGTGTTAGCATGGTCTTGGTCACCTGCTCCTGTTACTTTCCCCATTCACTTCTAGCTGATGAACTTTGTTTTATAAGTTACTGTAACCTTGTGTACAGGTTTGTGCAAACATCCTATATGGAATAGGGGGCATTTTGATGCTGGTTAGTCTAGTCTAGGCCAGGCCTACAGGCCTGTGCTGCTGGTAGGCTGTGCTCACATTGCAACGAGGTCATAAAAATGTCAAAGAGTGACTTTAGTCTACTGTATGTACAAAAAATAATAATCCAGATGATTAATAAGGACCCATGAGGTGTTTCTCAGAGTTGTCCAAAGGAAAAAAGCAAGGATATCAGCAGAAAAAGTCAGCAGAAGCGAGAGCAAGCGGAAAAGGAGTCTGCTCCGTCGGGAGGCAGGAAGCGATGCTTATTAGTTATTGTCCTCTGGGAACATAAAGAAACTCAGTAAAAGTCATGTACTTGCTTAATTACATATGGACATGTTTTAAGTCCAGTGCTAAAAAATTGTTGCTTTTGCTTTATTTCATAGCTGTTACTGTAGAGAAATCTAAGACAAATGGGACAAGAGGGAGGTGTGACATGCTACTAAGTATCTGACTGAATCGTACAGTGAACAGTTATTCATTCAGTAGGGAACAAGAACACGAGCATGAAAACTAATGTGAATTATAAACCCATTTATGAAATTTCTTGCGAAGAAAGGGACATTTTGACCTTCATGTGGCACTACAAAAAAGTTAGAAGGGCAACATTTATTTGAATTCACTGAGGCATTTACATCTAGATAAATGTTGTTCTGGACTGAAGTGTTGAACATATGGAGAATTGGTCACAATTTGCAAAGAGGAACAGTGACACCTGAAATTCATCAAAAGGACAAAGCATGAATGTGAATGACCACTTGGTGCTGTGTCATATCTTGGTCATCGGATTGAAGTGGACTTAAATAATGAAGCAGACTTGATGTCATGGACAGCAGGTGTAAACAGTTAGAAGGCTGCAGCTGCTCGCCACTTCAAAATAATTACTAGTGTCCATCAGCAGCGAAGCTTACTTTAAAAAGTTTAGACAGATCACATTTCCTACAATTTATCACTTACATATGGTGGTGGAACAAAAAATATACTTGCAATGGAGAACTGTATTGTTTATAGTGGCTGCAGTCCCAACCAACTATACATTTATAGTCCCATTAGAGTCTTTTCTGAGGGAGCGGATTTGGTCATCTGACTATAGCGTGTTAAAATCACCACAGAGTTGGCTCCACTGACTGTAAATGGAAACTCATACATCTCATGCATCAAATAGAACAAAGTACTAAATCTAGTTCATTTCATATCCAGAGATTACTGCGTACTTTTTTATGTTAAATCAGCATCTGTTACGTCTATTTAGAGAAGGTAATAGAGTTGTCATAAAATGCCACAATCACTATCTTCAGTATGTGTAGAAGACTAATTTTCCTTAGGACATTACAGTTGACCCGATCATCCAAGGGTCAGTTACTGCAGCCTGATGGTGGAGGTCACAAATCATTTCTATGATATCTGAATAGACTATAAATAATCATTTTACAACATGATATATGTTGATGAAGCTGGACGGGGAAGATGGGTTTAAACAGAATGTTACTCTTTAGACCAGGGGTCACCAACCCTGGACCTGGAGGGCTACTGTGGGTGCAGGTTTTTGTTCCAACCAAACAGTAACACCTGATTCTACAAATGAAGGTCCTTAGCAAGGGCTCCATTGGTTGATTAGTAGAATCAGGTGTGACACTACTTGGTTGAAACAAAAGCCTGCACCCAAAGGAGCCCTCCAGGACCAGGGTTGGTGACCCCTGCTTTAGATCTACTGAAGTCATCCCCTTCTGAGGGCCGGTAGGTTACAGAGATGATTTAGGTAGATAAACAGCTGAGCTAGATCATAGAGGGACTTGATGCTGCATCAAGGTCGGCAGAGCCATTGTGATGTCAGGCCAAGTTAAGATTATTTGTCAGTCATTCTCTATACCTGCTTATTCCTTATTAAGGTCTCGGGGGTCTGCCAGGGGACCCAGCACATTACAGGAGAGAGGCAGGTTACACCCCAGACAGGTCACCAATCTATTATGGGGTACACACACCATTCACACACACCTACATAGAATTTAGAATCTCCAATCAATCTCAGCATGTTTTTGGACTGTGGAGGTAACGGAGAACCTGCAGAGAACCCACACAGACACGGGAAGAACATGAACTTCCATACAGCAAGGTCCCAGCTCAAGGACTTGAACCTGCAAGCTTCTTGCTGTGAGTCAACAGTGCTACCCACTGCCCCACCGTGTCATCCTAAGCATATTTGTCCCATAACCACAAATCACAGATTGGCCTTAGGATGCTTTACACCCACACTCTTTAGACCCTGAAATCAAATCGGGGAAAAAAAAAGAAAAATGGAAGAAAACTCAAGAAGAGCAACAGAGGTGGGATTCCTCCTCCAGGACAGAGTTGTTATAGATGTGCGTACATATTAGAATGCAAGCATCACGCATATAAAACAAGCATTTGAACAAAGAATAACAGCAAACAATGCTGTGATGGTTGTGAAAGCCATCAGCATTGTTGCTAGTGTGGGAAGAAATGGGTTTGGATTTTCTGTTGAAGTAGCATAGCTCATTCCAGCTGGAGATGTCAACTTAAATAATAAAATGTTTGTGGGGGTATTTTGATTATGTACCAACAACAATAGTGGACAGCTGCCTCTGTAAACTAGTTCAGAGGAGGATTAACCTTCGTCCTCAATAACATTCTGATGTCCAGATGTAACAAATTCTTTGGGTATGAAGCAAAGGCACCATCCACATCGCTTTAATGGTGTTGCCAAATGCTAATCATTAAGTTTCTCCCCCTGCAGCTTTTGTTTGATGAGCTGATGGTACTAAAATGTTGAATTCTGTAACGTACGTTGGCTGACTGAAATGTCTTTGTTTCCACATGGTTATGATAAATGATACCAGAGAATTGGATGCTCTGCAACCTCACAGATTAACTGCAATAGACTTGTAAAACATTTCACACCATCAAACAATTATGTGTACACTTCCTGCATTAAACAAGAGAGAATGAGAGATTTAAGTTTAAAGATCTTTTAAGACAAAAAGTGATGTTTTAACCTTGTTAAATAGGTCTTAAACTGACATTACTGCCCACTTAGACATTGATAAATCTGTAAACTACGCATATGTAAATGCTTTTTTTAAAATCTCAAATCCTTTAAATGATGAATCCAAGATGCAAGCCAACTTTAATGACAGTTCCATTCTCAGTGTTGAAGTTTCTACATCACAAACCCATGAATTGCATACTGGCCGATGACTGGCTCTAAACCTGTTGTGATGCTATAAATCCCGCTCATAGGTACGCATCTTGAAGGGATATTTTCGGTGAGCGCTTGATCCTGCACAACAAATTGAAGCCAACAGCAAAGAAAATAGCAACAAAAAGTAAACCACGTTTTGTGTTCGAAGGGGGAATTTAAAGTCGACCTTGGAAACAGGAGGCAGAGAATATGCGTCTGCTCCAGGATGTGGGAGACTAAGGCAGCAACAATAACTTCAGCAAAGGACACACAGGTGAAATCTTCTAATATTACTATCAGATTTAGCTCATGAGTAGCTTCAATGCCTCATTGCCATCCCCTCCAGTGTTCCAAGTGTGGGTTTCTGTCTTTGGGGCATGTGCTGTCCTGTTCTTAAGCAGAACAATGTTTATGTCTTTTAACACAAACCCATTAAAGGTTTAGTTGTTGTTTGTGAAACAGAATCTTTGAACATGATTATTATATGTCTGTAATTCACCAATGTGCCGGACCATCCAGATCGATTTTTATAACACAGAAAAACCCAAAACAAGAAACAGAGGTGAATTGTTGACTAACTCAGTTTAATCTATTTTGGGTTCATGCTGTATTATTGTGCATTAACATTATGATGACTAAGTCATTATGAAATGTTCTCAGATTAATTGAAAAACACCAAGGCGAGGGTGCAAGCTCAGGTAAACTCACAAGATAACTTTGCCGGGAAAAAAAAAAAGAAAGAAAAAAAACAATTTTTAATATTCAGGATCATCAGTATTCACAAAGTGTGTTCTGATCATTACTACAATCACCCCAATCCAACATTCATTTTTTCATTAGAAGTAGTGTGCATGCCTTGCAGGTATTTCAAGACTCCACTTTCAAATTTGGCAAAGAAAGCTGAACATCATTTAAAAAAAAAAAAAAAAAAAAAGAAACAATTCTTAAAAAATAATAATTCAATAAAATATTTAAAAAAACAAAAAATCATTGTTTTGTGAGCTGAGAAATAAAGTACATGAAATGTAAATGTTTGTCCCTGTTCATTTGCTGTGTGAACAAGCCACAACCATCAGCGCAGCAAAGTCCTCCATGATGTTGGTGTATGACTGACTGCATAAGTCCCTTATTAAAGTTCACCACATGTCCATACGCGCTTGGTCTTAGTTTAAATCCTCGAACCTCCGGAACACTGCGAGAAAATTCTTGCCTCCGTTTCTTTGCACCTTCTTCCCTTCCTCTGTGCAGGTACCCAGTCGGCTTACGATAACGTCGCCAACCTGCCAAAAGAAGTGGGTGTGGCGCTTATTGAACAATAAGAGATTCAGCTGAAGATTTGTTTTACTCACATTATAACATATTAAACACCAAAATATCATTGTAAAACGTTAGTATATTAGAATAGTAGTATATTAAGTATATTAAAGGTAGGGTGTGTAGTTGCTGGCGGCGACTAGTGGCGAGGCTGCAGATTACAACCAACTGAGTAGTAGAACCTCTGGTACTGTAGAAACTCAGTGAGCGAGTATGTCAGGCTTTGCTGAAATAGTCCTGCTCCCCCTGTAGAGAAACACCTAAATCTAAGGTAAAACACAACAAGTCTAACTTGGAATAAGAAGTGTAAAAAAAATCACTGAGATTTAAATGAGTAATGACCATCAGGTCTTCTGTGAATTTATGATGTCACAACCCACTCAAAACAGCCAATCGGAGGGAGGCTCGATAGACAGATCAGATTCCATTGCAGCTTTGGTGACGGGTGTGACAGAAAATACAATTAAGATTTAGGGAAGAGATGTGAAACTATATTGAGAGGAATTTTGTTACTTAAAAATCACAGATCTATCTTCAAAACTCCAAATAAAACCCAAGATGATTGTAAAGTATGGAACCTTATAAATCTCAGATAAAAAGTTGTGACCTCTTTTCTTACGAGCTGAACAGTCTTCATGACCTGCAAACACAGGGACATAAAGCTCCGTGCCAACATACCAGTTCTTCATCTGGGACACGTGTAAACAGTGGATGTTCAGTGAAGTGCTTCACCATCCAGAGGTGGACTTCCTCCACATCTGTCATGGTATACACCAAACCCTTATATGATCAGAAAAAGAAGGGTTACCAACACGGTTCTAATACATATGTATATACGTTACAATAACATACAGTTTGAACATGGATCCATTCATCAAGTTAACTCATTCGTCAAGATGAAAATCTTTTTTCTTTTTAAATATTTCTATTGGAACGCTGTGTTAAAAGGTTTCATCACCTCTGGAGAGCAACGGTCCTTGCCAAAAAGATAAAAATAACCCTCAGCCAACACAGAGGTTAATCACCTTTGTCACCGTAGTTTACTTTGGAGAACAGATAGCATAACTAGAACAACGTTTTCTTAGAAACTCAGCAGTGGCAAAGATTTCCACAGTGCATGTGGGCACGTATAGGTTCTTTTTTTTTTCCCCTCCGGAGAAGCCAGGATGAGGATAACAGAGTGTGAGCGTGTTATCTGCACACCTGTTTAATGTTTGAGAATGAGTCACTAATATCCAATACAGTCAGTCGGATTTTGGCATGGAACTGCTTTAAGTGAACATTTTCTTGACAGCCTCCCCACCCACCAGCACAGTCATGGCTGCATGCCAAAGCTTAAGGCCATTGTAGAGCGTTTACAGCACGCACACACAATATATATGTGTGCAAAAATACATTAATTCACACACGCAAATACAGCAGATGAAAAAAACAAACAAACAGTGAAGGCAATTTTCAATGACCTCCATCAGCCCCATTCCTGCTGAGAAGCAGGAGCAGGGTGTACAGACTTCATCTGAAGGCCGCACCAGTTGCCCAATTACATTTCAGTGAATTCAAGGATTTCTACACACTGCAATCAACCAACTGATAAACTAGTGAGGAGAGCGTTGGTGTGTTATTTGACTACTGAAATGTCAGCTGTTGAAGGAAAACGCAGTTCCAGTTAAAAACATATCTGCAAATAAAACTGGAACTACTGTCCCAGTATTGAAAGGTTCCTTCTATATTTTTCCTACGGCAATCAAATCCCATTAAAACAACTGGAAGAACAATCTTTGTCTGTGTAGTTAAAGCCTGATATATCCTGTTAATAGAGCTTGACTCTTTCCAAAATCGATTATTTGATTAAAGATCAGCCATTCTGCTGCTGTAAATCCTCATTAGAGCAAAGAATATGCATCAGTCCGCATCTTAAAATAGTCCCTAACAAAAGCTGTGTTGATAGTCAAACACATAAATAATAATAAAGCGAATCCCCATATTTAAAATCTGAAATCAGCGTATAATTTCGAGTCTTATTCATGAACGCACCCCAACTCGTAGCGTGTAGGCATACTCTGCCAGCAACGTGGGACTGATGATCCTCCATTTGTGCTTGGTCTTCTTAAAGTGCGGGTCAGGAAAGAGGAAGAACATCTTACTGAGCTGTAACAAAGGACAGATGGTGAGAAACAAAAAATAAGCAGTAGAAACCGGTTGAGTTCACATGCACCACAATGCTTTTTCAACTCCAGTTGATTACTTCATTTTGTTCCCACACAGGATCAAAAGTAAACATTTTTTCCCCTTCTTTAATACTATAGTTCTAACATGATGGAATTCCAGCACTTTAATGTGGCCTACATAATATTCCGTGGTTGGGTGTTAAGCACCTCGGACTGCAAAACTGGAATTTCCCTCCTAGATATTTTTTTTTCCTTCCATAAATATCCCGATGTCTCTAACTTTGACAAGTGTACAAGTGCAGGCTCCGTTGACATTCATCTGGCTGATACATTAAAACCACTCCAGTAGCTTTTTATTACTTAGAATAAATAATGTCAGGTATAGACAGAAAGATGTGAGTATAATCACTGGGGACTGCTGCAGCCTCAGGAGCTGCTGTAGAGCTGATAGAAAATGGAAAAACCGTAAGACACAAAAGTACGGAGGTCTGCTTCAACAATTAAGGCAAGACCCTACAGGTGAATATGGTTACATTTTTATCTATCACCATTATTACCTTTTGTACAAATTTCACAATGTACAACTGATGCAATATCATACATAGAATATTTATATTTCTGGCTCAGAGTGAGGAATAATTCATTTTCACATTTAAATTTAGGAGAAAATATACAGAAGCAAAACGGACAGAGTGAAGTAAAATAAGCACCTAAATGTGGATTTTTTCCATTTCTTTCACAAGTTTGATATGGTGATACAGAAGCAAATTAGTGCATAATCTTAAAGTTTCTGCCCTGTCTGGCCTTAAAGCACATCATGCACATGAGGACTGAAGCAAAGTTCTGGGCACTGGTCTGGGTGGTTGTTCTTTTAATTCTCGGTCATCATCCCTGGTTGTGAACATAGTTTTATTCTAATTAGGAGAGAGGAAGATGAATGATGATGTAAATAAAATAAATCACCATCATACAAACCAAGAGATGCAATTTGTAAAACACCAAGCGAGTGGGCCAAGCTTTTCCATCCAAACAGTGCAGATCTCTGGATGACTGGTCCTGTAAAACAGGCCTCTTAAAGTGGGGTCCAGGGACTCCCAAGGGGTCCCTGAAGGGTTCCATAATTTACTCTGCTTTGTTCAGTTTATTCCTCCTTAGGGCATTTGAGGTGAGCCTTTTATCGTGGGTACCTAATTTAACCCTGGTACACTAAACCCACTGTGTAATCTAAAGCGAGTTTCTACAAGTCATAGATTACTGCAGCTAACTGGAAAGGATAAAAAAAAAGAAAAGGGAAAAGCATTTAGCACCGCTCACTCCTCAGCTGATGTGATGCCTTGCGAGTCAGTCAATGACCCCATTGTTGTGGATTTATTGAGCAATCTGTATAAATTATTTCAGTCCATATGTTGAACATCAGGAAAGTAATAATTTTCAGTTAGAAACGTTTGGACTGTTATTACCTCAGGCAGTGCTAGGACAGGCTGTCAAGCTTAATTTAGGGTTATTACAGGCCACATAAATTATAGCATAAAGTAAAGAAATGTGGGCTTATTGTATGTGAACTCTTATAGAGGGAGTCAGCAGTATGTGGGCACATTAACATCACATTCAGGAGTTGTGCCTCTAGTAGTATCCAGCCAGGCAGGTTATTCAGATGAGGTAACACAGTGCTCGCAGCTCCTTGAGTTACGAAAAGCAACAAGTTCACAAATTCTTGAAAGGTTGATTTGTAGTTTGGGTGAAGTGACCCTTTAACCTCACTGAAAGTTTATGTTGCTGGTGTAGTCCCTGCAGTGGATTAATGGATGTCAGGACATTCCTAGAAAGAGTATGGCCTCATCCAGATATCAGCACTCACAGCCTTTGAGGAATGTTCAGCTTGGTAGGTCTCTGAGGGTTTAGTTCTGACCCACTGTCAAAACCATTAAGTGCATAATGGCTCGCAAACTTTTTGAGCCCTTGATGCACAATTTGGCCTCGTCCAAAGAAACACAGGTATTTGTGGAACCAAACCTTTAAATAAAAACTCCCGTTCACATCACCGGTGTAACAGTGCCATAAAATCTGCCTTAAACATTGTCAAGTACATGCCAAAGCAATAGGTGGCCGTAGCAAGTAGGACTGGTAATAGGGAAGCCATTACAGCCAACCACAAGGCTAGTCCCATCTAGAGCGCTACACAAGTCTCCATGGATACAACTTAAGCCGAGTTTATACTTCTGCGTATTGAGCATTCAAAGTATTTTTGCCTGCTCTTTTTCCACTTGCGTTATTTTTTTTAAAGTTTAAAATTAAAAAGTTAAAACATGCTGGGATTTCCTGAGGGTCTGTGAACGTGTGTTGGAGTGAGACGCTGCAGTGAGTGAAAGTAGGAAAGATGCAGCAGCAAGTTTGTTGTGTTGACTATGGCCAGAGTAGCGCGTGTTAACATGAGAACAAATTAGCAGCTGAATCCGCTGCGACTGTAACAACCTCCTTGCCTCTTTCGAAAAACCTTGTAACTGGGCCAGTAAAACATAATACCAGCATGTTTGTAACAATAACTACATTACCTGTTGCTTAAGAAAACGTTCATTTTAACGCTCATGGATGTATTCGTAGACGTGGATGTGGCCCTCAGCAGCACGCTGATTTCTCTCAGTGGCCACTTGTTGTACTGCAATTAAAATCTAACGGACCCAAAAATCTTTTTCACCATAGACTGCAACAGCAAAAGAGAAGCCTGCAAAACAGTTACCACCCACAGCTATAACCCTAGTTACTAATCGTTCTATATTTTTAAATCATGGATGTTTTATCTGTCAAAAACGTTTTTAACAAGTAGGAAAGCTCTGTAAAAACTCTTGTTACCCAGCAGATGTGACAGCTGTGTCTTGGGAGAAATAATTATTACATTTTCTAATTACTTCATTTTTTGGCAGTTTTTAATGTGTTTTGCATAGTGAATTAAATGACTCAATTTTTTTGGTGATTTGCATGCACATTGTTATCTTCCTGAGGCATGATGGGAGGCTGCAGAGCATTATGGGGGGGTAACTCTACTGATCAGTCTTTCTGGGTCATATATTGTGGGAGTAAACATGGAAGTAAGGGAATCTTGACACACGAGCCAGACGAGAAACTGCCACTGAAATGAACAGCAGTCATATTTCAGTCTGGTATCAAGGTCTTATATCACGTCTGTGGTCCACACCTGACTGCTAAAACTGGACTTTTTAAAAAAGTTCAACCTGGACTCTGGTTATAAAAGAAACTCTGGGTTCAGGAGCCCACAACTGCCACTACGTGTGGATGAAAGGCCAAAACCATTCACAGAAACACGCGGTTTCAAAAAAAACGCCTGCGTTGGTGAGGACGGCCCCTTTCTGTAAATCCACACTGCAGACTTTGCCTGAGGGATTTACCCAAAGTTCATAGCGTTGTGTACTCTGCACTGCACCCCACAGTAACCTCTTGGAACCAGCATGCACTACTGTCAGGCTTGACCATGGAAAAAGGAAGTGTTGAAAAGTTCTGGGAATCAAACCATAAAACTTTCCAGGTACCAAGAAACGTGTCTGTAGTACCTTAAAAACTGTCAGGCACCAAAAGCTCTAATTGAAGGTCTAATCTTAACTTTTAATTCTCTTAAAATCAGAATTTTAACAATTTCCATCATTATTTTGGTAAATGACTTGTGGAGGCTTGTGCTGAGACAAAATTTGATATTTGAGAGCATTTGTTTCTTCTGTTAACCGAATAAAAGCTTTTGTTGAACAAAATGTTATTTCTCAGATACAAAAACCACATGTTTACTATTGCCACAATATGCTTTTGCAAAGTGTTTTTTTTTATAGAATATTATAACAGGCTGGCTGTGATCATTTTATTGCAGCAATTACACAAAATGGCATCTTTATCGTTATTGATATTTCTATCAAATGGAGCTCAGCCACAGAGCATCTGGTTAAAACCGCTTCAGTCCGATTCCAGGCGTCTGACGACAGCACAAAGAGCATAGCAAACCCACCTGTCCTTTGGAGAAGAAGTTGGGGAGGTACTTCATGGCGTTGCCACGAATGCAGGCGATGTTCTGGTAGCTTCCTGGTTCGGAGGCGCGCAGCGACTGGATACGGTCCTGGACGTAATCTGACACTTTCACTCGGATCTCCATGCCCAGGATGAGCTTGTCTGGGAAAAGTGGAGACAACTCCACTGAGAGAAAGGAAAGCCAAAGACGGAGGAATGAATGGAACTGACACGACGATACAGAACAAAACAGTAACACTTTGTTTAAACGGGGGTTCCTAACACTGTCATAATCATGACAACACCCGTCACAAGCATTAATTAATGATTATAAAAGTTGTCAATAGGTGTCATTCAGTCACTTTTGAGGCAAAGTTGACACTGTTTGACATGTCTTTGTTGTGACAAATTCACATAAACCAAGACAAAATAATCCTGCTATGTCATCTGCATGACATAGCAGGACCTTACTTAAAAAAAAAATCTTAAAAAAAAAATCACTGAGTTTATGACATCATAATTTAGTCATTAATTTTCCATACCTGCTTATTCCGTATTAGGGCTACAGGGTTCCGCTAGAGCCAAACACAGCACATTACATGTGAGAGGCAGGATACACCCCAGACATGTACCAGTCTATCATGGAGCACACACACTATTCACTCACACACTCACACCTACGGGTAATTTAGATCAACCTCAGCATGTGGAAATCGGAAAACCAGCACAGAAGGGTCCCAGCTCAAGGACTTGAACTGGTGACCTTCTTGCTGTGAGGCAACAGCGCTACCCTTTGTTTCATCGTAAAGCACAATCACACAATCATAATGGTCCTATGACAGCTATAGTCAAAACTGTCCATATATGGCAATTTAACATTAATGTAAGATATATGCTCAACAGTTGCTCAACATTTTGACATTAAGGTCTTCTGTCATGGTTATGACAGGTTTTTCCTTCTTTCATGTCACACAATGTCAACTTTCCACCAAAAGTGACATAATTTATTGAATGACATTTACTGATATAAACAGTTATTGATGCTAATGACAGGTGTCATGTTATGACAGTGTTATGACAGTTTCATTCTAGTAAAATGTCTGCAACAAAACTCTTAAAGGGCAGCATATCTACCTAGAAGTCCACCGTACCCACATCCGATGTCTGCAAACTCAACTTGTGGCGTCCCTTTCTCAGGTGGGCTGCTGGTGAAGAACTCATTATACAGCTTGATCCAGTCCATCTCCTCAGGACACACGGGGCTGATGAGGAAAGAGAGGGAAATATAATAATTATTACTCTCTGTAAAGAGGTGTTGCGGAGTTAAGTGAGCACCTGTCACGTATAAACAAAATATCAGACGGTATCTAAAAGGTCCCATATCATAATGCAAAAAGCCTTGTTCCTGTTTCTTTCAAAAACCTGCAGCCACACCAGTCCTTCATGTTGAAACTTAAAAGAGAAAGGCTGGGCTCTTCTCTGTACGACCTCAAGGTGCGATCAAGCACACCTCGCTAGCTCTGAAATCTGTTGCTTGACTGCTCACAGTGGTCGTTGAAAACGGGAAAGTTTTCTTTATTTTTCCCCTTTGTGGAAATGTATAATTACTTTCATGATCCGTCTCAGCAGTGTGTTTAGTAATCAAATAGCAACACAAAATCATAGATTCTGACCTCTCAAAATAAAAAAAAAATACATAAAATCAGTGGTTCAACAGTGGTTATTAGCATATTATTGTACGAGTCTCTAGACTGATGAATTTCCATGTTTTGCTGCAGCATTTTTAATAGTTAGATGCTAAAATAACTATATATATACACACAAATATGTGTGTGTATGTGTGTATACAAATAATCCTACTACAGCAAATTGTCATCAGCAACTACTACAACTAATTATTCAGACACTAATATAAATAGAGGCAATTATGTAATATAATCTTTACAAATGGCCCTTTTGAGGAAAACCATAAGGACGAACAAGGACTTGAGTCTAATGTTTACAGATTATTTCCCACACAATAACCATTGTGTTGTGCTACATCACAAATAGAATCCTCCTCATGATGTCACTCATATAAAGTGTTAAGAGAGTGAAACTGTGTGGGTGAGTCCGAAACATCCTAGTGTGACAAATGCACTTCTTACTTTTAATTAAAAAATAAAACAATTAAGGGAGGGGCTCATGAGCAGGGTGCACTTAATTATTTGGATAAGGACATTTGAACCAGCAGGTGTGTCACAACGTGCTTTTGCGTACCTGTTTTTTTTTAATGATTTAGGTTTTTAATGTAGAGTCAAGTTGAGATACTTTGGGTCAACTTCTAGTTCTGCGTCACCTTATGTAGAATCACCTTTCACACAAAGTTTAGTTGAATAGAATATTAAAATACAAATATATGTGTGTGGAATATTAGAATATGACTAAAATAACTAGTTGCCTAGAAAGTAAGATATTTTCCTCTGAAATGTAACGGGGTAGAAGCATAAAGTAGCATCGGATGGAAATACTCAAATAAAATACCTAAAAATTGTACTCGAGTACAGCACCACAAGTCTTGTACCATCAGCAGTTGGTAAAATACTTATTTGTTCTCCTTCTATAAGTGTACATACAAGCGATGGAAGCGGATGTGAAGCTGTAAACAGACACACGTGTGCCACTCACTAATCGAACGTGTGGTGAGCCATGGGGTTAGAATGAGCTCTCTGTCTGTAGTAACGTTTCTGCGGCATAGACGAACTCATGCTGCTCCCCGTAGTCTCCAGCCTTTCTGGGTACTGCTCAATAAACACGCGAATCCACTGCTATCGACTCCGGCGCTATCACGTTCACTCCTGGACCAGAGAGTTCACCACCGGCTGCTGTGTCGCGGCGCTTTTACGTCATCGCTCCGCGTCTACGCCGATGGTTGCCAGGTTGGTTGACAGAAAGAAGTACGTGTGGATTTAATTGTGCATACACTGTATAAGCAGTAGATGTGTAAGTGTGTTCAAATGAATATCCACCTAAGGAAAAGTTGTCATTCCGTATTCCATGTATTTCTCAAACAACGTTATTGATATTGATAATGATATTTACATGTTTTGCGCGATTTTCATCTTTATTAATTCTTAAAATGTTTAATAGGTAAATGGCTCAGTGTCAAATCGTGGTTGACAAGTAGAGAAGGTCAAAAACTAAAATAAAGTTTAATAAGCATATATCAGGTCTCCCAAAATGTACATTTTTTGTTGATTTTGGTTTCTTGTCATTTAAAAGTAAATTTTCTCAATTTCTTTTTAACAAAAATCATGATTTTGTATTATTTTTTGACACAAAATGTCAAATGATGTAACAAAAAGATATAATACATGTTGAATATTTATCTATAATATAAAATTAGTTGATGAATTGAAAATTTTATTTAAAACCTTTGTAAAAGTTAAACTCTTTGAAACCAAAGAGGGTTACACCACATGGCAGTTTAGTCATTGTCCCAAACTCAATTTTATTTGAATATATTTCCAGCAAGGTGTAATATAATTTAATAATAAGGGTTAGTCTTATCAAAATGACAAGAGTGACATAAACACATAGATTTCAATACAGGTAATTTTGACCCAATTTTGGAGCCATGTAGGTTACAGTAACTCATGCATCTAAGAGTTAAGAAAATGTTTTTTTGAGATTTATGATTAAAGCTTTATTATTATTATTGTTATTATTCCAGATCTTATAGAGGCTCTGTATTAACAATATTGGAAAATATATAATATATCAAAAATTCAAAATAAAACTAATAAAACACAGTCAATCTGCTCTTGTTCTTTACAGGTAAAACAGCTGCAGCATTTTAATGTTCATTGAGATTTTTTTTTAAAAAAGTATAGCAGCAAAATATGTTTATTTTTTAAAGTGAAAAATTCCATTAGAATTTATTATATTATTTAAGGCTACTACTTTCAGATTATTTAGCAATCATGCTGACATGAAAAAGCTGGTCAACACAGGTGTTACCAATAATACTAATTAAGGTTCTGCTGTAGCTGATATAGCAGAGAGCACCTAATTAGTGTCATTGGTAACACCTGTGTATCTAATATTTCACATCAGTATGGCAGCTGTGGAAAAGGTCATCAAGTCATTAGGTAGGTAAACCTGTACAAAATTATGATTTTTAAAATTACAAGATACCAACAGGACCACAAAATGTACATTTTAAGAGACCTGATGTATGTTTCTTGAAACTGTAATTTTTAATTTATCTGCTTTTTTTATCTTACCAACAACAATTTGTCTTTGACCCATTTAATGAAAAAACATGGTATGTTATGTTATTGTATTTTACTTGTACTTTATGAGAGAGAGAGTTGTTTATGTCCATAAATGTGAAGACAATTTTCTACGAATACAATACGAAGGAGTATGAATCAGACTTTTTTTCTCCCAGATCATATTTTTCATTCTTGCTTAATTTGACAGCTGACAGGGAAGAAGAGACAGAGGCGAATGACATGTGTCAGATATAGATATATAAGATATATTTAGATATATAAAGCCGTGATTTCTGTTACATCATTCAGCCAAAAAGAAATAATGTGGTGGTGCTTTATTTGTTTTGTTAAATTAAATTTCACTTAAGCTCAAGTGCTTTTGATAAAATCGCTGGCTTTGATGCATCATCTGTCTTGTCATTTTCTTTTCTTCTCATATTCTAACTTTTACAATAAAGCTGAAACCAAGAAAACATTTTGAGATGTATATCACATGTTTTATATGTAGAGCACATAACAAGATGCTGAATGTTATCCTTACTGTCAATGAGCATAAACTACATCATGTCACAGATACACATTCATGAAATAAATAAATGTATGAGCCATCCTAGTTTTAGAACTCATCGGCTAACTTGTAATATATTTCAATAGAGAATTATGATTGATACATATTGTTATATAATAGTGGAGAAGTAGACATCAGCTGCAATTAGATGCCGTTTTAAAAATGTATTAATATATGAATTACTAGAAATAATTTTAAATCCAAGCTGCTAAATCTAATGTAGATGAAGTCTGTGAAGCATAGCATGGGACAGAAAAGCCACTTTTATTGACCTGGTGAGAAAAATAAAGGGGGGTTTTCTATATTTGAAGATGTTTGATTTGTGTCATGCACAGATTGTAGAAGAGGTAAATCCACTCTGCAAATACATCAAGAGTTTTGCATTTGTTTTAGGTTCATTGGCTACAAATCAACAGGAAAAATCCCCATTACAAAGCCTGGATTGTATATTCAGGGGATATTTCACGCAAGTATGTCATGTTACAATTGGGCTTTTACGTAACGTCTGATCCATCAGTTCTGCCTCAGGTGACAACAGCTCAATTCTCTCAGATCATCAGGAACCCTCAGGAATGACTGGAATAAATTAGATGGATGGTGAGAACATGAATAGAAAAACATCAGACTTTCTATATGAATAAAAAATCCAAATCAAACCTAATACAGATAATTTTCTTTATTTCTTATTTATAAAACAAAAACACATTAATTGTAATGGTATAATATTTATTGGTCATGGTGGGTAAATGGCTTTAAGAATCAATTTCTTTTTCAAAGTTCATTTTTTCCAATTTCTCCTGTATTTAAAGACTCGGATAAGAAAGATTTCTGCTTCCACACACAAGCTCTAACTAAACTACGAGCAAAATATGAGACCAGTAGTTAACAGCGTTGCTGTGCGACGCAAATCAGGATTTAATTGACAGAATTACAGCCCTCTGGAGTCTGGGCTATAAATTGCCGTTTTTGATTACTTTTAACCTTTATTTTTTACCTTTATATTTGACCTTAAAAGCTGTTTACTTTGCCTTGCCCTGTATCATTTTTTTTTCAGTACAACCTCATATGTGTGAATTTACACTTATTTTTTTCACACTATATTACCACAGTGGACCTAAAATCACACAAAAAACATAAAATCCAAGTAGAAAAAAAGTTATAGTTTTTACTGTGAAAATCGGGCCACATTTATTTTATAATTATAACATAATTATATAATTCAGCCTCATACCGTGGTCACCCTCATGACCACCTCATGGTTGGAACCGTGCAGGTTGTTGGGTCTCAACTGGCTGAGGATGTGCAAAATAGTGTAGCCACAGTGGTGGCTAAGAAAAGTCCTGACACGCCTCCGTCCGCTGTTTGTGACGGTGTTAGTAGAGTTCCTCTCAGCACGGCCGGTGTCTTTACTGCCGGAACTGATGGGGTCATCAAAGTCCTTTGCTTTCTCATAGTTGAGCACTTTCCATTGCTGGTTCATCGCCTGCCAGCGCTTACAGATCCGGTAAACAGACGATCCTTCATGGATTATAAGGCCTGTGGGCATGAAGGACAAAGAGTGGGGTAGGTGGAGGAGCAGGAAACAGGGTTACATACAGTCATTGAGAATCAAGAAAGATGCAGAAGGAATAGAGTTGATAAGTTTTTCTTATTTGTGTCAATGTGCTTAAAATAAACAAAGAGGACCTTTTTTCCCCATAATAGTACCGAACTACATTTCAACAAAAAGAAAAATTGCAGTTTGAATTTGGGAGGACAACAATCAAACCATGAAACAAACCAACCTGGCAGCCGCAGCAGTTGTGTCTTACCTATGCAAACTAAGTCCATGAAGCCGTACATGCCGTAGCAAATCTGGAAGAGGAGGTCCTGGCGCTGCCACTTAGCCGACGGGCTGAGGGAGGACCAGACCAGCCAGGAGATGCTGGCGATGAGGAACAGACAGCCCAGGACGATGGCTGCGATCTGCACCTTCTCAATGACCGTCAGAGAGATGGCCTGCCACTGCAGAGGAGGAGGAGGAAGACACATGAATGGACTGACATGCAATGTTGGTGAGCAACTTGCCAAGTGTGACTGCTTTGTAAAGGTGAGGTTCAGGTGCAGGGTTTGGAAAGTAGAGATCACTGTGCATTTATATAGCATAATTTCATCTCTTTAATTGGTGTTCCCTGAAGACAGTGATAGTTTGTTGTCCAGTCCTGACATTTAAGGGGCCCTATATTTCCATTTTTACAGTGCAGTATTTTCCACTCTCTTTGCTTAAAGTTAAAATAATCTAAAGAAAATTACTTGTTTGAAGTATACATTTGAATATGATAAGGAACCAACAACCAGTGCTCTGCTCGTTCATATTTTTGGTGAACGTACTGTACTGTATTTTTTGATTGATGAACGTTTGTGTGAACATGTTTATTCTGGCGGCTGTGAATGGTGCTCTCTCATAGTGTAATCTGTTCAAGAGCAGATTTCATTAGATCCTTCCAGGTAAAAGCCCAGCTATGTAGAAAACCAGCTGATCTGGCAGCAGCTGTCATACCTGTCACACTAACAAATACATCATCATGTAACAGCCAGGAGCATGGAGGAAGGCAGCACCTCAGCCCTGATGGAAAAAGTCAGTACTACTACTACTACTACTACTACTTTTAATTTTCACGATAAAGGCCATTTAAGCAGAAGGTTTATTCTCATGTTTTGAGAATATTCTGTAGGGTGAAAGTTGTAGCTGTTACTAGTGAGGACTGAATGGATGGAAACAGAAGTGTTAGGATTCAGAGGGCTGGCGCTTCAAAACTAAACTGGTTGGATAAGGAATGAAAATTGCATAGATACAAAGATGAATTGGACCCATAGTTTCATTGTTAATATAATTGATGTCTCTTTAGGGGCTGTGAAAATAGTTTCGACAAATAATAGCTCACAGCAGCATATTGATAAGAAAAAGAACGTTCATTTTTTTTGGCCTTGAACTTAGTTCAAAATTTTAAATTATAAATTATTTAAACTGACCTGGTTCTTTTAAAAATGTGTGAACTGAACTTTAAACTAGTTTGTGTAGAAAGTGAAGTTTCCCAACACTGCCTACAACCAAGGTAGTGTATGAGAACAAAGACACACTGATGGCCTGAGGAATGTTTGTCCAGATGGGCTGATAAACTGTCCAGGTTGGGATTGTAGTGAATTGTCTATTCCCATCTTGCAATTATAGAAGCTGGACATGCAATGGGTAAAATGGGCAACTGTCTGACAAAAATTAGGAGCTAATGGTGAGTTGTCTTGACCAAATAAAGATAGGAATGGTTGTTTATTGACACTCCGGAATGTTACTTGAATGTGACTTAACAGCACTACATTAAGAAGTTCGGGATAATTAGAGAGAGGTCTCAGATTCTCACTCTTCAAGATTCAGCAGAATAAAGAGAGATCAGCCACTTGGCCCTCAGAGATGCTTTCGGATTCGGCTTGTATTTGAAAAGGTTCTTTTTGGAATAAAATACCATTTATGCAAGAGAAGATGTGTCGGGTGGTGACCGCTTTCATCAGGACATCTAAAAATTTGTGAGGTCTGTTTATAAAACAACAGCAACCTGTACCAGCAATGCAGTCTGCCTTCTCACACACTCACTCACTCTCACCCTGTTTCCCCTCCCCTTCCTACTGAATCAGCCACTTTGTTGAGATTCATCTAGCAATGTCAGAAATGCCACAGCCCTTCTGGAGCTGGATTTAGACAGCGAAACAGAAGTGAAGTACAAGCATCCACAAAAAGAAGTTTCTAACTGGCTTTCAGCCTGCTACATAGGATAACCAGATGAGTGGGTGGTCTCATTTCACAGTCACAGATCTAAATATTTATACATTTATATATTTATTCCTATACTAGGTCCTGTTTAACAATGCATTAAAGACACAATACACTTACTATACATTTCTCTTTGTCTTGCTTCTCCATAACAGGATAAATCGCACTGTTGATTAGTATGCAAGGTTAGTTGTAAATTATTTTTCCAACAAGTGAAGTTCCTCTGGTTTGAGACTTTTATAATACTTGGAATCAAGCAGCTCCTCCAAACAAATGTACTTTGACACAATTTGAAACTAATGCATATAAAGTAGCGTGGTTGAATTGAAGGACAATGTAATGAATATCATTCCACTTCACCCCTGTTGCAGTTTCTTTATCTACTTTGAAGAATACTTGATGTAAAGACTCAATTATGGTTTGGGTATGAGACAGAATATACTGAAGCTTCACTGGCTTCCCCATCAAAGTTAATGGAAACAGCTATTGCCAGATGGTTAGTTGCTTGCTAACTCTCCAGAGACACTTGGCTCTGGAGGTGCGGTGTCAGTGTTGGATTTAATGTCATTCATCAAGTGACAGGCCTCCACAGATTTACTGCTTATATCTTCTGTGAGACAAATGCTTTATTGCCCCACTTCACTCCACACCTACAAAGTGCTGTAACTAGAACACTATGTCATCCACTAACTATGTGCAGTTGCTGCAAAAAAACTCCATAGCCTCCCAGGTTTTACGCTGAAAATAAAACGGTAAAGCCGAGTAATTAGGAGAATTTAAATAAACCCATTTCACTGATAGTACAAATTGCATATATAACAGCGGGTTTTATTGATAAAGTGCCTTCATATTGAGAAGGGATTTCATCTGAGAACACCTCTTTTCCAGGACTTTTGGGCTACTGTCTAGTTGTCTTCCCTCCATGTGTCAACATAGATACATCAATAGTTCACATCAATTTGTTCTTCTTCTCCACGTGATGATTGAAAACACTGTGAAAATGTGCAAAGGGTTATTCACTCTCTGTTCGTGTTTCCTGTGGGGAATCAGTACACGTGGATGGGACAGGATCAGGTCAAATGTAGTCTGGCAGCCTAATGAGAAGGACCTGTAGAGCCAAGCTTTGTATCAGTGAATAAATGTGAAGACAGTGAGGTGACACCGACTCTACCTGCAGTGGGTTTTTGGTGCTGATGGCCAGGACCTGGTACTTGAAGTAACAGATCTCGCAGCTCCAGGAGCCTCTCTCACTGATCCAGCGGATCAGGCAGGACTGGTGGGTGCAGCGCACGGAGCCAGAGCAGCGACAGGGGCTCAGCAGCTCCCCCTGTGGGGAGCAAACAACAGCTGCATGAGACCGGCTGCTGGAGGTGGAAGCTGCTCCTGAGCCAGAAGATGCGATTTAGTGAAGATGACAGAGGAGTTTTATTTTTTTTAAATAAAAAGCCCAAGTCGGGAATCCGCTGCTGACAATCATCTGAACGTGTTGCATGAGGTAGAGTTTGCACTCTGAGACAAAAGAAATAGACAAGGAAAAGAGCAAGTATAAACTACTTGTAAAAGTAGTAATTGTCTTTTCATTTTATTTAATATTGTTGAAAGAGTGACAATGGCAAATGACCATAATTTCACTATGGACTATAAAACTTTTACTCTATCAGCTAATTAATCAGGTCCACTCAAAATCTTAATAATAATATTGGCATTAATATGCTAATTATTTTTGGAATAATAGTCTCACTCACACACACAAATATCAGCCTTCATTTGACTGAGAATCCTGAACAAGAAAATGTTCAATTTATTTTTATTTATTCTTTTTTTTAAAGAAATGACTGAAATGACTTTTCAGTTTTTAAAATAGTTGCTGGTTGATTTCTGATGATCAACATCCATTAATTAATAAATTGTTACAGTTTCATTACTCAGTGTGAGAGTTCTGATAAACTCCTTGTGAATTTGTAAAATCTTGTTATGTTATATGAGTCTCCTCTCCTATGAGAACCTCACAGCAACCTTTAAAAGAGATGAATCACTCTTTAATTTGGCTTCCTTCACTGTCATAGTCACATCAGCCTTCAGCAAACCTCAGTGTTCCGTTATTGTTATTGACAGATTCTCTGTAGCAGCTGCAAAGAATTCTGACTTCACTTTCATCTTCAGCTATTTTGTGCAACCTGTTGTGTTAATGATAGACATGTGAATATGATTCCGTTGACTTTTACAAAACTGCTTTGATGCAGCACGGATTAATCATAAAGTCCTGAACTCAGATTTTGATTCAATCAACCTTTTTAGCCTGACAGTTTTACAGGTACGTCACTTGAGTTAATCAAAGGAGTAAAACAGGAGATCAGTGCTCTGTTTGTTGCCTGTTAAATGTTTTCAAGCTTGATGATGATATGTTGCTGTAGATTGCATCAAAGCACATATCACACTGTTACAGCCGTGCATTTGAATGTCGTGACATGTCGAAACGTTGCCGGTCAACCATATCCCTTTATAGAGCACAGTAGGCTATAATTGTCTGGGAACATTTCCACAAAAGTGACACTGAATTCATCTAATTGCTCTGGCTTGACGAGTCACCAGATCTCGGTCCAGATGAACATTTGGGGAGAGATTTTTGGCTCCGAACTTGACACACTTGCAGAAAATACCAGAGCCGGTGGAGGCCAGAAATCCTGAGAGAAGCTTTTTGGCAGTAGAACCCCCCACACTCCCCATTTAATTATAATGGATAAGGGTATAAAAGCGGGGGCAGCTCATTATAACGGAGGTATTTCAGATGCCATGAATGTATATGTGTTGACTTGAAAGGAAAGTTTATGGGTTGACCTGTTCGGTGGATATACACATATTTTTACTGAGCTGCAGACAATCAAAACTTGAACATGAACACACACACACACACACACTCGAAGTGTAATAAAGTGAATATTATACAGTGATTTTTTTTTTTCATCTGGATACACTTTGCTTCTCTAATGTCACTTTTCTGTAGCCTCAATATAAATCACAGGACATCTGGCGGAGGTTTTTGTTGACAGTATGAGTCTCCCCGAGGCCCTCGGACTGACAACGCTCTCACACGTCTCACTTTATTTTCTGTCTGACTCTCGGTGATGTACAAGGTCTTTAATTAGTTGGATATCTGGAGGGGAAACAAAAACTTTCGGAGACCTCTAGCGAAGTCTGTCTTTTCAAGGTTGACTTCATCCGCTAGATTTGACGTGCTCAGACTTACACTTCTTGGACAAGTTTGTTCCTTTTAAATACACGTCTTACTTTAATTTTCTGTGCATCCCCGCCCCTCTGCTTCTCCTTCATGTGAGCGAGACGCTTCATGGACAGCTTCGCTGTGACCTTTCTACGGCACCAAGGAATGATCGACGCTATGCCTGCATTAATGTGTCCTGCTGGAGAGTCCTCAGCAGGTTATTGAACTCCTGCGGCCTCCCTCACTCAAACCCTTCTGAATATAAATGATTAAGAAATAAGCAACTTCCAAAAATGTCTTTGATGGTAATATAAAAGAACTTCAGTGGTTCACATAGTACGTGAAGCTCCTCCTGAGTCTCTCCAGCCTATTCTTAACAGATGCCCTTCATCTGCTTAACTGCTATTTTCAGTTCACTGTTGATAGATTAATTCCTTTTTTAGTCTTGGCTGCACAGGCGTTTTTAGGCTGCGTCACAACAGACTTGATACACATTTGTTTGGTATTGATGTATAAAAACTGATATGTTCATAATCCTTTTGAAAGTCAATGTGTTTGCTTAAATATAGCTTGAAGGGCCCCAACACTGGTTTTACACATAGACATCAGCTTTACTGTCTGTGAGGACAGCTGAAAAACATCCTATGTACCTCTGGGGGAGTTTTTTTTCCATCTGCCATCAAAGAACTGAACTCTGTCAAAAACTGTGAACAGCTGAAACTTTGCAATATAGCCTGGAAAACTGCAATAGACAGATAGAGACTTCATGTCATTGCAAATAAATATACAACAAATCTTTGTGCAGCAGCTGTCCAACATATAAGGAGTGTTTTATGTAAAATGCATTTTTAATTGATTGTAGTTGTACATAATATATAAATATTATAATTCAGTATAGCGAATAAATAAATATTAATAAATAAAAATAATATAAGTAGAAAAATCAGTTTAAAAAGTGTTGAAAATGCTACTGTTTTTCCTATGCAATACACAGACTATTACTAATTACCTTTGATTTATTTTTATATTCCATATGTTGTTGTACTCTGTATGTAGAGTTGAGCTAATTGTGTGCAGGTGTTTCTCTCATTTATATGTATGCACCACTGAGAAATAATAGCTAATGGGTGTCAGCTCAGTGTGCAATCTGTGAAAAAATATCCGGCAAAATACTTGCATGACAAACTGGTTACAGGGCAAAAAAATGGAAAAAATGTGGGATTCCATGATGCACAGAGGACCTTACAAAAGGAGCATTGTGGGAGATTTAGTGTCAAATATTTCTGACGTTAAAGCCATAACAGCATGGACGGGAACGCAGTTACAGAGCTTTACCAGCTTGTTGAAACCAGATGGTTTGTTAAAGTTTTTGTCTATTACCATCCACTACGGGCTGAGAGATGTTGCTACAAGGTCGTGCAAGACACCAAACCGCTGTTGTTCAGATACAAGTGGGTATGGATTCTCAGTGGATCTTGCAAATCTAGCTGCTGTGCTACATCATAACTGGACCTCTTGAATTCATATTGAAGTTCTTCGAGAAACGTAGCGCAAAGTCAGGAGCTGGTGACATGGAGAACCACAGCGACCCCTACAAAGAAGTACCTACAGGAGACATCATTAAAACAAACGACTGTGGCTAAACTCTTTGTAGTGATGGAACATGTCGCCCAGCGTAGTGATGTGACTCATTGAACTGTGTTCTTTTTTATTATTTTAACAATGTCAGAGGTCTTACTGCACAGAGGAATATGATAGCTACATCAGGATTTGGATGCACACAAAATACTTAAGCATTGCTTTGGCTCTGCACATGAGATTTGTCAAGAAAAGGACAAACATAGTAAATCACCAGCCGTATGCTTTAAGGATCTTGGCCCCTCTGCATCCATTTGATGCTGAAAGCAGATCAGCTGCTACTGAATTAAAAAAAAGGCTGGCACCAAAGCACGTATTTGTAGATATAATATTGTTCAAAATTAAACTGTCTTGGCAAACGTCTCCATTTGAATGCCTAATGGTTCCCTCATTGTAATGATGCAGGTGTTTCTATGGGCCCCACGGCTCACGCGGCAGAGGAGTATAATGAAGTTGCCCAGAACATCCAGACCTCTCAGATCATCTGGGACAGCTTTATGGTCCAAAACAAGTCAAAACTAAACACAGGGAACTAAATCACACATTACCGAAGGTCTGCTCCAGCTCTCCCAAATTGGGCCTTTATTAATATATTGATGCAGCCGCTGCTTTATGTTTTTTTCTATTTTAGCTCATTATATATCTTACAATTTCCAATTTATTTCACACCTTTTAAATCATGTGTATTATTCTTATTGTCTCCCTATTTATTTCAATGCCTTGTTCTTTGAGAGTTATGACTTTTTTTTCCCGGATTCACATTTGTTTGTTTGACTGAATTATCTATGTTTGATTTGATGGAGGCTGCACCATGTTTACTGGTAGATTAATTGAGCTTTGAATCTCTGCATTTCCCTGGGAATTTGATGCATATGTTTGTTTGTGCTTGAGTTTCTTTTCAAATTTAATTTGTAATTTTCTTTCACAGGAAAGGTTATTCTACGCCTGTATGTCTTGTGTAAATCACCAGTTGTTGAACACAAACAAACTGGTCCTGAAACGTCACCTGAGCTGCTGAGGAGCCTTCAGAGCAACTGTAGAGAATCTATGGGGGGTAGTGGGGTGGGGGGGGGGGGGGGGGTGATGCAGGCCACCAGGATCCTACTGACCAGCTGACAGCCAGGGATCGGACTTGCGTTACCTTCTCTGGCCCCTGGAAGCAGATCCGGCATTGCGGGGACCGCGTCCCGCTCTCTGCCAGGCTGGGCTGTGAGGACGCGTCCAGGCCTCCGGGGGGTCTGGCGTCCTTCTCGTCCAGCGCCAGGCTGCGCGGCCGCGGGTCGGAGCCGTAATATTCCTCCTCGTCGTCCGGGTGAGAGCAGCCGCAGCCCCGCTTACACAGCAGCCCCCTCATCCCGGTCCGCGGGTCCGGGTCCGGATCCGGGTCCGTGCGCGTTTCCGTCCTCCCGCTGGATCCGGAGCGCATCAGCAGCACCACTTTGAGTTCATTGAGAATCATCCGGACCCGATACTTGAACATCGCTTCGGCAGCTCCGCTACACGGGCGGAACCGGTCCCGGATCCGCGCCGATCACAGCCCGCTCCATCGGAAACGATCCCCGCTCTCGGGACTGATGTGGTTCTGTGTTGGAGCGGAACAGCAGGCAGCTCTCATTCTATCACACACAATGGAATACAGGTCTCGGTCCTAGCAGCATGCGAACAACATGATAGGCTACTGGACCAGCCCGTAGCTCTCTGCATATCCTGTTGTTATAGCATGTGCACCGCCATCCAGCCAATAGGGAAGGATCATTTCTCGTGGATAGAGGCGTTTTTCTCTCGGGATTCAATGGAGGCTGAAGTGTGAGGCACCGACATTAAAGTCAGAGGGATCCGGCTCCGGATCCAGATTCAGGTCCGGATCCGACAGCAGCTTCAGACTATTAGAATCCAAAGGTCTCAGGCGGGTCCTCTCGGTGTTGTAAATCTACACGAGAGATGCCCGAGGTGCTGCTGTTCTGCAGCGAGGGGAGATTTTAAATCCTATTATCAACCAGCCTAAATCCGATTTCTATTTGCGTGGCACGCGTATTATGATCATTATTGCCTCCTTTGTTGCGTCTCATCCATCACTTCAGCCGCTTCCTCCTCCTCGTCGCTGCAGCTTTTTGTGGGTTCGGCCACAAAGTTGCGAAACAGCAGCGTCGCGTGTTGAGAGAGGGACGCAGACATTTCTAATAAGAGGAGCACCTGCCCCCCCACCCAATGATTATCACAGACAACTCTTCATCATCCTCATCCTCGTCGCACGTAAACAAGGTTCTCGTGAGTCGAGATGACGGTGAAATACCAAAGGCTGCAGCGATGTGGTCTGCTGGGACATCTCCTGGATGTTAAAACTTGATTTCTGCTCTACACACAAACTTCCTAATAGCATGGGAAAAAAGGATCCACATTTTCATCTTTATCCACATCTTCATCATCCCCCCCCCAGCAGCTGAGAGCAGCAGAGCTGAGCTTCATCAGCAGCGTGTTAAACAGAAGCTGGTGCTGTCCAAGGTGCTGATACCATGATACGATATCATGATACTATGATACTATGATACCATGATACCATGATATCATGAGACGATGATACCATGATACTATGATACTATGATACATTGAAACCATGAAGCCATGATACCATGATACCATGATACCATTATACTATGAAACCATGATACCATGATACCATGAAACCATGATACAATTATATCATGATACCATGAAACCATGATACAATTATATCATGATACCATGATATCATGATATCATGATACCATGATATCATGATACTATGATACTATGATACTATGATACCATGATACCATTATATTATGAAACTATGATACCCTGAAACCATGAAACCATGATACAATTATATCATGTTACCATGATACAATACCATGAAATCATGACACCATAGTATGATACCACATGATGTGCTGAGATGCATCTGATACAGAAAAGAAAACATAATCAGTATAAGTACATGTATATGTATATGTGTGTGTGTGTGTGTGTGTCAGTGTTCATTTTGAGAGGAGTTTTTTGGCATTTACATGAAAATTATATTGAGGTAAAATCACATTTTAGTCAATGAAACTCATTTTATTCAGTGTTTGAGTGTGACTTTTTATAGTAATGTTATAGATTGTCAGAGAATATTTTTCTGGCTGCAAAAAAAATTCCAATGAGAAGTAAGTAAGTGAACCTTAAACTAGTGCATGTGTTCAATCTACTCTAAACTGAGTGTGTGTTGCTGACTCACCAGAGGCTACTGTTTTCATAATGGATGCCTAAAGTTTGGTAGAAAAATGCAACACAATCATGTTACTTCAGAGTGTTAATTTCAACAAGGGTTTTTAATTCATTCCTACAGTGTAAACCTGTTACCTTAAAATTTATGATTATCCAGCGAGTTACTGTAATTGTTTTTTACAGTAGTAATACTATAATTCTTTTTACACTATGGTGTCTTAACTGTAAAATAATAATAATAATTAAAAAAAAACAATTAAATGTTGCGATTTCACTTGTATTAACAGTATTGAGTGATTGTGCATTTGTGTCTGGTGTGTGTGTGTGTGTGTGTGTGTGTGTCATGAGACTCTATTAAACAGAACAAGGGTTGGGACAGTGAGGACAGTGTGTGATTCTCACGCACTGGCTGCAGATTTGACCAAAAGTGACAAGTATTAAAACTACAGTTCATATCTTCATCCTTACAAGTCAAACGCTGCCATGAACTTCTAACTACACTTAACAAGTAATTGAGGGCAACTATTACCACCATTTAATGGTGAAAAATAAAATCTTTTTTTTTATTTTTTAAACCTACAAAAAAATAAAAATGTAAAAAAAAATGATAAGGATAAATGGTTGTAATTAATTGGTTTTGATTGTTGATTAGTTACATTTTATTAGAAGTTTATTTAGTCATTAGAAGAAGTCTTGAATCTAAAAAGGTTGCTGCAAACAGTTGCATTAGAGTTAGAATGTTGAGTTCTTTCATTATCACTTATCATCACTCATACTTGTACTTTTTATTTGTTGCACTTTTACTAGATGTTTGGTTTTACTTGTTATTTTCAGTGTTATTTTCTCCATGTTTTTTATGCTGAAACAGAATTGTCCCTCGGGGACAGTAAAGATTCTTTTTAATCAAATTTTAGTACAAGTATAAAAAGAATTAACGTGCTTGTTGTAGGTTGAGAATTCAGCTTTGAATATAAAGAATTCCCTGACAAAATAACACAACGATTAATCTAGTTTGTTCAGAAGCTCGGGTTGATTTTTGAACACATTGTTTGAACTTCTCTCCAAAACGCAGAAAAAAAAGTGTTGATTGAAATTTCACAAAAAAAACCAAAAACTACTGATTTGCTTGAACACATGAAAGCGTCTTTGACAAAGATAAGGACCCTTTTTGTAATTCCTTGTCATCAACAGTTTAATAATCGCTTGGAGAAATTATTTTAAAAAATAAGAGTAATAGTCATTTCAAGACATTGAAGTAACTATTCTATATCTACTTTGACTTTGCCCTTCAATTTTAAATTAGAAGACAAATGATATATCTTCTTCATTATATTTCAAAAGTATCATAGAAATATGGAAAAAAGTGAGTGATTAAGAATCCCAAGTAAAGTGAAACTATCTATGATCACCTGTTGTTGCCTTTTCCTTCTTTTCATCTCAATTTATTTTCCTTTTTATTATTATTACCGTTTTCGTTCATTTTTGTATTATGTACAGACTGATTGTTACATGTCTCATACAGAAACAAACTGCATTGAGTCATTAAGTAATTATCACAAGTAAGTAATAATTAATTCTAGTCCTCTTAAATTATACTATCACTATTACAATAAAGGCCTAAGTCATATTTTGACCATCAAGTGAGTTTTTGGCCTAAATCTCTTGACGATGCTGCCACATCTGGTAAAATCAATCCTGAGTTGAAAGTATCATATTCTTTATGCCCTACAAGGCAATGCTCATTTTACCTATGCCATTTTATTCTTTGCCATAATTATAGTTTTTTGGCCAAGTCAGGATAAGATGATAATTTAACAATAGTTTATGATCGCGGATGCTTCAATAAACAAGAATTTATGGTGCAGAAGAAGCTGGAACATTATATTTGAATCAATTTCTACTGATGAGTGAAGGCTATAGGCTAAAATGTTTTATAATAATTTAGTCTAAAAGTTAAATTTCAATAATAATTCAATATAAAGTGTTTAAAAAGAGTTTTTACTATAGAAAGAAAGTGCAGTTTAAACCAGGTTTAAAGTTTGAATAAAGTCACACTAGAATTACCCAAAAAATGTCCTGAGTCACTTTATTGTGTATTGTTGCATAAGTGACACACATCGTTCCATGTTTGTTCACAGTTACACACTGTCAAGGCCTTTTTGATTGACATGATAAATATAATAATCTCTGCATTTGATGAAGTTGTTTGTACTTTCCTAAAAGAGTAATGGTTTAAATGACTTAGCCTAATATCGACAACATCCACAATGAATGTACATATGTAGTAAATACAAAAAAATGGGAAATCTGAAACCAAGGCTTATACGATCCTTCTTACATTACATTTTTATATCAGAAACAAAGCATTCAAAAACACTGATATCCAAAAAATGAAAAATGGCTTCTGGAAGTTGCATATCATAAATGTCATTTATTTTTATATACCACCTTAGTTTTTTTTCATTTGTCTCAGCTTTTGAAAGTTTCACTTTTAATTTTAAGATCAATAGATCTTCCAAATGGGAGGCATTTGGCTCATAATATTCAGTTTCGATTCACAATTCCTACTGCGGCCTTTCTCACGGCGCTATAAAGGATCCCGTTAAAGAGCTCATCCTCTGGTTGGACAGGGATCGATAGGAGAAGAGGAAGACGCCACGTCCTGTTACAAGCCAGCGATCTTGGGCTGTAATCAGAGTCAGGGGGAAGTCACCTTGGCTGTAGGAGGAGACCCTGCACGGGTTGGGAAGGACTGGACCAGTGATAGTGATCTCAGGTTGGTCACAGCTGAATACTGATCACACAGCGTTATCTCCTGTGGGATAAGGGAGGCTCTGAGGATATCAGCAGCTTGTGGTAAAGAAGTGTCCTGATGCCATCTAAAGTCTCAAAGACAGTCCAGGTCATATGTGGAAAACTAATGTCCACCTCTTTTCTATAAAGGATGAAGCTTGGTAACTTGTATAGTTTGAGGTTCTGAAGGCTTTCAGATGTGGAGACATCACTGAACTAACAGGATGTAATTTGCATTAGTTCAATTATGGCGACACAGAACAAAAGCATATGGGGTGGTGGCGAATTCAGGTATTTTGTAGGAGGGAAATCACGGCTTCTGAAATTAAGTTTACCGTAAGCTTTATAATATAATACGGTTTAACAGCTTAATCATTTGTGGTCTTTATCCAACATAACACAGTGACAATATTCATTGCAACTTAGTTTGAATTACTTCAAATGGCTAATTGTATTTTATTCTTCATGGTGTGTGTCTTTGGAACCGTGTTTGCCTGTGGAAGGATTGACCACAACAGCCACAGCCATGGTTGAAAGAGCAAAGACGTAGGGAAACATTTCAGGAAGCAAGTCGGACGGTGGGCACAGGAAGTGTTGGAATTACTGTAACGCATAAAAAAAGAGAAGATTTTAACAGAACAGAGACAATAACTTGAAACCAGGGAAAATTCACTCAGAAATAACTGAAGTCTTAATAGAGAACAAATAAAAGCCTGCAGCCTCACAGTGAGCTGCCATCTCCAAACAGCTACAGCAGACACTCTATTCTGTATATCATTAAAAATTCTACAGGTTTTTATCTGGTTTATATAATAAATGTATCATTGACTCATACTAATGTTTTTTTTTATTAATTCTAAAATGCACAGCCCATCATAAACAAGCTAAATTAACTCAATTAAAAGTAATTAGAAAGAATAAATGTACAATTTAATTTCCATCTTCTGCTCATGTGCAAACATGTAAAATATTCGGTTAATTTGATGCCTGAATGTTACATTTATTGAAGATTAACATACAGAAAACAGTTGGAGGTTTTTGAGTGGATTTGATTTAAATATATTGGAGCTAAAATATTATATCGACTGGATCTACATAATTCATTTTAATAAACCAAATATAGGAAAATAAGTAATTCCATTCTTAAGTGTTGGAGTAGAAATCTTTTGGAAAATTAAAGTAAATTCTACTTAAAATAATTGCTCTGCAAGTAGTGAAAAAATATAAGTACAATCAGTTTTAAAAATATAAGTACGCTCAACTTTTAAAATATATCTAGAGTTAGATAAATTAATTTCATGCAACCACTTGACTTAATAAAATTAAGTTATTTCAACCTCATTTTTTTCACTGCACAGTCTGGGGTCAGCAGAGTGAGACGGAGACGACTCTTCACAACAAAATATGACATAATATTGTGAAACAAAATACAAAACCAAATTACTTTGGGCGACATGGCTGAAATCAGCAGAACATTAGTCTGAAATGAGTAATTCAACAACAACAACAACAACAACAACAACAGAAAAACACTAGTAATGTTTGGAAACAAGGCTGATCATTTCAGTTAGAGATAACACATTTCTGTTAGGAAGCTGTTTTATGGCGGCTCCACACCTGAAGATTAAGAATAAAAGGAATAAAAAGAAGTGAGTATTACTTTACATTTGGCTCGTATCACCTGGACTCAGTGGCACTAGAATCTTTTAAAGAGGATAAAAAAAAAGAACATGTTAAACACATATGATATTATTTTGTACACATGGATTATTCAAATCAAAACTTTGGTTAAACTCATTGAAATCATGACCAGCGATCACTGTTGTTTTTGTCAAAATGCAAAACTTCTTCTGCTGACATGGAAAGAGAGAAACGAGACGCTAGCAAAAGGATTAACCAACTGGGAAACTGCTGCTGCTATTTCCTATTAAGTTTCTATATGTCGGTAATACTTCTTTGCTTTAACTTTAGGAGTTTAAAACATTAATCCACATTCTGCAGAGAAAACAACACTCCGTTAAAGCTGCCACTGACATATTCATATGATACATTTTTCACTAACATTAGTATGGTCTTCTCTTTTTTTGCTGTGTGTGTTTGAGGTATATTCTCAAATGTATATAAATGTGTATTATGTTTGATGCAGTTATACTCACATTTTTCAGCACTGATCTTTAAAACATGATCACTGCTGTAAATGTCAGTTTATAAATACACTATGTGCAACATGCAGTCTACTGCAATAAGAAAAAAAGAAGCATAAACAATTCCAGGAATTTTTTCCCCTCACAAATCACAGAGTGTTTCTGCAGCGGTTCTGCTGGTGAAGCAGAAAGCCCCGCAGCAACTTAGCATTTTGAGAGAAGTTCTGCCTTGTTTGAGACTTTTGTTTGAGCTTCAGAGACGCTCTGCACCCCAGCTACTGACAGTGTGATACTGCTACAACAGCGTCTGCTATTGTCTCCCCCTCCACCCAGCGATGCACACATGTAGCAGAGGCTGGAAGGAACGAAAGCTCGGAAAGATTATTCCCGAATGCATTGGTCGTGGAATGTTATTTATAGACAACCGCAAGTCAGCCATGGATGTTTTTCTTGTGATCACATGCTGTTCTACAAGCAGAGTCTTAGTAAGCAATAAACAGCTTTAAAGGAACAGAATGAGACAAACTCGTTTCCTATTGGTGTTTCTCAAATAATTATTCTTGAACAGGCAGCTTGAAAAGATTTTCAACAAGGCAGAACTTATGTATAAAGAGAGAGAGAGAGATGAACTATCACATTGAGTTAGTTACAAATAAGCAATACTCTTTGAAAATTATAAAAAAGTTATGGTCAGAAGGCTGAATTCAGATCCTAAAACTCGAGTAAAACAATTCTGTTTTTTCAGATGTTTAAACACAATTTTTCGATCCAGGAATTTTGTATTTTAAGACTGAATCCTTGGCTATCCTGGATGTTTTTATTGATATTTTAGGATTGGAGTTTGGCCTATATCAAATTTGAACAATTTCAACTTCTTCAAGTCCCAAAGTTTTTATTTTAAATTTATGATATATAAATAATTAGTTATGGAGTTATTTTATTCACATGCTGAATTTTTATTCATTTCTTCTTAACTAAATTATGTATCTGAATTGTTACCCTCTCAATCCAAGTCATCGTCACTGCTATTGTTCAATGTTCAGGATTTGAATTCATGATTATTAAAAAAAGGAAATAAAGGTTATTAAAAATGTAAAGAATTTATTTCCAAGGCTACAAATCCAGATACATGATTTAATGAAGAGAATTTGTGGTACAAAACTCTTTTAAGAAGATATGATGAGACAGATATACTTCTATAACTTTTCAATCATGCTAAGAAAGGTGTTATGAGGTAAAAACAATAGAGATTATATTATTTTTGAACAATATATTTTCAAATTTGTTTTACTCCTTAATGCTTTATGATTAGTATTCTGTTCCTTGTAAAAACAAGAGAAATAAAAAGATGTTTGTGGCTTAAAAAAATAACTTTACAGTCTTTAAGCTGTTCCAAAGATCCAAAACCCCCTAATACAGGGACAGCAATAGATTTTTATAGATAGCATCAGAAAACCTCACCTACAACACTAAATAAAGTAATTTTATCTAAACACAATGTTACTGTTTATTTATCATTTATAATCTCCTTCTAAACATTTTATAGGATATATCCGATATGTTCTGTAATGATCCTCAGCATGATTTCTATTATTTTATGAACATATAATTGATCATTTAGTTTAGCATATTTCTTTTTTTCATAATTTGAGTCACTTTGGTCTTGTTTTAAGTTTGTTTTAAGTATTTTTTATTTACATATACAAATACTCTAAGAATATTTGCACTTTCTTTACATAATTGATTCTGACACTTCTGTATTCACCTCACCCTTTGATACCAGGTTTAATAACACAACCTTTGTGATTGTGGAGATTTATTTCATATTTATTGTCATTTACAGCAGGGAAAATTACAAATACGCCTTGGCGCTGAAGTGGTTAATAGAATTCGATATAATTAAAAGAACAGTCAGAAACTCTCTGTGCATCAAACACGTCGACCAGAAACGTGATAAATCGAAAATTCAGAAGAAGACTAAAACTTTCTCCTGTCTCCACACGCACGCACGCACACACACGCACGCACGCGATGCACAGCTGAAGACTGAAGCTCCGCCTCCGACACAGAGTTGCTTGAAGCAACAGGAAGCGACAACCCTAAAAGAGTGCGGCGGACCGCTGGAAGGGGAAAAAACACGAGTGAACAGGCCGAGAATCACATCCGCTGATTGGCTTCTGCCAGCAGAACCCGCGGCCGTGAAAACCCCCGCTCGAACCCCGACCTGACACTCGTGACCCGGGTCCTGCGGGAGTTCTACGTGGCAGAACCAATTAGCATGTCCTCCTAATAAAAGCTAGGAGCCGCTTACCTGCAGCAGCGACTACAGCCGAGGTGAGTGCGGCGTCACGCGGCTCCGCTGGCTCTCACGTGCGTGTGAGTGTGTGTTTATGTGTATATATGTGTGTGTGGGGGCGCGCGCGCGCGTGTGTGCTGGACACTTTGGCTGCGGACGGGAGACGTTTATGTAACGCGGTGGCAAGTTATTGTAAAGGCGGAGATCACTCCGCTCCAGCTGTGCGTGTGTTTTTTTTTGTTTTGTTCCTCCGCCACGTCAGTGAACGTGGAGGTGAGGACGAGAAAAGTCCGCGTGGGGCCTGTTTTGTTGCTGCTGCTACTTTTTCTGCCAGTTTAATTAACAAAGGGGCGCTATGGAGGAGCACCACGTGTCGGGCCTGTTTCTGTCTGCCTCCGCCCACAAGCTTTTGGCCTTTTATATAGTCCGGGTTAAATGTGACTTTTCGTGTCAACGGAGTCAAACGTGAACTTCCGGATGTTGATCGATACAGATCCACACTTGGCGATCGATTGCTGCCATTTACAGGGCGGGCGGATTAGTGACCTCACAGGGTCATGAGGAACTCAGCTTCCAGATGTTGTCAAATCTGCTTCTGCCCCCCCCCCCCTCAAACAACACACACTTGTGTCACTAAGACGAGGAAATAGAGCAGGGATGTTTTCAGGGTGACATGAAGTCAGGCAGCAGCCCGGCCACTTCCTGTCGAGCCACAGGAGGTTTGACAGGGGGTCATTCAGACCTTCTCAGGAACCATCCAGAGGATTGACTTGAAACAGGTTCAGGTGTGAGCATCAGGACCGGATCGGTCTTCATCTCCCGCGTCAGGACCCAACCGTACCCGACACTGAATACCTCCAGTCATCCAGTGAAGTGATTTCATTTTAACATGTTGCAGTGAGGGCGGCACGGTGGAGCAGTGGGTAGTGCTGTTGCCTCACAGCAAGAAGGTCGCAGGTTCAAGACCTCCTTGGGCCTGGGTCTGGGACCTTTCTGTGTGGAGTTTGCATGTTCTCCCCGTGTCTGCGTGGGTTTTCACCGGGTACTCCGGCTTCCTCCCACAGTCCAAAAACATGCTCAGGTTAATTGGCAACTCTAAATTGCCCGTAGGTGTGAGTGTGTGAGTGAATGGTGTGTGTGCCCCACGATTGGCTGGCGACCATCTGGGGTGTATCCCTGCCTCTCGCCGTAACGCGCTGGGATAGGCTCCAGCAGACCCCTGCGACCCTAATGAGGAATAAGCAGGTATAGAAAATGGATGGATGGATGGATGTTGCAGTGAATCATTTAGTCTTGTTTTTACTCTGTGGTGAAACTCTAGCCTCACAGATGTTGTCCAGTTACACAAGCTCAGCCCAGATGTGTCTGGGTCCTTATGTGATTTTTTGTTGTTGTCTGATAAAACAAGTTTGAGGTGGTTGAGAAACACTGGCACTCCTACACATTTCTTAAAGGTCCCTTGTTGTTCACTTCTCAATTTGATGTTGTATCAGTAACCTATATTTGTGGTTATAGGCCCCAAAAAGTCATCAGACCATAGATTTACATCTTTTACATCTCTCTGGACCTCAACCAGGGACATTTGTGTCTTTGTCATTAATACCAACAATCCTCTCCTCTGCTTGGTGTCCTTTACCTCTATAATGAATGAACTGAGGAATCCACGTCACCACTGACCCTGGAGATGGAGGCCACCGTCATCCGTGGTCAAAAAATGCCTGAAAGATTAAAAAACAAAGAAAAATTGAAACAATTTGAACAGTGAAACTGTCACAGACAAATAGCTCCTGAGCTCGGCTACTTACAAACAGGGCTCGTGTAGGGTTGGTTTGGAACCAAGTTTTAAATTGTAACTTGAACAATCCACAAAAAAATAACTGAGCAAAATCATAATTTAAAAATAATTGTGTTTTATCACTCTTTGATAATATCTTATTTTTTTATATTGATTGAACTGTTGTACTAGGTTTTGGGATTTTCTGTTATCAAAATAAGACAAAAATGCTTTTGGGAAGGCATACACATGCATATTATAATAATTATCTATATAATATAGACAATATGAATTTCTAGTTGTTATCCTTACTTGGAATGAGTTACTAATAGAAATCATCATTTATTTAATATTGATATACTATTAATAATTGTTATATTTGTAATGTATATTTTATGTTAAAAGTACATTTTTCATTCTTATTACAATTGTTGCTATATTCATTTGGAAAATAAAGTAATATAAATTATTTAGTTGATTAAGTGCTAAATAATATTGATTAGTATAATATAAGAATAGTTATGAGTTAAAGAAAGTCAAATAATGAATGAATTATGATTTCTGCAGGGTTGTTTATTGATAACTACAATAAATTAAAACAAACTTTATCTAATATCTGGTCAGTTTTATTAGTTAAGTGATTTTTTTTAGTGGTTGTTTGCAGCTGTTTGTGGGGATACAAATAAAGAATACTCTGTTTTGATTAAGTAAGATTTCAGTTGGAAAACAGTCTGCACATCCTGATGAATTCAGAGAACTTTTAGGGAAGAGTAATATAATTTCCTTATGAGAAAGAAGATGGAGCAGAAGTTTCTTTGCTTTTAACTTTGATCGGTTTGAAGCCGGCAGAAAAGAATCTTTAGTTGTTGGTTCAGTCCTGACATGAACTACAGGAATGTGTGTTTTTTGTTTTTTTGTTTTTTGCAGGCAGATTCTTATCCGCAGACACTGTCTCAGGCAACTTTCATTGTGAAATAGGAATAAATGTGGTGTTTTTAACATGAATAATGCAACATCACTTCCTCTTATTAACGTCTTTTGAAATAAAGTGACCACTTCTATAATTGTGGTTTGGCCTGATGTGAATATTCAAATCCTCGGCTACAAACTCAAACCTGACGTGGTCATTTTTATTTTTTGTCAGTGGTTTAACCTCATACAATATCACTCCACGAAAAATTAATTAGTTTTTGAATCTACATCTTAGCCTGTAAATCATGTTTTTAATTTCTTGTTACAAAAAAAGGTCTTAGTGAGTTTCTGACAGCCAGAGTGTTAGAATTAGGAGAATCGGCCTTGTAAAATTAAAATGGTGTACAACCAAATTTCTTTTGGTAGTAATTGGCAGTGTGTGTTTCAGTTTAGTTTTTTTTTTTTTTTCCCCCTCTTTCCTCTTGAGAAAAGTGTTTCTGTATTTTTAATGAGCTTGTTCAGAGATAATAAACAGTGACACTGGATCCAAATTAACAAGCTAGCTCAATATGTTTAAATCAATCGTTTTTATTTGTAAAGAGCTTTTCAAACAACAAGATGTGACACAGTGCTTTTCACAGTAAATAGAGCAATAGCCTTCCATCATCATGACGGCAAAAGTCATTTAAAAGTGAAACTAATTACAAAAAGAAAAAGGAACAGATGACATGACACTAAATGTAGACTCAGAGGTAACATTTATTACTTGTAACAGCATATATTACATTAGGGCTGATTTCTTTTTTTACTTAATCAATTCATTCAAATGTTTACTTTCTTTTTTGTGTTTTTGTAATAGTAGTTTTTCATTTCACCAAAGTATGAATTTTTATTTTAAAGTTTATTCACACAGGCCTCTTTTTGACAATCTAATTATCTCAAAATTGTGGCACTGTTTTTATTATTCACCAATTGATTTGTTCACATAAGCCTGGGATATTTTGTTAATGTTTTAATAAGTAAAGGGTATTTTTAAGGTTTTCCCTTTTTTAGATAAAATTGTACATTAGTTTGGGAGGAAAATATCAAGCGTGCATCTTGAAGGCTTAATCACCCAGCCAGATTTTAGATTTTGAAAATTCCACCAGGATTAAATTAAAAAGTTTTTCACGATTTTTTAATGTTAAGTCTGAACGGTTTCTCAATTAAAATTTTTATCAATTATTAATGACTTGGCAGGTAATAATTAAATGGTGTTAAAATTGAAACATACGTGCATAGGAGGAACTATCCGCCCGCAGCCCAGCGACCAGGTGAGGGTGAAACACTGTGACAGGTGTAGTGGTGGAGGACGGCGAGGCGTCCTCTCGCTTCACGGCGAGCGTATCCAACCGCGTCGATGGATTAAAGGCTGCGACTTGAACAAAGAGAAGGAAGGAGGTGGCGTGACGAGGCCGTCTGCTATTCGTGCACCACAGCGATGTCGGGAGTGCGGAGCAGGGTTTTGGTCAGAGGTGCTTCCTGTGCTGGCGGAGTAGTGACCAACAAGTCCCTTTAAAGTGGCGTTCCACTCAGCAGTGAGTCATTCGACTTCTCTCAGGAGGTCACATACTTTTATTGATCGTAAACTGTTTGGTGAATGTGGACGCAGCATTCAGGGATTCCTCTTTTTAGACAACAAAACAATTTTCTTTGCAGATTTGCGGCTCCTTCATGAAGGGAGGAAAGTAAACGCCGGTTTGGCTCTGAGCAAACTCCAAGTCGCTGCTGCCAGGACGATTTAAATGTTCATTCATCAGTTCAGAGAAGGAACCGTGAGGAGCCTCTGGCACTTCCAGCTTGTGTTAAAATGCACTAAGTAATATTTTATTTATTTATTTTTTATTATGACTTCTTGTATCGGTTGGTACTGAGGACCAGTGGGTAGCGCTGTTGCATCACAGTAAGAATGTCACAGGTTCAAGAGCTGGGACCTTTCTGTGTGGATGTTCTCCCTGTGTCTGTGTGGGTTTTCTTCAGCTTCCTCCCACAGACCAAGAACAAGCTGAGGTTGATTAGAGACTTTAAATTGCCTGTAGGTGTGAGTGTGTGAGTGAATGGTGTGTGTGCCCCACAATCGACTGGCTGCTGTCTGGGGTGTATCCTGCCTCTCACCCACAGTTTGCCGGGATTTGGCTCCAGTTGACCCTTCTGACCCTAGTGAGGAGTAAGTTGGTATAGAGAATGGATGAACTACTTGTATCTTAAAGGAGGTTAACGGTACTGTACTGTCCAACCCACCGTGCCACTTCCAGCTTTAACCTTCTGATTTGTGATTCAGTGACTCATCTGCAAATTTCCAATCACAGCAGGAAGCTGCCTTTCAAGCTGCTCCCTCATCTGCTCCCAGTTCAGCACCAGACTGTAGACCACCACCGACTCAAACCTCGCTTCCACTCTCACTACGAGGGTGAGGCTTTTTGAGGGGGGGCAGACTCGCTGATGACATTGTTTCTACACACTTTACATAATTCTCTCATGTCATCATTTATAGCTTTGGCAATTCATGGGTACTTCCTTGAGTGAAAATAAAAATTTTCACTCTCAATTGAAGGTCAAAAAATAAAATAAATGTACAATGTAGCCAGTGCTGTTAGCCTCTCTGCAGCAGTCGGGGAATGATGAAGACTCAACCTCTTCTCTGTTTGAGTGTAGTTTTAGGCATTTTAGGCCAGATTCAGTGCAACTGCTTAGATTTTGGGACTGTCCCAATTTTTCAGGATTTCTGGGCCCTCTAAACAGTATGGATTGGTTTGGGTTGGTATTGAAATTCGTAGTTCCGCTGTTGAGGAAGGCCTTGTGCTAGGTACCCCATCCAAAACCATTCCAATGGTAACCAGTACCATTGAAATGGTTTGTTTCCATTGTAATGGAAACATTAAAAATAAGCGTTTCATCCCATCCTGTACCACATAGTGGATCATTTATCAGCTAATGGGTGTTGTATTTAACTCCGGTTTGGTGGCATAACATGACTTGGATATCCTATGTTTACCCATCCAGGTAATCACATAATCGTGTTGTGTGTTCTTCGAAGCAGCTTTTGGATTGGATCTTAAAGATTTACCAAATCCAGATTACCGCTGCTCTAAATGAGATGAAACATCAGGAAGTAGGATACTCGCTGTACGACAACAGGCAGAAAAGCCAGAGTGGGGTCACATTTAATGTCTTTTTTTATTATTTCGATAGACAAAAATGTGCAAACAATAAATGAATAGAATCAACCCCATTAATTTTAAATTCCTTTAATTTGGTCTATAAACCCACAAAAACAAACAAATCTATTTATTTTGTGTATATTTTGTGCCCTGTTTGTTTTAAATCATAAATAATATATTTTTGTTTTATTGTGGCACCTTTTTTATTATATTGGGACAAATTAATTCTTCTTTACTTGGTTATTAGCATATTATCTAATTTCTATAATGATGCAAAATATAACTGTATATACTGAATATTGACCACTTGCTATCCAACTCTTTAGATTAAGGCTTTGTTCATGCTACCCGTTACTCCTACAGCACGGAGCCTGCACATGGTCACCTCTCCTCCTCGGCAGGTAGCTGAGCTGGCAGCGTCTTCCTGTCTGATGAACAGCTACCCACATCGCACCAGCTCAGTTTGTGGTTTTTCATAATCTCTCTGTATCGGGGAGAACAGGCAGATCGCCGGACGCTGATGAGGATCAGGAGGTCACTACGTCGTAGGGCTGTTGGTTACAAGAGTGCTTGTGGTGTGTGATAATAAACATAAGCATAGTAATCAGTGTTCAGTTATCAGAGTATCTGTCATTCTTTGCCTCTCCCCCCCACGGTAAACCGGCAAACTGTGGTAATTTGCGGGTTTATCACTGTGATAACAAAAAGGCTGTGAGTGACTGATTCCTACATGGAGCTCCCCTCCACCCTGCTGCTCCTCCTCCTCCTCCCGATACATCCGGAGGACTCCCTTGAGAACGCCTGGAATAACAACTCTCTTCTAACAAGTTGAGGTCATCTGGATACAAAGGCCTGGATACATTTTTTTTTAAATATGAAAAACAAAGGGTACTGCAGGTAAAATAAAGACATGCTTGAAGTCTGAGAGCTCAACATAAGTATCTGATTTAAAAAAAAAAAAAAAAAAAAAAAAAAAAAGTGACTTGGTAATAGAAAATAAGGTATAAAATATAGAACTGGGCAGTAATTACAAAGTAGCACAAAAGAAAAATCTCATGTATACTCATGAGGCCTGAACATAAAAGTGGCTGAAAAGTTCCCTGTGAGCGGGACTGAGACTAGACTTTGTGAGGTCAGGAATGGATATTCAAGCACATGCCATAAACTTTGACTGTAAAAGGTTTGGAGGGATTTTCAGAATCTGTGCTTTGTACTTCCTGAGCCGGAGGAAAGTTGTGTCTCTCGCTGCTGGAGATCCACCAGCTTCTGAGAATATGAGAGAATTTCTCGCTGCTTTAGTACAGTCACGTCAAGTTCAGGGAGAGTTGGTTAAACTGCTGCTCTATGGAACAACTCTCTCTGTCCACACTGAAATATTTTCTGTTTTGGATAGATACAGTTTAATCTAATGAGCAGTTTGACCAATATAGTATTTTAGCTTTGGTGTTTGACAGCGTTCCTGCGTGTACTTTGTACTAATAAGCAAAACAAGATGCTAACAGGCCCTGTTAGCATGTTGCTTATGCCCTGTCCACTATGGATGAGAGGGTCGGAAACAACAACCACTAAAAGTAAGCTAACTTTAACATTAGCATTTAGCCTAAAACTCCACTGTGTTTAGCCTCCCAGCTCCACTACGCTGTTCTTTTTTTATTAGACTGTTCACAGCCAGCAAACAGGCTTCAGGCTGCTTTGCGGCATTATAATGAAAATCTCCGCTTCCTCCTTTTTTTGGGGAAGAGCTCACACTTTCTGAACGGAAACGGATGTGGTTGAATAATAATTAAATATTCCAACATTGTGCCTGTTAAGGTTCACGGACTTAAAGCCCGGTTGTTTGTTCTTACCGGCAACGTGACGCGGGCTTTGAACGTTGGGGGAACACGTTGTGGGGCTAAGTTCTCGCCTGCTCTTCACAGCAAAAAAAAACGTACGACGGGGCCAGGCAAAACGAAATCCTACACAAGAAGACATGACATATGTTGTCTTTTCCTCTCCGTTTTGTTGTGTTTTTTTTCTTTCTTTCTTGTACCAATGTTGCCTATGTTTTGGCATTAATAACTGGAAAAACCGGGATTGCACACGTGTTTGGAACTCATATGGACATGGATGTATTTATAGACCTGGATAAGCTCCGCCTCCCAGCACTCAGAATCCTCCCAGTGGCCACTCATGGTTCTGCAACACAAAATCCCCATGTGACCCAAAATTCATTTGTCCCACAGAAATTGATAGTAAAAGAGAAGCCTGTAAAACTGTTGTCAGGACACCCTCAGCTATTACCGTGTTATTACTAATCTTTGTATCCCATACTAGTCATTGACTTTTTATCCATCAAAAACCTTTTGAACGGCCAGGAAAGTATGATGTCACAGCTGTTGTTTTATGTATTAATTTTTCTCGAAACAGTGGGAAGGAAGGTTATTTTCTCACTATTTACACATTATCATCACCACAGGCCATGATGTCACCCCTGCTGACCATGACAAAACTGCCATGTGGTGTAACCCTAAAAACCTTGATACTAGAGAGTTTAATTCTCTCAAAAATGTAAAAAAAAAAAAACAAAAAAAACCCAACTAGAAACACATGCTATCAACTAGTTTTATAGTCTAGGTGGATTAAATTTATCATTCTATCCTTTTATCGTAAAAACAAATGTTTCAAATGGACTAAATGATTAAAAAAAAGATCAAGACAACAAGAAACATGAGCACAAAATGTACATTTTGAGAGACCTGATGAATGGTTTCTAAAACTGTATTTAAAAAAGTTTTTGACCTTCTCATCTTGCCATTCTTCATCACTGGCCCTTATACTTCTGTGTAGATAGCTACACCGACCTTGAGCATTTATTCAAGTTCTACATTGTAACATGTCGCGCTGCCGAATTTTTACTTCCTCTGCCCTTCAACATTTTCAATAAAAGCATTTGCCCTTCAATAGGGATGAGCTGCAAATACATGTGCTCCATCCTGGTTGTATAAAGGAGTGTTAGGGCCAGGCAAAAAAAAAGTCTAGTACAAGGGAGGAAAAATATGTGTGCGCAGAGCAACACCTTCCCTCAGCACAGAACCTCGAAGATTCAAGGCCTGCGTCATGCAACAAACATAGCTCCCTACACAGAAGTTCAATCAAAATCAGCTTTTAGTGGAGGTGGCAGGTACGACCACGTTTTGTGTCACCACAACCATGGTTAGGATTTAATGCATAGCTACATAAACAGCTATGGAGTCTCTGTATAGCGTCATTGCTTCATCTCATGCCTGTCGTGTTTTGTCTTTCAGTCCGTTCGAACCTGGCCATGGCCCAGTATGAGCCAGTGGCGGAGATCGGAGGGGGCGCCTACGGCACGGTTTATAAGGCCCGGGACACGGAGAGCGGGCAGTTCGTGGCTCTGAAGAGTGTCCGCGTCCAGACGGACCAGAATGGCCTCCCGGTCTCCACGGTCCGAGAGGTCGCCCTGCTGAGGAGGCTGGAGCAGTTTGACCACCCCAACGTGGTTCGGTAAGACCATCCTCAGAATGTCGACCCTTCAGCTCAAGCCGTTTTGACCATTTCTCACACACCTTTCTCTCCTGCCAGGCTCATGGACGTCTGCGCCACCCAGAGGTCGGACCAGGAGACTAAAGTCACTCTAGTGTTCGAACACGTCGATCAAGACCTCAAGACGTACCTGGAGAAAGCTCCGGCTCCAGGATTATCCCGCGAACGCATAAAAGTGCGGACTGACAAACACAATACCTGAACTATTAACTATGTCAGATAAGTCAGGAGGGAGAAGCCTGTGTAGAGATAGGAGCCTTTGTCTCATTTAGACTCTTTAAAGCATAAAAACTGCTGAAGTACTTAGTTTCACTTCAAATCTGCCTGTGCTAAAGTGGGCGTGTGTCTCCTCACAGGACCTGATGAAGCAGCTGCTGTGCGGCCTCGCGTTCCTTCACTCTAACTGCGTCATGCACAGGGACCTGAAACCAGAGAATATTCTGGTGACCAGCCAGGGCCAGGTGAAGCTGGCCGACTTCGGACTGGCCAGGATCTACAGCTGCCACATGGCCCTCACTCCTGTGGTAAGAACCTGGATGGTACCCCTAAAACATACCAAATGTATTTCTTATAAATTGATTTAACCTCAGTGTTCTGTTCGGGTGCTAGATCCATCCATCCATCCATTGTCTATCCCGCTTATTCCCTTTTGGGGTCGCAGGGGTCTGCTGGAGCCCATCCCAGCGCGTTAAGGCGAGAGGCAGGGATACACCCCAGATGGTCGCCAGCCAATCGTGGGGCACACACACCATTCACACACCATTCACTCTCACACTCACACCTATGGGCAATTTAGAGTTTACCAATTAACCTGAGCATGTTTTTTGTATTGTGGGAGGAAACCGGAGTACCCGGTGAAAACCCACGCAGACACGGGGAGAACATGCAAACTCCACACAGAAAGGCCCCAGGCCCAAGGCGGTCTTGAACCTGCGACCTTCTTGCTGTGAGGCAACAGTGCTACCCACCGCACCACCGTGTCGCCCCGGGTGCTAGATATGGTGGAAAAAATGCCAAAAAATGTCCTGATGATGCTAATTGATAATGGATAACACTGACTATATAAGACTTTTTGAAGCTTGATTGTAGATGCTGATGAATGTTAAATCCAGGCCTAATAATGCTGTTATAAACAATAATAAGAAACTTATTAGGTTTTAATAAACACAAAATAATGAATTAAAACTAAAACTAAATGTGTTCTAATGTTAGTGCTTTATTAACACTAGTCATGACATATAATATTAGTAAGCATCTTACTGTATAAGGGCTTTAGAGCATATTAACTAACACTCTTTACAAGGACCTTTTTAATATAAACTGTTTATGCATTGATTTACTCACTTGATATTTAATGGCTTTTTCAAACTCTATGGAATAACATGATGTTGAGCTGATGACATGTTCTATTAGTAGTTCGGTACAGAAAGTTCTCTATTTCAAGAAAAGAAATCTGTTGTTTGATTTGAACGAGACAGACTATTCCCTTTTGAGAAAAGCAAATCCTCCTTCAGAGATTATTCATGGTCAGGTTGTTCAGTGTCAAACACTTGTCTAAAAATTAACCTTACGAACGCAATACAGCATCACATGAATTGGATGTTTTTACATGAGCTTTCCTTGAAATTACATTTGAAGAACAGTTTAAAGCTGCAGGAGTATGCAAACCAACCACGGTAGTTTGTCCTTTGATTCACTCCCTATAAACTCTAAAGGTTACTGGTATATGTTTTTTCTTCCAGGTGGTGACTCTGTGGTACCGGCCCCCTGAGGTTCTGCTGCAGTCAAGTTACGCCACACCTGTGGACATTTGGAGCACCGGCTGCATCTTCGCTGAGATGTTCAGGCGCAAGTGAGTCAGCAGAACGACGACCAGACTGAAAGACGCCTTGTGTTGCTTCTGTGTTATGACACAATAAATTGATAGTAGCATTTGTGTAAGTACTTTAAAATCCAGGTTGGAATAACTGTGATTATCTTTCAAAAAGGGAACATGAACCGAGTTTGATGTAGTTCACTGAGGAGGGAGGGCAAGAGAACTGTTCATTAGATTTCGCTGGTGGTCTGATTCATTTGATTTGATTACATATCCTGAAGGTTTCTTTGCAAGGCGGAGGTTTGTGCTCTCATTTGACTCATCAGGCCGGCTCAGAGAAACATAATTGCTGCCTGGAGTACGTTCACTTGTAACTACAGTAGCAAACACAATAACATTAGATTATGAGACTATACAATATTATTTGAATCATCTTTGCAGAAGAGCATTTTCTCAATATTTTTCAGGCTAGTTTCTCACTGACTGATCAGAAAAATACGATGAAGCTTTATTGCAGCTTGTTGAAGAAGGTTTACTAGGCCTGCTGAACAAACTCTTTTTGGTTTGTATGTCCAGTTGAACTGGACAAACTGTTTAATGTGTTCCTCCTTGGGTCTTGTCTTATGATTTGTGACTCTACGAATCATCCCCAGGAAAACCACGCTGTCACTCCTATTACCTCGTGATAATTAGTGTCCAGCTTTTAATTCAGAGCAATGATGGATTGTGCCGGCAGCGTTCCGATCTGATCTGTAAATGGCTCGCATTACGGGGTTATCTGTGACCTTGGGGAAATCTGATCTGCAGCCTCAACGCTGCTGGGAGGTGAACTGGTGTAAAGCAGCAGGGCTTTGACTGCCACCAACTCTGTTACAGCACATCCAACCGGCTCTACAATAGGTGTCCTCCAAATATCCCAAAACACAGTTTGGTTGTAGCTAGAGTCGTCTTCTTCTCTCACTATGTGTCATCCGTATCCTGCTGATACAAGACACACACACACACACACTGACCAGCCTCACCGCATCCAGAAAAAGACTAACATGTGCACAAATGTTTTACTGCAAACAATGGTTCTAATCTGTGAGGTCAAGTCATTCTGCTGGGGTCCCATACATATTCTAAGGTGATGTATGGCAGAAAGCTTTCCAGTATCTCTAGTGCAGAGATATTCACAGCAGCTCTCTCTAGTGGCCAAAAGGAGACATTGCATGAAGACGGTCAGCATTGGTGTGGAGATTCATGATTTCAGGGATTTGCTCTGTTCATATTATGATGTTGATGGTGCAATGATACATGGAGCAGGGATATTGTGTTATAACGTGTTATAAATCAGGAACATTAATAAACACAAATTGCTTGGGTTAGATGGTGCTTCATAATTCACATGTTAAACCTGCAGTCTGCGCAGGGAATCTGTCTTGGCACTTTGCTTATTCACATGTCGAGGCAAAGTAATGACCAGCAGGCGGTGATAAATCTGCTTCAGTCTATTAACTTTTGCATGAACTTTGCTTTAGACCTTTGTTCCGTGGAGACTCCGAAGTGGATCAACTTGGAAAAATATTTCAGTGAGTAATAAACATTATTCGTTCCTTTTTACCAGACTTGCACACTATTTGGCTGATGACTTTATAAAAATGAAATCTGTGTTTTCAGAGTTTTTGGCCTGCCGCCAGAGGAGGAGTGGCCCACTGATGTTACACTTTCAAGAAAAAACTTCCCCCCTCTCTTCCCTCGACCAATTACTGACTTCGTTCCTGAGATAAATGAGCAGGGGGTGCAACTATTGCTGGTAAGGTTTGACCCTGAATAAAACATTGAGAATCCTTCATGAAAGTTGAATTGTTTTTTGATTAGAAGGACAAAAAGGTCAATGTTCCAAAATGCTCAATCTATGGAGAAAACAAGCCAAGAACCTGCGCCTTAAATAAGTTGTCAGGACTTCATGAAGTCTACTAGTCATATCACAACTAGTTGGTTATCGCTCACACTCCCAATCACATCCTTTCACATCAGCCAATCAGAGGAGAGGCCCATTAATATTGAGACTGACACAAAACTCCTGTTTTCTTTCTAGAGCGGCAGAAAGAAGCTCAAGAACTGTTATTTTTGATGATTTTTTATGCTTGAAATTACAAATGTATCCCCTGAATTCAAATTTAATTCAAATAATATAAAGTAGGTAAGGCAAGGTACGATTTGGCATGAAAAGGCATCCTGAAATAAAATGTACTATTTTATTTATTTTATTATTAAGGAAATATTTGGGTTTTTTTCTCTACCAGTAATGTGGACACTCCACTAGTTGCCTAGCAACTGGTCTAGTGTCAAGGAATAGTCCAGGAAAGCCCATCCTGCAAAATGGTGATTTGCCATCTTTATAATCTATACAGAAGAAAGGACTAAGGATGATAATAAAATAATAATAATAATAATAATAAAAAGAACATCTGTTTGGTTTGGGTTTGTCTCAAATTAGCATTTTTTTTTCCCCTTTGTCTGTCATAAAGCAAAGATAACCAGCTTAGATAAATTTACATCAACTCCCTTAACTCTGCAAGAAAATGTATTTTTCAAACTGTATTTCTGTAAAAGATGGAACTGTTCCTTTTTAAGACTTCTGACTATCTGAATGTGGCCCTGCTCTAACGTGCATACGCTGCTGTCCTCTCCTCCACAGAAAATGCTAACCTTCGACCCATTCAAACGGATATCTGCCCTGAATGCACTAGAACATCCATATTTCCAGGATGAGGAGACATTGACTCAGGCTAAAAGCTGAAAAGCAGTGGGAGGTAACCGTGTCTAAGTTTAGACCTGGTCTAACCAGGAAAAGATTTCAATATCAGTCAGTGCCATGCCTTTCCCACATGTCTGGGTTATGTTTTTGGAATTTTTTGTTACTCCTGCATCAAAAAGGATTAAAAGAAGCCTAAGAAATGAAGAGGAGCAAACTTCCAGCACGTAAATGTCACAAATAATGATATCATGTCATGACTTCAAGGACAGTACCAGTGTTTTTGAGGTTTGAGACTCACACAGAAACTCTGTCATCCACTCAGCAACGTGTGACAGAGGTGACCCCTCACTGGGTTATTGGAACCATTTGTGTTCACCTTTATCACACAAAATGAACCATATTGACCTATATGTATTATGATTATGAAACATATGTTTGTTTAAATCATAGAGAGAAAACAGTATAAAAGTACATAAAGAAAGACATGTGAAAGAAAAAAAAAAATACTGGTATTGCCCTCAAATACTCATTAAGGTGAAGTAACTATTTTTTTATTGTAAGAGTGAAGGGGCCCTCATTTTTAATGTTTAATATTTGTTTGTCTGTCACTAAAACACCCGAAATCGACTCTTCAATTATTAATAATAAAAAAGCAGTCCAGGCTTCATTTGTGTACCATTATCATATAGTTGTCAGTCTGTATAAAATCAATAAATGTAATTCCACGAAAACTGAAATGGACTAAAACTGTTTTGTTGAAAATATGATGGAATTGATGGAAATATGAACAAAAATAAAAAAAAGACCATGTGGCCTTATAATACTCACTGTTTGTCTGTAAAATTGTCCTAATAAAAGGTTAAGAGCTGTTTTGTTTTGGGTTTTTTTCACCTGAATTTTAATTAATTTAACCTGTTAAAATCCATATCCCCCTGATAGCGGTGGCATAATTGTGTTAATGCATATAAAGTATAAGAAAACCTCAGCTACAACATTAAATAAGGTATTTTTTTATCTGTAGTTTGTTTTTCAATAGTCCAGCTATGTTCGCTCTGTAACAGCAACATAAAATGATTCTGACTCTTCTAGTCACCTCACATTTTGTAGATTTCTTTTGATACCAGGTTTGGGTACATAACCTTTTGTGGTTATAGAGATGTTTTGTATTTGTTGCCATTTCGAACAGGAAAATATAAAAAATAGGCCCAGGGCAGGAATATTATAAAGCTTGCTCTTTCAAGGAGCTTGACAAAGACAAAAGAATAAAATAACTTTATAAAACGAATGCAGCAAAAAACAATGCCACAATGCGTTTGTGTTGTTTGACCCTTCCTGTCTACTATATAAACACCTTTTCTTTTGATGAGTTAAAATAATTAAGGCATTTAAATAGCTAAAAACCTAATAATAGTAGCATAAAAATAATCACACTGGAATGGATCCACTGAGCAGCGCTTACAGTACTTCAACAATAAGCTCTCAGCAAAATGACTAAAAGCATATAAATCCTCTTGATCTACATGTGAAATATAAGTGTTTTACATTATTTACTTAGATTCCCGTGTTTAAGATATTAGTAATAGAGTATGTGTTCTTTTTCCCTAAAAAATCAATTACTTTGTTAAAATCCTTAAAATTATATCTTTTTCACACTCATTGAAGAATCCAGCCTCTATAAATATGCAAAAAATGTAACTGTGTACGTTTGCTTCTGTGCGCTGCATACTGAACCGTTATTGGCTCAAAACTGATTTTATAAATCCTGCTTAAAGCTAGAGGCACATGCATAGGTTTGGTTTGAAGATGGGGGGGGTGGGTGCTGAAATTATGAGCATCAAACGTTGCAATCTGTGCCATTTTCTGTATCAATATCCTGTTAGAAGTGTCTGTATTTCTGTGAAGGGAAAACACACATTCAGGCACCGGCCTGTGTAATGTAATGCAGTCATGCTCTCGTCCATTTCTCGTCAAATATTTGTTCTCCTGTAGATCAGCTTTTCCCATTTATTGTCATCCTGCTGAGTCAGGCCTCCCCACCCACCTGAAATCCACCCCTATGACTACAGGCATCAAACTCAGGTTCACACTGAGTTTCTTCTTTCAGCAGAAACAGCCTTACGAGTGTCAAGTGAAGTAACAATAAACCAAACCCATTTTAAGCCGAGGGGGACTATTCTGGTGTAGATATTCATGGCAGCAGCTGTAAGGTTTAAGGTTGCTTATTTGTAACCGGTGTTTTCATCCACCCATTCTGATTACCTTGGTGTTCTTTCTACCATTTCATCTTTTTCTCTATCTGACGCTTATTCTTGAAACCATGGCTCCTTTCAGGTTTTTTGCCTTCTACAGATAAATGAGTTGTTATTTAATCCAGCCTTTCGGTTGCCCTTCCTTAATAAGCTCCTGCCTGTTTGCTCCCATTTGAATCCCCACCGCAATTATCCATCCACTTCCAGATTTTTCTGCTCCTGTGCATCATCACTTTCTCCCACAGAGGGGACAGACTGCGAGGCAGGGGAGAGAAAACGGGAGCTGCCCATAAATTGCTTTGGAGAGGAGAGAGGAAGAGAGGAAGAGAGGAAGAGCTGGAGACGGAGCAGATGCATTGGCAGGAGCAGAGCTGAAGGCTTTTTTTTTTTCCTCCCTCTCCTCTCTATCCTGTCTCTTTTGTTGTGTCGACACAGATACAAAAAAAAAAAAAAATCTGATGGGCAAGGACCACCAGCAGCACCTCCTCACTGCTGGCTTGTTATCCCAGAGCTGAATCCGGTGTGGAGCTGCTTGTGCGGCAGGCTAACGGAGGGCTAGCGGGGGGCTGCCAGGCGAAGGAGGAGGAAGGGAGAAAAAAAAAAAAAAAGGAGGAGGAGGAGGAGGAGGAGGGGTTGTGGTGAGCTGGTGGGCTTCCTCTGCCTCACAGACACATTTTATTGACTTGCTAATTGGATGAGGCACTCGGAGGAGAGGATGCGGTGACCGAGAGGAGCTGCTCTCCAGAGGAGGGATACAGGCACGGGGAAGCATCGCTTGGGTTTTCCGTCGATCCAGTTACTTTATCTGCTTTTTTCCTGTTCTGGAGACAGAACAACAGATGTTTTTTTCCTCATCATCTCTGTGACCCTCACACCGTGCATACATAATTTTATGCATGACATTGTCGAACGGGGGCTCCAGCTGCCAGACGCTTCGTGACAAGTGAATGATTTCCATTTTGATGTTCTTTTTTTTTTTTCCACCCTGTTCCCTTTCACCTGTTTTTTTTTCTCTCTCTCTCTTTTGGGCTGATTAACTGAAGCTCTGATTTTTTTTTCCTGTCAGCCTTGTTTAAGCCATTTGATGTGAATGGTAATCTGATGGCAGGAGAAATCCCTCTTGTGCACAAATAAAATGCACCTAAGGAAGTGTGCAACGGATATTCTTCAGGAAAAATGAAGGTATGACATGAGCGAAAGCCAAGAAACATGTACTGTAGTAAGGTGGCATTATTCAGCCAGTGTTCATTTTAGTCCCCAGTCAAGAAATGGATCAACTGAATTGACTGTTGCATAATTCTCAGGCTATAAGTCCTCAACACTGGAAAGAAATGTCCTCTTATATCCATCTGTTTGTCTACATGTCAGATTTGTACAGAATGAGTTGAATGGGGAAAAGGGAAGAGGATTATGAATGAATCGGTGGTAGAGAGCAGTAGTAGCGGTGTGCATTGAAGAGGATTAATGGAGGCATTAAAAAAAACAGTCTCGCCTTGTTTTTTTTACCACTGGGTAAGGCTTTCAAATATACAGCATTCCTCTTTTCTTCTTTATTTCTTTTCCAGACTCTTTATGTCTCTATAAAGGAAAGAAGGATTCTGGTCAACTCCGTCCACCTGATCGATCAGACTGAGACATAATCGGCTACACGAGGTTCGAGCAGGTGTCTGGTCCATATTTGATCTTGGATTTCCTCCCTCTTCTGCTTCGGTCTCGTCCCGGTTGCCATGTCTGAGGTGTGCAGGTCTGGATAGGTCAGAGAGCAGTGCTCGGGTCTGCTGTTCCAATGAGCAACACAGGCAACCCACAGAGACGCACCACCTACCTCATTTCCCTCACCCTGGTGAAGGTTGAGGCTGTGCCAGAGGATGTAGCAGGGAACCAAGCGGAGAAGGAGCCTCTTCCAGAGGGGGAAGGGAGCCCTAAGAAGGAGGAGGAGGAGGAGGAGGAGGAGAAGGAGAAGGAGGGGGGACAGGAGGTGAGCAATGCTCTGAGCAGAGAGGAAGAACCTGCCTGTGTGCAAGCGGTGGAGAAAGAAAGCACACAGGTGGAAGAAGAAGAAGAAGAAGAAGAAGTGGAACAGGTGCCGGTCAAATATGGCAGCAACAGTGAGAACTGGGGGAGGCTTGAGAGGAGAGAAGCTCCTGGTCCTAAGAAAGACCCCGTGTCAGTCGGTAAAAGCAAAGATGTGTCTTTCTCCCAGCCGCCTGCGAGGCAAATGGTGAAGGTGTATGGAGGAACCGGCTTCGAGGGGCCCGTGCGGCGCGAGGGGCCTCGCTCCGAGGCCATGCGTCCCAAGACGGAGCTCTACCGGGAGCCCCCCATGCTTTTCCTCAAGGGTGAGAACGGGGCCGACCTGAGCGGCCGATCGCGCTGCAGCCTCCCTTTCTCCGTTCCACCGCCGGTAAGCCAGCGCCCCGAGGTCCTGATGAGGCAGCACGCGGGGGGCAACGCCGCCTGCTGGAGGGACGTCCGGGAGGCCAACACCAGCCTGTACCACTCTGCTAAGACTCTGGACCGGAGGGATAACCGTCTTGGGGACCAGTCGCCCTTGATGGCGGTAACAACCCTGGGGCCTTACAGGGCATCCTGGGCCGACAGCGACGGCAGGGGGACGCTCATACGCCCCGGAGCCCCCATCGGCGGGGGCTTCACTGGCGTGGTGACCAGGGACAGCCCTCAGGGGGACAGGTACAAGACGGTGTCAGTGTCCTTGTCTGCGCCTCCTTCCACTGACGTCCTCAGGCCTCAGAGGAAAGGTACCAGTCGTACCCTGGACAACAGCGACCTACATTCGCTCTCCGAGGACCTGAAGAAGGGGAAGGACGGCCAGGGAGGGACCATCCAGAGGGCCCCCGCCCGCGATCGGAAGATGCTTAAGTTCATTAGCGGGATATTCACCAAAAGTGCAGCGGTGCCGCCCAGTGTCAGCGCTGCACCGCCCCTCTATCCAGCCACGGAGAGGGGCTCCAGCGAGGAGGAAGGTACGTCTGTGTCGAGCATCTCCTGTAACTGCACACACACACACACACACACACACAATATAACTCAACAACAGAGTTATGGCAACCTGTCTGGACTTTTAACGTACATTTTATGGTTATGATTGGCCCACTATATCAAACCAGCTCACAGTTTCATACATTCGGACTCTCCACAGTGCTGCACATAAATAACAGAACAATAGTAAAGAAGGCTGTCGGTGATCCAGCTGAATCATTCACACAACGCCACAAACGAGCTGCAAAACCACTCTTCCGTGTGAATCTGGTGAGGCCGGCAGAAAACACGATGTCACATCTGCTGTTTCACTTCACCCATCAGTGTTCACTTAGGCTGAGATTAAGTGACTAAGACCATTTTGTTTAATGTGATTATACAGGATCACATATTTTTTACCATGTGCACTGCCCTCTCTGGAGCTGCGTGGCCCTAAACCAAAAACCTGCTTCCACTGACAGTCCATGAAATGCTCTAATGTGCTTACAATTCATTAATTTACGTAAACATTTCTTTGTGCTTTGGCACCTGGTAATTGCAGGGATTTGAATTTGACTATACTGTGTTGGTGTTTCTTTCAGTAAGAATGTTTTTTTCTTTTCCTTTGAGGAAGACGGATGATCGCTCTCCTTTAGCAGGAACGATAAGTTACCGTGAAAGCGTTGCATATTAAATGTATTAGTGTTTGTGACATGCTACTCTAGATAATGAGTTAATAATATGGAGGGCCAAGAAACAGGTTTAAAGACCAGCTGCTACTCTTTTCTCCTTTCATTCTTTGAGTGATTCAGTAACACGATTCTGCTGTACTGCCCCGAGCTCTCAGCATATCTGCAGCTGCCTGTAAGAGCTACACAATTACTTCAAACAACTTTAGAGGAAATACAATCACAATCAGATCTAATGAAATGGGGCTCCTTTGAGATGAAACTCAGGTCTAAAGGGAAGAAAAAGATACGAGATAGTCTTTCATTTGGAGCTGCAGAGGAGCACAGCAGAGCGAAGAGTTTGCCATGAGACTGACAAATATGAAAAACCTAAGCTTTATTGCATCTTTTTGTTCATTGAACAGGTCTAGTGCCAGTTTAAAGTTGGTGTCGTCATGTAATTGAAAGTGCGTGACTTATCACGTGATAGTTCAGGGTTGGGCTGTCATTCAACAGGAACTATTAACTAGTCAAAGTTAAGAATTTAGAGTAATTGATAAAGTAATGTCACGGATTATTATTAGATTTTTGTTAATGAAATGCATGCATCACACATGGTTCAGTTTTGGTTTCATTGTGCCAGTTGACAGCAGGTTTAATTCATTTGCAACAATCATATAAACATTTTTTGGCAGGCTGCACATTTCTGTTTATAATATAATACATTAGTGTAGAATCCGTGACGGCAAAAACATTTTTAATAATGAAATGACCAAATGTGAGTTTAAACTTTGGCCTTGGACTTTTACTGGCAGCTTTTTTTATTATTATTTGATTGTATTATTATATGTATTAAGGTGAATTAAACCTTTCAGCCTCCCAGTGAGTGTCCCAGATTCCTAGCTGAACTGTCCCACATTACGAAATGCACATAACCTGGGACAATCTGGCACAAGGAACACTCTCATATTTGCTGTTTCTTCTCTGAATATGATATTCCTATTCTCTCCTGATTCTTTCTGTTTGGAAAACACCTTGGGGACTTCAGAAAGGTATTGGCCGGGAATATAGTGAATAGGCTTACTAATAAAATATATTGCTGAAGTGACAGTTGTATGAATTCTCCCACAGTTCTCTAAGTCACCTTGTGTTTTTTTAAGGTTATTTATGGATGCATTTTAATTGCCATGTGAAATATGTTTATTGCATCTATCCTGTTAATTGTCAGTTTTCATTTTGTAATGGCACAAATGGCTTAATAATGACTCTGAGTAAGATTTGTGGATGAATCAGTCAGCTCACTGACAAAAAATGCCTCCTTTGACATTTAGTTTTCAGGAAATTGTGATGGTCATTCATCCTTACCTGCAGCGCTATATTGATCACTAGGTTTACCAGAGCTGCAATTATTAGAATTTTATGATTATTCTGTTGATTTTTCCCATTTACCAAGTAGTTGCTTGGTTGAGAAAAAAATTAGTGAAAATTGTGGATCGCAGTTTCCTAAAGACCAAACTGATATCTTCTTCTGTCTTCTTTCATCTCAACAACAAACCAAAAATATTCAATTTACCAAAAAAAATCCAAGCTTAAATTAGAAAAAAAAACATTTTGTGAAGAATGTGATAGTTGGCAACTAAGTAATTAATTGACTAATAATTGCTGCGCTAAAATCACATAAATCTAAATGTTAATAAATATCTAAACCTAGGATGTGTTACTAGACATACATTAAGATAGCGGTTTATAGGTTTGGTTAAAAAAAAACTGTTTCCAAACTACAGTAGCTACAAAAGTGGCTGACTAAATAAAACAACAACAAAAAAAACAAAGCTTGAAATAGGATTGTTAAAAACACTGCATGCAATATTCAGACTCGTCTACTTAAAAGAAAGGAAATGATGCAACTTTATATTTCTTTAATCCGTTTTATTACATTCTAGAGAAAGTCATCTTTGACAGAGAATGTAGAATCCGTGTAAACTCTGAATAATTTGTCAGTAGTAAGTGGGACATGAATAATTAAGGTTGGGGATACACAGAGCTGTGTTCATCGGAGGAGTGAGGAGAGGGGACCTGCTACTTCCTGCTGCACAGTTAACCAGCCTACAAATGGAGCCTATTCATTTACCCACACTATATTTTGCCGTTTTTTTGTGAGCAGTATTCTGATAACAGGTGAACATTGTTTATGAAATGAACTTCCAAACATGTTGTTCAGCCATGTTAAAATGTGGGAAGGCCACTTTCATGTGTGCACAGGTGGACACCATCTCTCTATGCCTCTCACACACGACGACGCTGTAGCCATGAGAGACCATTTATTGTAGAGGCTGGAGGCTTCTGGAAAATGGAGTTGCCATGGCAACAGCGAAGCTGTGAGAGATGCTGTTTGGTCTGTGGTGTGACGCTGGTGATGGATGGAAGTGTGGGTGCAGGGATTGCCCAAAGATGGGGATGAGGGAGAGCAGCTGGGGTTTAAAGTTTGAATTGGTGTCCTCGGAGAGTTGGTGGATGCCGAGGCTCCGCCTGGTGCAACGTGACCCGTGTGTGTGTGTGTGTGTGTGTGCGCGCGTGATACTGTTTGTGTCGTCATCTGTGGCGATCGTGATTTCCACATTAATGTTCATCTGTGTGACCCAATGTGTGTGTGTGTGTGTGTGTGTGTGTGTGTGTGTGTGTGTGTGTGTGTGTGTGCGCGCGCATGTGTGTGTGTGTTTATTCTTACAGGCATTTGTCTCTTCGCAGTCTTACATCTGCAAATGTGTACGGTGTCCTTCAGCCATGTGTGTGTGTGTGTGTGTGTGTGTGTGTGTGTGTTTCTTTTATTGAATTTCCATTTACTAATTCATGTTCTGTGTCATTCTACTGAGGAGAGAGCTGCTGTAGGGCACTCAAACCAAATGCTTTTATAGCAACCAACTGCAAAAAATCCTTTATCTTATCTAAAATAACATCTGAATTAAAGCTCCAAAACACCTATCAGATATCTTTAAGGATGTATATAAAATACTTTACTTTGAATTATATATTTATTACATTGGTATAGTTTTACAAAAGGACACAGCACTGATAGAGCCCTTGTAAAAGTAGTCAATGATCACAGAGTGAGCGCTGATAAAAATGTCTCCACACTCCTGCTCCTTTATCTGACAGCTGCCTTTGGTACAGTAGATCAGAGTATTCTTCTAGACCACCTTGGAAATTGGATCGGCCTTTTAGGCACTGTGCTGCTTAGTTTTACAGTGATCTTACTGAAGGGTGAAGGTAGTTAAAAGCTATAGTCATCATTTGTTCGTCTCTCTGACCATGTTTTGGACTAGCATTATATAGTTTCTGGTATTCCACAGGGTTCCATTCTTGGTTCTTCAATGATGTCTCTGTGTATGCTGCCCCAATGTTGATGTTACTTACTTATTATTATCAATTCCTTGATGAATTGCCAGTGTACCAATAAATATTAAATGAGTGGAGATTTATATCAATTCAAATGTAGTGATCGTTGGTACTAGTGCACAGAGAGAATTTATCTTGCTGCACAGCAAAAGAAACAAGTCTTTTTGTCATTTTATGATTTGAGAACACATATCACCATTGTTACTAAAGTTGACAGAGAAATATTGCTTGAGATAGACCCCACCCCTCTCTGAAACATGCCAAAAAGTTGATTTATGTTTTTATTTTTTCATGCCCAGACTATTGTAATGTGCTTTTTACTGAAAAACTGAAAAAAGAAACTATTAGTAGGTTCCAATTTTTAAAGAACATAGCGGTTTAACAAAAAACAAAATGAGAAATCACATTGGCTTCTCCTATCACTGAGGACTGATATCTTTGTTTTTAAAGCACTCCATGGTTTAACATCAATGGAAAAAATGCTTATCTATATAGCATGTTCCACGCCGCTTTATCCGGTCCTCTGGTGCCTGACTGCCCAATATATCCAAAAAATGAAATACAGAAATTATTATGAAGCCGAGTTCTGCTTTTACGCACCAACAGCTTGGAATAGACTGCCTATACATATAAGAGAAGCGAGCTCTGTGGTAGTTTTGAGCAGCAGCTTAACCCTGGCTTTTTATTATTTCATCAGTTTAAATCTTTTAATCTCATATTGTGGATGTTGTTTTTTTATAGTCCAGTTTTATGCTTTTAATGCATTTTTTATGTTTTTCATTATTCTATGTTGTTGCACTTTGTTTTTACTGCACGATGAGCAGCACTTTGAGCTGCATTTCGTGTAAGAGAGATGCTATACAAATAAAGAAGATTATTATTACTTTGAATGCTAATTAAATAATAATGTAGTTTTTTTCCTATTAAAAAGTTCAATGAGCTAATTAACATCCCTTTTAATGAGCTCAATTAATCTCATTCTCACTCATAAAGCAAGAATCTATAAATATGTAAATATGTTTCATTTGAACGGTTTAACTACTAGACGCAAGATCTCCTACTTCACTGAAATGTCCATGCATCTGCACCATAGATGGATTATAAGATCTGGATACCAGAGGCACCTACATCATCCAGTCCAGTACGGATTGCTTCTTGGTGCATGAGCCAAGAACTACTCTAACTTCTGAGGATTACTCCCAGAGATATACAGTACATCAGGCTTGTGTCAGCTGCGTACAAGACCATGAGTTCCTCGTAACTAGTTGTGGTTTCACAAATCATGCTCAAAGGCCTGTCTCTTAAAATCAGATTTATTTTTTGTGAGCCCAGAAAAATGTACCCCCTTCATCAGATGAAGGTGAAAACCGCTTTCTTGCCTCAAACTGAAATGTACATACATCCTACACCCGAGCGCCTCAGAGAAGACTGCATGCAAAAAGTCGCTTTCTTTTCCCCCCAATGGGAAGGTAAAAATGTTATATATATATATATATATATATATATATATATATATATATATATATATATATATATATATATATATATATATGAAAAAAATATATATTTTTACAGCTTGAGTGGAGTTATTTCTACTAGAAAAACTTAGCTGCTGAATATTGAAGGGTAAGTGGTTCTCCATCGATATTTCCTGCAGTGTGGAACAGAGATATGAGAATGACATTAAAGTGTGAGCTACTAAGTAATAAAATACATTCCATTATTTTCTGTAGTGCAATATCTACCTCCCTTTGACTCCTGAAAGATCTGAAGAAATGTAATTAACCTTGCTGTCCGTACTGCTGTAATGAATTTATTTATTTTATTCTTATCAGTGTCGGGCCTGATAAAGCAGGGACCATCGTCAGCACAACTGGAGGATCATTATTAACACAGTAACCAATGAATTAGATATATTTGTCTATAATGCAACAGCTATTCATCATCGTGACAGTGAACATAATGTGAGTTCTTATAGAAGCGAAAACCACTCGGTCTGTTTCCAAGGGGATGTCCTCATCACTAAATGCAAAGCCTGAAACAATAAATGATAATCCTGCTAATGTTAATACTTTAAAGTTAAATTTCTAGTGCTGTATGTGCTGGGTTTTCAATGTGTTAATTTGTTTTAAATAATAGAAACATGTCACTAAACTAATTTGTACAGATTTGTTTTAGATCATTTGCTCGATTTTAGAAATTTCTGAGGCAATTTAAAAACTAACATCTCTGGAACTGCTGTCCGACTCAACCTGATAATAATATTCTTCAACCCATGAGTCACTTACAGCAGTTACACATTATCGTTTCTGAAAGGTCAAGTTTGTTTATATGTTTGATACAAATACATGTCACCTTAAATCTCACTGACGATTCAGTATGAAAATCATTCAACTTCAGTCTTTGGTCTCAGATTGATACTCCTCTCACTATAAAAGGTCACAATAGCAATGATTCAATTTTTTCTCAATGCAGTCTCTCTTTTTCATACAAAAATCCGCAAATGTAGTATAGTATCAAAATAATGATAATTCTCAAAGAAATTTTCACTTTCACTTACTCTGATTCAATAACAGACATATACAGATAACAATTTAAAGCACTTTTGAGTTGTCTTGTCTGATACAAAAAGTCATTTTGAATCGGTTTCCTCAGATTCCTACAGTTCCAAGTGGCTCATTCTGCCTTGTTACACTGACACTGACATCTACAAGATTCCTGAGATGAGTGAAACTGCCCTGGGAACCAGATGAGTTGCCTCACGGCAGTTCTAAGAGGAATGGGTCTTCAAGGCTAAATAAAAGAATAAATGACTCGTTAGGAGGAGATTTGGCATGGTAACCACAGGAACAGGCAAACGCGTGGTGGGTTTTACAATGTTGGGATGAAATAAAGATATCCTGCATATCGCCTAACACATGGAGATCAGCACACTTGAGGACTTGATTGGATTTTCTGGTCTCTCACTGGGGGCTGCAGCCTCCAGGCTTGGACACCCGGGTACTCCACACTGTGGGAAGAAGGCTCTTTTTTTATCAACTCTGCCAGAGTTAGATGAGAGGACAATATCAATTTCTTCTTTTTTGTTTAGTACAGAAATAGGCCCGGACAGAGTTTACTGTGGCCTAGCTCCACACAGACTGCAATCAGGGTGAAGTGAACTTGCCTGACAAATTTTCCTGATTCTGGACATAATGCAGATGACTCATGGCTCTGCTTGTGACTATTTTGGATGCTTGAAATGTGTTTATATGAATGTTTAGAAATGTTAAAAAGCTATTGTAATTGTTAATGGAGGTTAATCACCCGCCTCGTGTACGGGTGTGGTACACGTTGTTTTCAACATTGAAGATAATTTTATATTTGTAGATATAGTAGGATCAACTTTGCCTCAATTTGTACCTCCTTTGTTTTATGATTACACTGAGTCGCAATGTTAGGCCAATGGTAGCCAGTTAGCAGTGTCAAAATCATGGCAGCACTTAGTGTGCTTAATGACTTTTTTCCCCTTTAGTTTTCCTTATTGTCCTTTTATTTCTTTTGTACTCAGTTGGATGCACCAGCAGCCAAGAATGGACCATGAGCCAAACTATACAAGAACTTCACCTGGTAAGCATAAAACGGTCGTCTTTACAAACCGGTGAGCAGGGTTTTGATAGTAAATCACTATTTAATCTCTTTTCGTGTGTGTATTTATGACTCAGGGTGTTTTGGGAGGTCTGTGCAGTGGGAAGTCTGCTCTGGTCCACAGACACTTGACAGGAAGTTACCTGTCACTGGAGAACTCAGAGGGTTTGTTCCACGTCCTCATATCTGTGTCAACTGACAATAGCCCTTTTTCACCTCAGATATTTTTGCTTCTTATATGCACGTAACATTTGACTGTTTCTTAACATTTTTTTTCCAGGGCGCCAGTTTATTAAGGACGTTATGGTTGATGGACAGAGCCACCTGATGATAATCAGAGAGGAGACAGAACTCCCGGGGGCTCAGGTAGGTCAGGCACTGACCTGGATGCTGTAATGTGGACAACTAATTTCCCTTTGTGTAAATAAGCCCTCAGTATCAGTCCGCTCTGTTGTTTTTTTGAATGCTATTCATCTTTTCTCTTCCTATCAGTTTGCAAGTTGGGTGGACGCAGTTATCTTGGTCTTCAGTTTGGAAAATGAGGCAAGCTTCCAGGAAGTTTATAAAATCTACCACCAGCTGGCTATCCACCGGCCTGTCACCGAGATACCGTTTGTAGTAGTCGGGACGCAGGGTGAGACTCTCACACAACATGCACGTTGATTCAAATCTTTGTCAAGGTGAACTGCTCTTGTATATTCATGCTTTGTGCTCTGTCCAGATAAAATCAGCAGCAGCAACCCCAGAGTAATAGATGATGCCAGGGCCAGACAGCTCTGCTCAGACGTGCGGCGGTGCACTTACTATGAAACCTGTGCTACGTACGGCCTCAATGTGAACAGAGTCTTCACTGATGGTATGAGAGCACACTAATGTAAGGCCATACATATGTGTAGTGATGGTGAAATCTGTCCGAACACAATAAGGCATTTAGAAATGGCTCATGTTGTGATGTCACAAAAAGGAAATTAGTAGTAACCGCCCCAGGATCTTTTCCGACAGCTAGGTGAATTACAACAAGGTGTTTCTGGACAGTAAAAGCATGCTGAAGAAAAAAAAATGGACTGTGGAAATTATACTATTATATGATGATGTTTTAATATTAAACTGTGAAAATTACATTTTTGTTTTTTGCTCCACAGCTGCCCAGAAGATCATGGCAGCCAAGAAGCAGGCTGCTCTACTGGCTTCCTGTAAGTCTCTCCCGAACTCTCCCAGTCACTCCGGAGGCTCCACCCCAGTGTCGGGCATCTTTCCAGGACAGGTGAAGCTGTTACCTACACACTCCACACATTTAACTGCACATCTTTTTGCTGAGTTATATTATAGATTTGCTGTCATGAAACTTCATCACAAGTTGGAATTGATTAAAAATGATAATACATTAATGCCTGCTAATTTTCCATTTAAAAGAGGCAAAACTGGTTTTTGGACATAGTTGTAGAGATAATGGCCCTTGAAGACTGCTGCAAATGGAAATCAATCCCCATAGACCTCATGTTAAAATCCCAACATTTACAGTAGAAATAATCATATTCACAATACATAAAGATGCATATGCATAATAATTGGCTACTTTTGAGTGACAGGTGGCTAGCAGCTGAAAAGCTGTGGCTAGCTGCGTGCTAAGCACAGCTTGCACCACGGCTCTGCACTCTCATCCAAATATAGTCACGGGGGACACTTCCCGCTCCACAAAGCTAAGATGGCTTGCTCTGTGGTTATTATGTGATTAGATATACAGCGTAAGTGCTTGAATCACAGGTGTTGCTAACAGCATGAAGCGACAACAAACAGATACTGGACCGATCCAATTACAGAGGCGACGCCGTCAGTCATATGGCAAAATCCTCACCTCCCGCAGAACACTGACATAGCTGCTGCCAACACTGCAGGAAAATAACAACTGAAATTTATTTCTTTTACAGTTTTGACCAAAAAGGTACATGTCAAACCAAACACCAAGGGTATTCCTTTTACAATGTAATTTCTGCTGAATTATGGCCGCTATCTGCCCTCACCCAGGCCAGCAATGGTGGCCAGAGCAGTGACTACTCCTCGTCACTTCCCTCCACCCCCGTGATCAGCCACAAAGAGATCAGCAAGACGGCGAGAGGGGAGAAACAGGACAGCGCCACGCCGGGGTCGGTCCGCAGTGCCACCCGGAGACGCACCCCCAGATTTGCGGTAATGCACAGAACAATGTTAGCAACTAGAAAATTTCCTCTGAAGACATTTGAAAGTAAATTTATGATATCATATACAAGGAGCAGACATACAACAAATATTTTATTTTCAAGTATTTATTCAGTAACTTATTGTTATAGTTGTTTGGTTGTGTGTGTGTGTGTGTGTGTGTGTGTGTGTGTGTGTGTGTGTGTGTGTGTGTGTGTGAGTGACAAACCTTACATGACCTGCATTCTGACCAGTCTGTACATGACATGTGTGCATGTGGTTCATGTTAACGAGCACCAGGTGTTTCTTGATACACCTTAACGAGCCTGAACCTCAAAGGTTGCCACGGCAACTTGAGCTGGTTGCCAACGACAACGGCCGCACTGCAGGCAGAGGCAGAGACAGAAATGTGGAGAAAAGGGGCATTTTTCTCCCTCTGCACTAGTCTCTCATTTGAGCTTTGACTGACAAAACAGTGACCCCTATCGGAAAATAACACGAACCATCATCGTTGTACGGACTTCACTAAAGTTCTGGTCTAATTTGGTGTTTCTACAGTAAATAGTTTGGAGACACTGGTAAGTTTAAAACAGTTATGCTTCTCTCTAAAAAAATCTTTGTATGGGAATCAATGAGGAGCTACCCAGTCAAATTCGTTAAATCTCTCAGATATTTTGAGCACATTGTGAGAATCAGAGCAAGTTCTCTGCAAAGTTAGACAAAGTCATGTTTGTACATTGCAAATTGTGCCCAGGAGCAGAGTGCAGAGAGAAAAAATCCTATTTTTTTGTTCTTCTACACTCACCCACTGAAGAATCAAAATTCCCTCTGCAGCAAAAAACTGCAGCAAAAATGATCATGGTTATTGATTAGCGATTGAAAACTACATTACCTATGAAAACATGGAATAATACAAATACCTTGTGTCTACCGTTTAAAGTTTAAATGGGGTCTCTAGGTGAAAGCATGCCCAAGCAGTAGGCAGCAGTGCAAAAACTCTGATAATTTCTCAATTTTTCACCTCATACCCATTCTTTAAGAGAACCTCTATAGTTACAGCGCTAAAAAACTTTTAATTTGCAGATAAAACTGATTGCAGATGTATGTTTTCATATATAATTCGCTTTGATCCTCTCAAAGCTGTAGGATGAGTTGCCGTAATCTGTCTGGAAGAGGAATAAGAAAAAATCCGTGGATTAACACTAGGGCTTGGAGATACACACTGAGCACTCAGTGTTATATGCAAATAGTTTGGAGTTAAGGCTCACTCTTTTTCTTCACACAATGTTGCAGTAAAACTAAAACAATGAGCTGAATGACACAAAAGTACTTCATATATATATATATATATATATATATATATATATATATATATATATATATATATATACATATATATATATATATATACTGCTCTTGCCTCTGATGCAGTTTTTGTCGTGATCCGTCTAGGGCCGGAGAGGGAGCGACACGAACAGACGGAGTGCAGACTGCAAGGGAGATTTGGGCAGTGGACGCTCCATTCCCATCAAACAGGTAGGACATGGATTTGCACTTAATGCAGAAACAAATCTTTTATATCTAACGTCCTTCTGCCGAGGAAATCACGCCAGCACTCACTTGGAATTAAATGTGCGACAGCAGTTTCATCGTTTGGAGTGATGAAGTGTTGTGATCTCCTGATAGGCCTGATAAATACTGTAGATTGCGGGTGTTTTTGGCAGCTGACCGTGCATCATGTTGCCCAAGTGTGTGGGAGATTAACACATGAGACATTAGCAATAAATTCTCACCCTCGTGTTTTGTCATCTCCATCAGGGCTTTTTGCTGAAGCGCAGCGGGAACTCACTCAACAAAGAGTGGAAGAAGAAGTACGTCACCCTGTCTAACGACGGCATATTGTCCTATCACTCCAGTGTCAACGTGAGTCAGAGTGTTGACAGAGCACTTTAAAGGCTTTTTGCTGCCAAAAGCCAACGTCCGGTGGTTAATGGTGATGGCTGATGTTGGGTTTGGCAGGACTATATGCTGAATTCTCCCGGGAAAGAGATGGACCTGCTGCGGGTAACGGTGAAGGTGCCGGGGAAGCGTCCGCCGCGTGCCGTGCCGACCTGCGGCCCTCCAGCCGGGCTCAACGGACGGGTCAAAGATCTGCCGGGACCTGAGGGACTCAGCCCAGGTCCAAGAATAAACATTTTCTGCATAATAACATGGGGAAATCCAATGTAAAATGCTCACAAAAAGTAATCATAGCATCAAAATCATATAAATCAAATCCTTTCCCTGACTGTTAGAGGAAATATAACAATAAACCTAAACTATACAAATACCAGTACACAGGCATGTTGACCAAGGTTAAAATCGTTTTGAATCTTTTTGTTTTCAATTTCAGTTCAGTTTTAACTAGTAGATTTGTTTTAGTTTATTTAGTATCTTTCCCACAAAAAAATTTCTAGGTGGTGAGGGGAGGTGGCATTAGTGACATGGGTGATTCAATAAATTCTATGATTATTAACAAGTGAATAATGTGTGCAAATTAAAAAAACAAACAAAACAAGCAAGAACACTTCCATTGTGTGACATAACTTGTGATTATTGCACTTTTGAAGCACCTTACATTTAAGACAACATATAGAGTGTGACACAACTCCAGATAGTTGCCTAAAAAATGCAATTTACATATAAGTTAAGTTAATTTAATAGTTTCAACTGTTTACTTACATGTGTAAATTGCACTTTTTGAGCAGAAGGTTTTTTTCTTTCCTCAGAGAGACGTAGGTAAGGCAGGAGGCCATTTGTCTTTTGTAAAACCTTGTTATAATACTAGTTTTTATTGAAGCTAACACCCTTAACATGGACTGATGTATATGGCAAAATGTAATAGATCTCATTTACCTCAGTTACTGTAGTGCGATGCAGCGTTTTGCTGGTGTGAAGCACTGTCAGTTCTCTGTGAATTGAAATCTAATTTTCTTTGTGGACAGCAGTGCATTGTGTCGCTATTTCCTCCCAGTGTTCAACAGCTTTTAAGTTAAATGGAAACGGAGGCACTTCCTGAATGGGAGTGAGAAGGTTTGGTAAAAAATAAAGGACACAGAAAAAAAAACAAAAAAAAAAACACCATGATAAATAGGTGGAGTCGGGAGACAGCAGGAATTTAGAACTGCAGTGAATACGTTCCTTTGTGCTGGAAAAGAAAAGTGCATGAGGAGGCATAACCTTTCCAAAAGAACAAAAGAGCGTCACAAGGGGTTTCAAAAGTTTTGCAAGCTCCAGCGCCTTTAGTAATACTTCCATATCATTAATTTTTCTGTATTCATACGGAATCCTTAATCTATTTTTTTTCTCAAATCTCAGTAGCACAATTTTAAAATGAATATTTGGCTAAATTATTCCATTCTTAAGTAGGCTACATGTTTGCTGTCATATTTTTAGTTCCTGTATGTGCCAGCGGCCTCCTGCAAGTAGAGGAAATGGAAGGGCTGGGTGGCGCGCTGTTCCTGAGGAGTAACAGAGGCGTGCAGCGCTGTCCGTCCACTGTATCGAACCACGCTCAAAGTGTTGGTGAGAAAAAGAATTTGTTTATGTAGAGAGCATGTTATCATCACTTGCAATCATGCTTGGTGCAATTCCATGTGATCTTGTTCCCAGACTCTGCATTTGAGGGCGTTTCCAGCTCCTCCTCCACCAAAGACGTAGGCTCCGCCTCCCCAGTGACAGACAGGAAGAAGCAACGCAGAAAGAAGAGCATGAATCAGAAGGGAGACGCAGCCACTGGCCAAGCAGATGGTAAGCATAAAAAAAAAAAAACTCCATCTGTGTTTTTATATAAGCCAGTAATAATATTCAACACAACAAATTATGATATGGAAAAAAATGTAACACATTGTAGACATGATTTAAATTGTCGTTTGTACTATTTCCTCTCTTCATCTCTTTGGCTTTTTCGGTGACATTTTCTATCTTCTTATGCAGCCAAGCGCAAAATGTGGAAACTCAAAAGCTTTGGTAGCTTAAGAAACGTAAGCAAGACAGGTAATGCTGATCTGTCACTTTGCATCTTTACACTCTGACTGACCTCTCTGCACGTGTCAAGTTCCTGTTGCATCGACAAATTGATATTTTAGTGAAATTCTTTGCATACATTTCATTAATATTAACCTTCAGTTTCAGCACATTGGTAAATGTTTGACTTTTCATTGACTAGTTCACATGTTTGTTGTCGTTTTAGGTTCTCTGATGCAAACTAGAAGAGTCTTTTTCTTTTTAGTGTCAACAAACATTCCTGCATGATGGATTTCTGCACAGGATTAATAACCTCTGATCAAAAGATCTCATTTTTTTTCTTTCAGATGAGGATAATTTCGACTTCCTCGTCGTGTCAAGCACTGGCCAGACGTGGCACTTTGAAGCCCAGAGTGTTGAGGAGAGGGACTCCTGGGTCCAGGCCATCGAGAGCCAGATCCTGGCGAGCCTGCAGCTGTGCGAGAGCAGCAAAAACAAGGCGAGATTAACCGGAAGGCGTTTCCGTGCACTGAGACTTACATTGAGAAAAGATTTGCTTTTATCTAACTGTCGGAAAACATTAAACGCTGTATTTTATGCAGACATAAATCTGGCAGAACACAGCCACACTACCCTCTTTTTTCGCGGTGCCAGTGGCACTTTTTTGATGATTTTGTGCTCCCAAAAGTACCCGCTTTCATGGAGCTGGCTAGAAACGAGTGTATGCAGGTCAGGTAGTGCAATACTGGTACCCATATTGGTATGAAATTGTATGTGTTTCCAGAGCTATTCCCAAGGCTGTGGTTCGCGGAGTCACACATACAGAATATATAACATCAGCTATTCCAAACAAGCTGATATTGTGTAAGATGTTTCTGCAGAGGATTGGAACTAGAGCTCCATCAAAGCTATAAAGAAAATGTTCTTTAAACAATCAAAACAATCTTAGCTGTAGTATTTCTTTACTTAAATTCTTTTTTTTGTTCTTTCAGTTAAATGTTTGAGCTTCACTCTGTAAAATGATATCATGTACTTACAGATTTTGACAGTTTTTCCTTTTTTTTTTTATTTGATGATGTGGGAATGTTTCTCTGCCCTCACTGGAAATCTTAAGTTGCATGTATCTCTAAGCTGATTTGTAGCTTCCCTGTGTTTTAAACAAGCTACCTAACCAGTTTATGGAAATATTTTTATATGCCCTAAAGGATGACTGAAGCAGATCTTTAAATATATTTATAGCAGCTGCATCATAGCGCAAATGTATCCTCGTGAAGTAAGAAAGGCATTGGCAACAGATGGACTCGCATTGATTGCACTACAAGTTGGTATCATATTTTTGTGGGAGAACTTATGCAGTTCATTATGTACAGAAAGCACGGAACGATTTCACTATCTTGCATTAAGTCACATTATCTGCCCCAGGGAGTCGGCTACATTCAGAGTGCCTTATAATCTTATTTGGCTGCTGTTATTTGCACCGTGGGACTCTGGAAGAGGAGCAGTTTTCTCCCAGAAGCAGCTGGCATCAACTCATTATAACACTGTTACTACTAATACTTTTAAAAAGGACAATTGGCTATTAATAATTGTCCTTTTGAATGGGAAACACATCCTGGTTTGGGTCTAGATAGGTGACCTAAAAATGATAATCACCACTAATGTAGTACTAACATTAATCCTATGATGTATTTATTTTTGAGTAATAAAATTGCTTTTGTTTTAGGAGCCTTAAACCCTTCATTTCAAAGCTGCGAATGGTTTGTACATAATGATGATTAGAGCTATTTTCCACAGCGCTTTCATTGGGAGATCTGACTATAATCATGTAATTAGTGAGGAGAGTCTATATTACAGAGGGAGGGTTGCTGCTGTCTCCTTCATTTTGATTACACACTATGTGTTTTTCACAGGCTCGCAAGAACAGCCAGAGCGAAGCTGTGGCTCTGCAGGCGATTCGAAATGCAAAGGGCAACAACTTCTGTGTGGACTGTGATGCCCCAAGTTAGTGATGTGTTTTATATCACTCAGTTATTTTAGATGTGCATATATGTGAAATTTCTACTTTTTGTACCTTTTCTATATACATACACCACATAGAGTGGTGTGAAAGTGTTTTCACCCTTCCAGATTTCTCATTTTGTGCATGTCTGAGATGCGTAAAGGATTCAGATGATCGAACAAATTGAAATACCTACATGGCCCTGTGTGAAAAAGTGATTTTCCCCTAAACCTAATACCTGGTTGGGCCGTTAGCAGCAACAACTGCAATCAAGTGTTTGTGATAACTTGTGTCAATTAGTCTCTTGATCATCTGAAACATTTAAATAGCATATTCAGTTTTGTAAACCATGAAGTAAAGCCATATTGTTTTCATCTTGATGGTAATTTAAAATATTGAGAGCAGGTTAAAAACAAACTTTCTAACTTTCTAATATAAAATAGATGAGACATTCAGCTAAACGTCCCACTGAATTAACTTGTCATCCAGGCTTGAAAACAATACCTTTTACCTCCGTAAGGAAAAATAGCCGCCAAAGTCAGGTCATTTTTTTTATATAGCCTAAATTCACAAATCCCAGATTGTCTTTTACACTCTGGGTTTTACACTCTTTATAGCAGGGGTAGGCATTCCTGGACCAAGAGAGCCACAGTGGGTGCAGCCTTTAGTTCCAACCAAGCAGTAACACGCCTGATTCTACTAATAAAGGTCCTCAGCAAGAGCTCTGATGGTGATTAGTAGAACTGCTTGGTTGGAACAAAAGTCTGCACCCACAGTGGCTCTAGGACCAGGGTTGGTGACTCCCGCATTAGACCCTTGATTTGAATAATGAAAAACTCCACCTTTCCAGACTGCATTATAAAACTGCTGTAGTGAGGTGTAGGGACTAAAAAGGTTTGTAAAAATTTGTCTTATAAATCACCAAACCACACATAATGAGATCAAATACAGCATATTTCTCTCTTGTACTTTTGAAAGGCCAGTCTAGCATATAGTCTGGCTCACTGACCGAAGAGTTACCAGTTTTGGCAAACAGGATTTCATACGACTTCACACTTTTGGAGCTGGCACATGTCTCGCTTAGAAATGGCTGCTGCTTGTGAAACAGTTTCAAATATGAGAAATCTGCCAATCACATGCACATAAATGCACGAAGGAGGCAGCAACCTAATTTGTTTGTGTCTCTGCTCCATCTCTAAGATCCAACGTGGGCCAGTCTGAACCTGGGCGCTCTCATATGCATCGAGTGCTCTGGGATCCACAGGAACCTGGGTACTCACCTGTCACGTGTCCGCTCCCTGGACCTGGATGATCTGCCCCGGGAGCTCACGCTGGTTCTCAGCGCCATCGGCAACCACATGGTCAACTGTATATGGGAGGCACGCACTCTGGGACACCGTAAACCGATGCCTGACGCTACCAGGTAACCAACTCCAACAAAGTTGGGAGTTAAGTGATGCAGAACAACACAAATCACTAAATGCATTGAACAGTGAATTCACCTTCTCCTCGTCGTTTCTCTTTGTTTTTCCAGAGAGGAACGCGAGTCATGGATCAGGGCCAAATATGAGCAGAAACTGTTTGTGGCGCCGCTGCCTCCTCCCACTCCTAACGAGGGCCCAGACATCACGCTGTCTGGCCGCCTACTGCTGGCAGTGATGGAGCACAACCTCCCCAAACTGCTGCTCCTCCTGGCCCACTGCACTAAGGAGGACATTAACGCCCCTCTCAGCCTGGTGCTTTCCTCCAGGTCGCTGCTAGCGCTGCGGCTGCCCGGCTCTGCCCTGCACGCCGCCTGTCAGCAGGCCGACGTGGTGATGACGCAGCTTCTTGTTTGGGTGCGTTTCCCCCTCACCTCCGGGTGTCACTTCACTGCGGCTTTTCCAGTTGTAATCTAGGAATCAACACAACTTTTGTACCGGAGCTTTATATTACCCATAAATGTACAATATTGACAAGGTGTAAAATCATTTTGAATGTCTTTTCAGCGATGATCACCCAAGCCCTCATGTTGAGTTATGCAAAATCGGCCAAATAAAAAATGTTCCCCTTCAACAACCTCTAAGTAATACACTCAGCAAGAAAGAAAAAACGTTAAAACAGATGAGTCAGCAGACCACTCAAGGTGATCTACTGTATATGTGTGAAAGGCACTAAAGCTCACTGAGACACACCTAGTTGGGATAATTTAGGAGAGTCCTGTCAGCTTTTAGTCCCAAGAATCCACGGGCCATTTATACGTCACATGATAAAACGTCCGTAAAGAAACAGTGTGTACGATTTTCTGGCAGTGAGCAGCAAGTAGCAGAACCGACTCGGCAGAAGTCAAATATCCATCCATCCATTGTCTATCCCGCTTATTCCCTTTCGGGGTCGCAGGGGTCTGCTGGAGCCTATCCCAGCGCGTTAAGGCGAGAGGCAGGGATACACCCCAGATGGTCGCCAGCCAATCGTGGGGCACACACACCATTCACACACCATTCACTCTCACACTCACACCTATGGGCAATTTAGAGTTTACCAATTAACCTGAGCATGTTTTTTGTATTGTGGGAGGAAACCGGAGTACCCGGTGAAAACCCACGCAGACACGGGGAGAACATGCAAACTCCACACAGAAAGGCCCCAGACCCAGGCCCAAGGCGGGTCTTGAACCTGCGACCTTCTTGCTGTGAGGCAACAGTGCTACCCACCGCACCACCGTGTCGCCCCGAAGTCAAATATAATATTAATAATTATAATATGGTATAATTCAATTTAATTGTTTTTATTGAGCCAATTTCATCTAAATGAGAAGTAGTCTTTCTCTGTGGAACCCACCATGTTGCACCACATGGTCTATAGGACAATGTCATTTGGTGTGACCCTAACAACATACAACATACAAATAGTTTCACTTTTTTAAAAAGGTTTTAAAAAATAAAAATAGATGCTATCAACTACTACATTTTGTGGTGAACATGCTCACAAACTCTTGATTGTTGTAAAAAATATAAAAAATATTTATATATAAATGAACTTTTAAATTACAAGAAACCACATGAACACAAAATTTACATTTTTAGATACATGATGTTTGCGTCTTATAACTGTATTTTAAAAAGTTTTTGATTCAACCCAAAAATGGACCAACCAATTAATGGCTCGAGAATTGCCGGTAATCTGCAACCTTGCTACTAGATACCACTAGAATCTATGCACTGGACCTTTAAAATGTGAAATATGCCTTTTAAAAATATATACAATACACAACAATTCCCCAAGACGTAAACATTAGATTTACAATCATTTGCAGATAAGAAAAAACACTGACTGATGTCCATAAATGTTCCTAAAATGCCACATACCTTTTACAAGTTTGTATTTTGAACCGTGGGCTACATCCGACTAGTTCCACACACACATCTCCAATAATTATCCTAATCACCTCGCCCAGTTCCTTCTTGCTTGTGTAGCTATGAACATCTCAGCACTCCGTACCCCCTGGGACACTTTCCTGTGTTCATACAAATTAACCTTATTGATCATGGCTGATAAAGCAAAAGCTAGTCATAGTGGAAGTGGCAAAAAGCGTAAGACAAGTGATGATGGTGGTAGTTGGTAAGAAACACCAGGTAATTTCCATGGAAATGAACGTTGGAAGTGAACGAAATATTGGACAATCATGAGAAGATGGCTTATGTTGTAGCTTGGAATTTAATATTTAACCACTTACAAACAATCCAGTTTACAGCAGCCTCTCAAAACCTTGTGTTGTAGGTTGGGCACTGTCTGTATATGTAATGTATAATAATTACATAACCTCATCAGTTATTTTTCTTCTTCCTCGGCTTCAGTATGGCTGTGATCTTCGGTACCGGGATGCTCAGGGCCACACGGCTCTGGCTCTGGCTCGCAGCGCCGGCAGCCAGGAGTGCGTGGACATCCTGCTCCAGTACGGATGCCCGAACGAACCGGCCCCCTCTGTTGCCATGACGCAGAGCCTGACGGTCGCCACCACACTCAAGATCTCGCACAAGAGCGGCGGCAACACCAGCCTCAGTTACAGCACCTCCAGACGAGCGGTGTCCTAATGGAAAGCGTGGTGTGGTGAAGAGTGTGTGTGTGTGTGTGTGTGTGTGTGTGTGTGAGCTTGTCGCTTTGCCCTCATGCAGTAGTGTCCTGTACGCTCACGCAGGCCAGTGGGAGCGATGCCCGCGTCGCCAGATGTTGCACTGCGGAAGCCAGACGAGGTTTGATGGGGTGTGTTTGTGTTCGTCAGGGATGAAAGCCCTCACCGGTTATCAAGGCAGGCACATTCAGTCTGTTAGGATGGTTCGACCAAAACAACAAGAGAATTTTTCCTGACTAAACTTTGTATGTAGACAGTAAGATTTAAAAAGAAAAGAAAAAGAAATATATATATATATAAATATATATATGAATTTGAGATGCCTCTGCATTCAGATTTACAAGGGATGTATTGCACTGTACACCAGCTGGTATGATTCATACGTCACCATGTGGTCAGTATTCAACCCTATTCTCAGTTAAGCGTAGAAGTTTGCCTTCGGCCTAAACTAGTTTATCTGAGCCTCTGACAAAGAATGTGACAAAATCTGAACGGAGAGAGACTGAGAGAGAGAGAGAGAGAGAGAGAGCATAAATAGTGTGTTATGTTCAACACAGCCAGAGTGTTGAGCTGTGCATAAATGATGTTGTGTAAGTTGATTACAAAAAACTTTACTGAAAGACTGAAAAGCGAGGCTGTTTTAAAGATGATAAAAATAACTGTATAGAGATGAATTGATAAAATATTATAATTTAAAAAAAAGTGCTTCATTTTCCAAGATTGTTATTGTACGATTTGTACAGTTGGTCCTGTGTATAAAACTCAAAGGGTTACTCAAAGCTGTTTAGACGTTTTCAGATTCCTGGTTTCCTTTGATAACCACTTGATATCAACTCTTTGACACCCAAGGCTGACATTTTTATGTTATGTTTGTATCACTGTGTGTGACATGAACACTGAACCTGGAGCGTGCATCAGTACCTGCAGAGTGTGTGACTCCAGCAGCAGGTCATTGTCAAGGCGAGTGTAATACAGGATGTGTATATGAAGAAGTGAAAACGAACTGCCTTGATTTTGATTGAATGTATACAAAAACTGAAGGACTGAGGCAGATGATACAGCTGTTGTTCCATCCATGTTTTGGTGGACTGTCTTTTATGTTTTGATTAACTAATATTATTCCTGCTGTGACTAATAGAAATTTAAAGTATGTTTTAATAGATTAAAACTGTTAAGTCTTGACACTTAAAGGTTCTGATCTATAAAAAAATGGGGCCTATGAATGACCGTGTTTGTAAGTGGCTGAAAAATCAACATGAAATAGAGGAATGTTGCCCGAAATTCATATTTTAAAAAAAGGACATACAAAACAATCCTCCTGCAGTATTATATGTATTTTTGTGTTAATCTGAAGACTCACTGAGTGTACATGTCTGTGATGTAAGCATCTCTTTTTATTTGTATTTTTTTACTCATGCAATGATTCATAGAGCATTCATTATCAATACACAAAGGCTACTGCCAAAGCGTGGTGTTTTGTTTGGAGTTCTGTGTGTGTGTGTGTGTGTGTGTGTGTGTGTGTGTGTGTGTGTGTGTGTGTGTGTGTGTGTGAGTGTGATTGCTGGTAATAGCAGACCATATTTAAAAAAGCAAAACTCTATAATCCCTCATTATATACACACAGTCAACATTTTACATTTTACACACAGATTTGAGACTTTCCACCTCAGATCATTTCCCTTCTCGAAATCATTGCCTTACAAGTTGGGAAGCATCCTCAAGGCTCTGTTAGCTGTCATGATTCTATTTGTTCTTCCAGGCATTTTTAAATTCTCTATCTTATATATATATATATATATATATATATATATATATATATATATATATATATATATATATATATATATATATATATGCCTCTGTGGCATTTTGATATGACATCACAGATGCACTGTACACCATAAGCTTTATATTATATTCAGACTCTGGCTACCTCTTAAACATTCTACCTTTCAATGTTATGTTAGGTGCAACAGGTCTGTTGAGATTTGTCTTACTTCTTGACTGATTCTGACCCAGAAAGACAGAGACTACCCCTGGGAAGGTGAGGGAGGCTCCAGTCAGTGGAAACACAGCAGAGTAGAGTTGTATCCCACATGATAGTGGTGCAGAGGTGTTCAAACCAAGTAGATCTGCCGTTTTCTGGACTAGTGGAGTCCTTCATCAGCCAGTGTCCATCACCTTACACTCATCAGGCATTTCAACACGAGTCCCTCTAGATTAAACCAGTCCCTGTTAAAGGCCTGTGACGGCTTTGACCTACTTCTTTCTAGGTCGAGGTCCTAGAGTAAATTTTATGTAGTGTAATATCATCATGCACTGAGCAATCTCATTTCTGTTCAATTGATTTACAGCTGTTTGAGTACTTCTGGGAACACATAAAAACAAAAGTACAGTAACGTAATAAACACAATAAGTAGGCAGGCCAATAATTTACCCAGGGAGGGAACAGCTGAGACCAACAGAAAAGTTCTCGGTGGCCTTCAGTTAATACGTCACTCTCTGAGGAGCTGAAGCAAAGAAATACGAACAGAAGATCTCCAATTGCCTTGAAAACTCCAGAGGATTATTGTACATTACTGAATCATTGAACAGTATTTACAGATTTTACTGTGAGTTTACAAATTGAATACTTCATGAACAACATGGTTTTAATACTTTTATTCAGAAGGTGTAAGTAAAAATTATTTTTAGGCTTTATCGGTGCCCTTGGGGATCTACAAAACATCTAACTCATATAGTTCTGACTGGACTGTCTATTGTACAAAACTCATAAAGATTAAGTTTTTGGAATTGTTTTCAAGACACAATGTTATATCGTTTCATATCATGGTGAAAGTGAAGGTCACAAGTTGTCCACCACAACATATGGGGGATGCTGGATTGTGAATTTGCTGAGTTTGATGAAGAAAACCAAAAAATACCATTAGCCACATAGGATTAGCTGAGCAGATCAAGGTTCTGCTCCACTGATCTGGAAACAGCTTGTATTGACAAATAAAGGTAAAAAACCTATTGCTTTAACAATGGGAATCATGAAGATAGGCGAAATTTCAAAAATGTTAAGCTGTCCCTTTAACTGTAGCACAAAATGTCTGCCACTATTATAATATCAAGACTCAGTACGCAAATCACAGCAAAAATGTTTAACTCACAGTTTCTCTTAAATTTGTTGAGAGAATTTATCTGAAATGGTAACACTCAGCTACAACTAGCTGCATGCTGAAACCAAACAAAGCTGGTGGTATTTTTCTGGCATCATATAAGTCAACAAACTGCATCGAGTTAATCTCACAAGCTGCTTCTGTGGCTTCTATTTCATCAGGAGTGGAAACAATGTGTGCCAGAACGGCTGGGACAAGGGGGGGGAGAACTAAATAAGAACACAAAAAAAATGCTTTGCCACTGAGAATAAATGTTAAAGGAACCCACAGTACTGTATGTACTATGTGAGCTTGGATACCGCATAATCACTTTCACTTCCACTCTTGTGTTGTGAGACTTACATGTAGTTGGAATGTCTGAAGTTTTAATCTAGTGGGTACAGTGTGTCATTAAACACAGAATGTCACCAAAATGTAAGAGGTTGTAAAAGTGATGTTATATGAGGCTGGATCCAAGTTAGGACATTTGACTTCATATAATACCAGTGATGAAATTATAATTTAATATTTGATGTACCACGGTGCCTCTCAGATGATGTAAGCCTATGTGTTACACAGCATTGCACTGGAAGCGAAATATGGCACAGTAAATAATGAATAATGAGCCGAGAGACAGTAAAACTTCAGTTCTGGGCTTTTAACACACAAACAAAACCATATTTTTTGTGCTTCGGGAATAATGGTAAAAGTATGTAGTGGTGTCACAAGGTCCTGGAGCAAACCTGTACATCACTGCAGTGAGGAGCAAGCAGTTAAACCACTAGAGATCAAGTATTTCATATTGCTCTTTATTTATTTCTTGATTTTTATGTGTAGGACCACACCACCACCATCTTATTTATTTCAAATGATCAATGTTACTGCATGTTGTCATTTTAATAACTATAAAAACAGCAAAGAGGGAGTTTTAAGACAAATACAATACACAAATAAAAATTGCACGGCCATTATCCAATGAAATCTCATCACTCATCAGTAACAAGTAACAACAAACATCACATTTCTAAAGGCTTCACCTATTTGTGTTATAAAAGAGTTTATTTTCCTATAATCTTCATTAAAAAAGCCTGAAGTGTTCATAACTTGGACCAGTATACAACTGGTACTTCTTTACATGGTTATGTGCAGGCCATTTACTTGGGAACATCCATCCATCCATCCATCCATCCATTTTCTATACCCGCTTATTCCTTTTCAGGGTCGCAGGGGTCTGCTGGAGCCTATCCCAGCGCATTTATGGCGAGAGGCAGGGATACACCCCAGATGGTCGCCAGCCAATCGTGGGGCACACACACCATTCACACACCATTCACTCTCACACTCACACCTATGGGCAATTTAGAGTTTACCAATTAACCTGAGCATGTTTTGTATTGTGGGAGGAAGCCGGAGTACCCGGTGAAAACCCACGCAGACACGGGGAGAACATGCAAACTCCACACAGAAAGGTCCCAGACCCAGGCCCAAGGCGGTCTTGAACCTGCGACCTTCTTGCTGTGAGGCAACAGTGCTACCCACTGCTCCACCATGTCGCCCTACTTGGGAACATATTGATGTAAAATTACATGTTAAAGTCACTTATTGGTAATGATAAATAGATGAATATTAGATTATTGCTAACTGATATAGTCTGAGGCATTTACTTACATCACATTTCTTGAAAAAAAAAATATCCTGTATGTGTCACTTTAAAATTCAAAAGAAACAAACATAAATCGCCAAGAAATCCTTTCATCACATGTAGTCTGGAATAAAATGGACAGTAAATACTTGACAAAAGATTTCCAAATGAATTAATACAATTTCCGTCTTGATTTGAGCAAGGTAACTGAATACTTGAGCTAGGCAAAGATCTTCATGATGAACTCTCGGAAGCGTTTGGCGTACTGCTCCGGGTGAACGGTGGAGATTTCTGCTCCTGCCTGCAAAATACACACGCAGGCAGAGCCAATTAAAAATGAGAGTAACTGAATGGAGAATTGAAAGCCCCACTTTCAGAGATGCTGATGTTGCTGATCAATCCTAAAGGCCGCTGAACTCTCACCCCGTGTTTGACGGCCTTGGCAGCGTGAGCGGCTTTCTTCTTGGTGTCGTACTGCGTCAGCACGTCGATTAGACCCATGAAGTACACCTCCCTGTGGGGCGCACCTACAGGACAGCGGCAGCGTTTGTTGGTGAATGAAGCTGACGCGATCTCCAGCTTGAGATCGGGTTTAGTTGCATTGCCAAAAGTATTCGCTCACCCATTCAAATAACCTGAATCAGGTATTCCAATCACTTCCATGCTCATATGTGTATAAAAAAATCAAGCACCTTGACGTGCAGACTGTTTTACAAACATTTGTGAAACAATGAGGTTTCCTTTTGAGCTCAGTAAATTCCATCATGTATCATAGGATACCATTTGTGCAACAAATTCAGACGTGACATTTCCTCACTCCTAAATAATCCACAGTCAATTGTAATATAAAAAATTGAAAGCGTTTTGCAATGACTGCAACTCAGCCATGAAGTGGTCCACTATGTAAACTGATGGAGTATAGTCAGCATATTGTGACCAGATCGCCATCTTTCTGCAGAGTTAAACGTTACAAACCTCCGAACTTCATGTGGCCTTCAAATCAGCTCAAGAACAAAGCTCAGAGAGCTTGATGGAATGGGTTTTCATGGTCTAGCAACTTCCAAGCCGGACATCACCAAGTGCAATGCAAGCTGTCTGATGTAGAGGTGTAAGGCACGCCACCACTGGACTCTAGAGCAGTGGAGGCTGACTTGTGTGTAAATGCTGCAGCAAACTAAGACATTTTGGGCAATTCCACACTCCCAACCTTGTGGGAACAGTTTGGACCCTTCCTCTTCAACCATGACTGTGCACCATGGCACAAAGCAAGGGCCATAAAGACTTAGAGAGGAGATTCTGCTATGGATGAACTTGACTGGCCTGCTTGAACACATTTTGGATGAATTACAACAAAGACTGAGACCTTCCCAATCAGCATCAGTGTGTGACCTCACAAATGTTCTTCTGGAAGAATGATCAAAAATTCTAATTAAATCTAATTCTCCTTATGGACAGCCTTCTAAGACGAGTTGAAGCTGTTCTAGCTGCAAAGTGTGGACCAACATAATAATAAACCCCATAGACTAGGAATAGGATGTCACTTAAATTCATATGCAAGTCGAGGCAGGTAAGTGAATACTTTCTACTTTCCCTGACTCACCTGCAGTACTTTGAATAGCGTATACATCCACGTAAGGGTCGAACTCCCCGGGCCCCATGGGTTTGAAGGAGTTCATATAACTAGCGATACCCTCAGGAGAGCCGCAGCCTGTAGGAGCCGCAGCCAGGCCGTTTTCATCCTCCTCTTCCTCCTCATGGGACGACTCCATCTCCTCCTCCTCCTCCTCCTCCTCATCCTCCTCCCTCTCAGCCCGCTCCACGTCATGGATTCCCAGCAGCAGGCTGTAGTCCATGATCCTCATATGCACCAGAAACTGCACAGAGATGACACACACACGCTTGAGTAATAGCCGAGAAAAATAGCAGCTGCATGCGTTTCTTACCTCAATATCTCTGTTAAGTTTGTCCATGATTTTCTTCTTCTCCTCGTCACTCACGTAAACCTTTTGCATGTTGTTCCTGAAGTCTACATCCTTATATGTGGGCAGTTCTTTACCCTGGAAACACAGAGTGAGGGTCAAGTATTACATGAAGATGGAACATGCAGGAAAAAAAAACAAAAAATGCAGGAATCATTAGCATTTTTCTCATTAAACTATAATCCGCCACCCCATTTCCTGTGACATCAAAGTCAAATAATCTTGCCCCAAATATTGTTTTTCAATCAACACAGATGGAAAGATCAAAGGTTTCCGCAGCTCTGTGGTTATTTTGACTCCATCTTCTCAAACAGCTTTTTCTCAGTCTTCATATCTGGGTCACAGCCTCTGTAGTTCAACCGTGTTATCAGTCTGCTGCTAACTGACTGAATGCAAATCTCATTCGTCCCACTTCACGAACAAAAGGAATTGTCTCTGATTGCGAAAAGCGCGCATTCGTCTCTGCAGCGAGAGCTACAACATGACAGAGGAAACTGGCTGGATATACAGCTGCAGCCGATTCAGGCTCCTTACAGTCATTATGCTGCACTCGTACAGCACAAAACAAAGAGTTATAGCCTACTTACAACTTAAATATGAAGCTAAAACATCCACATTTCCTTTTTATTGGTAAAGGGGCATTGCATCAATTTCATAAAGAAAGACTTGTCTTTTCCAACTGTTCATACAACTGTTCATTCATATGATACTAAGAAGCTAGTGAAAACAGATCTCCTACATCTTCTTTAGTCCTGGAGGGAGCTTTGTCAAGTCTGAGAAAGTGATTTATGACGTCATCGACAGTTAAATGAACACATGCAGGACACAGCGGAGGTGCAAGCTGCACAGAGCCGGTGCAAACAGCTGTATTTGAATATATATATCAAAATACATCAAAAGGTTGTCAATGATTTATGTTTTTTTTTTGTCTTTTCTAAAGTTCAAAGACTGAAGCTTCATTCATCTGCTGGAGAAAACATGGGAGCTCTTCTTTGCAAAGTGCAGCCAAAGTTGTATAACAATAACAGTGAGATCAGAATGAATCTCTCTCTCACACACACACACACACACACACAGTCTAACATGACGCTGTGATATCAGGTGTGTTTATGTCATTGTACTCTTTTACAAAAACCTTGAGTTCCTGACTTGTCCCGTTGCCGGTGGCTTTTTTTTCCCCCCTCAATTTCCAACTTCAATGAAATGAAGCATTAAATAATGCACACAAACACATGCATAGACATCAAGGGTAGAACAATAAATGAACCATAAAATGAATATGCCCCTCAAGTTGATCTCACCTTCTCTTTAAAACTTGCTTCACGAGACACCAGGGAACCCTGAGGAGAGAAAACACACCAGAGAATTTCACCTTTTTCCAGACAAAATGCTAAAGAAACTACAGTGTATTCACACATTACTGCATACATCGATTAACTTTATGAGTTTGTGAGCAGCCTCAACCCAAAGTAGCTTTGATTAGTTGTAGCATCTTTCAAATTAGGTGGATCGAACTGACATGAAAAGGTTCCACCTTTCCTCTCATAAATTTCTATGAACAATTAGCTTTTCAATGAGGCTTAAGGGATGAAATTGGTGAGAAAAAAATTGAGTGTAATAAAAATTTGTGACAAGAAAGAGGTCTTAAATTCTTTTTAGTTTTTTCTTTAATTGGATCTTCACTTCTAACCAGTTTATTTTAATGTTATCTTTGTTGAAAAAAACAGCTGAGAGCTACTGTATTTCTATCATTTTTGTAAATATACAGTGTGAATGAGCTTATCTTATTTATTTATTATTGCATCTCATCAGACTGTGGACTCGTATCCAGCTACATGACTTCTGCAGGTTCACCTTGAGGTCGTACTTCCTGTGCACATGCAGCCTGTGGCTGAACATGTTTCTCATCACTAACAGGTAGGTGTCCTCGCTCTCCACCGTCACCCTGTACATCGCCAGGAACTGAGGGAGGAGCGTGTTGCTGTGGCAGGTGACGATGTGCTGGAAGAGAGCAGGAGAGAATGGATGATGAGTGATGGGGAACGGATGCCACTGTTTCTGGGTGAAGGCTCCTCCTGAGGCCTTGGAGCGCGCCTCTATGTCTCTGCTCGGTTTTCTGCTTTGATGAAATAAAGAAGCAACAAGAGTGAGAGGACTTGTTCTAGTTAAACAAAGTAGAACAAAGATCTGTTTTTTTCCACTTTGGTAGCTGAAAATGATTAGTTTGCTCTTTTAAACTAAACTTTTAGAATTCTTGTTTATGGCTTAATTAACTTTTGTTTCTTATTTTTTTACAATATAAAACTGTAGCTTGGAATCAAAGCTAAATAATTTGATTTGATTTGATATACAGTTAAAGTAATGATAAATGATTTTTTTATTTGTGACAACTTAAAAACCTACAGGTTTGCATGGAATTGAACTTTTTAGGTGAAACTGAATGGATTATTTACATGAATTATTTACTTAGTAAAAGAACTTGCAATATTGCTCCATCTTCAGTCAATAGTTTGCATTGAGTTAAAAAAAAATACAGGCTTTATGAAATAATCTACTGAGTGATCTATATATTGAGTCAATGTCAAAGAACATGATCATTACATATATGAATATTATTTTATACAGTATATATTTATACATACTAACATACATTACTACTTGATTCAAACAAATGCAAATACATTATAACTACACTATAGTACAAAAAAATTATATTTTTGTTTCAATTACCTATAATTAACTATCAAATGTAAAATAAAAACCCTAATCTCATACCGTAACAGGAGTTTAAACAAAAAATACCAACAAATACAAGACAGCGAGTGGAAAACAGGACTGATACGCCCTGTGCCAGTCCTACCTGGTGGTACTCAGACAGGATGTTGTGCATCTCCTCCACCTCCTCACTGGAGATTTCTTTAACTACCAAAGTGCGGTCGTATGACGTCAGCAGCCCCTCCTCGTCTTTGTGTGGGGGGCTGCGGGCCAGAGACACCTGTTGGTGAGCACCAGTAACACATGGCATCAGCTGCACATCTGTCCTACTGTCTAAAGGCCTTTTAACTACTTGTATACACAGTTTGGCCACCAGTAAAGTTGCCATAAAATGGATTTCACTACGAGAAGAACACCTATAGAATCTGATAGCATCTCAAAGGCCCAAATTCTACATATTTCCCTGTCCAGTCAAACCAAACCCTCTTATCACCCAAAAACAAACCCACCAGACAGCCAACCCATCTGTCAAAAATGGTCCATTTTCCTCAGGATGTCTGGCCTTTAACCCATGATCTGGTTTTCAACACAGAACCTAAATTCCTCAGGATGTCAGCTCTCACAAGATCTACATTCCATATGTCATTTCATTTTATAAGATAGTAATATTCAATATGCTACAAGAGCTATAAACCTGAAACCTGACAAGGTGGAGTCTCGTGAACTGCTTCACAATGTAATCTGTAATCAGCACATGTCTTAAACGCACACAGAATGTCTCACATGACCCCGTGTGCCACCTGCCACATGCAAATATCACAAAGGAATGCAAATTTGGAAGGGTCAGCATACAACAATGTTTCTGTAATGGAAATACACACCTGGCAAATCACTATTGGTCTGTAAAAATCCTTTCCCCTTGTTTTCCAAAAAGTCTTGTAATCTGCCTAAAAGTTGCCACGTTCTAAAATGTGTGTATTTCCCCTCCTTTCTGTCTGTCAGTCATACCTGGTAATCTTGATCTTCGATGCCAAAGCGCTCTCGCAGGTTTCTGAACACCTGGGGACAGTACTCTTTGAATTTAAACTGTCCAGGAAGATTCTCTCTGAGGGAATAATGCAGAATGAGTCAAAGCCTTGTAACCTGTTTTTACACGCCCTGCATCAGATAAAGCTTTATTAAACTAATATGACAGTTCATAATGGTGTGATGATGAAACGTCAACCACGTGTTACTGTTTGCTGCTAGAAATCCTCACTCATTGAAATTATTCAAAAGTCATAAACATCTTTGCAGGAATACAAATCTTTGCATAGTGGCATCAAGCATGGTTACACTTATAGTTAAATTGCTTTCTATTTTCTATTTATTGATTCATATAACATACAATTCACTTGAGTAAAATCTCAACACTTCTTCTTGGAGGAAAACATATTTATTGTCCCCCATCTGACCTGTGTTTAGAAGCCTTGACATGACCTGGATTCCTGAATGGATTAAAGGATTATTAAAAGCTACTCAGTTTGCAAGACTTCAGCCATATAGAAACTGAACCTCACAGCCAACACAGTTTATGACAGTTTTTCATAAATAATGGTTTATTTCATAACACACAGCTGTCTGGGACCATGTCTGACACGTCGTCACCTCCGGATGATTTCACATTTATTCATTTATTCAGCTGTTTTCTTGTTTCTGTGACAGTGGCACTTACGGTTCACTGAGTTGAAATGACATTGCGCTGCATCACTAATGTTGGAATTTATTATTATTGTTTTACATAACAGCACACTGTAGACGACAGTTCAAACCGGATCAAGTATTACTGCTGTCCTCCTCATAACTGCTTTATTGGAGCCGTGGTGCTGTTATGGCATTGTCCTTCTAATGGGGTGGCGGGGGGGGGGATCCTGCAATTTCTGATAAGCTGCAGGCAGAAAAATAAATAACATAAAAGAAAAGGAGAGGAAGCAGCAGCAGAGGCAGCAGCAGCAGCAACACGACGGAGCAGACAAAGTAAGTGGAGCACTGTACTTGTTGAAGAGGTGGTTGTTGACCTTGATCTTGGTGCTGGCTTTGAAGTCGTCTGGGAGCAGCATGACAGGGACAGGCACCTGGCCCAGGTCGTTGATCTGCGGTGGTCCATAGACGGACGGATGTGGTGAGCATCATGCATTCATCAAGCCGTATTAGACACATTCCAGCAGCATACCCACCGAGTGGTTGACTCCCCACATCAGCAGGCTCAGCACGGGGTCGCTGGCTCGGAACATCTTCACTTTCTGCTGCACGAAGTGCTTCTTCTTGGTCTTCGTCTTGGACACCAGAGGACTGGAGGCGGTGCCGGGAGAGGACATGTCACAGGTTTTACTCCTATGCTCAGCTGGAGTCTCAACAGGCTGCTGGTTGTCATGTGTGGCGTCCGGTCTATGTAAAGCAGCTCTGTAGCAGCCTGCGGAGCGGCAGGAACAGCAGCAACAGCAGAAACAGCACCGCCTTGGTTCCGAAAGAGTTTGATTCAGCCCAACCAGTGTTTGCATCACCTGCTGTACGTGTGTTACCTCATTCCTCATTTTGCCTCATTTAGAATTAGTTTAAAAAGTTTGTCTGATCTTATAATAATAAAATAAGATACAATCCACAATATCCTTCTAATTATTAATAACTTTTGTGAAACACTTGTTGAGATACATTTATATCTAGTGTAGCTTGCTATAATTGTTCAAGCTGCAGGGAGCTGTGAGTTTCTGTAAAATTGCATCATAATGAAGGAAAGTGAAGTGGTGAAGAGTTACTCAGATCCTTTATTTAAGTAAATACTAAAAGGTTACAGCAATGTAAAAATCTAAGAAAAGTACATACATATTATGAACTTAATGTAGATAAAGTATTGCAGTAGAAACATAGTTCTCATGATGTAGTAAAACAATGTTTTGGGTCCCTAACTGATATTTATTATATATTTAATCATTTGATAATTAAAGTGAAGCATCAGTGTGAGCAGCATGTTACAGTTGTAGTTGCCAGAGCTAGTTTCAACTATTTTACTATTATATGTATGTATAACAGATACAAAGTTTAAAAATAGTATGTTTATACATTTATATATTTATGCAATACATATAATTACACACTAGTTTTTGTTAGATGCCAAAACACAAATAATCTATCAAATAAATGAAAGTATAATATATTCTTATATGAAAGCAGGGGTAGCAAAGTATAAAGTATCACCAAATGGAAATACTCAATAAGTACATACATTAATTGAGTAAATGTAATGTCTAAGCCTGGAATTGTCTAAATCATATATATATTCAACATTTACCTTTAGGTTAGTATTCGTGCAGCTCAAACACATTTTATATATTGGTCTTGGTTCCACTTTACTTATATTTATTTAAACATTCTGCTTTTAATTCTTATTTAAACACAGTTATGTTCTTCTGTTTCAGGTAACAAAAGACCATAATACAGTGTCATTGTGCAATTCCCTTCAAAAAGAACCGTGTGGGACATAAAGAATAAGCTGCGCTCCCTCTGGTCTCTAAAAGCTTCAGTGAAAATGAATCACCTATTGATTAAAGAATAATGTGGTGTTCTGACATTTAGAGACTATGAGGGGATACGTTGAGAGAACAGTAGGTACTGGTTAATTACGGCTTATTTATGCCAGATAAACTATTACAAACATTATGATGCTTTCACAATCACAATGATCCATCCAGCATATGGATTACAGGAAAAAAAATAAATCACATGGTATAAGCTTTCTTTAAAAATAGAAACAGAAGCAGGTTTGATATTTAAGTTTACGGAGCTTGATCCACACAAAACTATTGATCTCCTCTCAGTTATATTTTATGAAAGGAAATCATGAGACATAAAACAAGGCAATACATGTTTATATGTTTTTTACTATTATGCTGTAAAAGTGGAGCATAATGTTTCATGTTCCATTAAATCCCCCTAACTCTGGTTGCGATGGATTAAAGCACCAGATACATTCACTTCTTGAAAAAATGTCATTTTTATTTCCAACAGATTAAAAAAAATAAAATTCTTACAATTATGCATAATCGTATAATATTAATTAGTTATTCTGTAATAGAAATGCACTTATGGCCAAGAAAGGGTACATTTATTATTCAAAGAAAATGCAACATTAACATAAATAATAGCATCCTTAAAAGGACATAAATAGGGTAAGATTATATACAGCAATTACAGTATTAATGCAATTACAGTGGTTTAAAATAGAAAAAAATACTGAGAAAATATAAATATTTTATATCGAATGCATACAAAATACAAAAGTGGTGTTTATTAAGCAGGAGACTGCAGATTATTTCAGATGTAATACAATGACCGAGTGTCTTGTGACTAATTCTCAATGCATATATTCTGTACTTGCATCTGATGAGTAGACAGTAGACAATCAAAGGTGTCATATGAATACAGTTATAATGTGTTCAGTAGGGGGCGCAAAGAGACAAAGTTACACCTGAATATGGAAGCAGCTTCTGTGTTGGCGAAGCTGCTTCCAGCTAAAGGAAAAATGTGTTGCGTTTCCTTCATCTTCATTGCGTATCAGTGATGAAGCTCCAACCTCCACCGCTTTAGTCCGAGCTTCACGCACTTTAACAACTCTGGCCGCCCTTGTGTTTAGGCTGTGAAGTCACTGGCATCCCGTTCACATCCACACACCAGCACCTGCCCCGCTGCTTCCCCCGAGACGACCAACACTGTAATATCACAAACACACATGATGAAGCTGCAAACACATCCAATAAGTGAGCATGACTTGTTGTTTTTCTTGAATAAAAAAAAAATCACCTGCTTCTTCCTGAAGAAACCTCGCTTGTCACAGTTGGGCATGTAGATATTGTTATGTGAATTAAATAAATGGGCATCAAGGCCTCTGATGAGTGTCGTCAGCAGTTTTCGACATGGAGCCTGAAAGATAAGACGATTTGAACAGATCAGCTCAAATCTAAATGTCCGGTCATTTGTGTAGTGTTTCTCTGAAGTAATACATTTGGATTGAAGGTGACTTTTACCTCCTCTGGGTCATCAGTAGGTACTGGATCTGTGGTCAGATAAAGACAAAATATTTCACACTGATGATAACTGTGTGCATAATTACATGTAGTATCAAGCCACTTTAATTTAAATATGTTGTGAGCTCAGCTGCAGTCTTTTTGTAATATATTTCACTTTAAGATCACAGGAATAAAAGCACTAACAGACAGAAAGTAATCCTATCTTGAACAAAAGAAATGCTGATTGATGATCTTCATTGTTGTGACCAAGTCATTAAAATGTTAACCTAAGTTAGTGTGATGTTTCACTACAGAAACATTACAGTATCACATCCCTATTTAGAAATAACTGCTTGTCCATCGCTTAGTAAAAGAAAAAAGGTGAAGTGTGTAAAAAGATTATGATTTTCTCCAATCATGTTACAGGAAAATTGATTGACTTGTAATGTAAATGCAAACTTAAAAACTGACAAATATATCATTAAATGGCAAGTTTTGGTGTTAGAAAATCCAATCAGTGTGAATCTCACCTATGCTGTTAACCCCCGAGGTTAAAGACACCAGATCTATTTATTCATTAACACCCTCTTCCAGGCACGGAGCAAGAATCTTACCGACAGCGTGGCTCTTTTCACTCGAGCTGTTACTGCTGGTGTAGCTGCAGACTCCTCTGCCTTCCAGCAGGGTGCGGAGGGGCCTCGGGTCGTCTCCTGGAGGGGCACAACGCAGACCGTGGCCACAGCTCAGAGTGTAGACCCCACAGGGTTCTCCGACGACCAGACTCGTGTCATTTAGGTCCACAGGCGGCTGGGTTTGTGCAGGCTTTCCATTACAGGTGGGACATCCTCTGGTCGACGTGGTCCCCGGCCTCGGGCTCGACAGGGCCGGCTGCAGGAGGAGCAGCACCAGGGCGTTTAAATATAGCATCTCTCACTGAAAATCGTTCTATAGTGAATGGGTCCCTGACTTGTTGGTTGTTGTTTCCTATGAGGACTTGTGGTCCTCCGCTGGCTGCGGTCTATCAGAAGGTGGACAGTAATTCCTTCAAGCCAAGACAGAGTGATAATGAGGCTGACAGACACCACTGGCAGCAGCTTTTAAAGGGCCAAAAACCAATGGGGAAAGGTATGGGAGGGTACGTGATGGAGAATGTTAGTTTTCCTTCTTGTTTCCACACAGCTGAGCACACACCCCGTTTCACTGACACACACACAAGAGCACGCACACACACGCATGCTCATACCATTTGTTGTCTGTCATCTTGAGGAGTAGTAATGTTTTCTGCACTAACATTGTGCACGCCACTCCATTGCTCTGCCTTTTCCACCACAGAGAAGGTAATTTATTTGCAAAGGTGCATTGGCATGTGACCAATCATGACTCTGCCGTCAAGAAATCTAGCATTCTTGTTTGAAAATGATTGCTGCTCATGACAAAGTGGGGACTTCTACTTAAGTATGTCATTATACTGAATTTTTTTCTTGTAATCAGTTACTAATATTTAAAGTTGGGTGCCAAAATGATCAACTTTTAAAACAAAATGCAAAGGCATCAGCAGTTGTGGGGTCTAACTTAATACACATGTTTTACAAAAAGTATGATTAGATTATGATTATGATAGTATTTACTTGAGTAAATTAGCTTGTGATTAGGCACATCGTCAACAACACTAGTGTAGATTGAGGTGATTATAGGGAGTTGATAATATAGTACTCTGAGGACGGATTAATTCAGTTGATAAAAGGATTGAAATAAGTTTTTATGAGATATTCAAAATAATACAAGCACAATAAAAAAAAGTATTCAGTTACAAAGCAGGTGTAAAAGTATTAAATAACTTCCAGCTTTGCGTCCCTGCATTTGACGTTGTCATGACGATTCTTTAAATAGCAACCACACAATAAAACCCTTGGCTCACCGTGTGCGTTTGCAGAGTCTGTCACTACAGGACTCAAGATTTAGAGGAAAAGGTCAACACTCCAAGAGGCTGAAGGAGTGCCACTCAAGGTTGGATGACTAAGACATTAATATTACCAGCAACAAAAAAAAGTCCAACCCTAGAGATTCCACTGTGTGTGAATCACACATTAAATTAGAAGACAAGGTCTCAAAAATCTGATAACATGTCTTCTAACTTAATGTAGTTCAAATTCAGGTTCAAGTATGGGTCAATCATGATCCCGAAGCAAATGCTGTAGTCAGCATTATTAATACATCAAGATACAAGAGACAATAAATCACATGATACAAAATGATAAGCATCACAAATACAAAAACACAATGATTAACTTCTGTGACCACAGCTCATGTAATGTAACACTTTGACATTTAAATAGAATGAGAATATCATTAAATAATTACTTATTTATATTATTTTATATTACATGTAGACATACTACTTCTACTGATGATGTGTCAAGTAAAAATAGAAAAGTATCTCTTTATTGATAATATAAGGAATAATCAAATTATTCTATGTAGAATATTTCACAAACAGCAAGGTTACCAATGTGCTGTACAGAGAATAAATAAAACACATTAGTCAAACACATAAAAGAAGATAAAGCACTATAAAAACAGATAAAACACATAACCATTAGATTTTTCAGCATACTATTTATATGGAGATAGATGTTTGGATGTATTAGGTCTTCTAATTCAATGTCAATACAGTTTTGTCAAGACATAATATAATAATAATAATAAATATACTAATCATATTCACTTTTGAGAAGTGGAAGTCAACAGCATGGATCCTCGCTAAATCAGCGATACTTACTGAAGTAGTACCATTTATTTCTTTATTTATTAATTAATGATTCATGTCAATCATTCCTTCCCAATAAATTAAACAAACTAAAATGGTATTCCTTGAGCCTTAGAAGTTGAGCTTTTGACAACTACTTGAATCTTATCTTCATGGATGTTAAACCACACTTTCACCAAAAGTGACTTTAAATCTTTCTGTTTTTAAATATAGAAAAAATACAAATTAACCTCTCCTGGAAGTTCAAATTGTTATTTTTTATTGCTGTTTAATATAAAAAAGATTACAATAAAATGAGGTCTTAATAGTCTTTTTCAGATCTAATCTAACATGTGTGACAGTAGTCCTCAATAAGTCATTACTGCCCCATGTGATCAGTGTATGCACAGATTTAAGACGTCACACTATTTATATTCTGATGTGATTGGTTAAAGGGGCGGGACTTCCGGGAGGGCATGTTGGGCAGAAAGTGACAGACTTCACCTCCTTAAAATTGGAAGAAAACCCGCAGGACGACGCGTTACAAGTTATTAAACAGTAAGGAATCAACACAAGACAACTGGACTTTGCGTAAAAAGACCATAACCTGAGTTCTATTTGTGTTTACAGTGTTTTCTTAGTCCTACAGCGCGATAATGTTGTACCGCTGAAAGCAGCGAGCCGGCCAGCCGAGTCCTGCCTGTAGTTCGGGAAATGTGATGCTGCGTTTGAGGAAGGCTCGTAAAGTGGTAAACTATAGCAGTTAACGCGAAACGAACAATAACATGAAGTCTGCGCTCACAGATTTCTTCACTTACTTACTTACAAGTTACTATTTTTAAATTACTTATTTTTGATCTCCATTTTTTAAACACTCGTAAATCGTTTTTTTCGTCCGTCTGCACACTTTTAAGTACAAAAAAGTTTTTGTTTTTTTTAGACTTTATGGTTATTAAAGTATCACTGTCCCCCCAAGTTGAATTTAAATGAACCTCCAATACTCTAGTAAAAGAAAAAATCTGCACAATAAGATACTGGTGTGCTGGGATATAAATGTCAATGACAAACCCAATAACAATACAACCATACACCTGAGTAATCCTGGCTCTGTTGACACAACAGAAAAAGTGTCATAGATTACTCATGTTCAGTGTTGCACCAGTGTAGCTGATGTAACTATTAGATTAATTGAGTTAGTTGACAAAATAATAATTGTGACTTTTTCTTCTTATTTCCTTTTAAGATGTTTTTTTTTTGCTCAACAAGGACATGAAATAAAGTCAATAATGCCAAGCCACAAAACATAAATACAGACAACACATGCGAGGGTGACACTCAGAAACATTTTACTATCATTATTGTTTCATTCAAGCGTTTAAGTGAGCAGAAAATCATCTAAAAAACTATTTTCAGATTTGATAAATTGTTAAACCGATGTACGAACGAAAACAAGCATCATCCTGAACGTTTCGGCATTTCTCACATTGCTCTGACATTTCAATATGAAAAATAATCGCCAGTCGCTGGACTACATCAATGGTATTGAATTTAAATGCTGGTATTTAGGTCAGCTGTATTTAAGGAAGAGAAAGACCAGAACAGAAAGACACCACTGTGCCTGGGTGTCGTCTATATAACGAAGTCAATGCTTGCGTCAGTCAAGTTCACATTGGGTGGGACATGCACAAGGGAGACACCTGACCATCACAGGACTGATGCAACCGGCCCACATCCACAGAGTCTCCATCCAGACGGGTGTACCATAAAGAAGGTTTTACATAGCCAGGCTATGTGTTGGCTTGCTTGACTAAACCAACCTAATCAGAGCTAATGAGTATTACACTTGTGATCAACTTTATCGGTGTACTATATCTTCATCAGGCTCATTTGGTCTGAAACCAATCTCCTCTGGAGCAGGGTAGGCATGCACCATAAGTTCCATAAGTTACCATTGCCATCGAGGCCAGGTTAAAAGAGAGACAGCTTTGTGATATTGAAAGCTCTGGCTTTAGGCTCAACATATTTTTGCTTCATCATTAATTAAATCATTAATTATCATTACTCATGCTTCATAGTACACCTATCAGGTCTTTGCTTGTCTCTGGAATGCAAAATCCAATGTAACTGGAAAAACACTCTCATTAGATGAAGGATTTGGCCTGAGGAATAAACTCTTCTTGTTGTGGTCATGTATTTTTCCTCTTTTGTCGAGGTCGTGAGCTGTTACTTGAGTTCCTTCCCTCCTCCTGCTCACAGCTGTAACTAATTGTTCTTCTCTTCATCATTATTGTTGTGCTAATTGCCTGTGGGGTGACACGGTTGATTGGAGACTCTAAATTACCCGTAGGTATGAGCGTTTGAGTGAATCTTGTGTGTGTCAGGGGGGCATTCCTGTCTCTTGCCTGAAATAAACTTGGATTGGTTTATGCAGATCCCTGTGACCCTAGTGAGTAATAAACGGCTACATGAAATGAATGAAGAATTGCCGTTGTCATTAATGGAAGCAATAAGGAAAAAAAAAAAATAAATAAAAAACTTTCATCACACTATGACTATTATTAATTCACACACATTATATTCAAATTATGTACTGTTCTTTGTACAAATCCTCAAAGCTGTTTGAGGTAGGCCTTGTCACTGTGTGTTCATAGTCTAGTTTTTATGATAATATCATATTTTCCTTGTGTCTTAGATTGTAATGATTTTCCAACATGGACGACATCAACCTTCATTATCGCTTTCTGAACTGGAGAAGACGAATACGAGAAATCCGTGAAGTGCGAGCAGTGCGATATCGGGAGCGTCTGAAAAGGATGCTGAGAGATGGAAACAGACTCAGGTAACTGTTATTAGCTACCTTGAGAGTTCATTTCATACACAATTATGATATGATTTAAAATTAGTACCTTTACAATGAAGCCCAGGCAACTGGCCCAGTCAGAGTCCGTTCTGACTGGGCCAGTTGTTTGGCCCCAGTGTTTTTGAGAACCGTGGCGTGGCTGCTTGCAGTGTTCTCCAGAATCACATGTCCAATCAACTTCACATTCAATACCGTATGCCCTTAGGTCCTCAGCAATCCACCTGCCAAATGTGAAGTGGATTGCATTAACGGTTCTCGAGATATGCGAAGGACCGTCAAATATACACAGAAAGATTCCAGTGATTCAGCACCACCTATTAGCCAAATGGCACCACATTTTCCATGGTCAATGGCACATGATATGTACACATGTTCACCAAATGTTGTTGCAATAACAAAATGCTCTCAGGTGATAGAACATGAGCTAGAACTATAGGTAAACTGTTGGGTAGATCAAAAATCCTAAAATGTATGCATTTTCCAGCTTGGTCTAGAGATCTTCTGTACCGTATTTAATGTGGACTTCTCAAAATTTGTAGGAACATGCAAGGTGAAAAATTTCAAATGCTGAAAGACTGATTTAGATGCAAATGTTTAAATAGACTAAGACTAAAATTTTAAATTCTACAGGCCAAAATGGGAAGTTTGTCATTGTAGTGAAGCCATTTGGCCAAATTGCACTAAATTTGGTTTTTGACTTTGACACTTAGTCAGCAACACATCTGCCAAGTGTGAAGTGGAATAAGATGTATAATTCTTGAGATATGTAATCGATATACTGTACACATATAGGCAGAAAGACATTCCTTGATTTATACAGAAAATTATATATGATTGAGTCCTTAGTAATATTTTTCCTTTTTGTTTTGGGATCTTTCTGTAGGTATATCGGGAACTCAGATGAGGTTGGCTGTTTTGTGGCAGCCAGGCCATTGTCGAAAAGAAATCGCTATTTTGAAGTAAGAGTTGATCATTTTCCTCCCAATTCATAACTGTTCATTTAAAACAGTAGAGCGGGAAAAAAATCACCAAGAAAATGTGCACAGGATATTTACTGTTCTGATTTCACAATAAATGTCTCATTTCTTCTGAGTTAGGCCTACATACAATGCCTTGCAAAAGCTACTTGCCCTCCTTGTACTTCTTGGCCTTTTTACACATTTCAGGCTTCAAACATAAAGATATAAATTTTAAGTTTTTGTAAAGAATCAACACTAAGTGGGATATAATCATGAAATGGTACAAAATCCATATGATATTTTTACCTTATATTTTTTATGTTGTAGACTCGGCTCAAGTCAAGATTCAGCTCAAGCTCAGTAAGGTTAGATGGACAGCATTTAGGAAATGTAGTTTTCAGATCTTTCCACAGATTCTCAATCGATTTAAGTCTGAAATTTGCCTTGGCTTTTTAACACCTGGGTATATTTAGTTTGGAGCCATTCCATTGTAGATTTTGCTTTGTTTAGGATAATTGTCTTGTTGGACCGATTGCTTAAATGATGCTGTTTGTGCTTTAACCCTCTGAGATTATCACAGAGCAGGTGCATTTATACTGAGAGTTGATTACAAACCGGTGGACTCTCATTTATCATCATCAGTCATTTAGGTCAACATTCAAACATTCAGAAATCCTCTGGGAACTTCTGGAGTGAGTTGCTGCACTGACAGTAAAAGAGTCAAGTAATATAAGTAGTATAATAAGTATAATAATAAATATTTGATTAATTTGAAAGATTCCAAATTTTATTTATGGTTGAAGCCTGAAATGTGGCAAAGGTTCTCAAGGTTCAAGGTTCAAGGTTCAAATACTTTTGCAAGGCACTGTATGTCTTCCGCTGAATCTATGACTAAAACACAAACTTTAGCCAATTGACCAGTTGGAATTTTCTATGTACTAAAGGTGGTAGCAGCTTGATTTATTCCAATCAGAAACTATTATTATTATATATATTTTCTAGTGTATATAAAGCATTATCTATTGCTGAAAGGAAACCAGCAGCATTTTGAACAGTCAGATTTTGGGATAGAAACACGCCAGATTTGTGTGAAAGCTGAAGCAGCGTTTGTCCTGATAAATCCTGAGCTCCATCAGAGCTGCATATAAATATATTTCAGATATAAAAAGTTTAATTCCATTTTGTCTGAGTTATCGCTGTCCGGGCAAGTTGATAACTACATTATTTAGAGGTCAGGCGGGCTGCTGGAGACAATTTTAACCGGGATGGGTCAATGAGGTCTGTGAACTGCTTGTCTCTGACATGCTTGTTTTCATCACTTCGCTATTATTACATGCAGAAGCGATTTCTGTCAACAGGCTCACACACAATATAAAATGCATTATTATTGCATCAGCAGAAATGGCTCTATATGTTGGCAGCCACTTGATGGCTGCAGCATTCCAGCACCCCTACTTACCCACTGGTTTACTGCAGGGATGACCTTGTTGTGGGCTGCTGGACTCACTTGATGGAAGCATTGGTTTCTTCTTTCTCAAAATATGTGTGAGAACCGGATCAACCAATTACCTTACAGGAATTTCCTTCAACTTATTTCAACAGTAAATCAGACAATGAATATGTCGGTGGTTATTCCAATTCAAAGCTCTTCCCAGACGGGAAAAATGATCTGTATTCATAAGGAATGAGGTGGCTTGGCCATGAGGCTGTTTCCTGCTTCTGTTAATGCTTCCCTGCATTCTTTTTATTTATTTTTTGTCTCTTGACATACAGTGTTGTTCTCCCTCAATCATGGACTTAGAATCTTCTGTCCCTCTTAAAGGCCAACTTGTTTGTTTGTTTAAATATATCATTGTTTTATTCACTGCTACCACTCTGATTATATTCTACAACATAGGTCATGTGGAGCTATTAATCAACATTTTGTTGGACAATGAAGGCTGGAGTCTGATTGTGAGATGGAGCTTTATGTGTTTATACACTATCCCAATTTAAAGCCTATCCCAATGGGGCAATAACTCATCTGTTTTCATGAGGGTGGAGGAGGTGAAATTGGCTTGACTGGAGGGACTATTTTCTGATGCTGTTAAGGCTTCTGCTCCTCTTTACTTATTTTTATTTCAAGACATCAGCATTGGTCACCATCAGACATGTGCTTATGATGCTCTTACATTTCAAGGCTAGGTTTGACAAGGCAATATGTGTGTTTATACACATTTATCACAGTTTTTGTCATTGTTACTAGATCTATTTTATTTTAGTACACAACTGAGTGTATGATATCATCATGCATTGTCTGAGTTCTTCACATAGGAGGTTTGAAGGATATTTCTGCAACACAAAAGCGGAGTGTGTGTATTTCTTTTGAAGGAATACTGTCTTTACCTTTTGTGTGTGCATGGAGATATATATACCAAAATACCACACCACTTCATCTTTGGTAATATGAATTGTACACTCTCCCCTGTCCTAACCACCAAAAAGCACCTAAAAGGCATTCCCTGTCTAAAAGTGCTTGTTCAATCCAGCTCTAATACACACTCTACTTATCACTATTGGAGGCTCAATCATCTGCCTTTCTTAGAGAAAGCTTTCACTAATTCCATCACATCTGAGATGAGATGACACTATTCCTTGATATGAATCAACCATAGGAATGTCTTTATAAACTATATAACTGAAGGTGTATTTATCAGGCCAGGTCAATGCAGGCCAAGTTTGATCTCTTGCGCTGTATTTCAAAACATTTAATCTAGATGAGAATTATACAGATTGGATTAAATCTCAAAATTGGGTATTTCAAAACCTGGAGATGTGATTCTGATCCTATAAAATTGGGATACGGATTTAGTAGTCCAATGTTACCTAGATTAGCATAGGTTTGATGCTAAAATTTAAAATTATCCTGATCCTACTAAAAGGGTGGATCCAGCATGGATTCAAGGATGTTGAGACATGTTAGATATGTCATACATATTTAATCATTTTTTATTCAGTGTTTGCTAAAATATCTAAATAATATAATGTATTAATAATCAATTAAATATTTCAGTTGAAAAAACCTAAAACAACTCCAAACTTTTTGAGAAATGGGTTGGTGCAAACAAGAATCTGCAGTGCAATCCCAGCCTCTCTTCTAGGAGGTGAATGTAAAGTGTAAAGTTTTGTTTTCCACTGTTGCTATTCTGTTCCTCAGTAGGAGACATGCGTATGTTTCTGGCCACCGTGTCTTTCCTCACTGGGTCTGAATAGCCGTCTTGTTTTTGAGGCCTTTTTCCAGATGGGGTGGTTCTAGTCCTGAAAAGTGAGGATCGTCAGGCTCTGTCAGCAGGAATTAGTATAACAGATTGTTCTTCCAACTGATTAGCTGTCTAACTCCATCTGGACTTTCAGTCTCAGTCCCCCACGCTGTCCAGACTCACCACCTTGTGAGACCGACTGAATGCCAGATAGAGCCTGGGATCTTTTCCACCAATGATGTCTATAATAATATAAGTGATCTCCTCCCACTTAAATGGTTTGTGGCCTGTTTTGGGGATTTGATACTCAGTACAGCCTTCTGTTTTAATTTCTTGCAGTGCATTTTGGTTCAGGGTTCTCAATTGGCAGCTGTCTGTGGCATTTGACCTCAACTGGCTCCTCTTGATGCAAAAGAGCACCGGTTTTACTCCAAACTTGGTGAGCCCAGACATCCTTTAGAGGAAACCCATTTAGTCGCTTAAATTGGTGAATTGATCACTCCCCACAGTTTGTGACCATAAGTTGGGGTTGCTGACTGGTAGATCAAGACCATTTCCTTCTGGCTTAGCTCCTTCTTTCCCGCGATAAACCGAATCTGCATCCATCTAACCATCATCTCCATCTTACCCTGACACCCGAACATCCCGAGATACTTGAATTCCTCCACATTGGGCAGTATCTCATCTCTGACCCATAGAATCTACGCCACCCTTTTCTGGCTGAGAAATATGGTCTGAGATTCGGAGGTGCTGATTCTAATTCCACCAGCTTGACACTAAGCTGTGAACCAATCTGGCTAGAATTGAAGGTCACGGCCCATTTTACTTTTAGTGAAACAAACTAAAATTTTATTATTTGAAAATTAAAAATGCAATGTACTTGGAACTGTACAAACATCGCAGTATGATTTGATGTCCTCGGGTGTATATAATTTGTTACTTCCTGCAAATAAAATAAACTTAGAAAGTACATAAATGTCCTGACCTGAATTTCAAAACAATAGACTACCATGATACAGGGCTTTATTGTTGATGAGAGGAGACTTGGCAGACTATAGTGTCTGACTGCCTGCTTTCACCTTCTTGAGTCAGAATGAAAAATAAATCATGACACTTTATGGGAACAGCATTCATTGGAGGAACAAAGAACTTTGAGATTGGAAATAAATATGTTGAATTGGCAGTGCTTTTTACATTGTGCTGAGACTGGCATACAGTAAATGTTACTTTAAGGCATTTATGCCAAATTTATTTACAACATAGTCAGAAGCAGTGACAGCAGTAAGTCCGTATGTCTTTTCCAAAAAGGATTCCAAGCAGCCATTGCTTTGGTGTTGAGACTGTCAAAATTATCTTACCAGTTGCACTTGGTTAAAAATGTATGTTTTGACATCAACTACAATCTTGGCAACCCTTAGCAATAACTACAATTTATAGTTGTTGCTAAAGGCTAAACGACTTCCACTCTATTTCAGTTTGGTTGTACATTCAACCTGATGGGTTTGTCTTTTTCTAGTGCTTTGTTAACTCAACTCTGACCGTTTCATTTCACAGAGCCAAAGTCGTGGCTTATGACAAATCCTGTGCTGGTTTCTTTCTTTACCAGTTCTTGGCAATCAAGATGCTGTCGTTAACAAACATCCCAAGACAGTGACTTTCTCAGGTTAAAACCATGTTCAGACTTGCCAAACAGACACATCCTGCCCTGGTCTGACGGTCTAACCTTGATTCTATCGTGTGCTTCATCCTTGTGACTCAGTGTGTGGGAGACGTATGTAGGAGGAGGGAGGAAGTGATCTGCGTAAATGGGGATACGGGCTAATTAATGACAGTTTTATAAAAGGATTGTGATAGTAGATCTGCATGTTTCACTTCTGACACAGAAAAAAAGAGACATACTCCTCCTGAGTCTCAGGAGACCAGTGTTGAGGTCATGGGAAAGAACTTAAAGTTTCCTCCTCTCATTGCCCTGGTTTTGCCAGCACAGCTCAGATTGCACTGTGTCCATGTAGGGCTCCCCAGGGATGATGTCATATGGTCACAATTCAGTTATGATAACAATGGTGCTCTTTACTTAAGGAGTTTCACCATAATGCGATGTTGTGCAAAGAGATACTAAATGGTTTCAGGTTGGTTTGGAAATTCCACAAAGTGAAAACAAAAACAGTGCCAACCCAAAACCAAAATATAACGGCATGACCTTTTCTGCCATGTAAACCTTCAGCGGTCGAGGGGGCATTTTGAAACTGAGTGTCTTGCCATAAAGTGTATCTATAACTCACCCCTTTTAAATATTATTAAGGCTTAAATTTATGCATAAGTAGAAAATAGAAGTGGTAGCTTTGAGTGACATGTGGCTAGTAGCTAGCTGCCTGCTAAGCATAGCTCCTGCCCAGCTCCACACTCTCACCCAAATATGCTCACTTCTGGTTCCAAAAAAAAACAAGATGACCTAAATGCTGAACTTGAAAATTTAAAATGGGAGTCCCGTATAAATAGAAACAAAAAATGTGACATCATAGTGATTATGTCTATTATTTCTACAATATATGGATAACATCATGCCTGTCTTTAAACATAGTGTGACATGGCTGCTAGCTTGGCTGTAGACTATGTATTTATCAGTGAACCATAAAGTAGTTGCAGCCATTTAAACATAATTACAGTGTACGTCTAAAACCTTATATTATACATATAGGGTTATACACAAATCATACAATACTTTATATTTGTAATTTACCCCAGCTGAACTAGCCTGATCTAGCATCACACACCAAAATAAAATGGAATAAATTAAGATAAAAAGATGTATCTGTATATTCCACCCTCACTGCACCACCCTCATACTTCTCTTTCTCTCTCAGCACTGTTTGTTCTGCTTATGCTCTCTTACAATATACAGTAACTGCATCCCACACACAGGGTACAGTAAAAGGTTTATGACTCATTGGTTTAAAACATGTTTCAACCGCATCTTTATAGTCTAGGTTGGTTTATTTTGAGAAAATTGATATGTGAGACATCTAAAGCCACTGGGTGTTTTAATGCTCAAGTCTATGAAACATAAATGTTTAAAGAATAGAAGAAGAACCTCCTAGATCAAACAATATGAACTTGATGAGATCGCGATTCCAACACATCCACCCCTGTCTATAAAAATGTCTATAAAAAGACAAAAATGAAATTTTCTGTTCTGTTTCTTGGAGATAATCTGGCCTTTGGTCCCTGCAGGTGACCATCATCGATACAGGAGTGAGGGGAATGATCGCTGTCGGTCTGGTGCCGCAGTTGTACAAGTTGGACCATCAGCCGGGCTGGCTCCCGCATTCTGTGGCCTTTCATGCTGACGATGGCAAGTATGTGACAATGATAATTTTCTTTAGACTTCACAAAAACTGTACCCGCTTTTAGCAAGAGCTTTGTCTGTCAATATTGTACAACATTGAGATTAGAGGAACTAGGTGAAAGTTATCGTAGTTACACATTTAAGTTAGGCTCTTCAAAGACACTACAATGATGCAGTGGTGATTGAACAGGCAACAATAATGTAAATTGCATAAGACGCACAAGAATATCTGGCAACATCACAGGGAAATTGGCAAGTCACAAGGGATATGTTATACAGTTACACATAGAGACATATAGAAATCACACGGTAACACACAATATGATGCTATCACTATACCTTGCGTACAATAATGATATCAGAATTCTGCGTTAATCAATATGTTTTCAAATATTACTATTATATTAATAATATGTGATTATATATTTGACTTAAGAAGGAATAAAAAGGCCAAAAGCAGTACTTATTTATTTATTATTCATTTTAATAACTCCTGAGTAGGGGACCTGCACTGATTATCATACTTCTTCTACTTGCAAATACTGATTATCTATGTTTTGTTGCACCCTTAACTGATTAAATGGCCTTTTTTCATCAGTGATTATTATGCATATTAGAACATGTTAAAATCTGATTTGAATTACAAAATAATCCAGGTGAAAATCCAGTATGATTTACTGTCAGCTTCTGAATCTGTAACATTTTTTAACTTCATTTCCTCTTGGTGAATACGTTTTTTCATAGCCACCTGTATTTTTGTCTGACAATGATTAGTCACTGCTGCGTTAACGTCTGACAGATCTGTACTTGTATTTCTGTAGGCTGTATAATGGCAACACTGTAGGACAGCAGTTTGGTCCAAAATGCTGCAGAGGAGACAGAATTGGATGCGGGATATCCCTGGATTCTGATGATGGACAGTTAACAGTGTTTTTTACCAAGAATGGGAAAGAAGTAAGTGCTTCCACACTGTTGCAGTAATCTGTAGCCGTTATTCAATCATTCTTTGGATGATTTTGATTAGTTTAGTTAATAATTGCCGGCTGATTTAGACTGAAGAATATTTTATGTGAACATGTGTGCAGGTTGGCAGTGTGGAAGTCCCACCGTGTCCTGATGCTCTTTACCCTGCTGTGGGCATGCACTCTTTGGGGGAGGAAGTGCTGCTGGACCTGCGCGCTGAATGGGGGAACGAGGACGACGACGGGCAGATGATAGTGGATAGCCACGAAGAGGACTGGGCTCGACTCCATGATGTTAAGGTGACTGGCACGGTAAGTCCTGAAAACGATGGAAGGAAAAACATTTAAAAACTTCCCATTTCACTGTGAGCAGGTCAGCCAGTCTGAGACATTAAAGGTAGCGTGTCAGATTGATTAAGCTTCCTGCTGTGTAATGATATGTTGCATCAGAGGAGGGTTGAATCAGTGGGAGAAACACACTCACCAGATTACTGGTCTGGAACACTTTAGAAAGCATTTTAGGTTCAACTTAGGTTTAGCCACTTTTATTTGTATAGCCCAAAATCACAAATCACAGCTTCACCCCAATGGGCTTTACAGTTTGTACTAAAGCAACACAACATCCCTTGTCCTTAGAAACTCATATTGGAAAATTCCATGAAAAAAGAGGGAGAAACTTTAGGAAAGGTAACAGAGTAGGGATTCCTCTTCCAGGACGGACAAGATGGTATGTGCACAGGATGGAAACAATACATTCAAACAGAAAAAGTTGGCGGCTTTTTCAAATTAAAAAAAATAAGTAAATGCAGTATTCATCTCATTTACATCAGCATTGGATGTTATAAGTTCGTCTGTTGTGGTCGAGTCTCCTCCCTGCAGTGTTAGGGCTGACTCAGGCGTTGTTGATGCACACAAAACCTGAATTGAAAGTAGATGGGAGGGATCGCAGCTGAATAGCCCTCAGACAGGAACCTGCATGCCACCCCTAGATTCAATAACCCTTTCTACAAATGTGTCTCTGTCCTGTATGAATACAGGGCCCACAAACCACAGTCTGAACCTCTTGCTACTCATCAATTACACATGGGCACATCTTCTTCAAACTACATGCAAGAAGTGGTTCTTTTCTCTGGTTCAGGAGGCTTTTGAGGGATAAAGGATTTGAATGAAGTTTCATATTAAAGTTTTAGTGTGGGATTAAACTGTTGTAATGCAAGTTTATGATTCCCGATTATCAGGCAGCTTGGTTACTAGGTGTATTTAACTGCTTGAGCCACATTTCTAGTTTATTTATAGCCATAATTCTAGTAAAAACGCATGTCCAAACAATACCCTCAAATGTTTGAGGTTAATTTTGTTGTGTCATGTGAGGACAGGCCTTCAGGGAACACAGGACAGGCAGGTGTGTTTATCACATTTATTAAGACACACAAAATCTAATATTGCCTAACAAAATGAAACTGGCAGTGATGAGTGATTTACTATCAGCTTTCATGCAAAGAAGATCTGCCACAGTTACAAGAAGGGAGCGGCTGTTTACCTCTTCAAGTTGTGCTTACATACTGATACTGTCAGAGCCGGAGGAAATGAATCGGTCTATAAATACTTAATTTACTCAATACACGGGGACAGTGTTTGTATTTGCAACGGTATCGGCTTGTTTGTTAAACAATGCAAACAGACTAATGCATCAACCTGCTTTTAGTAATCAATGAAAAGTGAATTAAAGCGTGCAAACTTGGTAGAGCAGCCTGGACGTTTGTGATATTCAGCCGATCGTTGTAGACTTCGTTGTGGTCATCTGTCCAAAGAGGGATTCAGCTTTGGTGCGGTTTCCTTTGCTGCCTGTAGTAAATAGCTGTGTTGTCCCCGTTGCCCTAGCATTGCTGTCAGTATCCAAACAGCAAGGTGGATGACGAATCTGAATCCTACCCTGTTTTTCCAGGAGAGAGGGAGAACTGCCTGATGTTGCGACCTATTTTTTTCATCTTTTCTAACATCCCTGACGGGTGAATAAAACATGCTCTTCCCATCTTGTTTGATTCTTGTCTTGTCTCGACCTGAGAAGAAAACAGCAGCCAGTGCAGCGTTAAAAATGAAACAAAGTGCAGGTTGAACACAGGGGTTTCTGAGTTCTTACGACCATTTGAAAAAACTCCGGTAGTGCGCTGTCCAGCTGACACATGTAACTATCGAATGTATTGAATAGAAGATATTGGGAGATTTATAATGAAAAAATATTAAATAATACATTTGGCAGAATTTGCACAGAATAGTAAATTCAGCAAGTAAATTGCCGTACTTTTTGGAACAGAAGCTTCTGGAAATCAGGCTGGAATTGTCCTATTTATATAGGAAAGTCTGCTCAAATATAGCTTTTCGTTTTCTGCCTACGAGTGACACCTACAGAATAATGTTACATGTGTAAATTTGGTGCGTTACGTAGACCCACACAGTCTACCTGGCGTTAGTCATCATTGCCACCAGAAGCTACAGGTCACATCAGACCCCGGAAAACTCTTTTTCATTTCTGAGACTGTGATTGTGCCATTTCTTCTGCGGTGACTAAAAAAAGTCACATAGTCTCACTTTAAAGCTGCATGCTGCTGCTGTTTCGTCCACTTTGGGCCAGCAGAACAAGCTGAAAACATATTGTTGGTTACATGTAGCGTATGTAAAACACAGTAGCGACACCTTTAGCAAGCATCTGTTATGTCCCACAGACATAGAGCAACAATAGCATCCATTTGGAGTTATGATCCAAACAGAGCCTACACTGTTAAGGCTGTGGCAGACTGTTACTTCTGCAGCTGTAGAATGGTGAATAAATAGTTTAGAACGTCACACAGCCCCCACAAAATGACTCATTTCGCTATCTCTGTGGGCACGGGCTGTGCACACAGCGTCTCCTCATTTGGCCAGAGCCTGTATGTCTCAGATACTCATTATGTCAAAGTTCTGCACTGCAGGTTAGAGCACCAAAAGTCATCTCAATATATTTTTACGTCTCTTAAGTTTCTCTCCGGAGCTGTATAAGCCACAAATAATATTAATGAACCTCTCCTCTGATTGGCTGAGATGAATGGCTGTGAATGGATAGCCCTGGGTAGCCCTTGACTCTACGTTAAAATTAAATAAAATTAAAAAAATAAATAAATTTTAACACCACTACCTCAGGGAAACATGAGGAGAAAGCACCCCAGATGTGTCCAGAGTCCTGCATACACAAGTTGTGTGAGTAGGACTCATTATTCAGTAAATGTTTAACTTAAGAGGTCAGTATGGCTGAAGCTTGTTTGGTTTGTGTTCGCTTTTTTTTTGAGTATTTTAAAAGCAAAATGGAGGCTTGACTTTATTGAGACTATTTCTCACTGTTCCAATAATTATAAACAGACATTTGCCTGAAGCATATTTGTCCACCCACATGTTAAGAGTATTAAACATTTGAAAAATACCTCTCAGAACAGAATTACATGCAACGAATTTGTGATTGGTCAGTAGCTCAAGCTGAAGGATGATATCATGTAATAATAGCGATTATGGAAAATCAATAGCGTCTTGATTTTACTCTCAAATCGCTACTACTACATTTAATTTTATAATTCCAAATCTATGTAACCCTAACTGGAAATCCATACGAGGGGGTGTTTCTTGCTATACCGTACCCCACACTTAAATGACACCACTACATCAATCGTGAAACAACTACGCATAGTCTTTCTGCAATTTGGTACCTTTTTGAAAAATAAATATTTGCTAGCTATTAGCTAATTGTCTCTTCTACTATATCTAAGATGGACGGGTTGCAGTTTAACAGTTTAATCAGTTTAATCTTATATTTTTCATGCAAAGCAGCTGCCTGCTTGTTGATGAGAGTTTATAGACTGGAAAAATCTTAACAATAAGTTAAAAGACACTAAAAGTTTCCATAGAGTTGTGAAAGCTCCAGGGTTAAATGATAATTGTCTGTGGGTTTATAACTATGAGCTTTCACATTACTCCACTATGTTGATACCTTGTTGCATATAAAACAAATATAGTAATTACATATAATAAACCCTCGATCATAAATATAAGTGCATATGTGGGAAAGAATTAACCTTTATGTATAATCACTATAAATTTCAGTACTTATTAAGTATTATTTAATTTTAAAAGAAAGTGACCTCAGACTCCACAGGATTCAGCCAACACTTGGATGAATGAATGTTTTCATATCAGTTGTGCTTTGTATTCTCCTACTTGCAGATGTGGGTAGCGATCCAGTTCCTGTTCACTGTGCTAACCTGTACGTGCTGCTGCTAACGTGCTGCTGCTACTTCCTCAGCTGCTGGAGTACACCGGGAAAGGGAAGAGCATCGGCGACGTGGGCTTGGCTCAGGCTCGCCGGCCCCTCAACACGCGCTTCCACTACTACGAGCTGGAAATCACCGATGCCGGAGAGAGGGGTTACATCGCCCTGGGGCTGGCACGCAGGGTAAGAGCCTGCTTGTTTTACACGCGTCATGTGACACGTCGTGTTACTGTATGAGCTCTGTCGTTATCTGTCAGTAAAGAAAACTTCTCTCTCCCCCCGTAACCTCGTCATCCGTCTTTCTCATATGCACCACTGCACTCACTGTTTCCAGTCTGAGTGATGGATGACTGAAAGAGGAAAAGCTAACAACAGAGTAAATATTGTCTCATTTTACCCCCACATCTGGTTTTCCGTAAAAAGCAGGTTATTACAGGTTACACGTTAACTTTGGGAGATAAGGTCACTGTACATAAGAAGAAGGAAAAACGGAAGAATTTAGAGTATGTTAGTAGTAGTCCGGGCCAAGTAATTATTAAATAATTTGGTTCTGTTGGGTCGTATGTAATCTCAAATGACATCCATAACTGGTGATTCACATTTTGGAAATACGCTGGGTCTGAGAGAAGACTTGTTGAATGTTTACACATCAGAGATGCAATCGGCTGCTTTCAGCTGTGAAATAATTGCGAACTACTTGACACCTGAGATTGTGCACACGAGGCATTTAGGGGAGCGTGGCAACTTGTAGCGCCTACCAATAGGTTGTGTGTGAGGCATTTCGGGGACGTGCCCTCTTCTCTGAAGGTATGAAGAAATGCCCATTTTAAATAGGCACTGCACCAATATTAACAAAACACTGCAATAACTGGTGAACATTCAAGTTTACTACATCCCCTGTCTTAACACCCTTGGATTGAATAATAATAAAAATCTCATTAACAGCTGTTGCTCAGATAGCTGTTGCTGTTCTGCGTTATCATCTTTTGATTGACAGATTGTTGTTCTTCCTGATGACGCAGCTCACCACGCCGTCGACTCCTCTGCCGTTCCTGTGTGTGGGCATGTCGCACCCTCGGGTCAGATGGCATGGAGGGGAGCTCTGTCATTTCACTGATTTTGTTCCAGGAATTGTTTTTTTTCTCTTATGTGTCTGCGGTTTTGGAGCATCCTGAGTTTTAGTTCCAACCCCCGTCATTCCTGCAAGATGCATCAATCTCCTGATGGAAACCATAGCCTCTGTTGCAAAAATCAGAAACAAAAGACAAAAGTCTCTCATGCTCTCTTTTTTTTCCCTCTTCTATCTAAGGTAACCCTGAGATAAAGGAGATAGAAGCTAACCCTAACCCACTCTGCTGTCAGTCATTGGTTATCTGCTCACATAGAAACAGCTTCTCCTTAAAATTAGACTGAAACATCACTGGAAACTCAACTGATTCATTTCTCACCGATTGGAAAATGGGAGATATTGTTTGCAGCTATTTTTCTCCTCATTCTGACAACCCGACTAAATGAATTCCATACATAAGAGTGAATATAATACAGTTTAGACTTGCTAATGACAGCTATGATATACGCATTTCTTCTGTTTCACAGGACTATCCTAAAGACAGGCATCCAGGGTGGAGCAGACAGTCCATAGCTTACCATGCAGGTGAGTGTCAGTGATTCACTATGACAGATTGTCACATGTGTCATATGACCCCACATTAGAAGTAGTTAAAGTAATCGAAACATTTTTGCTATTCCAATGATTATTTCAGACATTTTTTGAGTGCAAACAGATTTATATACCACTAAAATGGGATAATATGCTCATTTATATATGACATAATTGCTAGTCTTAAAATTTTAGCCTTTTAGAAATCATAGTAGTATCACTGTGGCATGTGAGGAATGATGTCACTGTTTTCATAGATCAAATGATTAACCAAATTGTCATTCATGTTCCTGGTAATTGTAGAGGAACAGAAAGAGCACTTTATTATTCTGGATAGTCTAGATAAAGATAAAATATTTTAGAGGTTGCATTTAATTGTCCTTTGCTACTAGAAACAGTATTGGGTGCATTGCAGAAAATATTTTCCAATAAACATTGCTTCCAACTTAATATTTGACACATGTTGTAGTCGTCTGTTTGCTCATATTTCCTCCCGCAGTTCAAATCAAGCAGCTCAGATGAACCGTAGACTGTAAATTGCCTGCTGGAGTGAGCGCGTCTGTCTGTGTGGTTAATGTTTTTTGCTGAATAGGATCAGATGGTTCAGAAAATAAATGGAAGGACTCTGCTCAAGCGAACAAAGATTTATTGCGCTCATTGAAATGGTATAACAGCTGTCATCATGTGTTTTATCACCCGTCTTCATGTTTTGTGACATAAAAAAAGCACTAATCAGCTGTTCCTGTCTTGCGTAGATGATGGGAAGTTGTTCCAGGGCAGTGGGGTTGGCGACGCGTTCGGACCGTGCTGCTTTGAAGGAGACATCATGGGCTGTGGCATCATGTTCCCACGTGACTACAGCCTCGATGGCGGAGGTGAACCTTGTGTTCTCAGCATATGAGATGCTCTGCACTGCATCACGTACAAAACCTTTTATTGTCTTTGTCTCCTACTGTGTTCTTTAGATGATGCAGATGATTGGGACCTCGACATGTTACCCAAACCCAGCAAGGTTCAGAACGACTTGTATGCCAGCAACGAAGATGAGAAGGATGAGGTAGAAGATATGGAGGGCACGAAGGTGACGGTGAGTTGCTGTGTCAGATTCAGGAATGGAAACTCTTCAAGCCTTTGGTACAAATGTTGATGTCCTCTCTTTGCTGCCCTCTTGTGTTTGAGCAGGTGTTCTTCACCCGGAATGGAAAGGTAGTGGGCCGGAGGGAAGTGGTCTTACCAGCAGGAGGCTTCTACCCCACAATCGGCATGATGAGCACCGGGGAGAAGGTCCGAGTGGACCTGCACCCCCTCAGTGGCTGAGAGGAGGAGAAGGAACTGAAAACCGAGTAGTGAAATCAGAGCGAGGACGAATGACTGAACGAAGGCGACGACATTGAATAACAGGCTCCAACGTGGTAACTTGAAAAGTCACGTAGTGTAGGAGGTAACTGTGGTTCCTTAATGCTGTAAAAATGGTTTATCATGCTGACAATGTTTGTTTTAAAATAATGATCAAATTAATTTATGTTAATATTATCTGTGTCTTAAATAAAGTGCTTCATAATGTAATGGTTTTATAAAAAAATAAAAAATTTAAAGGCAAAACACTATTTTTGACAATTTAACCGCAAAGTTAATAAAAAAGAAAAAACATAAAATACCAAAATAGCATCTCATGAGAATAATATATGTGACTTCCTGCCAATAAATGGAGCGTATTTGACCTCCTAAGTGGAACAACCTGCAGCCTGCTCTTTACCAGACGTCTGCTGGTGTGCTGCTGACCCTCAGTGGTGGTTGCTCTACCTGACACAGTCATTCCATGGTGGCCTTACAGCTTGTTTTGTGACAACTTATGGGATAAGTTACATATAGTAAAACTTAGTTGAAACCAAATCTAAACCATCACTATGACTTTTGACTCTTCTGAAGGCCGTTTGAAGATAGTGTGTCCTCCTTAATCGGTCTTTAACCTCATTGTTGGAGACAGTGTACTTGAAACAATGTAAACAATATTCAGGATAAACCTGTCTGGGGAGAAAAATGTAAATATGTGGACCGTGAGGTATTCTGGATAAAATGAATACAAAACTTTGCAAAAAAGGGAAAACAAACATGAAGAGCAATACTCCTGATGCCTAAACTATTCAAACCCCCCAAAAAACAACAAAAAAGACTAAAGGTGGCATAATAGTACATTTCTTACTAGTTCAACATTTAAATATTTTCTTGATGATATGAATGTTGAAAATGAAGCCATAACTAAGATATGCTGCTCTCAGGTATATTTGAAAAACCAAAATGAATTACCTTGTATTGTCTAACTTCAGTTTTTGTGATTTTACTGTGTGTTGGTTCAGTCAGTCATTGTTTCCACAAACTATTGTTATTATTGTACTTTTTCTAAATATTCATTTCTTTTTTGGCACAATTTTACACACAACACCTACCCATCACCAGAAATATAGAGATAAAAACACTGCTTCTGGTATCATTTCATACTACATGTATGTACACTTTTCTATGCAGAGTTCTATATATTACAAGCTGTGAGTTATTGAGCTGTGTATCGCTGGCAACAACTGCAATTTTTTAATTGTACCTGCAATACTGTTTTTAATATTTTTTTATTTTCATCAACAAAAAAACAATCTGCCAATAATGGATATGATAGGATTTTTATGGATGTAATAAAATGGATTTGTGGTAGAATATTTTTTATTTGAACTTCAGACCAAAGACCCTATGTGAATTGGTCCATCTGAGCCCTTTTATTGGATAAAGATCTGTATAGTTGTTGAAGTGGATGTTGTTTCATTGTGACTCCTATATTTGTGGAACCACATTTGCATGTCTTAAAAAAAATCCTTATTGGATCCATGTTATCCTGAAGGCAGCAGACTTCACATCCTACTGAAATATAAAAAGGATTAACTATGGCCATGAAGGCTTCATCTGGTCACAATAAATAAAGACTGATGTTTATATGATGCTCAACTGCTGCTAACTGCGTGCAAAGAAAACTCTGCACATCTTCACATCAGCCTGTACTGTAACCAAGCGTTGGACGTGTTTATGCCACTGTGGCTTTTCATCCTCTTTCCTGTCATCATCCAGTCTGATCTTGGTGATCACATCAAGTGTAAGTCATTGGTTTACATGACCTGAGAATGGCCTTCTGTGATGTTTTGCATCTGCAATGTGTGTTTCATATTCAGCGCAACTTTATCGGACTAATCATGAAACGAGTTGAAAACATTGAAAGCATGTTTCGATCTATCTCACGATTCCGGTCATATACGTTTTCATATCATCTTGACATTTCTCCTTTACCCTTTTTTTTTTGCCCACTTGAAGCAATCAGATGAACATGCCAAAAATAATTAAAAAAAATAAAGAGCATTTTCTTTTTACTGCACTCTCTTTTTTTTTTCCTGTTCTGGTCAAGTGTTGTGTGACCTAGTTCTCTCTGCTGGCTTTGAAAGCGATTGAGTTCATCTTTGATGGTTTGTTTCATTTTTAGATACAATTTTTCCAACCCCAAGCAATTTTATACACATTTTTTCACAGTTGTATTTAGTTGTGTTGAGATTTTGAATGTTTTTTTTTTCCCTCCAGATGTTTGAGCACTTTATAAATTGATCTTCTTAGCATGTTGAAAGCTGATCTTAAGATGATGTGTTGCAAGTATTTTAATCACAGCATCATTTGGGTTCGTCAATATTTTATTTTGTTCATCTCGGAAATCATAAATGAATCAAATATGGGTTATTTAACTCTTGCAAGTTGAACATGAAGCATAATAACAGAAAAGCAAGTCATATCAACGGGAGAGGATAATTGGGAAAAAATGTGTTCAACCAGTTTCTCCAAAGGACGTAATATCTATAATCCAGTTACAGTATGAGTGAGTGGCTCTGCTTGTTCCTGAAAATGAAATCAACACATTTGCCAGCCTGTAAGACATTTGTACAATATTGAGCAGATTCAAGTATTTACCTCATTGTAGGTGGTGTATAAAATCACTCATCAAAGGAGGAGACACCAAGTGAATATGTGATGTAAAAATGACGGTGTCTGCTTCATGCAGACAGTTGGTTGCTATGATGGATACGTTTTAATGTGTCAACAACAGCTTTTACTGCAGCAGGTGATGTCTATAGACAAATTATAAAAAAAAAATCTTCTGCAGTGCAAACACATTCTGCAGCGAACACTACACTTTTCAAAATACACGCGTGGATAAAATATAAACACAAATCCAGAAGATGATGTGTAAGAGATATCAGACTGAAAACAGCTGTCAGTTGAAACTTTGGATTGTTATAACTTCTCATTCTTTGAGGTAACATGGAAAGAACATTTTACAAGCATTTTAACCACGACTCTCTGTTTCAAGTCAACTGACAATGGCTGCATATCTTTAAATGTTAAAAAAAAAAAAATCACTGATACAACCATAGAAGGGAAAAATTTGACCTAACATGAACCCAACAGGCTTTACCTCCAGCTATGATAAAAGATTATTTTTGTTTCTATTTACTTAAAATGTGCATTTTCGTTGGAACCCCTGTAATTGTATACTTATTTATTATTCCTCTGTCATTGGTTTAATACTCTTAACAGTCCCTTTGCAATATATCCTTACAAACCAGAGAGCCCCCTGTAGGACCATATTGTTATAGGCAAATGACTAGTTGAAACTGAATTTACATCTCTCTGTTCACTTGATTATTCTGATATTTCACCAGTCAAACCAGTAAAATGCCTATTGTCTGCTTTATTGTATTTTAACATCATGCAAGTAATCGTAAAGCCTTTGATAGTTCCATGAGGAGTTACAGTAAAAAAGCAGCTGGACATCAGGGAGCTGACACTGGTGCTGTCAACGAGACCTGAAAAATGTTGGTTTGATGAAATCTAATTCAGAGCATACTTGCTTGGGTTATATTTGATTTAGTTTCCCCTCTAATTCACAACTATCTTAAAAGGATAGTACCTGTGTGCCTTTTTTGGGATAATAAGTTACTTAACTCTTTCATGCATTCAAGTTTGGGTAAAAGAAATCTTGTTGATTCAGGCTCAATTAAAAATCACCTGGGTACAGCATAAGGTGTAAAGCGGTGGTTTAAGTTCTTGGACAAACCACCTACACAAATTTGCCATGAAAATGTATAAAATTAGAAAAAGATGAAGTCCAGAGATGCATTGATTCAATTTAATAGAGGCCCACCTTCCAGTATAATCAGGAGTCATAAAAACTGTATTAGATTTTTTTTTACAGTGTAGAATTAAAAGGTAAAAAAAAAATCAAACATTTGTAGGTTAGAAGTTAAAGGCAGTTATAACATATATGCACACACAAACCTAAAACATTTTGCATTTTTCCAGACTATAAAATGTAGCAAAGCTAAATGAACAATCTACCAATAAAGTGAGAGGACTAACTAACTATTATATGTTGTAAGGTGAATGGACGTGATGATATTTTTGTGTTTCTAGGAGTCAGAGTTGTCGTCTTCCTCCTCATAGCAGCGGTTCCTCCTTATTATATCCTCTGCACTCAGCTCCTCGCCATCACTTCCTTCCTTGTCCTCCTCCCAGAAGCCCACGTCCTGGGAGGTCCGATTCTGTTTTGGCTGCAGTGGTGGAGAAGGGGAGACGGAGACATCAGGGGAGATACTGTTGAGAGAGCCCTCTTCAACCGCTATCTTCCCTGCTGCTGCATTTCCTCTCTGTCCACCGGTTTCTTCCAATTGCTCTGGCTCGGTCTCCACATCCTCCTCTGAGATGGTCTCGCTTGCATTCGTGGCGTCTTCGCTCGCTCTCGGAGGCAGAATCTGCCCTTTCTTTTCTTGGCTTTTCAGCTGCTGTGGCTCTGGTTTGCTTTCTCTGATTTGCTCTTCGAAGGAACTTTTCTCTTCCAGTGATGCTCTCCATTCCAGCAGGGACTTGAGAGGCCGACGGGGTTCCCTGAGCACCGGGCCGCTGGCGGGTCCGGGTTTGGCTGCGATAGTGAAAGGCCGACTGCGCTCCTTCAGAGACGAGGTCCTCCTCAGGCTCTTCAGTTCAGCTCGATCCGAGCTCTGGAACGATGACGCGTCGTCCTCTGGAGGCCACTTGGCTCTCCAGGGTCGGCCTGAAGCCGTTCCCTCTGTGACGGGACTAAGGGCTCCTGTCCCTGGTTGGACCTCGCCGCCCGGAGGGGGCCAAGCGATCCTCAGCCTGCGAGTCTCCCCTGGCTTCTCTGCAGGCTGGTGTTTCTCGGCAGAGCTGGTGTGAGTCTCCATTAAGGCAGTCAGGTCTGTAACTTTGACGGGTGGAGATGTTGGGGTTGGCTCTTTGTCTGACTCTCTCTCAGCTGAACGCACAACGGCCGCTGGTGCCTCTGGTTCTTTGGGCTTCACCACCTCCTCACCGTCATCGCCGCTGGCTCGGGGTTCCCACATCTCCTTGTGAGGCCGATGGCCGAAGCCCTCATCATAATTGCCCTTGGCTTTAAACAGCTGGTTGAAATGGGGCTTGCAGTACACATTGCCGTGCAGAGAGGCATAATTCCCAAGGCTGGAAACGGAGAAATACTATTCATTTATAGATCGCACATTTGGACATTATGAAGAACTACTATGCAAAATATTGGAAGATATGCAACAATGGCTACAGTCAGATTGAAGTGACCCAAATATTATTTTTTCCACCCCTATGCAACTTCTACCTGATATTTCAATGTCTGAACAACACCAACACCAATCCATTTTTATTTATGTGAGCCATACCACTAGGATATGTCCTAAAATGGATGTTTTGAGATTTCTTTAATCTGAACAGCCATGTCATGTTCATCTGACCTACACGTCTTCAACAAGCGCCATTTTTATTGAGCATTAGGCCTGCAAGCTGAAACTAGCCAGTGAGAGACTAACCTGAGTGTTGAGCTGCAGTGAACACAGCGGAAGCAGCTTTTGTGGTAGATATGCTGATGAGTGGCCAGTCTTTCCAGAGGGTACACCGTCTTCAGACAAGCGATGCATGTTTCCCTCACTGGTGGGCAGAACTTCTTAAAAAACAAACAACACAGATCCATAATTAACAACAGCTGAAAAGCGATTCATGATTTATGCATGTCTACCGTTTGTTGTTGCTCTGACTCACCCTGGAGGCTTTGACCGGCTCACTGCTCTTCCCTGAAAACAGAATAAATAGTCAAATCTTCAGTTTCTCTTCTACGCGTATTACATTACAATAAAATGGGAAGATGTCAATGGAGTTTCTACTTTTCTACTCTGAGTTTTTACCGTTGCACTCAGATGCAGGTTTTTGATTTACAGACTCTGGAGCCAGACCCTGAAGAAGACAACAAACACCGGTGTTAACTGACTGTTACATAACTATTATGATTTATCACTTATATCCAGCATAGGAAGGAAGGAAGAAATATAAAAAGGAGGAAGGGAGTGAATAGAAACATATGTTAGTAGATCTGCAGAGAAAGAACTATAAATCACCAGCACACAATGACGCCTCATCACTGTGTGCTGGAACTTTGGCTTGTTGTCAAATTCGTTAGAGCTCATTTATCTTAAAACCTGGAGCCAGAATAAAAATTCACAAATTTTAAAAGGTGTCAGTAATGCTTTGGTTTAACGGTGTGCAGTGTGTGTGTGTGTGTGTGTGTGTGTGTGTGTGTGTGTGTGTGTGCGCCTTGTCAGCATGTATTGGTGGCATCTTGACAACTGTAGCAACTGATTTAAGATGAAAATATCAGATTAAGTAGAACCCATTATTAATTAATGCATCAGACTGTACTTCAATCAAGGTCTACCACAGGCTTTGTTCATGCATCAACATCAGTCCTCATCTTTCAGAAGCCCAGCTGCAACTCTGCAGGCAAGTGTACTTCCTGATTATCCCATGATCTTGAGAAGTCTTTTCTTGTGATAAATTAGATTAACTTGTGCACTCAAGTTAATAGAATTACAAAAAATAATTGCAAGCAAGGCTGGTCTCATCTTCCCTACAGAGATCTTAATACACAATACAATACATACTAAACCTTTCGTCTATCCTGTTGTTGATTTGTAATAGAAATGCTGTATATTTTATAATCATATTTTAGAAAGACTATGTTTTAAGCATGATTTTAAAGAACTCACAGCTTGTATGGGGCCTTGTTTAGAAACAGCCGCCTGGTACTTTGCCATCTTGTCCCTCAGGGATGTCTTCTCCAGCACCCTGTCAGACACTGACAGGCGCAAAGCACAAGATGGGATACAAAAAAAAAAAAACAGTGCTTTCACTGTTATTATTCTGCAGAAAACAGGCTGAATTTAACTAACTCTGCTTACCACTATGTTGGTCCGTATCCTCCGATGAAGAACTGCGTAGTGCTGTCCTACCACTCTGGAAGAGTAAAATGATTGGTGGGATCAGAGGACGGTCCTATAAACCCGCTTTTGCGTCAACACAGTTTACCAACACTAGTAAATCAATTACTGCATTTGTTTATGTGGAGCATTCATCATTATTCACAGACACTAAGCTTCTACTACCTTCCTTCCATTCAAATATTACAATACATCTTATAATCTCATACACTGCAGAACATAATATTTACGTTTCTATATCTATTTGTGTGGCCATGCTTCATCAGAGTTTTGCACACAAGAAACTAGAATTCAAATGAAAGAAACCTTTAAAACATTTATCAAGAAGGCCAGGCTGTGAGATGTCAAATTGTTTAACAGGTTCATTTTGTGTTAACTCTGAGCTACGATTTAAGCCTCTGTTTATTTAGCAGGATTCATTTAAACCCACACTGTACAATCTGTGATGATTGAATTTAATCAAAGGTCATACACGTGAGGCGCTATAGTCCTGTTTCTAGCCTGCATGGTGCAATGACATCACTACCAGCGTCTCAGGACATGAGTTCTCAGTGTGAAATATCTTTTATTCCATCATGTTGTCACCCTATTCAAATAATAGCCAACGTCATTTTTTGGGGAAAAACAAAAAAAAATGTATCAAATGCAGAGAACATTATATTTATTAATCTTTAGTCAAAACTAAACTGCAAGTGACAAACTGCTATGAAACACGTTTGTCACTTGTGTAACATTAAAGAATAAAGGGACTCAGGTCAGTTTTTGAACATTCTAGTGTGACTTTAGGCAACTCTAAACTGTCCTTTCATTCCATAGGGAGCACTCAAACCTGGAGTTAAATAACTGTAATGTAAATCTAATTGTTCAGGAGACAGTACTCTTTTTCATCACTTTCCCATGTCTTCTTTGGCTGTTTTTTTTTTTAATCGAATGTAATTACTTTCCACGACCTGTTTTGACAACTTTTTGAAACCAGAGATGTGGCAAGTTTCAATAAAGTGAATACAGTCAACAGGCATCTACATGTTTAATGGACTGAAGATCCTGGAAATGTCTTTTCTTTATTTATATCTGGCTACATATTTATTGAATTTATAAATATACACAGCACTTTACAGTAAATGATTGGAGCATAACTTGTGAAAAATAGACTACAATACTAAGATCACCACCTATAGTCTTATGATTTAAGCCAAAAAGTCTCTTTTGTCAAAAATGACTTTTTTTTAATAGGGTGACAATATTTAGTCTTTACTGATCACACAAAAGTGTCAAAAGATTGTATTTGGAACATTCTGCTTTTACTTCCAACTACTGACTCCTCTCCGCAACACTGCACTGAACATGAACCTTCTTAAGGACAATGAGTCACTAGTCACTACCGCTGGTCACTACCGCTGCCTCGCTTCTTTGCAACAGAAATGATTCCTCTGTAATAAAATAGGGAGCAGTCCACCAGAGCTTGAGTTACAGGGGGGAAAAAAACAGAATTAAAGTGCAAAGTAAAGGTGATGTCCTTTCCAGTCGTGCATTCAACATCTGGTAATAAACAGACATTTGCATGGAGAGCCACCAACATACCTCCGACTGTCTAGAGAGACAAAACTATTTGATTGCATTTAACTGCAAAGAATGTATGTGTGTGTGTGTGTGTGTGTGTGTGTGTGTGTGTGTGTGTCCACGTGTCACTAACAGTAATGAGTAAACCAGATATTTGGGCTCAGCAGTTAGATCCTGTATAGAGTGAAAAGGGAGTTCAGGCCAATTAAAACAGGCTGTTGCTTCAGGAAATTTCATTGAAACTCTGGAGGGTGTTGTGCTACCATCTTATTCTGCCACATAAACCCTAATACCGGCCAGATTACAACACATTGTAGGAACAAGAAGTGACCGGATCGTACATCGCTTGTTTTACTTCTTCTTTCCACTCAGCTTATTGATGTTGAAATCATACTACTAGGTATTTTTTTACTCCCAGAACTGGAGAACCACAACGCCATGCCAAATGTGAGAGTGAGGGTCAAGTGTAAAGAAAATTGCACAAGACACAGTGTAGCTAATGAAAAGTTGAGTAAACGGAGGCTCTCTGAAGAGTGAAACAGCCTTAGGTCAGGAATGTTCCTACATTCCTCTGTTATGGAAGGTGAGGAGAAGAGTGTGTGTTGTTTAGTGCTGGGCGGGAGATAAAGGGCAGAAATCCAAACAATACATAATAGTGGAGACTGCTTCAATATACATAAGTGAACAACTGAGTTTGAAGAAATATGAAAACTTTTAACAATTACGCCTAGCTGTATTTCTGCAAAGGGTCAAGGAGAGGATGGAAAGTTGTGACAATGGTCAGTACCACACTCACATATTTGCAATAGCTTCAATACTATTAATTGTTGTGCACGGATTAGTTCCTCAGGTTATTCTGGTTTGCTTGAGGACAATCTGAGGACAAATCTAGTGTGGTGCAGCAAGAGGGCTCATAAATTAGGATACAAGATTCCATTCACTTCAGGATATGTTAAATTCCACCATGAACCCTGTTAAATCCTGAGAAACATGGCCAATAAATACACAGCTGTTAAAGCTGGCAAACGCTTCTTCTATTCTAAGACATTTTTGCAAACAATTATCATATTATTCCTAACCATGTACAAGCTTTTGTGGCATTAAAGCTTAAATGAAGTGGTTAGCCAAAGGAAAGAAAGAAAAATTCAAGATCTATTCATGCATTTCAATCTATCAAATGTGAGGATTTTCAGTTTTTTTGTTATACGTGATAGTGCATTGTCTCCCATTGTGGTTGGATAAAACAAGGAATTTAAGAGACGTGACACTGTGCATCCTGGCCTCCAGCACTCTACGGATGTTCCAGTGCTTGCTCAAGTGCTCATTACTGTCTAAAATGTACCAGGAGGAGAAGCTGTTGATGCAGTAAGTGATGCTCGCCTTAACTGAATCTGTCTTTAACTGCCTTTTAATTCTATATACTGAGCATGATCCGAAATAAACGGGTTACCGAGTGCTACACTTTTTTTTACCTTTCCTGCATTGTCTTCTCCCTTCTCGAACCTCATTTTTAGGTTGTTTAGTGGCACTCTGGGTTTTTCGTAGGAGGCACAGGGGCTAGTAGGAACTTGCTCTTCCAGCTTTTCAGGACTTTGGTTGTGTGTCAGCTCATCCCGCTCCATCCCTCTCTGCTGGTCGCCGGCTGGAGCTGCTGCTGACGGCTGCTGGGCACAGCTGGCTACGTGTTGACTTCCTGGAGTGGTCGGCACCTCGGGGCTCTTCAGTGGCGGTGGGCGTTCGTCGACAGAAATCTGCCGGGTCAGGACGGGAGGCGGGCAGCGAGAGGTGGACTGGGTAGGAGACGGGATGGAGGAAGGCTTGTCGTGATCTGTGTTCCCTGCCTGCTCCCAGCGCTGCTTCAGGGCACTCAGGTTGCTTGACCGTAGGGAGGTTGTCGTACTATCAAAAGACTGTGTGGGGGAGAAAAAAAGAGATGAGTATAAAAGCAGTTAAACTTGATGCCAACATGACGCCATTCTGTAGACTGGATAAAATATTTAGGTATTTTCTATTTTCTGCAACCAAGCACACACTGTACAGTCAAATACAGACAGCTCAAAAGCTCAACTGTACAACTGTAAAAAAAGGAAATGCTGGAATCTGGACTTGGCTTCACGGGCAGATTAGGTGAACAGCTGTTCAAAGTTGGAGCAGGAAAGGCATGTCTTTCTGCGGCTGAAGACAGTGGACTGACTCAAGATGGAGATAGCACGGCTGATTTTTCAGCTGCACTCCACTCCACATGACACCTTCACCTTTCCCCAAAAACACCAAGGACGGCTCTGTTTTCCGCTCAGCCATTCATGACCACACAACACACAGAGCAGCAAACGGCACAACAGAGCAACAAGAGGCGCGCTTACAGCTGTTTGACCTGCAGAAACTTCCTTAATTATAAATGAGGGTGGCATGTTGAAGAAAGAGACTTGAGCCATGAGAGTAAATCACCCCCATACAAGTCATCAAGTAATCAACTAATAAATCTTAGGGAACGATATAAGCTTTTGTCAGGAAGCTTCGCTGTTGGGTTCCGGTCAGTCAGGAAGATTTAAACACTTGTATTAAACCACAATTCTTAAAAAAAACTAACTGCAAGTAAATTTTCAACTTCATTCATTCTAATAATCAATGCACAGTTAGTCACCCAGAACTAAACTACCAGAGCACATCACTACATCAACTAATAAATCTTGTACATGTACAAATAAGTTATATTAGCATGCACACAGGCGGACAGAGAAACAAATGGGTGAAAGGGGAAAAAAAGTAAGAAAGAAGAGCATAAAGCACTGAACAAAAAGGGACAGAAACCCCAATGTGGACAAAAATGGAGACACAATTACTGCCTTTGTGAGGCAGGTCCTGGGTGAATGGAAGGAGCTGGACAGTGACAAGATTGTTCCCCATTTTTAAGCAAAAAGAGAAAAGATCAACCTCTGTGAACGCGATGCAGGGGCCGCGCGAGATGGAGCCGCAACTAGACAGCGAGCAGAGTGAGAGTCCTGTGGTTGGTCCTCCGCTACAGGTCAACGTGCTGACAGACAGCGAGAGGGAGAGCTCTCCCAGATGTTAGCCGCGAGACTAAATCTGCTCATGAGAGTTAAGTCCAACCCCTTTAACACCAGGAAAGTGAAAAATGAGAAGTCAGAAATACCCAGGAAACCAGAGCAGGAAATGATACATTCAGGGAAAAGTTAACTCTTTGTTCACTGTGTTGGCGTTGACATTTTTCCACTCGCACGTCACTTCTGAACTAAAAGAATGTATTTACATGGCGCTCATTGTTAAATAGGTTCTGGACAAGGCAAAAAGACCCATTATGAAATAAAGTTAATTTTTTTCTTACTCGTGGAAGTAGTGGAAAAACAAAAAAAACAAAAGGCTTTAAAACATGTGAAGGCAAGTCTGCAGAAAGTCAGTTACTCAGTTCAACAGAATATTATCACTTTCAACCAGACACCTTGAAATCCTGTATTTAATCTTTTCTTTATCTTCATTATTGCTAATAGATATTCATCTTTACGTCTGTCTGCGGGTGTGACAAATATATATAACCAATGACAAGTATTAAAAATATCTTGTGACTATTTGTCCTGACTCTATTGGATCCTCAAAGCTGTCAATAAAACATAAATCCGCCCACTTCCATCTTGAATGAAGTGCACGGTTCTGAGTTTGCCAGGATATCAAATCTTACATTTGGAAATATAACATTTGTCTTCCTACTGGTTTCTATCATTGAATTCATGGTGTATTCTTAAATTTATCACAATGTCGTTTTTGAGATTTCTTCCACTATTAAGTAATTTTCTCCACGAAATTCAGTGATTCTTGTATTTGTTGTATATAGATATATTTGCTTGTTTTGCATTGCTCTACTTTTTTTGCAGGGAGTCTGTACTAATAAATGCTGTCATATATCTGACCATTTTATGAAGACAAAATACCAACTTTGATGACAATGTGTTCAATTATTTAAAATTAAATAATATTTTAATATCATGAAAAGAAATGCAACATTTTTTCCACCTGACAGGGAGCATATTCTCGCAAAATGTTTGCTATAGAGCATTATGTAACATAAATGGAATTATTAAAGTTTTTACAATGTTTATGACCAGAATTGGAATATTGTTGAAATTTGAGCAATTCTACTCAGCACAAGCCAAAGATGAGACTGACTTGATTGACATTAACTCTTCACTTAAATAAAAGTACAATACAATTAGAGTTTAGTGATATGAAAAGGAGAAAAAGAGCTAATTTGAGCAGCTGTGACCAACATATGGTGTGGGGTTGTTTTGTATTTGTTTTTTAAATAAGAACTATGCTTCATTTTCTGTCATTTATCTAATCAAGAAACTGACTATTTATGTCCTTGTCATGCTTAAGAAGCTGCTTCCTTATCCCCCTACTCACAGCCACCCCACCCCCTTCAAACACACGCTAGACAGATGGTTTTTCCACAGTGGCCATTCAAATTAGGCTCAGACACATCAGGAACACGTGTTCTATTCTCATATTTTCCCTATACAGTAGTTCTGTATCACTTGTAACAGTGGCACCAGTTTCTAAATGATTATGATATTATTAATATTATGAATAAATAACACTAAAATTCATTTTTGATTAAGAAAACATTTACGTGACAATTTTGATAGAAGTTTGCCTTCCGAGCAACTCTGAAGTTTTGTTCTTTAAACACAACATGTAAGTGTGTGATGCAGAGTAGTGACTCTAACATACATCAGTATCAAACATAACCTGGTGTTAAACAACAGAGCTTGATGTCAGTGTCATTATCAGACAGCTCATTAAACAGAAGCCTAAAAGTACTAACAAGCTTTTCACACAGCTCGCTCATACACATGACTGACCCCCCCCCCCACACACACACACACACACAGAACACCAGTAGCAGTATTACCTTGATTTTCTTCATATTAGCCAAGCAGTTATCCATTTAATCTCAGGCCAGGATTGTTTATCACACAGACAAAGCAGCTAACTAACAGTTGGAACCACTGAGCATTGCAGAGGGATTACATGGATGAAGGATTATGTGTTTGATAGCCTGCCCATCACAACAAGTGGCCAATGGGAGGTCAGCTATAGGACAAGACATTTGGCCCAGACAGTGCGTTGTTGGCATAGTGAGTGGGTGTGCTGCTCATCTCAACAGGCAACAATTAGTTTAGCACCAACAGCAGTGGAAAGCTTCTTGTAAACTAATGAAGAAAACCACACAGCATATGTGAACCTTTCATTCAAAGCATGGTTTAGTTGGACAAGCTTATCAAAACGCAGATGCTAGATTTAAGATTATGAATTACTATTTCCTCTGCTGACCTGTTTAATTCTTTTGTGAAAAAAGTAATAAACCTAATGAAATGTTGAAAAATGTAGCATGCTGTTCAAAAACCAGAGTACTTCAATAGATTAATACTTACACCTTTTTTCTTCTCTGCATTTGCCCCCTCAGCAGCTCTCTGGTACCTAAAAAAATGGAAACAACACTGACCTCTGGTGACATGAAACAAGTCATCACAATTCTTTGTATAAAAGTCCCATATTTTACAGTGTTCTGGGTTTAAGGTAAAGTTGTGCCATCATTAAGAAATGTTTCTTTCAAGTACCAAAAAAATGACAGTTTTGTGCCTGTCTCCTTGATATTAATAAGCCTCTTCTTTGATTAGCGGATTAGAATGGCTGTAAATGGGGGGTTAGTGGATGGTGAGTGTATAGTTGTGACATCACAGCTTCACAGAAGTACCTGGTGGCTCATTATAAAGACAGGCTGTGTGTTTTTCTGTGCATTGAGTGTGTTTATATTCCACAGAGTATTAACATAGCTTCTTAATTATAATCAAAAAGCAATAAAAAGCTCACTTTTAAGCTCAGATCTAAGAATTTCACCCTGCATGTGAGATATGCGAGTATGAATTTAGATTTGTCTGGTATAACATGGAGTTTCCTACTGAAAAACAGACATTACTCACTTTGAGAAGCGTTCAGCAAGAGCATTGTTCCTGCCTCGACCACTGACCAGCGACAGCTCCTTAGCCGTGACACGCACGGACTGTGCCGCCCAGGACCTTCGAGTGAATGGACCACTTTCCATTGCTAGCAACTACCTGAAACACAAACACATGCTCTATAGGCAAGGTGCATTATGACAACTTCTCATTCAATCAGAAGCATTTACCCAAACAGCACCCTCACAAGGAAAAAACTATACTTCATACCATTAACTATCATACTGAACCTGAATCGAATCATAAATTTCCAGTCAGCATTCTTGGAAAATTCCTTACAGCAAGAAAATAAAATGTTCCTTACTCTCACTGTATTTGCAACTTTTCATTTGACTACAGGAACTCCACATGGTGATGTACACTGCAACATCATACAAGGATTAGATCAGCGCCTTTATTTAGGGTGAGACACTACAGGTGAATAGGGTAAAAATGAATCAATACAATACATCACCATGAAACCTAATTAATTTATTGCATTGAGACAACCAATTTTTGTATCACAAGTTTGCTCATAGTGTATATTTTATTAGACAAATTAGTCAATATCTAAGTATATACAGGTCCTTCTCAAAAATTAGCATATTGTGATATTGAAGCATCCTAGGCCTCCATAACACCTCAGCAGTGCCACAGACTGACTGCCTCCATGCCACGTCGCATTGAAGCAGTCATTTCTGCAAAAGGATTCCAGACCAAGTATGGTTATGAGTGCATAACTGAACATACTTATTTGAAGGTTGACTTTTTGGTATTAAAAACACTTTTCTTTTATCGGTCAGATGAAATATGCTAATTTTAAGATAGGGATTTTTGGTTTTTCTTTATTTTTTTGCAGAAATATTCAATATTAAAACAATAAAATGCTTGCACTACTTCAGTTGTGTGTAATGAACCTAAAATATATGAAAGTCTAATGTTTAAATGTACAGTGCTTCACTTTTTCCACATTTTGTCATGTTACAGCCTCATTCCAGATCGTATTAATCTCTTACCTCAACATTCTACACACAATACCTTATTTTGACAATGTAAAAGTTGGGTTTTTTGAATTTATTAAATATAGAAAACTAAGATCACATTTACATGAGTATTTATAGGCTTTGCTTAATAATTTGTTGATCTACCTTTGACAGCAATTACAACCCCAAGTCTTTTGAAAATAATGCCACACGCTTAGCACACCTATCTTTATGCAGTTTTGCCCAGTCTTCTTTGCAGTCATTTTCAAGCTCCATCAGGTTGGATAGAATACATCTTTGCACAGATGGAGCAGATTTTTAATTCAGGATATCTATCTGTGTATATTGCTGCATTATTTTTTTCCTTCTATCCTGACTAGTCTGCTAGTCCCTGCTGCTGAGAAAAACATCCCTGTAGAATGCTGCTGCCACCACGCTTCACTGTAGGGATGTAAAGGCCTGACCGAGGCCCAATCACTCAGTTTAGACGACTGGCCAGCTCTAGAAAGAGTCCTAGTGGTTCCAAATGCCTTCCATTTACAAACAATAAAGGCCACTTTGCTCAATGGGACCTTCAAAGCAGCAGAATTTTTTCTGTATCCTTCCCCAGATTTGCGCCTCAAGACAATTCTGTCTCACAGGCCTACTTTGATTTCATGCTTGGTGTTTATGCTCTGACATGCATGGTCAACTGTGGGACCTTATACAGACAGGTGTGTGCCTTTCTAAAACATGTCGAATCAATAGAATTTACTGAAGGTAGACTCCAATTAAGTTTTTGAAACATCTCAAGGATCATCAGTGGAAAAGAGATCCATTTTGAGCTTCGTGGCTAAGGCTGTGAGTACTTATGTAAATGTCATTTCTTAATGAAAATCCTTATTTTTAATAAATTCAAAAAATGTCACATTGTCATAATGGGGTATTGTCTGCAGAATTTTGAGGTAAAAGATTATTCAATAGAATTTAGAATGACGCTGTAACATGACAAAATGTGGAAAAAGTGAAGCAACGTTAATAGATTCCAGATACACCATATGTACAGAGGGAATTTTTCATATGCACAATACTGTAAACCATAAAAACGAATATATTTCCATCATGCTTTTCCTGCCGATTCTCATCTTACATGGATAAACAAAGGCAGAGATCTTTATCTTGATGTACATAAGACTCTTCAGAATGTCGGAGCCCCCGCTTGTGCATGTAGAGGAGCTGCCTGAGATTACTGTGTTTAGGACGTGGTTTCCAACAGTTTACCACTTGTCACCCCCTGCTTGTCCTGACATACCAAAGACTGCATGAACATCAGTACTGAATGTACTCATACAGTTATGCATGCGTATATACACACACACACACACACACACACACACACACACACACACACACACATAATCAACATGCTCCAACTTGCACTTGACTCCTGCTGCTTGATTGCCAGATGAAAATGTGAACTGCAAACAGCAAAGCTGTTATTTTCTCAATGTGAGCATGTTATCATTCAGAGCGGATAACTCACCCAGGGCTCACTTCAGAGGACCAGAGCAAAGCGGAGTGCCACGGCAACACTTTGTGTCACGCATCGCATACATGGTGGCTCTTTAAATATACTCGGACAAACACATATTTAAAGAGGAGCTGCAGACGGATGATGAAACCCTGATGCAGTTTCTGTGTCTAATGTCTGGATATAAGTCCCTCCGTTAGTGCTCAGACATTATGCTATAAATCATGTGTTTAATCACTGCAGTGAACAGCTGCTAGACAATCATTTCTCTGTCTCAGGTGCACCTCTTACATCATCATGCCATGCAAAGCGATACTGGTGACAAGCAGTCTGAGGACTTTGGACAGACATGAATTTCAACACAGCGTTGTATAGCAACACGCAAATGCCACTACATCTGTTGACACTATCAACCATCTCATAATAAAATACAGATTTTATTACAAATGGTTCTTTCTCTCTTATGTTAATAGCTTGGGGCTGTTTGTTGCTGTTGCAGGTGTTGGAGCCTGATGGGCAAGTTATTCTACACTGGTTAGCTATTGCTATGTTGTGGTATGTGACATTACTATTGTATGTTGTGTGTCCTGGGAATAAGCCCAAAAAACATGCTGAAAAGGTGTTATAATTCTTCTGTCAGTTTGGTTGCAGAATATCCTGGGAATAGATTATCTGATCTTGTAAACGAAAGGCAGGGACACACCCTGGAAAGGTCACCAAGCCTTCACAAGGATTATACAGGTACCTTGAGCCAAAGAAGCAAAGAAGACATGAACTCCCCACATTAGGAATCGGGTTGAATATTTTCAAGTGCTACAAGTGCACAAAGAGACGAGCTGGGATATGTAATTTGAAAAGCAATAAACTGCAGGAAACGCCACTGCTTTAAATAAAGAACAGGGCGTGACAGTAACTGGATTTTCTCATATGTAAAAATCTTAACACTTTAGACTCTGACTTTTGGAACCGGACTGAAAAAAACTTCTTCACAGTATAAAAAGCTAATATTTGCAGTTGTAAACAATGTGTGGCACATACTGTGCAAACTGTGTAACACAAGATATCTGATAGTCTTTTGAAACCAGATAAATCAGCATTTAGTATCATCATCCCTTGTAATCAGTGAGACCTGGATATACTGACCTTTAACCCTATGTTCTCCTTAACAACAAGTAACCACAACACAGGCAGATACAGAATAAACAAGGCTTTACACATGATTGGCCTGAGAGGCGATTATAGATAAAGACAAATGGACGAAATCATCTCTTTTGGGAATCATTTTAGTTTGAGAAGAATCACCAGCACACTGCAGCGCTGCCTGCAGACATGTTGATGACTGGCAGCTCTGCCCCGAGGCCAACATGTTATTGAAGAACTTTAATTACAGGTGTATAAAACTGTGCGCACTTAGTAGAGAACTGGATGATAAACAGTCCTTTGGAAAGAGGCCAAACAAAAATGTAACCTAGCTCAAAATGAAATTTATTTTGTCCGTTTCCTTTAAGGTGCATGAAGCGAGCAGTTATGAGCCCATAAGTCAGGAATCGTTTGGTATCGATTCTCTTTGAGAGCGGGACGAGTATCGGCGCACGTGTGTAATTATAAAAAAAACAACTCATTCACACGCACGCACACATATACAGGACGGTGACTTGCTGGTGACTATTGATACTATTGAAATACCTACTTTTGACACACAAACAACAATAACCAGAGTTTTTATATATGTTTCCACGTCCTTGCTTTGGGCTCTTACCTGTCCGAACTTCCGTTGACTGGCTCCGTCTGTGAAACCTGAGACACCTGACGCTGGCTGCGGCAGCTGCGTCACGGCCCGGTGTGGTGGAGACCGAAGCGAGGGGAGGGGCCAACGGAAAGGTGTCATGGGAGTGGAAGAGCCGGGTCACGTGACCGCAGGCACCAATGACAAGAGGTGGGTTATTACATTACCTGGAGAGACGGTGCGCTCGAATACCCGCATTCCTGAGAACAAGAGACGGGGGCTCCGCGTAGGTCGCTTCTCAGGTGGAGAGGAAGGAAAATGAAGAACTTGGAGCAACGGCATGTGATGTAGGAAGCAGAGGTGTAGATTTAGTTCGAGGGATACGTCCTCCTTGACATTTAAAACTCCCTGTAATCACACTAACCCCAGGAAACAATCAAAAAGCGAGGAGCTTTTATTTATTTTTGTTATTTAAGATAATATAAAGAGTAAAACACAGCAGGTATCATAGTAATTGTGAAAAGTTCACAATCTAAAAGACAATGACCAAACTGCCATGTGGTGTAACAACTTGGTACTAGACAGTTTAACTCTCTTAAAAGGTTTTAAAACACATCTTGTCAGCTAGTTTTATATATTAGGTATATAGATGGAGTACATATTTGAAATCAATTGAAATCATAACATTGTTTTTTTTACGGACCCATAAACCATATAGTATGTCTGATAGCACTGACTTCATTATAGTAAATTACATTTTGAAATGCCAAGATGCCTGATGCTGGTGCAGGAATGTTATGTTTTCCTTTATAATTAACATATTTTCACCATGATGTGAAGCAGAAAGACACAGATTGGTGCATAACAAAATTTCCAAAAGGCATAAGTGTAGTATTTGATGTTAATAATTTGATGTGTCTCTTCCCCCAGTGTTCAAACAAAACCTACAACCATTGTGGGAAGAGTCTGTTAACACTGAGCAAATGTCAAAGTAACAGATTACTTGAGTATATTTAATTAACAAATATGCTGAAAAGGGAATGAAGTAACTCTGGAGCAAATTTTTTTTTCAATTGTGAGTTATTGGTTGCATAACAAGGGTTCTCAGTATTTAAAAAAAAATATTTCTCTTTGTTGAATGTTTAATATTATATAATATAGAAAATAATTTAAGTATACTAAGAGATTATTAAATACACAATTCAATTTTACTTCTTACACAGCAGATCCAGAACACTAAAGAGTATAGATACATGATTTTTGTGATATTTTTTTAATTTTCAAAAACAGAATCGGGAGGTTAAAGATATTTACAAAAAAAAGAAATTCTTAATTTAGAAGAGAAAACACTTAAGGCTTTATTTTTCAATACATAAACATGCATAAACAGTCAATATGTGGCCACCATGTTTTAAGACATAGCCTACTCTATTTGAATGGTATTAGACTATATAAGTTTGCAATGCTTTAGCCATCTATCAAAATAGTAAATTGCCTTAGAAATTCTTAAAATTATAAAGACCACCAACATGTCATTGAAAGATAATAATCTGGGATCATGCATATATATATTTTTTTACAATTTTACTTGTAGGCTTTACTTCTGGTGAAAGATGTCTTCTGATTGACTGTACATTCCATCCTTGGTGTATGTGAGGTGGGGGATTCAAGCATAATGAAGCAAAACTGTCTCTAAACTAGTCTTCATGTCACAAATCTTGCTGGTGCTCACTTGGTAAATTCCGGTTTAGTTAAATTGTGCACATTGAAACTTGCCCCCTTCAACTGATTAATGTGAACACAGCCTTCTGATATCAAACTGTACACACATTCACAGTGAAGGTCACACGTCCAGTGAAGGAACAGTAAGTTTACCGCATGTTGAGAGAAGGGGAGGCCTTTAGACATGTAATAAGATATAAAAATACTCAAAACAAAATGTGTGTCTGACTTGGTGTTTTGCTAAAAAAATGAATCAGAAAGTTGGGTTTGATGAGAAAAACAAAAGTCAACTACAGGCACTCTGGAAGGTGCAGGCATCTGCGACATCTGTGACATCACAACCACAGCCATGTCCTGTGGCCAAGAGGAGGCCAGGGCCAGTGGCTGGTCTGATTCAATTTTTTTTGTAGCCAGATATTTATTATTTTGCACACAAGCAATGTTTTTTTTTTTTTTTTTTTTTTACAATAGGCCCTCTTTAAGGATGTTACTAAATTAATTAATCAGTAATCAAAAAATAAAGAATTTCCTAAAAACGATACAGTTTTACAAGGCCAAGACAATGCGTTTTAAAATACCGAAAAAGTGTCAATAACCTGAATAATTTAAACCGATTATGAAATACTATAATTTTATTTTTAAGTAACCATACAACCATAAGAAAATAAAAGGAAAGAATAAAAGAGTAAAATTCATTCGGACAATACAGACGATTAACGGTGACGTCATTATCAGCTATCCCCTAATATTAATCATGATAAAAAAAAAACAATGCAGCGATATAATTGCAATTATGCAAATTTTTATTTAATTCATCCAGTTTTCCATTGGAGGAAAATACTTCTTTAATCACAGTCTGCTTTCTCTCATCTTCTACAATGTTCACTTCTTTTCTTCCATTTGCGTCTCGTCAGTCGTCGCCTGAATCTGCTGCAAACTGAGAAGAGGCCAGTTCCACCGTAACAATACATTCATACATATCGATCAAACGCAGGAGAGCGCGTCAGATGTTCACGATAATATATATAAAAGATAGATTTCATCTGCTCTTGTAAGCAGAACTCAAGAAGATGAGCCTTTTCTCTTCGCTGGAGGAGGCTGTGCTGCTGTGTGTGTGGGGGAGTGGGTTACATCCTGTGGCGTTTCCTGTGTTTGTAAACTAGACGGTCCCGAAAACGTCGGGCGAGTGAAGCTGAAAGGTAGATATGCATTTCTTTTTATTTCTTCCTCCGATGCTTGGTAGATTTTTGATTGTGCACCTAGTGTTTTCTTGTCTCATATTAAATATGCACGCATCGATCAATGCTGCAGGAAGATTTACTTGATATTACGGCGTCGGTGTTAGCATCCATGCTAGCTGGCTAACGGGAGGGGGGAGGCTCGCGCAACGACGGCCATCACGAATGTCTTTATCGCTCAATCTCGTCTTGAACGACTTAAGCTTTTGTGTGTTCACGGGATAATTACCCCGAAAATATTATTGAGACCAGTTACGTTCAAAATCCAGAGTTTCGTGCATTTACGGTAGAAAACGATGATCAAGTGAAGTAAAAAAAAACATTTGTTACATTTTTACTAGTGGCGCCAGCAAGCAGCTAGCTGCTGTTAGCTTGTTCAACATCAGGCTAACGTTAGGTAGGATGTGAAGGCCAGCCCAGTAAGCGCAAAGAAATTACATGGCCTATTTATTCTCCAAACAACATTATCTTCTTGTAGTGGTTTTCATTCTTCTTGGAAACTATTTCGACGATAGCCCACAAAAAAGGGGCATCGTTTCTTGTAATTTGCGTTAGTTCGCGTTGGCGTTTTCCTAGCAGAGCCACAGTGTTACGGTTTAACCAGTAATCGTGCTAACTGGTGATTCTCAGCAGAACGCGCCCGTGGGTGTCGTGGTGTTGGCGGTAGCAGTTGAATAGCCTGAATGCGCAACACAGTATGAAATAAACAGCAATAACTATGTATTTAAACGGGTAAAAGTAGAACTAAATGCATTTACTATGTGGGCTGCTTTCAGTAGCCGCCGTCGCTACGAGCAACCATTCGGCCGAGAGTCACCAGTTAACGCGGTCACTCGTTAATTCGAAACACCAGCTAGCCAACGCTAATGGCGAAAGCACTTTAACTGTTCAAGTATGTATCTGCCTCCATCTGGCCAACATTCACTTTGTATAGTGGTAATGTTACAAAAGCGGGTAACCTGTAAGTAACCGCAGTGAGGGATACATATACAAGTAAATAATGAAATAAAGCCACTTGGTTTTGCATCGACAGTACCTCCCAAAATTGAGCACTGCTTCTTTCAGCAGCACATTGACGGCCTCCTCGTAATAATCTGACAAAATAAATGTAGCCAAGTGTAACGAATGTAGAACACCAGATTATCCAGTGTCCAGCCAAAACAACAATATATATATATATATGTCTTTTCATAGACAAATCTGCAAAATTTTAGTTTTCCATAATTTTAGTTTTCCATATTGAGTAATACAGAAGGGCCTCTTTAAATCTAGTAATTACAGCGATCTGCTTATACTTTTTCCAGGATATAACGAATCTAACATGTATACAAATCATCAAACATAAACTACTAAAAAAATTCTTAGTCAACAAATACCAAACCAATTGTTAATTGAGAGGTCAGGCCTAACTTTTCCATTAACCTTTATGAGTAAGTAAATCAGATATTCTGTTTAGATTTTCAACACCAGCAGAGTAACAATACAAAGACTAAGAACTAATAGATTTAGCTTCTATCAGATGTTTTTCTCCTGAAGTTTGAGCAGGACAGTGTGAAAGCAGTAGTCAGGGCTTTTCTTCAGCATTTATGAAAAAAGAGACTTGTATCAAATAATGATTTATAACCATTTACTCATTGAATATGTTCAACACAAATATATTTGCTCCACACATAGTAACATGGAGTGATCATAAGATGGTATTAAAAAAAACATAAAATATGCAAAAGTTAGAAACAATTTAACACAAGAAGTAAGCATGATTGTTCGAACTATAATGAAATTAGGGTGTGCATATTTGAGTTGGGTTGTTGTGTTCAATATCCTCCTGAGAGGAGTAATGTAAACAAGTGTCCAAGGTAGAAGACGGCTTTAGTGCAAAAGAGTCATAAAGTGCGATGACAGGCAGGTGGGGGCAGGGTGTAAGTGATGGGAATTGAGATAGCTTTATAGGGGGGCAGGGGGCTGTTTATGTGTATAGATGTATGTAGGCGGGTTGGGGGGGATGTGGACTTGGAGGCTCCCGTAGTGCCTCCCAGAGTTGTTATTGATGTCCTGGATGCGAGGGCTGTGCTGGACAGTCTTGAGCACACACTGCAGAGTTTTAATGTCCGCTATTAAACAGTTGCTAAACCATGCTAAGATGCAGTTTGTGAGGATGTGCCCAGTGCTGCTGCAATAAAGGATCAGAGGGATCATGAGTGGCAGGCGGGGGCGGGGGCGGGGTGGGGGTGGGGGTGATCCTCGGCCTCCTCAACATGTAAAGGCATTGTTAAAGCTTCTTTAAATCAGAAGACAAGCGTTAATCGTCCAGGTGAGATCCTCAGACTTGTGGTCGCCCAGGAATTTATAAACAGGAGAGCTGCTGCTCTGTGTATGTAGATAGTCGAGAGTCTGCAGCTTTTGGTTTTCCTGAAGTCCATTTTTTAACGTTTTTTGATCTTTTGGTCATTGAGCACAAGGTTGTTAGAGGACCACCATGATGTCACATGCTTCACCTCATCCCTGTAGGCTGTCTCATTGTTGGTGATTCGGCCCACAACAGTTGTGTCCTCCGCAAATTTAATAATGGTGTTGTTGTGGATGAATGGATAGGCAGGCAGTCATGGGTGAAAAGAGACTAGAGGAGGGGGCTCAGAATGCAGCCCTGTGGGGTGCCTGTGCTGAGTGTCAGGGTGGAGAAGGTGTGGCTACCTAACTGGACACATTGTGTTCTGTTGGTCGGGAAGTGCATGTTCCGGTTGCAGAGGGAGGGGTTTATTGTGTTAACCGCTGAACTAAAGTCTACTAATGTATGTGCATGTCTTTATTTTCCAGGTGGGCGATAGCAGAGATCAGGGCAGTGGAGGTGGTCTCCTCTGTTGTAGACTTTTTGAGTCAATAGGCAAAGTGAAGTAGGTCAATATTGTATTTGTGTATGTAGGAGGATCCTGTCCTCCATACGAGCCATGACTAGTCCCGTAAAGAATTTCATGGCAAATGTGATTGGGCCAGTCATCGTTCAGACATTTAACTGACGAGTGTTTGGGGACAGGGATGATGATGATGGGGGGGGGGTTTGAGACATGTGGTGACTAATGACTGGGCTGGTGACAGGTTGATTAGCATGGCGAAGACTTTGGCCAGCTGGTTGGCATGATCAGAGAGATCTGTATGTAGGTTAGGTCAAAAAACAACATACAGTGAATTTTAAGTTAACATGAAAAACTGTTTTCAGGCTTTGATTACAGTTTTCTGTGCTGTTTTAGTTACATCGTTATTTTCGTTCTGAATTTTAGGGAACTGCAGTTGCATAAATTGGATATTCTTCTTCTAGTCATGCAAAACACTATACACAGACTGTTTTGCATTTGAGTATGAATGGGTCCTACTGCAACACAAATACTAAGTGGTGGTATTTAGACATGCAGGCCAGGTAGAAATGGTTGGGCCTTGGTGTTTCTTTAAATCCAGTTCTATTTATTGTTTTCTGCAAAATTTGATTCCATCTAAAATTATTCTAAGCTTCAACGTAAATGTACAGAATGAATAGGTCTCAGTCACAGCTACTGACATAGTAATGAACAAAATGCTGCTGACAAAGAGAATGTATGAGTTTCATATTTTGTGATGTGAAAAACAATTAACAAGATCTACAGAATATGTATAAAGAGAGCCCGTGATGCTGTTGTAATTTATTGTTTGTCTGTTTCATCCACATCCTCCTCTTCCTCAGTTTTAATGCTAGATGAGTGAGGTGGGTGTGGCATCCCACCAGCCCGACCATCCTGACTGACGGATTTCTGGATGACCTTGTCCCCACCCCTGTCCCTGCGCTCACATACACCGTTACCCCTGCAATGTCCCATCTGCCCAGCAGCTCAGTCCGCGACCATATGAAATGGGTTTGTTTTTAAAAACACCAAAATGGTTACAAATAACTTTACCTGCAGTCTTGTGTCACTCAGGATGTTGTCGCACTTTCCATGTCTTAGATGTAAATCATTTCAAATTCCAACCTGTTTTTTTGTGTGTGTGTTTTTTTTTAAAAGTATTGTTGTCAATTGTTAACCCTTCCTAAATGTGAACTTTGTGTCTTCTCAGGCGGGTCTGCTTGGCTGCGAGGCTGTCCTCTCCAGTATGGCCCTGATGCAAGCCAGCTCCATGGCTGCGCCAGCCAAAAAGATGATGGCTCCACTTGGCCATGGACCACCGCAGAGAGAGGGACCTGACCGCGGACCCCAGAGCCATATGATCCTGCCGTCTGGGATGAGCTGTCCACCTCTGGTTAGGACCCACTCTTGAAAATGTGGAATGTGACTGTTTATGATATGTTTAGGCATTTCCAATAATTGAAAATTTGAAAGTGGAATGCTGTCACAATGATGTCTTCCAATTTAAAAATAACCTTGTTTTAGTGGTGTTTCAACCTGGAAGTAGAAAATTAGTTTGTAATGTTTCACATTTAAAACATGGTGACATTATTACTACCAAGTTTTACATATTTGAGTTGCATCTGTTACCTATTTTTATAATTTAGAGATCTATGGATTATTGAAATGATTAACTAATTATTGTATTGTTCATAAAATGGTGTAAAATTTCGATCACGGTTTCCCAAAGCTGAAGATGCAACCTAAAATGTTTCAGTTTGTCCAACAGTCTAAATCCCAAAGATAATCAGATTTGAGAGGCTGTAACTAGAGAATTAAGACATTTTCTTCTTAACAGTTTATTGATAATCAGATATCAAAATATTTGACTATTAATGTCTTAGTTAGTAACTAATCGTTACAGCACTGGTGCATATACTTAGGGTTTTAGGGGTATTTTTCTTCTTGAACACAAAAACATCTAAATTGCTCCCCCCCTATTAAGACACTTATTGTTATTGGTACTAGTCCAGTGCCAAAAAGTAATGTCAGAGGTTTACATTCATCACAGATATTTTTATTTTTAACTAATCTGAAATGCTTCTTTTGTTTGTTTTTGCTTTTCAGCTTATCCGGAAGGAAGGTGAATTCCAAGCTCCCCGCCTGCTGGACGAGAAGGAGATGAGGGCCAACGAGGACATGCAGCAGAAAAAAAAGAACAGGAAATCAGTAACGCCCTGTAAAGTGAGAGAACAAGAGGGAAGGGGAGGGAAGGTCAGTGGCTGATTGCTAAATGGGGAATAGTCTAGTGCATGTAACTAGAGAAACTCTGTCTTTAGTAGCTTGCACATGTTCCAGTTGAATACATTTAACTTTATTCAAGTGTGTCTCGCTTGGAGCTTTCATGTCTGCACATTTTGTTTGTGTGGGGGTGGGGGGAGGAGCTCAGGGAAGATGTGGAGGGGGTGGAGGATCTCTAGAGAGGAAAGAGGGGGAGGGGAGCAGAGTGGAGCACAATAACTGTGGTTGTGTGCATAACAGGGGGAGCAGTAACATGAGGGCATTAGGCCATAGTAAGGGATTGGGGCATTTGTCTATTCAAATGTACATTTGAATAAAGAAATACATTTAGTAAAAACCATACGTTATGCCCTGCTTGTACAAACCAAGGATTATTCAGTTATACACTAAACATGTATATGAAACAGTTGATTGTTGTTGTAGTGGAAAGTTTATACCTTGAATTCACTAAAATATAAGAAATGATTTACTTTCATTAGATTCTGACTAAATGTGGGCAGGTGTTTGTGACAAACATCTATAGTTTGTATTATTGGTGCACCATCAAGATGTTATTTGAACAAATGATAAATGTACATTTTTTACTGTCTATTATAGGGCACAGGTGGAGATGAGAATGGTCCATCATCCAAAGTGCAGAAAAACTTTATTTGTGATCACTGTTATGGCGCTTTTAGGAGTGGATACCATCTGAAGAGACATATCCTCATTCATACAGGTATGGGTCATTCTTGGAGCAAGTTCACAGTTAATCCACAACAGCTTTTAATGCCTGATTTACATGAATCATTTGTTGAAAGAGGCTCTGAAAGCTTGAAAGTTGGACTGAATTTAGGAGTGTGCAGCAACTGTAAGGTTTTGCAATGGCCTGCTTAAAAACCTTGTTTGGTAATAGCTTTTGCCTCACAGCTAATTGGTGGTATCTGTGGGGACTTGAACTAAAACTGGTGCTCTTCGGTTTAGGGGAGAAGCCGTATGCTTGTGCCGTATGTGACATGAGGTTTATTCAGCGTTACCACCTGGAGAGACACAGCCTCATTCACACGGGTATGCGTCCTTCAACCGTACCCATATTACATAAAACTTGACTACCTCTGTAGTCTTGACACTTGAATAATGGACAGATGCTTAGGGTTCATTTTGTCTGTGGACAGTAATTTCCAACAAAGCCACCCTCCACCCCATCCCCCAAATCTGTTCAGCCAAAACTATAAAGCACAGTATTTGTCTTTATAAATATTGGTCCCCCAACACCAAGAAAAATTGACTGAAGGCGATGTAATACAGTGTGGTCCAGTAGTCCCAAGTCCACTATTAAAAACTTTTGTTTCACCATGTATTATTGCCACCCATCACATGATTTCAGACATTTGAAAAGATCCCAAAGATATTGAGGTCACAGTCCTCCTTTTCTAAATGATCTCTGTTGCGATTAAAATTAGGTGAATGTTAAGGGAGAAGTTAGTTGTCTTATTGAAAATGGTAACTTTGATGAGTCTGTGAAAACAGTTGTGTCTCTGTCTCTGTTGAGATTGTGTAGCCCTCACAGGTTTTGGCCCATTTTTTTTACTTGTTTTGTCTTCCATATATAATTTTTTTTATTAAATCATTTATATGTTCTAGGTGCAAATGTTGTTTGCTCGTGTGAAGATTTAACATTTATACACATCTTCACATAGTGTGATTGCTATAAGGCTAACAGCAACCACTCTAATCATGCGTGTGCTGCCACCTAGCAGTTGGTTGTTGCTCTCTACACACAGTGTACAGTGCACTTTGTCTCTGTTCAATATCGGGTAATGCTATACCACAGCTGGTTGTTGCAATTATAGCAGGCAACACCTGAGCACCAAATATAATGATAGGTGTGGTTTGTAAATAGACCTGACCTTCTAAATCGTAGATGAGTAGTGCCTTTTCACCCTCCAAGATTTAATGTGGAGGTATTCCTAAAATCCACTTGATCTTGCTTTGGATTTGACATTCTGAGAAGCGTCCCAGCTGCCAGCCCCTTAGACCTTGACTTTCGCCGCAGTTAAAGAAACATCCAACATCAGAGAATCCTTTGGCATCATGTTATTTGGCTCCTGAACTTCTGGCCGTGCCACAACACAAAATTTGCTTAAATTTAAGCCCAATTTGAAGTTCACGCTTACTCATGTCAACATGTGGTATTCTCTGTAAAACGGTTCTCACTGTGCATGACAGATATATTTTGACTGCAGTACGAAAACCGAACAAAAGGTATTTGTTTCTGTTGTATTTCTCAGGTTAATATGATTTGAATTACTATGAGCACACAGTGACGTTTGCATGAAACAGCTGATTTTAACATAAGGTTTCCTTGATGATAAAAACCTACAATTCTGTAAGCAAGATTTCTTGATAGTGGACTTGAAAAGGACTCAAACGTTTGGACCCCAGTGTATCAATGTGAAAGCCTCAATGCACAGGCCGCACAAAACATGAGCTTTTTTTTTATTTTTTTATAATAATGTATGTAATTATTTATCAGTGAAAAAAACTGCATGGACATCAAAGGACTATGTTTGTATAAAATGGTATTAAGGTCCATATCCAAAAACATTTCCTTAGTGTCCATATTTGCGTTGCACCTTTTCACACAAAATTCTTTGTTTTTCACTGTTTAAGAAGTATGCACTGTGGGTAAGTCAACCTCTAACCTTCTAGTTTTTCAAGTAAGTGACTACTGCCTCCAGTATTCCTATAAATAAATACATCAATAGTAAAAAAATAAAAATAATCTTGACCAATTTTACCCAACTCTTTTTATTTTATACATGTGTATACTTAATTTTAATTTTAATTCTGATATCCCAGTAGCTTGAGCAAGCAGTTGCATCTGTTCTGTCTGTTTTTCATATAGTACATATTTAAATTATATAAATATACATTTGTATCTAATTTAACTTATTTATTGGACTGAATAATTTTATGCTCTGTGTGTGTAGGGGTGAAGCCGTACGCTTGTTCCATGTGTGACATGAGGTTTTTCCAGCGTTACCACCTGGAGAGACACAGACTCACTCATACGGGTATGCGTCCTCTTACCGTACCCAGTTCAAGTTAAGGAACTTTTTTGATTACGATTTTTTATTAAAAAAAAAAAAAAAAAAGGCCAGAGAACAAAAAAACATTTTCAGTCAGACCTCATATACAACCAACAAACAAACGGCACACAAGCAAACACAAAGTCCGCCAGGAGTTGATTTGGATTTTGTGGACCCCTCAAAGTGTATTATCCCTATTGTACCATTGCTGCTCAACAAAATTTACACCTGCTTGATTTTTCTTTCGCCTTTTATTTTCCAATCAAAATGATGCTCCTGCCTCAACATTCTAGCAGAGCTAATAAACATGGTGGACATAAGTTCTGCATACTGGGCTTATCTTCACATATTAAAGGAGTATTCATCAAAATATCCTACTAATAATGGATTAACCCGTGATGGTCAAGGAGTTTTTTTTCCAGGAAGTGACTTGGTTTCATGGCCACAATTAAGAGATGGGGGAGATTGGTCGCAATATAAGGGCAAAATAATTTAATTTTTTAGGAGACATGCTAAGTCTGTGTTTGTAAAACCTGGTTGTGCATGATTTCATTAGAAATGAATAAAACAACTCAGTAAGTTAAAGTCTTACAGAGAGTCACACATTTTCTTAATTGATTCCCTAAGGCCATGGTATATTATGGGAATAGTCCTTTGATGTCCACACCTATTTTACATGCGGATTAATGGCTGCACCACTCTGTAATTGTCCGGCTTTTTAATTTAAGAAGGCACACCGCTGCTTTTACTGATGCTTGTGCTGTAAGTGTGCAGCAAAGATTTGGAATGGCACCCTCGGAGTGCATGAAAGCAACACCCACTTTCATGCCACCATAAATTGGCATGAAAGTGTGAATGTGTGTGTTGCGACCAAGTTCCATTTTAAAAGTAAGCTGCAATCAAATCGCTTCAAATCGTTGTCGACCATCACATCAAGTGGTGGAGACGTGTGCTAATGTGTCTGCTGCAGTTGGCCAGTGTGATAACCGGCTCAGATGTTTCTTTGCTCTCTTGCTGCTGACTTGTATGTCCTGTGTTTAAAACATGCTTGGCTTGTATCCTGTCGCTGTTTTTGTTTTATGATCTAGGATAATTTAAAACAAATGCTCCCCATAACAGAAGACACTTTTACCAATTAGAAGTCAAATCAAATGCCTTCGCATGAAGCTTTAATTGGAATGTGAACTGTCTGCCAGGCCCTCGTGATTTAATGACTGTGAATGATGCTTCCCTTTGATGCTAAAGCAACGTCTTAGCTAATCTGTTGATACTTTGTGTATGTAGGGGTGAAGCCGTACGCTTGCTCCATGTGTGACATGAGGTTCTTCCAACGTTACCATCTGGCAAGACACAGCCTCACTCATACTGGTATGCGTCTGCTTACCCTAGCTCATTAGGGAGTGTTTTTTTTTTTAAGTTCCTTAATTTTGAACTTATGGCTGCATAAACAGAGATTTGAGTTGTATAAATTGGCAACCAGCTTCAAATAGGAAGCTTGGAATATTCAGAAACATACAAATTCATCCAGACATGTTAGGACTGTAAAATAATTTAACCCTTGATGTGAATACATGCATATACATATAGCAGGAAACCAAAATGTACACAACTTTAGCTTTTCCCATGCCGAGGCTCTACTTTATTCTGCACAATTATCTGCACAGTTATCTCTTTAAGATGCATTTTTAAATATGACTGGAATGACCCATTTGTGGTCAAAATACACATAATTGTGTACCACAAAATAAGCATTTGTTTTTAAAGTTGATGGGATTATGTGTAGAAGCACAAGAAGAGCTATTGTAAGGGAAATGTTTGATGGTTCTGTGAAAAGTATTTTTCTTTTTTTGTTTCTAGCTAATATTGACATACTTTTTATGTGTGTAGGGGTGAAGCCATACGCTTGCTCCATGTGTGACATGAGATTTTTCCAACGCTACCACTTGGCAAGACACAGCCTCACTCACACGGGTACGGGTTCACCCTTCTTTGTTACGCTGGTGCCCAAATTCTTGGTTCAGTGGAGTTTAAATGTCCCTTGTTTTGTAGGCTTGGGTCTGGTTTTCAGAATATTCCTAATTGTTGGGGTACACTGGAGTAGTGCCTTTCTGTTTTTGTCATAGCCCTTTACAGTACTATTTCTGGGCAGCATTTTCAGATTGCCTCCATTAGGTTATTACTACTCATTTGAGTCTGAAGACTTTGTAATGTTTTCATTGAGGTCCCTTTCCACATATTTTGACGGACTAGAAAATTATAGCTTAATGCATTTTGGAGTATTCCAATACTGTTGCCGCTTCTTTTGGCATGTCTGGTTACATGATGTGAGTGAGTCTGTCCTCTACAGTTCATTGTGCTGTTTTTACAAGTTATTTTGCTCTGTGTGTGCAGGGGTGAAGCCATATGCTTGCTCCATGTGTGACATGAGGTTTTTCCAGAGATACCACCTGGCAAGACACACTCTCACCCACACGGGTATAACTTTTACTTAAATCCCTCTCACCTGACACTACTGGGGATTAGAGAGATTTGGTGTATAGGCATTGCCTACTTATGGGAGTAGTATAACATAAAGATATATGGGTAATACATAATCCATATTCTGGACTATGTAAGGTTAAACTTTATGTGCTAGAATTTTAAAATTTAAAGTGTCATTTATTTCATTGAATCTGCTTAATTGTATTTTAGGCTTGACAAGACACATTTGATGTATTTATGTATAGACTATTAAATGAAAATATATGGGGTCTTGCAATGACATAGGTTTACTAGTGTATGTAAAATGACATGTTGTGTACATGGTTCATGAGAACACTTTTCTAAAGTTTGGTACTGTATGCGTTTAGGGGTGAAGCCATACGCTTGCTCCATGTGTGACATGAGGTTCTTCCAGCGTTACCATTTGGCAAGACACAGCCTCACTCATACTGGTATGCTTTGAATTATTGTTCCCCTTTCACTATAAAACCTTTTCTATAAACAACCTGCTCATGAACTTTTTTTTTTTTTATACTGATAAGTCCCTCTTTATTCAATACCTTAATTATACCATCAATGGTAAAGTTCCCCATCTAAATAAAATGTTTAATATAATTTTTAGGCTTTGTTGGAAAACTGTCCACTGAAGAAGTGACTCTTTCTGTCAGTTACCTTGTTTTGTGATTAACACTGTAATGCTACTGTTGCATGTGTTTTGATTACTATATTTCATATTCAATGAAAGGCACATTACACATAAATTACTTTAAATGCAGGCATCAATGTTCTAAAATAGTGAAATGGTGCATCTTGATGTTAATATTAAGCTGCAATGTTTTTGTTTGTGGAATTGTCTGAATATTACTCAATCTGATCTAAACTGTCTGCACTATTTCTCCTTCAACAATTAACTAATGATTCACTTTAACAATTGATGTCTGCAGGTTCTTTTTTGGTTCCAGACTCTTTTTTTTGTGTGTAATGTCTCTCTCTGTAATTAAGCATGCTGTTCTAAACAAACCTGAAAGCATTTTATTTTTTAAATCTTGGCCTTCATGAACTTCATCAGTGTGTTGGAATCCCATCTAACTTTGTTGTCCTCTGTTTAGGGGTGAAACCGTACGCTTGTACCATGTGTGACATGCGGTTTATACAACGTTACCAACTGGAGAGACACAGTCTTACTCATACGGGTACGTCCTCATCATTTCGCTTTCTCTCTCCTTGACTGTGGTCATGCATGTGTCCCACATTAATGTTTCCATGGCTGCTTCAAACTCGAGTTTGTATTTTTTTTTTGGATATCGACAAGAGATAATGTTTCGTGTAGCATTGAATACTGATATCTCCCCTCATACTTTGCATATGAAATGACATAATGAACATTAAGCAAAGATGTTTAGGTCTGTAGTTAATGTTTTTTTTACTTTCTGAATGTGTTTTGGGTGCCTGCAAAACAAACATTATTCTGATTTCTTTATCAGACTTTTGAATTAGCTCAGCTTAAACATTTTTTTTTTACCTTTTAATAGAATAAAAATAGTACATTTCAAGACTAACTATACACTAATAATTCTTCTCTTTACAATAAAAGAGAAGATTGTGATCAGTCAAACTGAGTAGAACAGACCAGTCCGAAATTTACACGTTACAATTTAACACAAAAGCTGTGTGGGATTTTTACACAGCTTTAGATCCATAGTTTGGAACCTAGAATTGGGAAAAATAGCCAAACCTTTATGAGTGATGGTGTTTTGCTATGTGGCTATTGTACATTAGTTACAGATTTTCTCGAGTTGACTTTGAAGCTGGTGTGGGAAGCTGATGTGAATGGGAAACAAAGTTTACATTTCAACAATAATTAATGTAGAGTTGTAGACTGAGCCCAGTCATTGTGTCATTTCACATTCAAATAATTGGTGAGGAAGTGAAATAAAGTCCTCCTTTTATACATAGTTAAGTTGCATCGTCTGACATTTTAAGAACAGGTTTTGTGTACAGCTTTTTAATTTGCATGAGAGCAGAGTTCATGTTCAGAATTTTTCAAAACATTAGCTCACAAGCTGTTTTCAAAGATGTTTTTATGAATATATTCAGTTAATATAAATTAAAATAGACCTTTTTCACAGTGGCCATGTTGGCATCAGATAGTTGCTAAACAAAGGTGTCGGTTAATCACATGGTTCTGTTCTATTTAGGGACAGAGGCTTCATTATTGTGATTAGTAACATCTGTTTCTCCATACTATTTAATGTCAACAGAGCTTTTGGGAAAAAGATCTATTTATCTGCAAACTAATGTCAACTTTTTAATATATTGCATATAGCTGTTTACCAACTGCCTAAAATTGTCTAACCTCTGCGATCAGCGTGACAAAACTTAACAAAACTGTTTAGAAAATCTGTATGTAGAAATTATGCAAACCATCTTTGGCATAGCGTGAGAAACTTGTGCTAGTTGGAATGTGTCCATTAAGGACCTCAATTTTGGCTCAATTGTCTGCTCATTTGTAGTTAGTTAGTTTTTAGGTGGGAAGTCAGTTTTGCGTTCAACTCAGGATATTTTCATTGTCTGTCAATTTTCAATTTGAACATCAGCCGTAGGCGTCTAGAAATTATAATTTAGCTTCATTCAGATGTGAAAATGTCATCTCCAATTGGAATAGCAGATATATTTCGAAGGCCAACGAAGCGCTGATAAGTGCAACGTTGATCATTTTTGGCAGTTGAGTCCCTTTTTTTTTTAATGCTAAAGCTGGTACTTTGTGTGTGTAGGGGTGAAGCCGTACGCTTGCACCATGTGTGACAAGAGGTTTTTTCAGCGCTACCACCTGGCGAGACACAGCCTCACACATATGGGTATGCGTCTGCCAATCTTAACCCAGACACAAGAGTAGGATGCTGCAACATCTGTCTGCTTGATCTAGTGCTAAATATATGTATGCATACACAATTCTGATGGATGAGAGTTATTTAAAGTGTGATAGCATTTAAACAACATCATCAGCTCATGTGTTTTAAGTGGAATTTAAAGACCCTCTGAGCATTTTATCCTTTGAAAAAAGGCATCTTATTAAATCATATTGTAATGTTAGGGTTTGTCATTGGTTATTAACCACAGATATCAATTAAGCTCAGATTTTAATTCAGATTCTAGATAATTATTTTTCCCTTTGTGGCAGAGACATAAAAATAATGCTCTTGATGCTCTGCGTCTAGGTGTGAAACCTTACGCTTGCACCATGTGTGACATGAAGTTTTTTCAGCGTTACCACCTGGCGAGACACAGCCTCACTCATACGGGTATGGGTCCGTGCACCGTGCCCATTACATTCAGTGTTAGAAATCAGCGTGCACATTTAATGTAGTCAGTTCACTCCAGACATTTCTATTCAGGCAAAATATCAGTAGGAAGTTTTGCTTTCCTTGTCTGTGTTATGAATTGAGCAGGATAACGTTAAATCATTCTTCTGTTGTTTTTGATGTTTGTCGGTAACTGCAACACTAGATAAAGGCATTAGCAGGAAATATCTTTACATAAGATTTGTTTTTTTTTGTTTTTTGGTAAATGGTCAAATTGGTAAATGTGTGGTTAATAACCAATAGCTGAGATAATTTTTTTTAACCTTTTTCCTAAACAAAATTGGAAAGTGAGGCAAAGTAATATAATATTGCTACTTTGCATTTAGGTGTGAAACCTTATGCTTGCACCATGTGTGACAAGAGGTTTTTTCAGCGCTACCACCTGGCGAGACACAGCCTCACTCATATGGGTATGCGTCCGCCCACCTTACCCATGTCACTGACATCCTTCTGTACTTACATCATATCAGACACAGGGACAGCAGGTACCATATCTAGGCAATTACTAAGCCCGTCCTGCATTATGTGTGTACATGCAACATTACAGCAAATCTATATGTAAAGAAACCAAAGACTGCAACATCATCAGCTCATGTGATGTGTTTGGATTTGAGAATTGGTTACCACAGTTTGATGTATTTCCCTATTTGATCTGGAAAATAATGATCTCTTAAAATAAAAAAAACATTCAAGTCTTTTAATGGATATTCTGAAACTATATTTAAAAGAAAAAGTGGTTAACAACCCATCAATCCTGATGTTTGAAATTGATTGCTTTTTGATGGATTGTGACCACAAAAACAAAAGTCTGAAAATAATATGATGCTCTGCGTTTAGGTGTGAAACCTTTTGCTTGTACCATGTGTGACATGAGGTTTGTTCAGCGTTACCACCTGGCGAGACACAGCCTCACTCATACGGGTATGCGTCAGTGCACCTGCCCCCCTCACATATTCTAGGCCATCATTAGGATCAGCAGCAAAAGCAGCGCCAACAGACGTCTTGCTTCAGAAATTACTTTATTTTCTGTAAAAACCTTTCATGTGTTAAATATTTACTATATAAGGATTTTGAAGTAATAGCCAATTTGCTTATAACTAATCAATGCCCTTTAGAACAGTCCACACCTTTTTTGTTGATGTTTAACTAAAGACACTGAAAAAACATGCAACTAGTGCCCTGCAGTTTGAATTTCTTCCAATAGATATAATCACTAGGAGGTAAAATCCTAATGTATGTTGTCTTCCTGTCAATAATGTAATGTAAATCATCCTCAATCTATTGGTGCTGGGTAAATGAGAGTAAAGTTCTTCACTGCAGGACTCCCTGGCTGTAATGGTCTTCCTTCATCATAATTGTTGCTCTATGATCCTAATGGTCAGTGATAAGCAGATTTTAGTAACTAATTTGTTGATGCATGAGTTCCCATGGTTTCATAGTGTATATTATGAGTTGAGCAGGATGACGTTAAATCACTATTCTGTTGTTTTTGATGTTACAAAATGGATACATGGGCAATACAAATACCATATACACAACAATCTTTTTTTTTTTTCTTTTGCATGAATTGGCAAGTGTGTGGTTATAACATTAGGATTGTATTCACAAAGAATGGAAATTAAGGTACAGTAATTTTATATTGCTACTTTGCATTTAGGTGTGAAACCTTATGCTTGCACCATGTGTGACAAGAGGTTTTTTCAGCGCTACCACCTGGCGAGACACAGCCTCACTCATATGGGTATGCGTCCGCCCACCTTACCCATGTCACTGACATCAGTCTGTACTTGCATTATGTTAGTGATTATTAAAGCAGTCAATACTGTTTTCTAAGAGTAACCATGTGTAAAATCAACCTTAAAGCAAGTCGTCAACTGTAAGGAACTGCAGGGCTGTGCCATCATCAGCTCATGTCGTGTTTAGTTGTGGATCTGAAAATTGGGCGACACAGTTTGATGTATTATTTGGATTTAAAAAAAACAAAAAACAGAACCACTTTCTTTTAAAGAGAAAGTGGTGAGTGTTTAACAACCCATCAATTGTAAATAGTTGTAAATAGTTCTTTTATTGATGATGGATTCTGAAATACAAAAGTCCTGAAAATAACGTATCGATGCTCTACGTTTAGGTGTGAAACCTTTTGCTTGCACCATGTGTGACATGAGGTTTGTTCAGCGCTACCACCTGGCGAGACACAGCCTCACTCATACGGGTATGGGCCCTCCTCACATTTTATAGATCAACATTTACTCTTTATAGTGCAGAGAGGAGGGACACTTTCGTGTGGTCATAAAACAGTCAAACACAATCTTTTGTAGGTAGATGCTCAGGTTAGTTACTGCCTGTGATATATTTTAATCACTACTTTACACCCATTAAAGTGTTGAGGAAAGCAGGTTAGGTTATTTAGCCTAAAATAATTGTTGCCCTCCAGAATTTTAGCAGACGGCAAGAAGCTCTTGCAAGCAAAGAGCCACTGAGACCATGTGTGTCGTACATAGCACGTGTCTGTCTGTGTATCCTCATGATGTTGGTGGGGACGCTAAAGGTTAATATTCACACTGGGTCTGTTTGGATAGATGCAGTTTGTTGTTCAGCAGAACTCACATTCCTGCTGTTTGTTTTATAATTTTACTGCGTGTACCAGCAATACTGGAGGGCAGTTTATGAGCAGTAATGTGGAGGTGCAGAATTCAGTTTGATGCCATGTAGTCAGGGTTTGATGCTGACTTTCTGGATTCATATTGTGAATCTACTACTACTGGTTGTAGTTCTTGGCACAACGTTAGCAAAAATACCATCGCATTGAAAGCAAACCAAAAAAACACCTAAATGAATATATTGTAATGCATATGGAAGTTTCATTGTTCCAGACCTTCCTTCCTGAAAGTTAAACCTACACAAATCCACAATTCCTATAACAACTAATAAAAACATTTAATTTTTAGCTGGAGTGGACAATTGACTTTCAACATCATCAAATTCTACAATAACCACTACTTTGCGTTTTTTTTGAGGATTCAGTTACATCTTAAAATTACCCAAGCAAAAATAGTTTTATAGCATATCTGTTTTACAGTATTTTAAAGAAAAAAACACTAGTCAGTAGAAAACTACACCAGTGAAAGTGCAATTTCTTGTAGAACAAAAATGTCCATTACCATTGTTTTATTATTTTATGTTGTAAATGTAGGCATATACATACATCTACCTGAAGATGAGGAAGCAGTCGTCTTGTTGTTGTGTTGAGTGACAGTTTTACTGATGCTTGTTCAGACAAAAACAACAGTGATTGAATTATAATCTCACAAGTGTTTGCTTTTTTGTTTTTGCTTTGAAACTAGAAATGTTTAGCTGCACATGTTATAAAAACCTGACTCAGCTACTTCTCAGTTTAACCTATTGACAGAGTTGCATGTCTGAATATTTCAACATTCATTTTTCATTCATTACAATTTATCTGATACAGAAAAAAAATGCACATTACTTGCATAGAATGTATAAAGTTATTATTTCTGCCAGTATTTTAGTCCTAGTGCTAGCTTGAGCTTGAAAGTTGTATATGTTGCACTTGTGGCAGGTAGGGCTAATATATTGCTCTGTGTGTGTAGGGGTGAAGCCGTATGCTTGTTCCATGTGTGACATGAGGTTTATTCAGCGTAACCACCTGGAGAGACACAGCCTCACTCATACGGGTATGCGTTCCCTTACCGTACCCTCACCAATGAGAAAGGCTCTGGCGCTTGCAGCACATCAGGGTCACAACAAACTCGAGTTTGGATTGTCAAGTCATTTGATGGGATGTTGAACCAGCCTCAAAAAAATATATATATCCCCAACTTTTTGGGGCCAGTATGTTGCGTAGATCTGGGCCATGAAAATGAGAAAATTCCACTCTGATCTACACATAATGAGTTGATGACGAGGCCTTTTAGATTATCAATATTCAGCTGCTGAAACTACCATTGGAGTTTTTTTTTTTTTCTTTCTTTTTTTTTTTTTTAATGCACTGGTAGGGCTGCTTTTTCCCCCCCTCCAATCTGTAAGTGTTGGAATTTTTAATCTTCAAAGAAAGAGTAGAAAGTGAAAAGTTGCACACTGTTTATTGGTCCAACCGGGCTAAAATTGATGCATTGACTTTGTATTTGTGTGCTTTTTTAGGAGAGAAGCCATTTGCTTGTGACATGTGTGATATGAGGTTTATCCAGCGCTACCACCTTGAGAGACACAAGCGTGTCCATAGTGGGGAGAAGCCATACCAGTGTGAACGGTGCCAGCAGGTATGTATGCAAAACAAGCTTAAAATCATCACCCCATTAAAATGCTGACCTAAATCATCTCTTGATGCTGCCACATCGGGTAACATCACCTTAGTCAAAAAGATCAGACTCTGTATGTCCTATAGGACAATGGCCAAGTCAACGTTTCCCCCCCCCCCCATGTCAGTATAAAATGACAATTTAACAAGCATTCATGATGGCGGCTGCTTCAAGAAGCATGAGAATCCATTGAATCAATTTCTACCGATGACTGATAGAGGTTACTATCATAAAGGATATAGGCTATAATATTTTATAGTAATTTAGTCTAAACTTCCCAGTTATCCTTTAATAATTGAATGTAAAGTGTTGTCCATATCAATAAATTCAATAAATATGTAGTGAAATATAAAGAAAGAAAGGAAGTTACTGAATCTTCAGTTCATCAAGCGGTTTCACTTCACTGAAAATTTGCTACATCTCAAGTTTCAAAAAGTTATAAAAATCTGATTGTTGGAAATGAGTTGCTTTCAATAGAAAACAGGCAAAGAATATTTGGGGAAAGTGATGAAAAAGAGACCTGACATTTGTTTAATTTATGTCCAGGTAGTGTAAGTTTTGAGTCACTTTACTCTGGAACACCTTAGTCACACACTAAGACACATACACACTAAGTTTCAGTATGTCCCCTTTTTGACCCATTTTATAGTGTTTTTGTGATTTCCCAAAAACTTGAATATATAACTTGGGCCATGATATAATCAGTTTACAATATTCATTCATTGTTTAAAATCAAAACAGATCCACACGTAATTAAATGATTTATTGACCACATCCACTTTGTGTCTTTTTCAAAGAACTTTTCACGGACAGACCGACTCTTGCGGCACCGGCGGTTGTGCCAGGGTCGCAGCGGCGTAGCGAAAGTAGAGAACCAGCCGTGCTGCGAACCGCGCCCATATCCCCAAGAACCGCCGCCCGCGCCGCCCACCTGGAGTCCCATGCACCCCCCTCCTGGTCGGCTGGCGGTCTGACATTCCACCTTCCCCACATCCACAACACCGCCAGAGACGGGACAAGCCACAGGGTTTCTTCTTCTCGGCTCTGCGCTGAGTGGCACCTCACTCGAGCGCAGGCTGATCTTGCAGCTCCAGTCTTGGGATTAACTAATGACAGAGGGACATTTGTGTTTTTTTTTGTTTTTTTTTCGTTTTATTTTTCTTTTTTGACTTTTTACTGTGTTTCCTCTCCTCCTCCCCTCTTTCCCCCTCGCCCACATGTTTTTTTTTTTTTTTTTTTAAAGACGAGACTTTTCTGTGATGAACAGTGGTCCAGTGGTTTTGTACTTAATCTGTTTGATTTTTTTTGCAAAAAAAAGAAAAAAAAAGTTTTTATTGTTGTCTAAATATATCTGCATTTGGTGGTACTCGGGAAGGGCGGTGGGTATCATTTATCATCTTGGCAATGAACTGGGAAGCAGTTCTGAGGAAAAGCCTACCAGCATCTTTCCTGTTGGCCCATTTTGTCTCGGAAGCATTTCCACTTCAGTCGAAATGAATGAAACTGAACTTTCCTCTCAGGTAAAGTGGGGAAATCACTCTTGATATCCCATGTGGACCAGATGTTGTTTGTCATTGCAGCTAACACAACTTTGCCATGGAGGCACCAAAACGACGTCTTGCCTGTGGTGGACTTTCCCACGACGTTGACTCCCAGTCAATAATGCAGACATTTCACTCTATCGGTAAGCTGCGTCTGGTCTAAATAGAATTTGAACAAGAGGAGTCTTCAGACTTTAACATCACGGGAGGTACAGTTTTAATGCTTACTCTGTAAATAATTCAAAAATGTTCAACTTTTGTTTCACCATAGGACTCGAGAGGTAATTGTTTTAGTTGACAAAATGGGCCAAAAAGAATGCAAAAAGTAGAGTTGGGTTCAGTATGTTGCCATCGTTTAAGTGGAATCCTGAGTAACTGTGTTGTTTATTAAAAAAAAGAAAAAGAAAAAAGGAATATCAAACAGTCCTACATAACTGTAAACCAGGACTTTCCAGTAAGTGGATGATGAGAGGGCAGCCTGCAGCTGACCAGTCCTGTGTCAGACATGAAGGGTCGGGTCACAGGACTATCGCCTGTGCACCTCGTGTTCTGTGTCGTGTGTGTGTGACATGCTGATGATCACTCAGGAAATGGCACAGGACGATGGCCCGAGCGAGTCCTCCTCCAAGAGTCCTGCTATTGCTGTATATACACAGTGTGTGTACAGTGGTCTCCAGGGCGACAGCAGCCCACTCTCTCCAGCTCTGTCCATAGATCTCGGTCTAACATAGTGCAGGTTGGCCATGTAAAGTCCCATTATGTTTGTACAGATTTCTCACGCGGTGAGATCAGTGGGGTATACAAAATCTTGTGGCCTTAGTGTGTTTTCTTTTATTTTCCTTTTTATTTTTTGCCTTTTTTTCCTAACTGTTTATTATTGTGGATCAGATGTATTTACTAAGACGACACAGCTTTTCATCGTAATGTTTTCTTTTTTTTCTTTTCCCCAAAGCTGTCATAGTTACAGAATGTTGACCGCTTCAAACTAATGTTTCCCCTGTCGAAAGAGGTGGTCTTTCGATGGTGAGGATGATAAATCTTTTGGGTCATTGTTACGGATTACAGTGTAACACGTTGTATAATCCTTAAGGAGCCCCTGGAAGTTTGACGGCCCTTGTGAGAAGCCAGTAGTGCTGAGTTGTTTCTTACTGCAGCGCTTTGGCCGGTCACAGGCCCACAGCAGACTCAACACCTGCTCGACTCTGCTACACACTAACAATTGCCTTTTTATCCAAATATTCTGTGGTTGGAGTGTATAATGGATGTCTGTCATGTCATTGGGTTTAGCCTTAAGTAAGTGCGGATACACAAATAATCATTGTAGTACTAAACAATGTTGTAACAAACGATTTCTTTTAACTATGATGAACTCAGATCGTACTGTGGGAAAAGACTTTTGACTGTAAGGCAGCAGAGAGATAGTTGATCGTTGCCCCCTCGCTGCCTGCGGAATAGTTTCTCAAACTTGATCCTTTCAGTGAGTGAGTGAGGATTTATCTTTATTGTTTAACTGAGAAATGTCAGTGCTGGTGGACAGTTCAGTCCACAAGACCAAACACACGTACATATCAGCGTAATAATCTTCCACTGCAGTGTAGGTGCATATGAGGGGGGACTCTCCATTGGATCACACAGGCAGAGTGAGCACAACGATGGGATTCAAGTTGAAGTGATTTGTATAAGAAAACTTTCTGGCCACAAAGGGTCAAGTTTGAGAAATTCTGAAATTTGCTCTGGAAACACTATTCCATTTTGAAAAGGAAGGGATACTGCCGGCATGAGCACATAACTAAAATGGCTAAAGGGCAATACAGTATATAGTGGACGTCACTTGTTAATAATTTTCTTTTGTCATTTATTGTTTTTTAGTATTATCAATCTCATTGTTAAAACGCAATAGAATCCTTGAGTCTCAGATCATTTGTTTATAAGATTGAGGTTTAATTTTTTTTTTTCACAGATCAAATGATTTATTTGTCTGAGAATTTTATCATCATGTTTTTGATGATTGTTTCAAGGACCTTTTTTATTCTG